>CAWUFW010001131.1:1247500-1847500 GCA_963921515.1 Calotriton arnoldi
AAATAGCTGTTCCTTAGCAGAGTTGGAAAAATCAGGAATGTGACAGTGGTACTGGTTTTTTTTTTTTTCCCCTTGAACAGGAAGCAATGTTACCTGTTGTGTGGACACAGCAGGTTACACAATAAGGAAGTAATTGGTTTTGAACCATCATCTTTCTATAGTTCTTCCTTGTCTTTTCATTTGGCGTAGGCATTTGATTTGCAAAGTAGACTTCGAGGGACAACAATGCTGGACGGCGGAAGGAACAAAGGAGCGGAGGGCCTTGGATAGCTTTGAGATCAAATGGTTAAGAATTCTGTCAGGATTGTTGAGCAAGGGCCTGGGATATTAATTTAATGACTAAGTGAAGGTTTCCAGTTGTAATATATTCAGGTTATGCCAGGAGAAAGGTGGAGCATAGCTAGCAAGGGTCTTGAGTTCTTGATTGACACACTTTGTAAAGGCATGGAGTACAAAGCATTTTATCAGGAAGTGGTCTGACGAAGACAGCTATTGATTTTGAGGAACTGGAGATCTGGTACTGTAAATATCTGGAGGCAAAGGCTGTGGAAACCATAAGGTGTTGGTTCTTTGACCAGCTGTGAAGAGCTAAGGAGTCCATATCCTTGATTAGGTTCTGACAATAAGCCTTTGTTGGATAGTCTACCAATATGTTCACTAATGTGACCTATGATGATAACCCAGACAGCATCAGAGAACGTTGCACAAAAATTACTAGATCAGATTGAAAGATGGGGAGGCATTTCTTGGGTGGATGATAAACAACAGCACAGACCAGGGAAGAGGAGTTGACAGCCTTAGTTAAAATGTACTCAAATGATGTGCATGACTGGCCATCAAGCATCCTCAGAAGTAAGAAATTAATAAATGAACTTGGCATTTGTAAAGGTCAACATCCACCTCCAGAGGCATCTCGCCGCTAACACTGAAACAAAAGAAAGAAATCTGTCCCTCCAGAAAATAAACACTTAAGATTGAGTGAAGAACATTGTTTTCAGCAGCTTTATGAAAGTTGAAACGTTTGTAGCTTGCTTTAGAGCGAGTAGAAATTTGTTCCAGGCCTTTGCCATGAGAACAGATATAGATCTCCAACCCCCAATCTCCAATAGGCCATTTACACAAAACTTTGAAAAGAATCCGTTTACCAACTGGTAACCAATAGAGCTCCCGGAAACCCTATGTGATGGAGCTTTGATGAGGGAGTTGAAGTACCAGTCTTGCTGCAGCATTGTTGATAAACCAAAAGTACGCCAACCACCATCCAACCACACCAGGTACCATCCTATGTTTATGTATGAATATAAGTATATGTTTTTATCATTGCAACATGACGTTGCAAGCCAGTTAAAGCTCTTTGTATGCCAGACCTAATGAGCACTCTCTCTGGAAAACACATGCCTGCTCCAAAAGCCAAATCTCAAGCACCTGCATCAAAGCCACTAGCCTCAAGTCAAATCTTGTATCTAACAGGACCGGTGTTATCATGTTGTAGACTTTGGATTTGTTTTAAAACGTTTTTCCTTTGGTTCATGTTCTAAACTCTTCAAACAAGATGGAGCTCAAGTTGGAATTTCACTCTCTAAACCAGCATGGCAAATAAATAAAAATTGTCTTGCTGCAGGTGGATATGAAAAAGTTTTGGTACTAGTTAGCTCAAAGACAAACACTTAGACATTCAGGTGAAGAAGCTGCAGAAATAAAAGATGTGCATAAGTACTTCTGCTTTCCAATGGAAATATGTTTTCATGGGGATTACATTATTGACAGTGGATAATATTGCCAAAAGTAGGTTAATTCCAAAACTATCCTTTGATGGACAGCTGATGTGAATTGGTAAAGCAGAGCAAGGTTGTTGTCAGATTGTGTGCAAGTGCCCCCTCACATTGTACACTATTTATCTCCATTTCATGTTGCCCATTTCCCACCTATCACCTCCTGCGCCACCTCGCGCTCCTTACCTGCTACTTCCTGCACTGCCTCTCCTTTCCTGCACTCTTGGTAAGTCCTGCCAACTGCCCCTTGCACTCCTTCCCCCTCCCAGGACCTACTTAAATGTGGCTGCAGTGAGGACGCAAACAGCAGGTGCGATAAAGGAGCACCAAAAGCAAGCCCGTCTGTGCCTGGACCGCACCCAGTTCCATGAACACTGGTCCTTCTATCCCCGTGCTACTCCGTATTGCCTCTGTGGTTACTGAACCCAGGCCGCCCATCCATCTGATGCTGCCACACTGCACCACACAACAGAGGGAGCTTTTGCCGCTGCCTGGTGTACAACACTGCACCCACCACACCTACACCACCCACATCCACACAATCCACGCACAACACTCCTCCTGCACCCATCTATAGACACACACCCCATGACACACTATCATGCATGCTCAACACCCACTCACTCAGCAAACATGCCACAGAAATCTGGGACATCCTCTTCCTTACAGAAACATGGTTGACCACCGAGTGGGCACCAGACATCACCACAGCTATCCCAACAGGATACAAGCCCACACCTCAGGACCGCTAACACAAACCAGGAGGAGGAATTGCGATAGTATTCCAAGAATCCTTTAACTGCACTACAACCACAGAAATCTCAACCCCCTACATGGAGCATCTAGATTTCAAGCTACGACCCTCAGCAACTTACACCCTACTTGGAACCCTTGTATACCGAACACCAGGACAACGATACACTTTTACCGACAACAATGCTGACTTCGTCAGCCCCCTCGCCATCAACTCCAACAACTACATACTACTAGGAGATTTAATCTTCCACCTGGAAGACTGAATCGACAACAACATCACGCAGTCCTCAAGAGTCTAGGAAACCTAGGATTGACAACACATCATTGGACCCACACACTCTGCCGGACACACACTCGACCCATTCTTCACCACCTTTCAACATTGAAATCACTGCAACCAAGCCTCTCACATGGACCAACCACGCCACCATCCAATTCCAAATTATCTCAGGCCAAACAAAACCCACCACCACAAGTTAGGCCAGAAGTAGCCAGAGAAGCATTTTGGAATCCAATTAGCTTGACACCTTGCACCGGAATCCAGACCCTACTGATGACCTCCACAGCGACATCAAAAATCTCGACAAATGGATCCCAATATGCACGACTCCCTGGCACCTCAAACACCACACAGAGAGAGGGACACAAAAGCAGGCCAGATGGTACACTAAACGAACCCCGTGCAACAAAACAAAACTGCAAACAACTGGAAAGAAAATGGAGACAGACTCATCATGAAAACAACAAAGAGACTTACAGAGCAGTCATGAGACTCTACCATGAACAAATCAAAGATATCAAGAAGGCGGCCCCTAGCAAAGAGCGTAGACAACATCTCAAATAGGAGCAAAAAACCTTCGGAATCAAAGACTTTACTGCACCAGCTTCCACCATGAACAGGATCACCCCCTCGCAACTACTAAATGACAACCTCTCAGACTTCTGCAACAAAATCTAAGCCATCCATAACAACTTCGACCCCCAACTGAACCCCTGCACTTTCACCACGAGGCTACCCACAAACAACCATGAAAAACGTGGACTTCATGGGAAACATTAATCTCAGAAGAAACAGCCCGACATCATGAAAACCATCGACTCCAGGTTTCCAATGGACCCCTGCCCCCACCACATCTACAAAATGGGCGCCTCCCCTATCAGCGAAGTCCTTACCCGCATGCTGAACAACTCACCACCTTCAAGGCATTTCCAGATGCCTGGAAACACGTGATGGTCAATGCACTTCTAAAGAAACCTTTGACAAACCCCACTCACGTAGCAAACTAACGACAAATCACCCTTCTACGCTACCCAGCCAAGGTCATGGAGAAAGCCATCAACAAGCAACTCGCTCACTACCTCAACAAAAACCAGCTCCTAGACACCACACAATCAGGTTTCTGGGCCAATCACAGAACTAAGGCTGCCCTCATTGCAGCTACAGACAACACCAGGTTGATTCTCAACTGTAAAGATATAGCAGCCCTCATACTGCTTGACCTCTCAGCGACCTTGACACTGTCTCCCACTCCACTCTGATCAGAGGAATGCATGAAACAGGCATCCAAGGACCCATGCTCAACTGGATCTGCTCTTTCCTCACAGGAAGAACATAAAGTCAACCTGCCAACCTACACGTCGGAGGACAAGAACCTGATCTAGCGAGACCCTCAAGGATCTTCCCTCAATCCGACACTAATCAACATCTAGATGGCTCCGCAATCGGACTTCATCAGATCACACAACATCAACATACTCTCTTACACGGACGACGCCCAAATGACACTATCCCTGTCAGACAAGACCCCCACAACGAAAACCAACTTTGCCACCTGCATGACCGCGGAAGCCACTTGGATGAAATCCAGCTGTCTCAAAGTCAACACAGACACAAGTGAGTTGGTGCTCTTCAGATGGAAAGCCTCAGCTTGGGACTCCACCTGGTGGCACAACGGGCCTCAGTCCCACACCAGAAATCTTGGAATCATCCTGGAGGACAAGCTCGACATGAAAGCCCAAGTAAATGCAGTGACCTCCACTTGCCTCCACATCCTGAGCATGTTGCAAAATATCTTCAAAAAGCTGCCGGTCAACAGAAGGAAAACGGTTACACAGGCCCCGATTTCCAGCAGACTTGACTATGTCAACGCACGCTACACAGGAATAACTAAGAAGCTCCTGAACAGGCTCCAAACCATCCAAAACACCGCAGCAGGCCATATCGTCAACCTACCTTGCAGCACCCATACAACACCATATCTCAGAGAACTTTACTGGCTCCCCATACACAAATACACCCAGTTCAAACTACACACACACAAAAAGCACTACACAACACTGGCCCTACCTACCTCAAGACCCCCGTAAACTTCCACCTACCTCCCAAGCACCTCCATTCAGTGGATTCTCACTCGCACATGTAACCCGAATCCACAAGAGATAGCCGGAGGCTGCGCCTTCACCTACACCTTCTTCAAGGCGCGGAACGACCTCCCACACCACATCAGGACCTCCTCTTCACTTCTCAAGTTCTGCAAGAAGCTGAAGGCCTGGCTTTTTAAATATTCACACCAAGGAGGCGGCTGCCGATCTACCTGCAAAGCGCCTGGCTACCCTGAATGGTGATTAGCACGCTATACAAGTATACATGACATAACTTATTTGTTGGATAGGCACAGCTGGACACAGACGAATGTTCATGCAAAAATGTGGTTTCCTGTCCCACAATAGGGTGGTGTCCAGTTCCCCTGAATAGGGTCTAGCAGAGCTCCAGATATCCGGTACAAAAGGTCGCACTTGAGAGATGAATCTTTAAGACCAGAGCTCCTTCCAAAGTATGCAATACTTAAAATCGGATCTCTAGACTTGGTGCCCCCACCTTCTAATTGTTTGAAAAATATTTATCGACTGTTTCAGAAAACCTGTAATAAAGAGTCAAAACGAATCATTCTCTGCATACCATAACTTTGCATTTTTGAAGAAAGGTTTGTGACTAATCATTGGGATGATTAATTTCACTGTACACTTAATTGCGGATGAATTTGTCACACTTGTTCTTCCTCAAGAGAACTAGACATACAATAAAATGAAATAAGACAGCAAAATATTATAAGTGTATTAGTGGAATAATTTTGGAATGCATCAAGTGTACATAGTTACACCATACAGGAGGTAGTGCTATGTGAGGGGGTCATTTAAATCTGTCCATGCACAGTACCATATACCAAATGAGTATTAGGACAATAACTAGAAACATTAGGAGTAAAATGGTGCCTACAGTAACACAACGCCTAAGCTATCACCGAGGAGACTGCGCTTAATGAAAATACTAATCTCACATTCAAGAGCTCACGTCCCCGCCCCCTTGAAAGAAGCAGCAGTAATTAAGGACCAAATTACCATTTTTATTAAAGCTGCTATATGAAGCTGGCCACAATGAGATCTTCCTCAGAAGAAAACGATGAGTAATGCAATCTCCAATTATCTGATTTACGCAATGAATAAAATTAAAACAAGTATAAATAAAAACAGAGGTGGAATTATACTTGAATTTTCCATGAGCTAGTAAACTGTTATTGGATGTTTGCATATTAATCTGCTGGGAGCATTTTTTAGTTCTGCATGCCGGTTGTATGAAAAACTGATGAATAGATAAAAAAATATATATTTACGACTTTATCCAATTTTACCATGATCTGATCTGATAAGCTATCATGAATACGGAATATCAACTCCTCAAGAAAAAAACTGCATTGTGCATCTGATGACTACAGCTCAGTGGTCCTCTTTTGTAATTATTTTTGTTGGTCAACTAAATGTTATCACTAGTTACAATGCCTACCTTAGTGAGTTTGGTAGGTAGGGAGGAGATGCTTCAGATGCTCATTCTGAGGATTCTTAGATGCTAATGCGCCTTTGTGCCGTTGTTCCACAAGAAAGGGAGAAAGAAGAGCTAATCGTTCACCATCTGGCTTTACTATGCAGGCCAATATTACTGTATTTTTGCTCACACTGCAGTCAGAACATGTCCTTCATTCATAGGATGCTGGCACAATATAGTCAATTATTCTGAAGAAGGTGTTCAGAATTTGAGTTTTGGGTGAGAATATGCTCGACACATGAAGTATCCAGGTAGGACGACCATTAGGTCAGGTAGTCAGCCCATTCCCGAACCAGAAGGTTCTTGAAATTACTTAAATAGCAGGAGAGCTAGTAACACCATACACTACGGTGCTCAGATAATGGGCACAGTAAAAGGTAAGAAGCTAGGAAACACGTTTTTTAAATCTATCAATCAACACTTCTAAAGACATCCTGTTACCAAAGTAATACTATTGTTTGCAAAAACTAGCGAGCCCCTTTTTACATTACTAAATAAGACAGCATGGGGAATGACTGTACATCAATCAATATAAGATGCGACCCTTCCTTAATTGACAGTAATATAGCAGCAAACGCACGAAATGTGTATTTTCAATCATTTTAGAATAATGAAAATAATTAGATATCGATTGTGCTGAATATTCATCTCTTTGATGTTCACAAAAAAATGGCAACGCATAAACGAGCATTATCTCCTTAAATCAAGGGCACAAATACATTCAAATTTACTCTCGTTTGCTGTCCTCCTGTTTTTTTTTTTTATAACCCTTTGTGCTTTTCCTTGATTTTTGATGGACTCAGCAGTGGCGGTCAACACAGAAAAGGAGTGGTGGGCGGGTGGAGGGTGCTGTAGGGGCACGCAGACGGGGGCAAATGGAGGTTTAAAAATTAATTTGAAAAAAAAAAAATACTCGCGCTCCTCTGTTCCTCGTCCCAGCAGTCCCTGGGACAGCATCACGGACTCCCCATCCAATCCCCGTGCTGCTCTCAACAGTGCGGGGATTGGCCTGAGTGGGCTGGATTAACACTCGCTCAGGCACAGAGAGTCTGTGCTGTTTCTCCAACCCGGCTGACAATACAGCTGGGTTGGAGAGACCCAAGTGTGCATGTCTGTTTGGCCGGCCTAAGACAGCCGACCAAACTGACATGCACACTTAATAGTGCACCAACCACTCCTCCTCCCACGCCCGACCCCTCCCCTACATACACACGCGGGCTCAGAGCCAGCAGCTCAGAAATAAAACAATAGTAAATACTGTTTTATTTTTCAGCTGCTGGCTCTGAGGCAGTGGGGCGACGCTCCTCCGCCATTGCAAAGGCGCTGCCACTGGGACTCAGGATTACGCCAGCACCAAGACGCTCTGGGGCAATCGCATGCTCTATACATTTTTAAATCAAATCATAGCAGGAAAGCAGCACAAACATCAGAAAGAGTGAGGTCCTCCAATTCATTTAGAACAGTTCACAGACTTGATTCAGGTATCAGGCCTGCCAGTCTACTGAAATCGTTGTCAAAGGATGAGAGGATAACTGTGAATGTGAGAACAATGCAATCACAGGAGAGCTTCTGGTAGCTATGCTCCATGATACAAGGATTTCATCAAACCAACTGATAGTTTAAAAACATTTATTTGGGAATTACTGAATAGCACTTAGAGCAGCGATCACAGGTCTTTAGAAGCTACATGAGCAGGCCACAATACATTGTTTATCAACTCTGACAAGGCTGACCAGGAGTATATTCTCTATGCTTTTACACTGAACTATAGCATGGAAGGCCCATCATCTCAAATTCAATCACAGGTAAGTTCTACTGACAAAAACCCTTTGAGCAGCTCATGCCTGTCTTCCTGTTAACATGACAGACAAAGGGGAATTAGCAACTGGTGCATGCTCAAAAATCTTACTAGGCTGGGGATAAAGGATTCATGCTAAAAGCCTAAGTGGGCTCTTCAACTTGGGTTCTTCCAGCCAGAGCATGTCACTTAACCTAGAAGTACACATTACACAGTGTAGAGACTGTTACAATCTTAGTTCTAGCCCCATTCATTCATCCTAATTGTAACTACCCAATAACTCACACACTTAGGGAGTAGGATACACCAATAAGTTTCTTACCAACTTCAAACCTCATGGCCATGAGTATCTCTACTGGGTGCCTTTCCCTTCCCACCGTCAATGCACCGAGGTAAGGGGATCTCAGTCTACCCTAACCTGCTCACATGTGCTCTGGTAATTAGCTGCTTTGCACCCGATGCAATGTACCTTCTCATGATGCTGCACTATCTCCAGGTAGTCAATGGTTCTCTCCACTGCGGCCAAGGCCAGAGACACAGCTTCAGGCAAACAGGGCCCTGGACCAACAGCCATTAGAGAAAGAAGCAAAACTTCAGACAAACCGTGTGACTTATTAATTTCTGTCATCACTTGATTACAGAATACAATATTTGCTTCATTTTTCGATAATGTTTACAAAGAGGAACAATAAAACAAGTAATGGAAAAAAGCTGTTCTTATTCTGGCCAGGAATATAGAAAAGAAAATAACATCGCCTGATGGAGTCAGTCTTTAACACTACGGCAAGACTTTTATGACACCATAGATTTAGCTGCCATGGAAACAGTGCTACCTTATTGCAAATCCAGTCCCATGCTTTCCCTTTAGTCCCATCCACAGGGCTTTAATGTGGGAAGGGTCCCTCCGGGTCTCAGACCTGATAGTATTTTAGAACAGACATTGAAAACGTCCCTATCGGGCCCTATATTCCTGTCCTTAACTTTACTAGGAAAAATACTAACGATTTCTGAACAATTAATTTAATAAATTTTCAGGTAATGCATGTCAGCGATTTAGCTCCCATTTATATTTCACATCGTTTACTCCATTACTGTTAGCTATTCCCAAGATGTTGTGTTTTTGGTTTTTTATTGTGTAGCATATTACTCTTGGATAGTGCATACTTTAAGGTGAGTCACCTTCTGTGTTTAGAACAGACCACGATTGAGAGCTCTGGAGTTGAAGCTGAAGGCAGTGAGAGTTTCTCACAGTGTCTGCCAGTGGGTCACAAATGTGTTCAGAATACACAGTCATCCAATCCTTGGACTCTGCAGAGCGCACACAGACAACCATTGAAAAAACCAACTGTCCTGGCTGGTTTAGGTGTATGCATGTTTTTGAGTTATCATATCTGGATGCAATAATACAAAGCTCAAAGAGAAACCAAAATACCGGTCGGTTGGCACACTATGGGATTCATAGAAATTTAGTTTATGTGTTTAAGTCTCTCCTAGAACTAGATAGGCCACACCCCTTTTGATGACCACCACTTTTTTCATCCCACTTAAAGCTCTGCTCCCATCTTGTAGCAGAGCAAACAATGTTCTGCTACAACGTTACTGCTGTCGGACAGGACAACTTCTGTACTGTATAGAAGTTCAATACACTGGTACCATTTGCTTTGTAAATGTATTCTATTAACGTCTCATATAGTCCGGTCTGTCAAATTATGTGACCAGTCAAGTTTCAAAATCAAAATACAGGTCCTTTAGTGCATTGGTTCAAGACAGGATTGCTGTGGATATTGCTGTAGGGTACATGCAGTGCGCCAGTAATTTTGGTCTGTACTTTGAGCGTTACGTTTTAGTATTACTAGAGTCGATAAGCTCGATCAGTCTTTTGAGATTTTGAAACAACAGATTTTTCAAAATAGCACAGATGTTGGCAGGTGCGCGAGTCATTACTGCACAATGCATTTTTTATAGATTTACACAAATCCTGATGTGGCTGCTAAAGTGCCTGCCCATTAATACATATCCAATAAAATAAAGGATTCGCCAAAACCATTGTATTACTGATCTGTCCTTTGTCACCCGTTAACTAAAATCCATTTAATATATGCATGTGTGTCCTCAGGGAAGTATTCTTGCTCAGACTCTAAACTACAGCAATGTTAATATTTAATTTCCTTGGATGAAGAAGAAACTTGGCACAAGAGGCTTGTGGTTAGTAGTTTACGAGACACTAGAGATGTGTGGGCATTGGCAGTAGCAAGATACTACCTGCTCTAGACCTACAAAGATTGGTCTAAGGTGTACAAGTGTAGGCTTACACAAGACTCGAGTCTTACCTTATGACGGCAAACATGGAGTTGAAATTCTTGCACTCCCGGCAGTGAAGGGATATTTTAATAAAATGTTTAACAATCTTCATCCTTTTCAGCTGGTTGTGCTCCCTCAGGATCTCCGTGGCCACCCAGAAGGTCTCCTGGTTAATGACTTCCTCAAATTGCTTTAGGCGTGCATTGCCAGTTTTTGAGTTCCTTTTGTATAGGTCATCGATATATTCGGTGGGTTCAATGTTGCGGAAAAGGTCAAAATCTCTCATTGAGAGCTGGGTAGCGACCTCGATGGTACTTAGCTGGAGAAGAGAGATCTGACTCTCTCGAAGCAGCTCCTGGGCATCCTCATCAGAACACAAGGTCTCAGTTTCCATGTTATTTTTCAGGTAATACCTTGAATTAAATAAAGTGAATTAACATCAATTATTGAGTTCTGGGGCCTGAAATCCAAATACCCTGGCAATAACAATTAACACAGCGGGTATTATGCAGAAATAGTGGAGCCGTAAAGAAATCTCACTAGTATCTCACCTAGTTTTAAATTTACATTTCAAAGGGGGCAATAATTACAAGTGCAATTGTGGCAAGACTTTTCTCTTTTTATTTGGTTGGCATTACTAATCAAAGACATTTCTCAAAGCCCAACAGCTCTTTTTAAAATATGTAATCTATTGTTTACACACTGGATGCAGATCCTCTGCAGGCATAAACACCCTAGAGGCTAGAATACAACACACACAGCCTACAATAAGAATTCAGGCAGAACATGGAGCTGGATTATTCGTTCACCTGTACGCCAGAGAGGACACTGTTGATGTATTAAGGGTAAATTAAAAACATATCCAACACAAAAGGCGACTGACTTACCCTCCCATTTACCTAATACATGGTCATTAAAATATTTCATAAAGAGTTCTCTTTGCCATTTATTCAATTTAACTAATTCACTATTCCAGGGCTGCTATAATTTTATTGAGCGTGCACAGCCCTTAAAAGAAATAAGTGAGTTTAAAGAGTTAGTGAGTACCAAAAAGTTCCTTTTTTGTATTTCTAGTACTTTCTTAATGGGGAGAAAATGAGGAAAAGTAAAAAAATCTATACAGGAATGTACTAAAAATGTAAAAGCATGGATTGCAAATATGTCACTTTACAATGTGATTTGCTTCCTTAAAGAAATGTTTATGAATGAGTTTTCAGAGGCAACTTTTATTCCCAATATATTATACGGTTACTTGAAATAGCAACATTGAACTATGAGCATGTACTTTGCACTTGAACAATTAACCAACCAAGCAACCACTACAATATACTCATTGGGTCAGTATAATATACAAAGATGCAATTAACAAATATGGGGCATGTTGAAGAGCAATACAGGCATGCCCAACTGAATGGTGCACCTCATTTAAAAGTAGCCCCAATCACAGTGGAATCATTCTCGTTTTGCTCTAAACACACAATGCTGCCATTGTCGAGCCTGTTCTCTTCTACCAACTAGATGTCCAGTAGAACTGCCCAGACAGCAGGTCCTGGGTGACCAGGAAAACATGTTTTGGCAACTCTGATACTATTTACAAATTACAGTGGGACCAGATGGAGATGGAAAAGAAGATAGCACATTTACCTCCCATTGAGTTGGATCCTGTCAGCCAGCTTGGAGAACTGATCTGGAAGCCTCCTTTGCTTGATGACACACTCCGGACTGACAGAAACTTCACAAAGAGAATATGTCTCAGGGGTTCCTGTCAAACCGAATTCGTGCAAGGCATGGGTCACAACTTCTTTAGCAGTAGTGTCTTTGCTGATGATGATGTAGCAACTTTGTTGATCGGCTTTGAAAACTCGAATGACTTGATCTGGGATGTCTACGACATAAAAAAATTAAATTATTCTCCATAGTTGCATCAAAACACCACCTAGTTGCTAGAGATCACACATTTTCCTGGCTATCTAAAAGTTCCCATTTGCCTCTGTGAGCTCGCATATTCCTATTGCTATGTGCAATGCTCATCTGCCCCTCAGGACCAGGCCTGCACGTATACTGAGGTAAAATAATAGGATAAATTATTAGGATCCAATTTGTTCCCTGTCACACGGTAGTATGGTCACTATTTCCATGAAAGAGTTTTTCTTGGATTAGATTTACTGCACAGACTCATGGGATCAATAACAGGATCCTAACACGACTGATGTGTTTGACAAAACCGAGCTTTGACACCTCATGGTGCAATTGTGCAATCATTCCAAATCACTGACCTTCTACACAATTTCAGAGAGCGAGAGAGAGTATGTGTGGGAGTGTGCACACATGGCGGGTGGGTTGGTTTAAGGTGAGCAGAAAATGCAAGGGAACTATCTTCAGCTCACCAAACTGGTTAAAAAAAAAAATGTAAACGTTTTGTGCAGACAAAAATAATGTTTGACGAAATCAATAAACGAACATTTTGACTGTCTGCAAGCACACAGAGTGTGTGAGCACTCAACAGTGGAGATACAATTCATTTCTGCCGCTGAACCAACGCAGCTGTATGAGCAACAGTGATGTATATGGATTTTACAGAGAAATAAATGTCAAGGGGTCGATAGGAGCAGCTGGGCTGCAAATTGTGCTCAGTACCTCCTGGGCAATATGACTGCCATTCACCGCCATGTCATACAGCAATACCAACGACTACTGTGCAGCTCCTTCGATAAATTACAAATACAGGTCCAAGATGGAGTCAGTAACAGTTCTAAGACTGAGGCAGGCAGCATTTTAAAGAATCAATTAGCGGGTCTGTACCATGTGTTAAAGAACGTGGGCTTCAGTTGGCGGCATTGCTCTCACTAGATTCTGCAACCAGAGAGGGGAGGATCCCAAACACTGAACCAATACTAGAAGCATTCTCAGTCTGCAGGACAAACAGCGACTCTTGAAACGTCTCATCAGGGAGAACTGAGAGGAACTGGAAGAAGGGGAAGAACTGAAATTCTCAAATTTGTAGTTATCAAGCCTTTGGCTGTCAGATAAAAACAATAAATATTGCTTCTAATAAAAAGAAACTTTTTTTCTACCGTTTTTACAGGTGGTACTCTTCTTATTCATAAAGCAGATGTACGGTTTTATGTCTTGCAATCTCCTTAGTAAGGGATTTCCTCTGTTGCCCTGAACCGTCCCCCAGAGAGAGAGTGGTAAGACACACTTTTATGTTTGTCACAGTTGATGATTGCATTTGCCGCCTTTGCCTGCTTGAGTCAAGAGCGCGTTTGGTTGGGCTCTCTACAATGAAACATGTCTAGGAATTAGTTCCATTACTCATGTATTTACTCACTGGTGTAGCATATCACAAACCCAAAAGTAACCTGTTCATTTCAAAGGGTTCTCTGCAAGTGCATGTACAGGAAGCAAAGGGGGCGGAGTCAGTGAACAATGTAAACCCAATCAGGAGGGCAGTGAGTAAAACAAGAATGATATGGGGTCAGATCTCTTCTATGTGTTTGGCAGTTCTACGACAGACTGCCTCAAAGAAAGTCATTTTAGGTTTGAGATTTTTAGTACTAAAATGTCTATTTTGAGTACATGTCAAATTTACTATTTTTGTGGTAAGCCAGGTAAATCACACCTTGTTAATTAAATGTAAGAGTGGCAAAACCAATAGGACGGCACATAACAGGAACCAGGCACACATTTGAGACCCCTAGGGAACCCAGTGGAACACTCATTCCAC
The DNA here is from genome assembly GCA_963921515.1 of Calotriton arnoldi. NCBI lineage: Eukaryota > Metazoa > Chordata > Amphibia > Caudata > Salamandridae > Calotriton > Calotriton arnoldi. The sequence continues at coordinate 1,261,735 of CAWUFW010001131.1, forward strand.
ACAGAGATAGGGTCATGCACAAAGTAAAAGTTAGCAACTAGCACAGAGCAGAGAGTATTCCTTATTAACAAGATACTTACAATATAAGCCAATCCCTGCAGGCAATGGAATAAAGAGAATACATAGGTCAGGACAAGACCACATACTAAAGACTGTGTATCGAAAAACTGTTCATTTAGATATAAAACCCGTGGGTGTTTTCTAATCCCGCCGACATTGCACATTTGCAAAAGATGCGATAAAGTGGATTCTCATTAAACCTAAATGGAAATTATATAGATAAGTAAATCTGCAACCACCAAGGGTATTTTTTCCCATCCCTTGATATTTCTTGGTTCAAGACGTAAATTAAAGGCTTTGGTTCTTAATTGGCTAGTTTTGTCTTGTTCTTTGCAAAACAGTTCATGATAAATATCTTACGCAGTACTGACAATTGAGCTCGTTTTTGAAAATTGTCAGAGCATTTTGATAAACCGCATTTTCCACAAATGAGTCATAACCCAGCCACTACACAGCATCTGAAGCAAATTCACATAAACCTTGCTCTGACATCCAATTTAATTTCATAGAGATGCCTATATTGAAATTATGAAAATATTATTTTGCCTCAAACAAAAAATATGAGCATGGACAGCATGTACTGATTAAGAGCATTTTTACATGTAAGCATTTCTAATTACTATCCAGAGATTCCAGTGGGGGTGGGGGGGCCTTATGTAGTATTGTTATGCGTTAGGTGAGAGGCTAAACTAGCACCTGTTAGAACTACAGATGGCAAACGATAGGCAAGGTGAATGTGTGTGGAAAGATTTACAATTTGAATCCTGCTGCATTCATAGCCGCTTGATTTTTTTAAGTTTAAAAAAAAAAAAAAAAAAACTATTTCTGTGTGCAGGATCTCTACCGTTGTCTCAAGTGTACCACACAATGGTAAGAGGCCACTCAGGTGGTTCAACAAGTTACTTGCAATGCTAAATGATTGGAGGTATATAGTGATCTTTTGTTGTAGCCTGTTTATTCATAGAATATCCCTTTTTAGGTCGAGCCTAGCGGCGCGCTGCTCGCTCTGCGAGGCATGCAGTAGTCGAGTATGCTGTGAAAGCCTCGCCTTCTCTCCGCCCATATTTTTGATTTGCTGGTGTCATTGTCCTTGGTAAATGAAGGCTTCCGATTGATAATGAGGCTTGTTAGTCCCTCCTTGTTACCGCCCTGTCGCCATTTGTTACCTCCCATGAGGACTGGATCTTTTACTTGTGGCGTTACACGGTCTCCTTCATAAGTCGGTGAGCACTATTATTTTATTTGCAGTGCGGTCCACTTTCACTTTAGCGGCTGCGCTTGTTTATTTAATTAATTTGCCGCACGGGCCGAAAGGGAGTGTTTCTACTCACTATTCTAACAAGCATTTGCAATGCAATAGGTCTCGCATTACGCGAGTTTGAGCTATTGACATTGCAAATAACAATGCCTTTTATTTTTGTTTTCGTTTTTAAAACATAAATAAAAGGCATTGTCATTTATAATTCCAATAGCTTAAACTCGTGTAAATGCGAGACCTATTGCATTGCAAATGCTTGTTTCAATATATATTACAATATATTACGGCTGTTACATGAGCTGAAACTAAAAGGTAAAACAAGAAGCCTGTTCTATTTCACTAAAAGGAGTAGATTTTGTCTCTCCGTCTTATCATCACAACCATGTCCAGCTGGTTTTCAAGGATAGGGGGTTTGACTGATAAAGCACAGATCAAAACTTGTGTGTCCTAGAATTTATCAAAATAATTTAATTCCTTGTAGCACTACTCCGAGAGCAACCAAAGGCATCTAGTCCAACAGTAACTAGCCTGGGTCGCTGTGTGATGTCACAGCAAAAAGAAGCAATAGGCAACATTTTTTCAGTTTCGATGGGGTGGAAGAGAGTGATTAACTAAACATTGAAAGTACTTCTGAAGAAGAGTCGATTCAAAGTTATACTGCAATTTGTACTGAAAAAGAATACTTGCGAAGGAAGGTTAACGTGATGACGCAGTATCTTCACAAATAGCTGGCTTTGTGACCATTTACGTCCTAACTGTTTACTTTTTAACCAATTTAGGTTTAAATAAGGAAGCATTATACAAAGTAGGTAGTGAGTCAACCCACCTTCAGTAGGGTGCCCGCTTACCTGTCGGGTTGGTAAAGTCTAGCATGCTAGTGGTCGGCTGCAGGAGATCCGGGCTGCTGGAGGAGAGCGTCCCAGGGATGGGCATGATCGCCACGCTGTGCCTGCACTGTCTTGTCCCAACTATGCTGTCGTCCTGGGACTGACTGACGCTGCCATCGCTGCAAGATATCATGGGAAGTGAGCTCAGTCGGATTTACAAACACACTGAACATAATTATCTGAAACTGATGATTTAGGTTCAAAACCAGCAACGAGAAAAACAAGACAGTAAGTAGCAAAATGTCGTCTGGGAAAAAAAAGATTGTTACATCCTTTTCTTTCTATGCTCACAGAAAGTCAAGGAAATCCCTGTGGCCCGAAAACATTCATTAATAGTTCTGCACAAGGGCCCAAAAAGCATGAGCCTAACACATTAGCCGCCTTGTCTGCAAACTTGTTAGAACTAAACAAAGGCTTGCATTTAACCGGGTGTGATGACAAATAAATGAAAATCAATTCAATACCCATGTTTATTGAAAACAGGATTCACATTATGTTCTCTTCAAAGCATGTCACCGCAGCAGTGAAAAACTATCATTGAAGTGGGTAGAAGGCGAAGGACGACATTTGAATGAGCAGGTTATTGCTGAACAAGAAATTAAAAGGGAAAACTTCAGTATTATAATTTAATAGGCTCCAGCAAAGCCTGTGTCGATTTTTGCAAAAGTTGGGGCAACTCTATCGGGAAAAGAAAGGACTCCCACTGTAAACCTGCGTGGCTAATACTAAGTTTGCATCAGAAAATATTTTGGCAAGCTGTATCGAGAGACGCCGTTTCGGTAAACTAAAGTTGATATTGCTGATGATCACAAAACTAAAAGATGCTCCAACTCACACTCCTGCATTGTGTAATTCATATCTAAAATGACCAATTTAGCCATATAACAAAGTGTTACAACACTTGACCCTCTCCCAGAAGTATGTAAAATTTACCTTAGAACCCCCATTATGATCACAGGGATGTATGACAGAACCACCCATGCCACTGCCACCCACATGCCTTTCCCATGCATTCCTTTACAACGAAAATGTAAGTATTTCGCAGGTAAGTATAAAGCTTTTATATATGTGTGTGTGTGTGTATTCATGTAGTGGAGAAGTGTGGCTCAATGGTTAGAGCGGCAGACCCTGATGCAGAGATCTGGCCCGGGACCAGGGTTCAATTCCCGCCTCGGCGGGTCTTGGGCTCAATTTCCTCGGACCTGATAATTCTCGCCTCGGTGCCTATTCTAATCATGGGTCCCACTCTGCAACTCTGGGCAATAGCTTGCTTAATCTCCACAACGGCCCCAACAGCGCTGGGATGCCTGGCTTCACCCTGGGGGTGCCCAGGAGTGGACATTTCACAGGGAAAAGCCAGGAAGGGTTCCACAGCGGTATGCGTACAGCGCCTGGACACCCCTTTGGGGGTATGGGTGCGCTTTACAAGTACAAATTTCATTTCATATATATATATATATATATATATATATATATATATATATATATATACACACATACATATGTGTATATATCTATATATACAAATACATATATATATTACCTTATCGATCCCCAACCCCCAAATTAAACCAACCCTAAACCCTATATATACCCTTACCACCCAATACCCCGACCCACCCTAAACCTTAGAAACACCCTTGCCACACAAATACCCTTACCCTTACCCACCCCTAAAACACCCTTGTCACCCAAATACCCTCACCTACCCTAAACCCTACATACCCTTTCCAATCAAATACCTTTACCCACTCTAAACCCTAAAAATATCCTTACCACCCAAATTCCCTTACCCACCTTAAACCCCCAAAATACCCTTGTCACCCAAATACTCTTACCCACTCTAAACATACCCTTGTCACTCAAATACCTTTCCCTACCCTAAACGCTAAAATTATCCTTACCACCCACATACCCTTGCCCACCCTAAACCCTCTAAAATACCCTTGCTATGCACATATCTTTATCCACCCTAAATCCTAAAAATACCCTTGCCACCCAATACCCCTACCCACCTTAAACCCTAAAAACACCCTTGCCACCCAAATATCCTTACCTACCCTATACCCTAAACATATTCTTGCCACCCAATACCAGAGAAGGTATGCATGGTAAAGGCATATGCATGGTATAGGTATTGCGTGCTAATGACCGCGTTGTAAAGGCTGTTTCCCTCCTGGAGGATTCCAGCTCACATCCAACATATGGTCACTATAAGGAATTTTTGTTCACCCTTAGTAACGTACAAGCAGCCAGTCAATTCAATTCAAAATCTTTATTCGGCTATTAAAAGAAAAAACAGCCATAAAAGTAGAGGCAATAAAAATACATCTAAAGTACAACATAGTTTACAGTTTCAATTGTTAAGAACAATTAATTTCTTAATTTATAACAATGCTTTTCCTTGCGTTAATCGATTTCAGGATGTACAGGGCGACATTGTAACATGTTAACGGATCCTCTAATGTCACCAAGAATTTCATAGCTAGTTTATACGACCTGATATTATGGGCAACAAAGGTTTAAGATAAAAACATCTAAAATTACGATAAAAATTACAGAATAATAAAAAGTGCAATGTGCTTTGTTTACTTTTGTTGTCACACGGACATGGTACCAAATCCGATGGACAGGACTTCATTTTAGGAAATGCAACAAGGTAATGAGCAATGCCACATCTCAATCTCAGTAGCACAAAACGGTGCTGTACATAAATCACATATGACAGATAGTTATTAGCTCCCTCCTTTAGATTAAAAGATTTGTATAAGGCGACGGTTGGTTTATTCAACTCAGATTTTACCCTAAGGTCCCTCCTTTGTTGCAAGAAGGAGTCTTTGATCTCTTTCTTTGTAAAGGACAATATTTCTGTAGAGTCCGACCATACTGATAGATTAAGCAAATTTCCTAGTGTGGCGTTAATATATGATAACCACGGAATTCTCAGCACATTGTTCAAGTTCAAACAGTCTAAAATGATTGACCTGGTAAAAGCCGCCTCTTCCCGTCTCCAAATTGAGGCCCACAATAGCAGTGGTCCAGCCATTAACGAGTCAGCTAAAAATCGAAGCCCCACCTCATGATGCACAATGGTATTTGATACAGAGGATGGTAAATACAACAAACGTTTTAAAAAACAGTTTTCTTCAGTTTGCAGGTCCAAGCTATTTGAGTAACCCCAAAGACCTGCCCCATAGAGGGCTGTACTTACTCCTTTAGCTTTATAAATGGCTACCATTTCGTTAGTTGGTCGATTTCCTAATTTTGAGGAAAATTTAAAAATCCCTTGATTGACCCTGCTCATTTTAGCTCTAGTATTTAAAATATGTTGGGTCCATGTGCCATTTCCCGAAAATAAAATGCCAAGGTAGCAGAATGAGTTCAATGTATGTATTAGGGTGCTATCAATAAAAAAGGTTTTACAAGGTTTCTGTTTGGCCCCGCAAATCATGGTGAATGTTTTTGATTTGTTGATTATCATTCTCCTTTGTATCATAAAATCTGAGAAACCATCCATCAGTCTCTGGAGGCCTAGTGGGGCCCATCCTAGTAGTACTGCGTCGTCCGCATATAACAATACAGGAATCGGACGACCAGCCGTCCTCGGGGTGTCAGCCTATATCGATTGCAAATGATTGTCTACCCCATTAATAAAGAGGGATAATAAAATTGGTCCTAACACACACCCTTGCCGTATGCCCCGCCCTACTTTAAATTTGGATGAACAATCGCCCTGGGGGCCAAAGCGAACTTGGCTAGTTAGGTTCTCATATAAATGGGAAAGGAACCAGACAATCGCCCTAGGGGCTCCCATGGAGGTCAGAGTTTGCCAGAGTAAATTATGGTTGACTAAATCAAATGCACTACTCAAATCGGCAAAGCATAAGTACAAAGTGCCTACCTTTGCCCTAGTATACTTGCCGATAAGTAACTCTGGGTTAATGCATTGTTCAATTGTCCCAAGACGTTTCCTAAACCCATACTGCACAGGGGTTAGGATAGAATACTCCTGCGCCCATTCCTCCAATCACTTTAATAAAACCCTACTCATAACTTTCATGGAAGTCTAAGAGTGAAATGTGGCGGTAATTTTTAGGATCTGTTTTGTCCGCTTTTTTGTATATCGGTACAATGATGGATTCGCCCCATGTCTGAGGGATTGTATCAGTTGCGGCTGAATTAAACACTCTAGTTAGAATAGGTCCCCATAATTTAGGTGCGGATTTAAAAACGTCAACTGGTACCCCATCAGGACTTGGTGCCCGTCCCCCAGCACTCTCCTGAATGGCCTAGAGAACTTCTTCATTAGTAATATTCAGAGGGGGGGGGCCTCCCTTCGCAACGCTCCAAGTCAAACACCCCCAAGGTCTCCCCATTATTGCTAAAGATCCTGGTAAAATGTGTCCCCCATTTATCTGAGGGAATAAAGGAGCAAAACTCTGGGATGTCATCGTTCTTCAAGAAGGATGCATTTACTGTATCCCAGAAAAGTGTGTTATTCCTAGTTTTTACAGAAATAGCCAGGTTTTCAAACGCTTCTGCCTGTAATTTCTTTTTCCGGGCAGCTAGGACTAATTTATACTCGCTTCACAGGGATTTAATAATCGTTATATCTCGCGGTGATTTAGACAATGCATACTTTAACACTTGTAATGCTTTAGTGCAAGTACCATCAAACCATCCCTTTTTATTATTGCCTGATGTAACTATCTGCCTGGTTAAAAGTGATTTAATAGATAATGTAATTCAGTTAAAATTTGCTATCACTGTTTTTGGAGTAATCAAGTCTTGAAGACAATAGGCTATTTCTCGATGGTTTGACACTATTATTTGCTGCATAGTCAAGCATGGGTCAACACCTGTCCATTTGATTCTAACACCATTTGTCCTAAAAGGGTTAATAAAATTGACTAAATCATATACATCACTCCTTTGACCCCAGAAAAAGAACGATAGGGTGAGTAAATTATGGTCACTAAATATGGAGGGAACAACACTAGGGTTACCACACCTGCAGATAGTAATGTATTTCTCCCTGTAAAAGTTGGCATTAAGTCCCCTTTGGGTCCACGGACCCCCCTGAGTAGATGGAAATCATATTTGGAGACCATCCAATTTAGGGCTTCTCCATACTCATTTTGGCAGAAATTGTCATTTCCCTCTCCATCCATGTAAATGTGACTGCATGCCTGATTGTTAGGTACATCACATGCCTGTATATTAAAGACTCCTGCACATAGCAAAACATAATCAGTACAAATTGGGGCTAAGAATGTTTCGAGGGCACAGTCAAGGGCTGTTACCACATTGGTGCGTGGGGAATCAAAAATGTTGTTATAAAAATGTACAACTATCAGATCTTTCCCTCCTTTTTTACTAAGCCACAGTATCTGTGCGTAGGGTCCCACTGATGTAACTTTTTTGACCCTGGTAGGAATTTTATTAGAGATAAGTGTCTGTAGTCCCCCTTTTGCCCACCCTGCCTGTGACCCAATAGCTGCTAAAAAGTGTGAGGAGTATCCTTCTACGTGTGCAGGATTTATTCACCAGGTTTCTTGTAGGCATATGACGTTGTAGCTAGATATAGTATTAACACAGTCAATGTTCCCAACCTTGTTTAGTAGCCCATTCACGTACCAGGTTACGAACTCAAACCCTTCCATAGGGGGTTGTCCAAGAGGCTCAGTATCTATTACGCTTGTGGGTATAATAGTAACTCTAGGAGAGTCTTTACCAGATGCATCAACAACCACAGCTTCAGCTAACCCACCAATAGCGGGTGCCTCCGTGGTGTATGAGAGGTCATTTGGCGATAACTGGCTTATCTGGCTGGCTATAGAAAACACTGTGGAGACCCCTCTCTGATAACTCCTGGGGTCCCCAGCATGACATTGTTCAGAGTTAAGTCAGTCATTATCATTTAATCTGCTCAGCGTCTCATATCTATTGGGCATTGCAAAATCCAGATCTTGTTGCGGGAACAAGCTTGTGGTATCCCTCTGTCTCTGTAGGTTTGGTAGACCCCTTGAGCATTGCTCCAAGCCCTTCAGGTGACGGTAAAAAAATCCTAGTGGAAGTATACCCATGACTGTCTGTCTATGGTTGGTACCCCTATCATTTTATGAATACCACAGGCAGTTCTCGGGCTTCTGAAATTTATTACAACACAGTCACCACACAGATTTTTTTCCTGTGGCCCAATCCACCCCACTCTTCTTGTAAACAGGATTTCCTGCGCTCTACTCGGAGAGAATATATGTCTGGAGCTAAGCCAGTGGACCACCTTATTTTTCAGACATTCCGTGGTTTACCCGACTCCTGTCTTTAGTGGGGGGACATTAACTAATACTGCCACATATGGGCAGGTGGCAAATTAATGGTAACTAGCTCTTATACGGGCACATTGGTGTTGGGAGTGTGTGTATTTAAGCTTCCTTGATTTTGGTTCGGAGCATATATCCTGGTAGATTTACTAATAGACTCCTGTATATTTCTGCTCAACATCCCCTCTTCGCTCGTGTAATTCACAGACTCGGCGTGAGGAGGTATACAACCTATATCGCTACTTATACCAGTGGCTACTGTTCGGGGCCCTTGGTCCAATGGCATTTTGCCCAGATCGATAGCCATTTTCAGACCCTCCTCCACCTTGTCCTGTCTTTCTTTGAGGGGACTTAATAAGCTACAAATAACAGATGTTAATTTATCCCAGAATGGTGCCCATATCGGATTGTCCCTGGAGTTAGTCTGTGTCTTCCTTTTCCGTTTGGCTGCTGGTTGACGGGCTGTGTTCGATATTTTAGCTGTTCGCAAAGTTACTGATCCTGGGGCAGCGGGAGTAGGGACCTGACCTGGGGCAGTTAGTGTTGATGTTTGCTCCAGAGCTTCACTTGGACAACCAACGCTCTGAGTATCGTATTCACTGCCTATATTAGGCATCCCAATGATAGATGGTACACATTGGGCCTCTCCCGTATGGCCAGTCGTAGTGAGGGACATACGCCGTTTTGCCAAGTCAATTTCTTCGGATAAGGCCCCAACCGCGCGTGCCAAAAAGGTGTCTAAAGTAGTCAGTTTTGGGGTGCTGCTTTGCTCGGTCGATGGCTTCAACCCCCCCCCCCCACCTTTCGTTTGCCCATATTGCTGTTTGGACTGATTAAACTTGGAAATAGTCAAAAACACAGGGAAGGAGGATGAAAACCAAACTTACTTCGCTATCATCCTCAATAGTTCTCAAGGGTTATCAGATGACAGCTTTTTCCGTTGATATGGAGACCACTCTGTTCCACGAAATCAAACCAAGGGACTGGGCCCAGCCCAGCCTCTTCCGGCCGCGGACGGGTGCAGACGGGTGCAGACGGGCCCGGGCTTTGTCCAGGCACGGGCGCGTCCCGTGCTGCTGGAGCCCGGTCGCGCTTAAATGCGCCTCCTGGCGCGGTCTGAGCACTTTGGCAGCTCCAGCTGGAGGGCAAGATGGGGGATGAAGTCCCCAGACAGAGCAGCAAAGTGACTTGTGCAGAGATGAGCCACCGTGCTGCAGGAGCCTGGTTGAGCTTAAATGCGCCTCCTGGCGCGGTCTTAGCACGTTGGCGGCGCTTGCCGCAGGGCAAGATGGGGGATGAAGTCCCCAGACAGAGCACCAAAGTGACTTGTGCAGAGATGAGCCCCCCAGCCAGACATCTTAACCCTCCTGATCACAAAATATGTTGCAATGGCTGAACCAATGTTGGCTTGGGTTTCACACTCAAAAAACAATTGATCTATAGCAGGAACCTTTCAACAAACCTCCACGACAGTATGACCACGCAGCCTAGCTTCTCTTGGAGTGCTGTTTACATTTTACTATAAGATTTGTACAGTTTAAAGGAGCCTCCTCCAGATTCTACTGAACTGCAGGAGGCTCGTCAAACAGGCAGTTGAAGATGTGTTTAATCAGTGGTCAGTGGATACAGGCTGTGATACAATTAGAAGAAAATCACAAGTCAGGTGAGATTTGGAGCATTCCCAAGAGCCAGCTTGAGAACGTAAAAAGAAGCAGGAGTGGAGGTGAAAGCAATTTCGGAATTAGTAAAATACGCCCTGGCACCAAAATACAGTGGCCCCCATTAGAAAGCTAAATAAGAGCCCGATGTTTGCAAATTGGGGCACTTTTGAACTTGTAAAGACACACTGTAGGAGTGTTTTGCAAGGTATGGAAGACTGCATGGATTTGAGCTTGCTGCAGGTAATGTTTGTTTTAATATCAGGGAAATCAATAGTATAAACCGGCCTAGAAGGTCATAAATCAAGCCCACAAAGAGCCAAAAACTGGCCCACATACTGCCTTGTCAGACCAGCCCGTCGGGGCACTGCCTGATTGCCCTATAGGCCAGCCCGACCATGGGTGAAAGGACATGCGGCTGGACACTATGACAAGGCATGACAAGCAAGTCAGAAGGTGGCAAGGGGTAATCAAAATGAGGTCTGAATGACAAAGCGTAACGCACTGTAGACTGGAGCAGCTAACTCATAAGACTTCCTCGTTTTTGGTACACACAAGTGTAAAGGGGACGAGGTGCAACCAGCAGGCTGCAGCAACCTGCAAACCAGCGTCCCCTACTCTCCAGGTGGAAGGCATTTAAAGCTTCAGTAATGCATCAGTATACTGGAGGATTTTGACTGTTGTGGCTTCTCCTTCAGAATTATATTATTATTTCGAGTAGTACAAATGTGAATGTGTACTCTCTTAATGGTCTGTCAGCTGGTATATGCAAGACGTGTTTGATCTGAGCTCTTGCTGGGGAATTACTGCAATCTTCTGCCAACCTTCTCACTGCTACGGTACGTAATTATGAACAATGAAACTTGCAAAATACCTCCTAGTTTGAAAACTTAAGAGCATCGACCCGAATGCTGCATCATTTCATATTCATATGCGGAACTCATGGCAACAAGAATCGATTTTGTCCACTCTGTTCTTTTCTCTTGGTTGTTTAACTAGAGTACTTGGGGTTTTGTATCATAAATCTTTTGAACAGGGTCAGTGAAAGGAACTCCTACTTGCCTCCTGCAGATTAGAGCTGATTGTTCAGTGATCGTCACCCACCAGGAGTTATTACTGTACTTCATAAGGATTTTTAAAAAATATATATATATAAAAAATCTATATAAAAGTGAGTTTCGGAAAACTGACATCTGGTGATTTTTGTGAGCATTTTAGTTGCTGCCTAGCATGTTGCACTCATCGCTTTATCTTAAGTACCACTGCACTTGTATTTGCTTTTTGTAGCATAAAATATCCCTAGGTACTGATTAGCACAACAGCTATTCTGGTGGGGAAGGTCTGTAAATTAATTCAAAATATACATTTCCTGACAACGATTACATGTCCAGCTACAAGGAAGAAATCCCTAGCTCTTTTGGGATTTCTAGAGGAATAATGCATGCAAAAAGACACGAAGTAAAAATGAGAAACAGAAACACATGTATCCAAGACGGAAATTAAATGCTATGCAAAGACATTGAAAAGTTTGAAGTAAGTTTGAAATCCTTCAAGATGAATTGCATAAAAATATCAGAGGCTACAAAGCCCCACAAAGTGCCATCATTCACTCCAGAAAAGGCTAATAGTAATATTCTTCAACAATAATAAAGGGTCAAAATGGGTTTGTGTAGCATGGATCGTTATATGGATTTGTAATCATGGAGATATAGAATTAGATTGGTGAGATTAGTAAAAGATATACAAGGGAGTAATTCAGCACAATGTTAGGGAACATAATTTCAGTTTAGGATGCATCAGAGGATGAATGGGGGGGGCATAAATCGATGGCGCTCGTAGAATTCCATGACTGCCACTGTTGTTGGGTGGTAAACCAAGGTTATTCAATGTGAAAGAATGTAGATTAAATGAACATTTTAATGCTGTTCATAGGATCATAAAACAGTTGAAGATGTTCACATACAGGTTTTACCCAACTCTATATCAGAGGACAGAAAACATAATTGCTGGGACAGTAAAAGATTTAAAGTCTAAAGACACTTCAGACATCTGAGGGGGCTGCGTTAAGGGAAAACCTCAATTTCTGAATATACAGAAAAACCCACATTTCTGACTATGTGGGAAGCCCTATATTTTAACGCACATCCTCTCATGGAGAACCAATTAAACACCTTAAAGAGGCATATTAGAGGCATAGCATACCGAAAAGTGGTACTGCACTCAATATCGGAGCGAAATTTTACAACTGTGAGTTTATATTGAGTCTCTAAAAGTGGGCGATGGCAAAGAAGCGTCAGAGCATTTTTTAGAGAGTGCCATTGGACTGTTCGCCCAGAACAGGACCACTGAAAGCTGCACCATTATAAGTAAATAGTTTATGCTTTACTCAGGAGCTATTTATGTACATTCTGTGGTATGCACATTTGTACATACGTTGAGTTTTTGAGAGCATTCAGATTCTGCACACCAGTAACTTGGCTATGAAGGAAACCCTTAAGGTAATTAAGTGTACCAACTGACCTCTTTAGCTGCTTGACAGAGCTCAAGTCGTCAACATCAGAAACACAGAGAGGGGGGGGCTTTGGGTCAGCCCCCAACAAAATTTGGTTTGTTAATATCAGTCCTTTTTATCCATCGCTTGAAGGAAGTGCCATTCACTTTTTGGATCAGGCCAAGAAGAAATTCAGTATCAAAATGAGGTACTGATTATTTGGTGTGTTAGTCTCCCTACTTTATAGTAAACTGTTGGCCACAGGGGTAGCAGCGATATAATCTGTGCAGTCACTTCCATAGGTGGGACAAAGCCACAGAGGAGCCTACTAGTGCCACCAACTGGTGTGCTGGAGCAATAACTGTAAAGTGTACAGCTCCAGACTGCTGCCTGGGGGAATTCAACAGGCATGGACTCTGCAGTTAGAAGTATCCATCAGAAAATTGTTGGATGATATTCAAAACAGCCTAATCCCTAGGGAAATGCTTTTTGTCATGGTTATGTCATGGCTCTCTTCATACAAATTAGTAATTTCCTGAACTGAGATGGTATGACTTTTTAGCTAGTAAGGGGAGATAAATAAAAAGTAATCTATCTTCAGTAAAAGTAAATGTGTTCAGTTCCCAGTGCCAAACTGCAAGAAAAAAGTGGTTTAAAATTTGTTTTAAGTATACGTATGTGCACAAATGTGTAGTATAAATTTTTTTTAAAGAAAAGATAATCTAAATGTTGCAGTTAGGATCTGTTCATGTGCAAATGGAGAGACTTGTTTTCTCTATACCGAGAGAAGAATTCTGGGATGTTGAATTTAGGAAGATACTTCAACATTATGTACACTACTAAAGATACCATGATGGGAAAGAGTTTTTACCCTTAAGGTCAAAAGCATGGCAAGAATGTTGACTTTGCAGTAATAGTAAAGAAGTACATCACAGTGGGATCATCCGTGAGAGAGGAGAGGGTCTCCCCAGCATCCATTTCAAGAACAGATGAAACAAGCATTTATCAAAGCCAGTAGGTTTGGCGCTGGCTGTCAGCCTTATGGCAATTATTTTTTGCTAAGGTTTTTGCAATACTTTGTGTGGGAATATGCCAGGCCCTCATCAATCTAAACAAAACTATCTGCTTCAGGCCCAAAAAGTTTTTTGATGTTAAAAAAAAAAACACGCACACACTCATTACATAGTACTACATGGCACAGAAAGTAGGAAGGAAGGAACAAAGAAAAAAGAAGGGAAGAGACAAAGAAAAAAAAATTAGAGATGAAAAAAGAAAGAAAAAAGAGGAGAGAAAGAATGAAAGAATGAAAGAAAGAAAAAAGAAGGGAGGAGAGGAGAGAAGTAACGAAAGACAACAAGGATGAGAGAAAGCAAAAGAAAGAACAGAAAACAAAAGCAAACAAAGGAAAAGGAAGAAAGCAAGAAAAAGGAAAAGAAGAAAGGAAAGAAACATTAGTAAACGAGGAAGGATGGAAAAAAGGAAAAAGAAACAATAAAGGAAAGAAGGAAAGAGGAAAAAAGGAAAAAAGAATGAAAGAAAAAGGTAAAAAGAGGATAACTTAATACAGAACACAAGCTGGTATGCTGTGAAACAGCAGCAGTCAAAAAAGCTAAAATCTCCAAAAGGAATTTACAACAGCATTGGCAGGAGATGGGTTCTGATAAAGATGGACTGTTCGTCAGCAGTGTCCAGCTATCGCATCAAGTTCTAAACTCAAAGGCAACACTAAAGTAATTATAAAGTAAAAACAAAAAGACTGGCACTGAAGGGAACTAGTGAGCTACAGAACTTTACTCAAAGTGAAGCTAGCCAGTGGCTTAAGCAGGCTGAGCCATTGCCCATGCTATATGCTGTAGTGGGTGGAAGCAAAATGTGAATGAAACGACGACAGACCAATGGATGAAGAGAGGTGACTGAAAACCTGTACATGAAAGCATATTATACATTAGGAAAATCAAAAGGTCTTGGCTAACGCCAGCTCTAATCTACCTTTTTTTTTTAAAAAAATTATTTATTAGCATTTCAAATGACCAACAACAATGGACATGTTGTGACAGTAGCGTTTCTCTATACATAGCATTGCAGGAGACTTTCCTCAGGCCCGAACTATGTGACTTCCAGTGTGACACTCAACTTCACCCCATTTTGTTACCGTAATTGGCTTAACCACTAACATGCATTGCAGTTCTGTTCAGTCTATCCCTAATAATATAGGAGGAAATAAGCATCATAACACTGGACAGTTTTATATCCAACAGTTTTAACAGCACTACATACAATGAATAACACGACCACCATAAATCCACCCATGCCCCCCGATGCAGTCTAGAAAACAGCTTAGCTGTGTTTAAAATACACTTCATAAAATGAATAAATGGTGGCACTGAATGTACAATAAAGAAGACTTCTCGAAGTGCCTCGGAAAATGGATAAATTGCAGTAAACAATTTTGAACAGCCCTTGAATGACAATTTTTTTAAATAATTTTAGATGTTACCAAATGGCAATGCTGTAAACAAAATGGCTACTCATAATGCCATCTAAAGGCAAACCTCATCACATCTTTTATACGCTCTCCTTCTGTTAGTAGCGACATACTTGCAGTTTGACTTGCTGAAAGATCACAGGAACAATTTGTCCTTCAACTGACTGCTTACCACAAAACATTCTATAAGGGAAGTTCACTATCCCACTATGCTCTCTGGGGTGCGTAGGTGACTTAGAAGAAAAACTGTGTTGCAGAGAAGCCTGAGAGATACTTACAGATACTACAACTATACAACACCAAATGCAAGGGCTAGACACTGAATGAGCGCTTTACTAAAAAAAAAAAAAAAGCAGCTCTCCATACTAGAACCAGTACATGCTATCAGTGAGAAATAGAAATTAACAGGCAAGTAGTGTTGCTGTAAATGGAAATGAGAATGAGAGAGGAATGGTTATGATGAATTACATTATGCTACAGCATCAGTTTTGCTGGATATTCAAGAGAAAGCCAGTAGCCAGTGAGACCTTAATAATTTAACACTTGCAAATGCCAGCAGTCAGAATTAACAAAAGGGTTGCGCTTAATGGAAACACTGTGATGAATATTGATGATGATGCAGCACGAGCAACGCGCGGTGTGTGAAGTGGGCACGCGTGATGCAATGGCAGAGGACGCAGGGAACACATTAGACAGAGCATCTCAGCTTGTTAGGAAGCTGCATTGGTACATCCCATCAAGAAAAAACGCAAATCAGGTAATTTCTTACCAAAACAGTCCCCTGAGAAGGTGATGCATAAACAAAAAGAAGACAACGTTGAAAGACAAGAACCATGCAGCACATTGATGTCAACATTGAACTTCCTTCACAAAATACAGTTACAAATTGATATTATAGTCACATGTCAAAGACACCACACATGAGTTTAAAGAGAAAGTGACAACATGAGGGTAAAAAGACGGGCGAATAATAAAAGTAATATAAGAAAGACAACTAGATAGGTAAACTGTTTAAATGTATTCATACATTAGAGCTGAAACCATTCACTGTTCTTTAAGATGAACTTCAAATATTAAAGCTAAACATTCATCACGTTCTATCGCAAACATTGTTTTACAGAATATAATCAGGCACTTTACTAAAAATGTGTCGGTCTTTACAAAAAACATATTTGAGACTGAAATATCTTTACTGAGGAACCATTACAGAGACGTTCATGGATGTCAATTCACCAAAATGCAAGGGGTAGCGGAAGTGACATCACACTCCTCTTCATCTCCGATAACATCACAGGTTGATCCTCTGTCCCACTCGTAGCTCTACAGTTTGCTGGTGAGGGGCTTAGGTATTGACAAAGTGCAGAAAACGCAGAATGTAGCTATTGCTTCAAGTGATTTTTGCAGCTGCGTCCGTGCCCTTTGAGACCAGGTCTAGAAAGGGCAGGGGTAGCAAATAGCACGACAGGGATAGCAGCATTGACTATCCCTACACAATGTCCACAGAGAGATGTCTGCAGCACTGCTTTTAAATTAATGTTAGGATTCCTAAAAATAAACTATTACAAATGCCTTTATCATGAACATCTGGTGTACGCACTCATTTTCAAATGAACCCTCACAAAACTACATCATCTCCACTTGGCCCCATGCTTAACCTTAAACTGAACACTTTCCCTTTAACCTACACCAAGCCCTAAACCTAGCCTTACTTTCACAAAGACCTTTACCCTACATCGTAACTCTAACCTTACCCATAATACTAATCCTTACCCCATCATTCAGGAGCACCTTTAACGCCTCAATTGAACATTTTCCTTACATTTTCTTAAATTGATCTCAAAAGACATATTTTGTAAATATAGATTTATTTTTTGGCCTACAGTTAACAAAATTAAATTTTCTTTCTAGCGGTCTGTAGTGGTTGTACTGTAAAGATGCGTCTCTGTGATATTATAATCCATGCCAACATATGTAGCCACAAAACAGCTGCTGTACTCGCCAGGATACCCCCGCAGGTGATAATGCACTTTACAAAGACACATAACATTTATCTAATGTTAGTAAGAAAAAGACGTGTTTTGTTATGGATACCTTTCTTAAAGTGCCATATTCCACAACAGCTGTTTTTTTTCTAGTAAAATGACGTACTTCCTAAAGCGATCTTGGCACATACACATTCTGTTGGGATTAGCGCCTCCTTGTACACACACATTATTGCGTACAGATTGTGACTGGAATTAACTACATACTTAAATCAGACCATACTGGGACAAACACAGGCACTTGCAGCATGAACACATTAGCATCCTATTTTTTTTTTTTGAAAACGTATTTTATTCGTCAATTTGCACATATAACGCAGGGCTCTGCACACCAGAGACATCCGCCGAATCAGACTATACTTAATCATGAAAACAATCGACTTTTGTTTTGCCAAGTCAGCTATGCATAACAAGGACACATTAAATGATGCAGAACCCCCCCCCACTCCCCCTCCCTCACCCCCCTAAAGATCGCCCTAATCCCACATAATCTTATCCACAGCCTTGATGTAAAAACGAATAACCCTATCATAAATACACACGCCCTCCCAGCCCCCCCTCCCCGCCACCCAGAATCTTAGCCCGATAACTGAGGCTCCACCATCACTGGCGGCTCCAACCATAGGCCCCGATACTCCGCCCATCGTTTCCATATTTTGTAATGCTTGCGCGGGCATCCCCTGGCTACAAAGATAGGTTGTTCCAGTCCCATACAAAAATCTAATCCATTTTTCCAGGCAGCACCGAGGGGGCCCGCACCGCCTTCCACGCCTTAGCAATGTCTCGCTTCGCCAGTGTAAAGCCGAATAACATGAGGTGCCGTTTGTAGGCATTGCCACCTATCCCCGCCATAACATGAAGCAGGGCCAACTGCGGTGTGCGAGGAAGCTCCCATCCCAAGACCTCGGAAAGACATGTAAATACCCCCCTCCAGAAGCTATCCAGCGATGTGCACTGCCAGACCGTGTGTATAAATGTACCCTCCTCCCGACCACAGCGGAGACACTCCGGGGAGGCGATCAGCCCCGCCCGCCACAACCGTGCCCTAGTAAAATAGACCCTGTGGAGGTATTTGAACTGGATCAGGCGGAGTCGCATTGCTATAGCCGCCCCCCGCGTGGCTGTCAAGGCCTCCGTCCAGTCCTCCTCTTCCAAACTGCCCACGTCTCCCTCCCAGTCCCCCGGAGCTTCTGAAGTGTGGGAGAGCAGTGAGTGACCAGGGACTGGTAGATTTGAGAAATCTTCTTTTCTTTTAAGTCCCCCATAAAAGCTTTTTGCTTCCAAAGGACTAAATTCAGGGAGGGACTCCAGACCCTGCAGACTGGGGGACAGGGCATGGCGGAACTGGAGGTATCGATAAAATTGTGACTGAGGCATGAGGAACTCCTTCTGGAAATCCCGGAAAGGCTTTAGTGTCGTGCCCCTCAGGACATCTCCCAGAGTGGAGACACCAATGTTGTCCCATCCCCGAAAGCCCGAAAGGGCCGCCAATTGGGGCAGACGCCCATTATTCCACAAAGGGGTCTCCCGAGTCAGGACATTCCACCAACCCATACGCCGCAGCGCCTGTCTCCATATCAAAAAGACCACCCGTGTGGCCGATGGCAACGTACCCCGCAACTGAGCAGAGTACAGAAGCGTGTGTAGTGTGTGGCGTCCCATAAGCTGTCGTTCTAGCGCATACGCCGGGTCTCCCCTATCACCGTACCACCATTCATTAAGGAACAGTAAGTGCGAGGCCTGATAGTATGAGAGAATATCCGAGGACGCGAGGCCTCCACAGTAGGTAGACCAGAAGCATGTACGCAGAGCCACGCGCACCTTTCCCCCCTCCCACAGAAACTGCCCAAGCACAGAATTCACCAGCCGGAACCATCTAGGCGGGATCGGGTACGGGTGATTCTGTAGCTGGTAGAGAAGCCGGGGAGCGCCACCATCTTGAATATGGCCGATCTACCGAACAATGTCAGGGGCATACGGGACCAAGACTTAAGGTCTGCACGGACCCGCTCCCATACTGGTGCCAGGTTTCGCTCCCAGGCTATTGCCGGTACGTCCGTGAGAAACACCCCAGATATTTCAAGCCTCCTGCTGCCGACTGGATCGAGGACGCCCATGCGCCCATTCTCGTCCGATCCCCCAGAGCCCACAATGTGGATTTGCGGGGATTCATGTATAGGCCCGACGTCTCCCCAAATATCTGCATGATACGCATAAGCCGTGGCCCCGTCGTGTCAACTGCTGTAAGAAAGAAGAGGACATCGTCCGCGTATAGCGCGATCCTATCGGACAGTCCCGGGCCCATTCGAAGCCCCGCATCTGTGCATCCATGCGCACCCATGCTGCCAAGGGCTCCATGGCTAGGGCAAATAAATATGGAGACAGGGGACATCCCTGCCGTGTGCCCCTTTTAATAAGAAAGGTTGAGGAGGTCGCGCCCGCCACCCGTACCGACGCCGTCAGATCCGTATACAGGAGTTTTATATAGGAGAGGAAGTGTGGGCCCAGATGGAGTCTGCCCAGCAATGCGAAGAGGTAGACCCAGCTCAGGGAGTCGAATGCCCTATCCATATCTGCCAGAAGTGCCGCCGGTTCCCCGGTCTGCCGAATAGCTGCCACCGCCACATGTGCCCTCCTAATGTTGTGTCTGGTGGCCCTCTGGGGCATAAACCCCGCCTGATCAGGGTGTACAAGTGTAGTAATATGGGGCAAAAGGCGGTTGGCCAGCGCCTTTGCCAGAATTTTGGCCTCCACATTTAGGAGAGAGATGGGGCGGTATGAGGCATGCTGCTCTGGGGGACGACCCGGCTTATGGAACACCACCACCTCTGCATGTCTCCAGTCTGGGGGAAGCAGGCCTTTTTCCCGGGCCTCTTCCACCACTGCCCGATAATACTGGGCCAGCTGTACATTATAGCGGTGAAAAAACTCACTAGGAAATCCATTGGGTCCAGGTGCTTTCCCGGGGTTGAGCTCTCCCAGGGCAGCTCCCAGCTCCTCATCTGTCAAGGGGGCCTCCAGCTGATCCCGCACCTCATCTGACACCGCTTTGGGTGGTAAATCTGCCATAAATTTATCAATGGTGGACGCCGGCAGACATTCCCGGGGGGCATAGAGATCCGCGAAGTATGTGGCAAAGCTCTCTGCTATTGCAGGAGGGTCTGTAATCGGTGTTCCCGCCGAGTCCAAAATTCCCGGGAGGACCTGGGAGTGGAACGTGCCCTGACACAGTCGATGCAACATCTTGCTGGACTTGTCCCCCCATTGGTATATCCTGCTGCGCGTCGCCAGCCATACCTGGCGTGCTTCGTCCATCAGCAGGGCGGCACAGGCCTGTTGGGCAAGAAGCAATTGTCGCACACCCTGGTCACTCCCCGCCTCACGATTCTGACGTTCGAGGGCCTCTATGTCCGCCTCTGCGCGAATCAGTTCCTCCCTACGCTTCCTGCGAGCCGCCGCGCACCAGGATATGTCTGCCCCACGGAGAGTGGGCTTCAGCGCCTCCCACAGGGTGGCAGTGCTGGAAACGGACCCCTCATTTGTCGTCAGGTACTGAGCAATTGCTTCGCTCATATGAGTCCCAAATTCTTCGTTCTGCAGGTGCCACACTGAGAGGCGCCACCGGAATGGTTGCCTCCCCCTGCCCATATAGAGCTCAATGGATACCGGTGAGTGATCCGAGAGGCCCCGAGGCAAAATCTCCGCCGCCGCCACCCTACCAACCACCGCCCGGGGAGACGAAAATATAGTCAAGTCTGGAGAAAGATTTGTGGACCCCCGAGAGGTAGGTATATCCCCGGGAATCACCGTGGGTGCGCCGCCATGTATCGACCCAATCCAACCCCGTCGCCAATGAATGTAGTTTCGTGGGAAGACCGCTTCTGGGACTACCCCCAACCCCAGTCCTATCTTTAGCCAAGTCCATAACGTCATTCCAGTCCCCACCCACTGCGGACAGTACGTCTGGCATATCGGCCCACAGGGACTGCAGCTTCTCTATCAGATTCCACTGTAGGGGAGGGGAGCGTATACACTGCCCAGCACCAGGGGGTCCTCTCCAATCCCTACCCCGAATAAACAGATAGCGCCCCTGTGTGTCAGTCCACTGCTGTACATGTATGTAAGGGACCCTTCGATGCACCAGGATTGCTACTCCCCGCGAACCCCTCGTGAAGCCGGAGTGGAAGACCTGATGGAACCCATAACGTTGCAAGCAAAGGGCCTTCGTGCCCATAAGGTGCGTTTCTTGTAGCATGAGAACATCGGCCTTCACCCTCTTCGCCTGGTGGAGTATGGCCCCCCGTTTAATTTTATCCAGGACCCCGCGTACATTCCAGCTAATAATGCGGAGGCTGTCCTGGGTCACCCGACCTCTATCAGGTATCCCAGCCATGAGGGGTGCATCCTCTTTCAACACTGATGGAGAGCTGTGGCGATGCATGTCTAGATTGTAACGGGCCTGTATTTGAAGTGCGATCTGTAAACTTAACCTACCCCCACCCAACACCCCCCCATCAAACCCCCAACTCCATCCCTCGAGGATATTGTTACATCTGTCGCTGCAGAGCAGACACAAATCCCCAAACCGAACCCCCCCAACAAACCCCCCACCCCATACCTCAAGAACACTGAAGCATCTGTCGCGGCATGATTGACCCGCCTCCCCCAACGGGAGGAGACCGGCCACCTCATCCAATGGATCCCCAACCCCATAGCGATTGGGCCCGTATCCCACCCAGGAAGGTGTGGCGGGAGTCCTGGCCCATAACAACTGTGCTCCTAGTGACCTCAAGAAAGGAAGACCCACATGGACCTCACCGGCCCCTCATTCAGTCCTTCCCCGGCGGCAGCACTACCGTGCCACCCGGCCGTGATGTGGCCCCACAGGAGAGCGAGCGTCGCTTTGACCGAGACCGCTTGGCACCCCTACGGCCGGATCGCTGCCTCCTCCGGTTCGTCTCACTCGCGGAAGAGTCGGACTCCCTCCCGGCCCCCATCCGGGGCGGGGTGTGTGCCCTGACCCTCACTGTTTCGTCCATCCATTTAAACACCTCCTCCGGAGTGTAAAAGAAATGGGTGCGTGACTGGAAGACCACCCGCAGTCGAGCAGGGTAGAGAAGCGAGTATTGCAGGTTAAGTTCTCGCAGACGGGCTTTCGCAGCCTGAAAGGATTGCCGTTGCTGCTGTAATAGGCGCGTGTAGTCCGGGAAAATGAGGATCTTCACGTTTTCGTGTAGCAGGGGTTCCTTAAGCCGGGCCTGTTTCAAGATCGTGTCCCTGTCCAAGTAGTTCAATATTTTCGCAATTATGGGACGCGGGCGAGCCCCCATTGGCGGCTTCTGCATAAGTGCGCGGTGGGCCCTCTCCACCACAAAACACCGCGACAATGCCTCTGGGGGAATCCAGCTCTCCAACCACTGTGTGAGGAAGCGCTCCACACTACCCCCTTCACTGCCCTCTGGAAAACCAACGAAGCGGAGGTAGCATCCTATTTTTGAGTGCACATGTTCTCTACGTTCGCCAATTGAAACTTCTGACTTTTTTCCTCCGGCTACAGTCATGGATTGGCCACAATTTATTAACTTTAAGAGTGTTCAAGTAGAAGAAATTATCGTAATACTTTATTGCATGATTTGTTAAAAACCTTTGCAACCATGTACAGAGACAGAAGGTCATTCATTAGGTACTGGCTTTGACAATAAAGTTAAAAATGTCGTTATGTCCTAAAATCTAAAAATGAATTAAATATTAGCTTTGACCTGTTGGGAATTAAAAGAGAATCATTGTAACATAAAAGCCTCTATTGCATGATGCCCGGTCCGTGATGCTATGTGGATTGTACTCGTTTAGAAGAGAGGGTTTGGCATCTTCCTAAAAGAAGGGGGAGAAGTTATATGAAGAGAACAATTTGGACAGATGAACTCCTCTTGTGCTATGCAT
The DNA here is from genome assembly GCA_963921515.1 of Calotriton arnoldi. Classification (NCBI taxonomy): domain Eukaryota; kingdom Metazoa; phylum Chordata; class Amphibia; order Caudata; family Salamandridae; genus Calotriton; species Calotriton arnoldi. The sequence goes on from CAWUFW010001131.1 coordinate 1,284,879, forward strand.
TGATTTAAAGTCGAAAGCATGTCTGTTGGTCAGTGACCGGAGGCGGTAGTCTCAGTGAGGACGAAGAGACAGGTTGCTGGTCTGTCTGTCCCGTTCACATGTCGCATCCTCTAGCTTCTTGGTGAAGCGATCTATGAGTCTGCATCCTATTTTTGAGTGCACATGTTCTCTACATTCACCAATTGCAACTTCTGACTTTTTTCCTCTGGCTTCAGTCATGGATTGGCCACAATTTATTAACTTTAAGAGAGTTCAAGTAGAAAAACATATTTCTGTTGAACTTGCCGACCTGTCTTTCGCCCATCACAATATGCAACAAAAAACCAGTTGTAGTTTGACAACACGATGGTACCGAAAAAGTGCCCTGAAGCGAACAGAGAGGGCATTTCAGTGAAAACTGATACAAAAGTTGTATTGATATGAAACAACACATATTATATAGGACAAGGACAACAATTCAGACGAGTGAAAGCAAGTGATCCAAAACAAATGTTTTAATTGTAATAATCTGAATGGGCGTATTTAAATGCCCTGCACCTACAGTAGGACAGGTAAGAGACGATGGACTAACAACAGACGAGGGCAAAATATATGTAGTGAGCCTTAACAGTGTTAAAAAGAAACTACAATAACTTGCACGCCTACTGGAAACAAAATCAAAGTCAATTTCACATATGAGTTTGCTTTGAAGTGTGTTAGGGGCAGTGTGCACACAAATTAATCAACCCGATAAACTCGCACCGCATTGAAGACAACAAATGATACTCTGCCTACCTTGCACCCATCATGAAATCTTTACCGCTTCACAGCCCACATCTACACAATATATATCCACGTCACTTGAACCATGCATCGTCTGAGTGCTTCAGGTTCACTTTAACTAGTCTGTCTGGAAGGCATCAACAACTACACTGTGTTTGTACTGGATAAGTGCAACTACTGCCATCATATGAAGTCAATAGTCCACAATGGTGTTTTGGTGGTCATTGTTCAGCAGTGGAAGTGGAGTTTTGGGCTTGTGTAGCCACAAAGAGCGCACCACTAAGGAGTTATTGCAATGGATTTTGATGCAATAGGCAGCGTAGACTCGCAGGGACTACAGAGTTAAAAGCCTGTATGAAGCGTAGCAGCGGTGCTCCAGGACCTTTTGGATCGGTTAAATGGCAGTGTTTCGCATCTGGAGCTAGAAAAGGAATCGCTCGTCTGCTGCACAGATCATAGTGAGGCGTACTTGCGATGGCACAAGCATCTTGGAAGATCACTTTCAACGTCACTCTTGCATGTCTGTCATCGAAAAAATATAGTAGAGGACACTTTGGCCAACAGAGGGCATTCTGTTTAAGCATAAAAAGAGGCCTTCTTCAGTATTCACTGTGAACTCTTTACAATGTTATAACACCGAGTTCTTGACTTGACCATAAAGGCTAGCAACACTTACAAAAATAGTAATCAGTTCAACCTTTCTCTATTGCTCTGTTTTAGAACCTTAGGCTTTTCCTCACCCATTACATTATTGATCATAATGGATGGAGATTTATCATTCCTTTGAATCTTTATGTAGTTTTTACATTGCTGGAGAGCAGCTATTTCGGTTATCGCAACAAACCAACACCACTGCACTGTTACCTCAAACTTGATCCATTTGCCTGTGTGCTGGATTCTGCACTTGGAACCTAGGGCACTGACGGGCAAACAGATGAGCGAGCCTGTGTTTCTACAATATCAGCTTTTCAACTAGTAAGGTTACTATCTTGGAAAAAATTAATTTATTGATGAAGCGCCCAAAGTTTGTGCTATTATGTCCAAGCACTTTCCAGTGAAACGTTCTCAACTACTTTCTGTTTTTATGTATTCAGCTCACCTGGATATATCGTATGTGGGCACTTTACATGGCAACAATAGTTAACATGTTGGGATTACATCGTGATGGGGAGAGGGTTTTCAGCATAGAACATATCCAATGCTTCACTTCTGTAAAGACTTTGGACCATTTTGTGGAATTTTCGGAGGAGGCGTTTTGAAATAAAAATTACTGTTGAGCTAAATATCTAATTTGGTAATAAGATGTGTTGCTTGTTAGTGTGAATAATTCTAACAAGGATTCTAGGAAAATGTATTTAAAAACGTGAGAACACAGAAAAATGCAATTCAAGGAATAGATTACTGAAACAACCCTGATATATATATGTTTTATGTATTTAATTGTATTTTACTACACAAACATTGTCTCTTGGGCTGAATTTAAAGTGAGCAAGCCAAGCAGGCACCTTCCATATTGATGAGACTTTTTTAGTTGATGGCTTGCTGTTTTTTACCCAGTTTTAGGATAATGCTTAAGTACATTTCAGGATGCATCAGCTGAGTGGCTGCTACTAATTTTCCAACACTTACCATAGAGGCATTAGAAGTTGAAAGCTATTCGCTTCGTTTTTACTAGTAGTTTCTCCTTCTGGGTTGATGTATAATCTGTGCTTTGGATAAGTGGCAGAAAAGTATTCTAATATTTTAATAGTTTAGGATCTTTTTGGGACCCAAAATCCCTGAGCAGTGACATTCCAGGTGGAAAAACAACCTGGAGGGTGGTACTAACCAGTTTTTAGGGTTGCTCCTCTGCTTCAACACAATTCAAACATTGACAAATTTAATTTTGAACATCTGCTTAAAATTAAACATGGTAATTAAACCACTGAACGTTTGTTAAAACCTATTAAAAATTCATAATTAGAAATTTCAGTGGGCGTCTAGGACTCCCACTGCATTTAAATCGTTCAAATTAGTGTTTCCAATATCCAAGATTATATGGACAATCTTTTTAGATAAATGATAAATTCAGCAGAAAGAAGAATAATGCATCTATCGCCCATTTTCACCAATTCCATATTGACACTAAAAAATAGCTACAAGGACAAATAAAGCTGTGGGCATCAAGGAACCAATAATGTTAAAGTGAACACTGGTGTAGAGGAGCCAAATTGAGGTTGTATTGAATTAACACCCTAGCTGGAGAATTCTATGCTTAATGAACAAGTTGCTTACCTTTGGTAATGCCTTATCTGGGAGATACATGATCTAGCTGCAGATTCCTTGCCTTTGAATTTCCCAGGGGTCAGACTGGATCCGGAAGATTTTTCTTCGAGCAATACCCCTGCACGATGGTAGCTGGCGTCGGTTGGCTCCGTGTGACGTCGTCTGCGCCAGAAGTGACATCAGAGTCACCTATATAGGCGCCACCTCGGTGCGCTGATGTGTTACTTTTTAGAAGCACAGAGCCATGATGTGCACTGACATTGGTGTGTTTTGAACAACTAGGGCCCAGAAAGGGAACAGCCCTGACCCTAGAAACTTGTCTGAAACGCAGGGAAGATGAGTGGGTTGGTAAGAAATCTGCAGCTAGATCATGTCTCTACCAGATAAGGTGTTACCAAAGCTAAGTAACTTTTTCATCTGAAAGAGACATCTAGCCGCAGACTCCTTACCTTTGAATAGATGTCCAAGCAATACCATCCCTGGAGGAGGGACTGCGGACAGGTTTAGACCAGAAAGTATTGCAAGACAGAACAGCCAAAGAGGCCTTCCTTGCCAACCTGACCGCCAAGGCAGTAATGCTTGGTAAACGTCTGCAGAGATGCACACAATGCTGCCTGACAAAGTCAAGTACTGGAACCCCACATTGCAACGCTGTGGTAGCAGCCTTAGTTCTGGTGGAATGAGCTCTTAAGCCTTTAGGAGGCTGTTTCTTTATCTGAGCGTAGCAAATCTTGATGCAGAGGTCGACCCATCGTGAGACAGTCTTCTGCACTGCACGACCGTTCTATGCCCCAATGTAGCCCACGAAGAGTTGGTCATCCACATGGAATTCTTTTGTGTGGTCAAGGTAGAACGACAACGCTCATTTTGGGTCCATGTGGTGGAGTCGCTCATCTTCCTTAGAGGGATGCGGCAGAGCATAGAAAGTGGGCAAAGTGATAGATTGCCCCACGTGGAAAGGTGTACCACTTTCAGAAGGAAAGAGGCCCTCGTGCGAAGCACCAACTTGTCAGGAAATATCGTCAGGTGAGGAGGCTTGGATGACAAAGCCATTACAATATAATGGAGTGACCCATACTAGTCCATGGACCTGGGTAATGCTCGGTATAGAAAACAATGGTCCTAGACTGATTTCCTTAGGAAGGTTTTCGTTAAGTCAAAATCTATGAACATGGTACACATAGAGCTCAAGTTGTATCATAAGTGTACCCCAGTAGTTTCTCAATTCAATTAAGTATATCCTCAAAATGACACACAAGCACCATAGATAGCTTCAATAGTGACTGTTTAATCTCACAGTTATTATCACAGATCACTGTAGAGAACGCTTCAGGACAGAAAAGAGGGTTGCTCCAAGGGGAGTGTGGAAAAAGGATTGTGCTCATGAGAATAGAACAGATATATAGGAGGGAAATCAGAGAGTAGTTGAAACAATCAATTACACATAGTAATGTCTTAAGTAAACTGGTCGTGGTTTGTAGTAGCACCAGTTTTACAGTGGGGCCTGTCTCACATGAAATTTGAAAGTACTTTTCTGGTTCTTGATGTAGTACAGAGAGTGATCATCTGTAAAGAGGCAGGGATGGGGTGAAGTAGGTACAGGCCCACTAGGGGAAGATGTCGACGTTTCGACCCTGGCGCATAGAGGGTGGTTTGTATCCTCTGCGGGCGGGTCTTCCTCAGGACGGGGAGAGGGGGGGGGACAACCTAATGGTGCAAAAGGACTTAGTTAGAAATTGAATTAATTAAGGACCGAAAGCAATTAAAGAATATGTGTGCCAACTCACTGACCTGTATCAAGGCGAAGTCAGAATTACAGCCCCTCAGGTGGCAGTCTGTAAGGGTTTGAGGATATGGGTTAAAAACATAAAGTCTAAATATAAGTATATATAAGTCTGTAGCCCAGTAGACCACCGTCTACTTACCCGCATAATTGCAGCGGTGAAAGGGTATTGAAAAATCTAATGTGCAATTAATGGGTATGAGCGGTAGTGAATTACCAGCATTGGTCTTCAATGCTGGTAATTCATTACCACTCATACCCATTAATTGGGAGTTAATTAGCCCTTCAACCTTCTTTATTTTAGATGCCTTAATCCACCAGTGTTAGGAGTCATTCGACACTGCTGCCCTGATTTATGCACATTGGATTTTTCAATACCCTTTCACCGCTGCAATTATGTGGGTAAGTAGACGGTGGTCTACTGGGCTACAGACTTATATATACTTATATTTAGATTTTAAGTTTTTAACCCATATCCTCAAACCCTTACAGACTGCCACCTGAGGGCTGTAATCCTGACTTCGCCTTGATACAGGTCAGTGAGTAGGCACACATTCTTTAATTGCTTTCGGTCCTTAATTAATTCAATTTCTAACTAAGTCCTTTTGCACCATTAGGTTGTTCCCCCGCGTCCTGAGGAAGAGCCGCCCGCAGAGGATACAAACCACCCTCTAAGTGCCAGGGTCGAAATGTCGACATCTTCCCCTAGTGGCCTGTACCTACTTCACCCCATCCCTGCCTCTTTACAGATGATCACTCTCTGTGCTACATCAAGAACCAGAAAAGTACTTTCAAATTTCATGTGAGACAGGCCCCACTGTAAAACTGGTGCTACTACAAACCACGACCAGTTTACTTAAGACATTACTATGTGTAATTGATTGTTTCAACTACTCTCTGATTTCCCTCCATATATATCTGTTCTATTCTCACGAGCACAATCCTTTTTCCACACTCCCTTTGGAGCAACCCTCTTTTCTGTCCTGAAGCGTTCTCTACAGTGATCTGTGATAATAACTGTGAGATTAAACAGTCACTATTGAAGCTATCTATGGTGCTTGTGTGTCATTTTGAGGATATACTTAATTGAATTGAGAAACTACTGGGGTACACTTATGATACAACTTAAGCTCTATGTGTACCATGTTCATAGATTTTGACTTAACGAATACCTTCCTAAGGAAATCAGTCTAGGACCATTGGATGACAAAGTCGGCAATTCGCTCACACTCCTGGCGGATGTGATTGCCATTAAAAAGGCTATTTTGTTGCTAAGCAGCCGGAGGGGGCAATTGTGCAGAGGTTCAAATAGAGCGTACATCAGGAACGTGAGAACCAAATTTATGGTCCCACTGAGGTATAATGAAAGGGGAAGGTGGGAACATATGTACAAGGCCTTTAAGGAGTCTATTTACAATGGGGGATTTAAATAATGAGGGTTGGGTCTTGAAGCTGCAGAAAGGCAGACCGGGCTGAAAGGTACCCTTTTAGAGTGTCCAGAGCAGAGCCATGCTAGGCAAGGGTTAAAATAAAAAGCAAAACATCAGAAAGGGAAGCAGAAAGAGGGTTGACAGGCTTTTCTGTACAATATATTACATATTTGTTCCATCGGCAGGCGCATACCGTCTTGGTGGAGGGACGCCTGGCTGCCAAACTGACATTACAAACTTCGGGAGGAAGGTCAAATGCTGTCAACTGTCATCGCTCAATCTCCACGCAAGAAGACGTAGAGTTGACAGGTTCGAGTGGAGGACCATTCCCTGCTGCTACGACAGAAGATCCTCCCAAAGGGTCAGCCTGATCAGAGGATCAATGCTCAGAAGGAGAATCTCGGGATACCAGACTCTCCGTACCCAATCCAGAGCCACAAGAATGTATTGGGCCCAGTCATTCCTGATCTTCTTGAGAACTCTGGGCAGGAGTGGTATGGGCAGAAAGGCGTACAGGAGGCCTGAGCTCCACTCGAGACAAAAAGCGTCTCCGAGTGAGAGCTGCCTTGGAAACTTTAGGATGCAAAACTGCTGACACTGGCGGAGGAGAACAGATCAAACCAAGGCTCTCCCCACTGCTGAAATAGGCCTTGCGCTACCTCCGAAAGGAGACACCATTCGTGATCCGCTAGGCATCGATGGCTGAGGTTGTCTACCCTGGCGTTCAGCGAAGCTGCCAGGTGTTGAACCACCAGAGATATCCTCTGCTGTTCCAGCCAAGTCCAGAGAAGCAGGGCCCTATTTGTTGCAGTGCCACATGGAGGTGGTGTTGTCCGTGAACACTTGTACTAACTTCCCCTTGCTGGAAGGAAGGAAGGCTTTCAATGCCAAACGTATCGCTCGGAGCTCCAGCAAGTTGATGTAGAGTCCGGATTCCGCTGGAGACCAGAGACCTCTGATCTCCACCTCTCCCAGATGGCCGTCCCATCCCAGAAGTGACGCATCTGTCACTACTGTGAGATATTGTTGGGGAAGGGAGAGAGGTCTGCCTGTGACCCAATCGCGGTTTGTCAGTCAGCACTGCAATTCCTGTGGAGTTCCCTCTGAGATCTGGACCATGTCGGAGAGATTTCCCTGAGGCTGCGCCCACTGGAACTTCAGGTCCCACTGCAGAGCCCGCATATGCCATCTTGCATGTGTCACTAACAGGATGCAGGAGGACATGAGGCCCAGCAGCCTCAAAGTCATGCTCACCAAAATCCAGGATAGAGGCTGAAACATCAGTATCATGGCCTGAATATCCTGGATTCGCCGCTCGGGACGATAAGCTGGAAACTGCTCCGATGAAAGGGAGCGTTTGAGAGGGAGTCAGGTGTGACTTCGGCACGTTGATAGTGAACCCCAGCGAAAGCAGGAGGTCCGCCGTAGTCTGGAGGTGGGAGACGACCGCCTAGGGCAAGCCCGCCTTCAACAGCCAGTCGTCGGGATAGGGGAAGAGTGACACCCCTGAACTGTGCAGATGAGCTTCAACCACTACCATCACCTTGGTGAGTATCCGAGGGGCACTGGTAAGGCCAAATGGGAACACGGTAAACTGAAAATGCTCGTGGCCTACCATAAACCGCAGGTAGCGCCGATGAGCAGGCAGAACGGGAATGTAGAAATAGGAGTCCTGCGAGTCCAACGCTACCATCCGGTCTCCTGGGTCCAGGGCAGACAGGACCTGAGCTAATGTGAGCATCTTGAACTTTTCCCTTTTGGGGAAGTAGTGGAGGGCTCGTAGATCTAGGATAGGACGAAGGCCCTTGTCCTTTTTTGGGACCAGAAAGTAGCAGGAATAACAACCACAGCCTACTTCCGGTGCCATAACCCTCTCTACGGCTCCCTTGGCCAAGAAAGTAATAACTTCCTCCTGAAGCAAAATTAGATGATCTTCCGTCAGCCGGTTGTAATGTGGAGGCATGGAGGGGGAGGGTAGACACGAAAGGGAGGGAGTAGCCCCATCAAACTATCTGGAGGACTATGCCAACTCACTCTACTTTGGTATTCTGGCATACCAATCAAAGCGACTACAACTAGTGCAAAACCAGGCGGCCAGACTTATCTTCCATCAGCCTAAATGGCACCATGTTACCCCGTTAATTAAAGGATTACACTGGCTCCCGGTAGCAGAACGCAGCGCATTTAAGCTGGGCTACCTCACCTTTAAAGCTCTCCATGGCAACTGCCCGGTGTTTGCATCCTCTTCGGTACAGCGTTTTGTCCCTTTTCGGGATCTTAGGTCTTCCCATCTGAATCTCCTAGTCATTCCATCCTTTAAACGCAGGAAATTAGGGGAACTAAGATTTGCGGTCTTGGCCCCTCAATTTTGGAATTCTCTCCCTCTGGACATCAGATCACTGACCCCCTATGTTCAGGTCAGGAAACATCTAAAGACCTGGCTGTTCCGCCAGGCATATGACTAAATTACTTAAGCGGTAGTGTTCCTTGGACTTCAGCGCCATGAAACCGTCTGGTGTACGTGCGCTTTAGAAGTTCCTTTAACATAACATAACAGGACCCCTCTGTCTGATGTGATGGTCTGCCACTGGTTGAGGTGATGGCTGATCCTGCCACCAACTGCCCACCCATGATCTAGAAGGGCAAGACTAAGAGGGTTTGGAGGCTGAGGCTGCAGGGGTGGTGGTGGGCAGACCAGACCTCTGGCCGCCCGACTCATGATGTTGGAACAAGCCGTGCCCGCGAAGGTTGTAAAACACACAGTCTTGTGGCTGGGATAGGGCTGGCATGGTTGAAATCCCCTTCCATAACACGAAAGGCATACTGTGGATGTGTGGTCACTGAGAGGCCCAAGGACTTGGCCGTAGCCCGTGAGTCCTTAAAGCGCTCCAGCACCATGTCTGCCTTTTCTCCGAAACGACGACTGCCATCAAAGGGAATGTCCATGAGCGAGGCCTGGACATCCCCCAAAAAGCCAGTAGTTCTCAACAAGACGTGGCGTCAAACAGTCACCGTCAATGAAATCGCTCTGACCACAATGGATGGCAAACTTTGCTGCATCTCTCCTGTCTGACGCTGCTTGGGAGATGACGGCCCAAGCCTCCTCCAGGATCGTTGGCAGCACTTACGCAACCATTTCCCACAAGGAGTGGGAATAACGGCCCAATAAGCATGCGGTGTTCACTGACTGCAATGCAAGGCTGGTGAAAGAAAATATTTTCTTACCCCACCTATCCAGCCTCTTGGATTCACTTTCTGGGGAAATGGAAGGGAACGCACCATGGGAGGTAGACCACCAAGCTCTCTGGGGTTGGGTAGGTAGTAAGGAAGCTTGTGTCTCCAGGAGCAGAGTGGTGGTGGCGGGCAATTGCCTATTCACAGGAGCCCTTGTGCTGGGCTTGAAACAGGTTCCCAGTCAAATAGGTGTAAGGGTCTCATTAAAGGGCAGCAAGGGATCTGAAGAGGAGACACCAGGATGCAGGACCTCTGTCAAGATAATAGCCTTGACTGCCACAGAAGAGAGATGAAGGTCCAGGACCACAGCCGCCCTTCGCACCACCACAGCAAATGACACTCCCTCCACCTTAGCCACGGTAGGGGGCGAAAGCATGGCAGAATCTGGAGAGGTGTCCAATCCACTGGCCTCACCCAATTCCTCATACCAGTCTATTTCCTGATAAGGCTGGTCTTCTAAAGGGTCCAGCGACCCTTCCCAATCTTCTCCCACTCTTAGCCCCTCAGAAAACGGCTCACGAAACGACCCAGGACCTGGAGATTCTGTCGGCACCAGTACCAGCGTCGGTCGACGCGGTTCCGGGTCATCATGGATTAGAATGGGGCTGGTGCAGCTGAGGGGCACCAGTAGCGCTGGGAGCATCACCGTCGGGAAAGGTCGCAATGGCATGACCGGCGCCGGACCGGATACATTCCCGGATCCATAAGGGAACATCGGCGTTGGGGCCAGAGCTGCCGGCGGGGAACCTGATGGAGGTCCCTCTGACCTAACGGGGCCCGAAGGTGCGTTGGTAAGGTCAGCCTGCCCCAAAAATGAGGCGCATGGCCTCATAAAATTCTCTCAGCTTGGCAGGGGTTGCTCTGGCTCCTAGAAAATTGGGGAGACGCGAAGCTGACCCAGGCACAGGTTCCGAAGAATGAGGCCTAGAAGCGAGACTCCTCCGTCATGTTAGCCAATGGACGGGGAGAAGTCGAAGCACCCTTTAACTTCTTGTGCTTTGTGCGCCTCTTACCTGAGTGTCCCGAAGATTTGGAGTGGGGCGAAGAGGACTTGGTACTCCTGGAGCAGTGCCCGGACCTTCCTCTCAATCATGATCTCCTAGGAGTCGAGCGATGCAGTGCTGATTGCCGGGCCGCAAAACCTTAAGAGCCATAGTCCGGCAGTCGGAGCACGACTGAGTCGTTGGCATGCTCCAGGCACCACAGGCAAATCAGGTGCGGTGACAGGGCGCCTGTTTGAAACCAGAAATCTTTCTAGACATGAGGAAAAAACCTACACACCAAAAAGGGGTTGACAAAAGTAAAAAAAAAAAAATCCTGTCAAACAGTGACAGAAGGTAGCTCTGTTCACGGATCAGCGTTTGACTGGCACGGAACGAAAACAACTGATGTCAGCGCATGGAGGTGGCACCTATATAGGTGACGCAGACGTCACTTCTGGTGCGGACGACGCCGATGACGTCACATGGAGAAGGACTTCGCCACCTACCAGCGTGCAGGAGTATTGCTCGAAGAAATATCTTCGGGATCAAGTCTGACGCGTGGAAAATTCAAATTTAAGGATGTCTCGATCAGGTAAAAAGTTTCCAAGTTTAAATACCAAAATCAGTAGCATTGAGATGGATATTATTTTTAACTGCTATCTACAGATCTATGACTCGGCACTTAGAGCTATACGAAAAGGAGGCAACATTGCAATTCGTATAAGCACTGAAGTTCTAGTTTGTAAGAACATGCTAGAAATTGTAATTTGTGTCTGCACGTGCTCTCTACTTACATTTATTTTCACCCATTAGATACAAAAATAACACTGCAAAATGTTACTGTTGCCTAACTCAATGGTACTCATGCTATCAACCATAAAAGAATGAAAATCCAATTCTGCTCCGTAGGTTTCAAGCCAGCAGCTTACCAAAAGATCACAAACATATGTACTTGTATCCTGAAGCCAATAATTATTTTTCAAGTAAACAATAAGATAACCCTAAAACAGACTGGAAAGTTCAGGACGTCGTGGGTTCCGTTACAAATGTAGAAAAGCAAAAAGACAACAAATGCTGGTGGATACTTTTTCGGTGAGTGACAACCATAATTTCCAAAACTGCGCGACATCCAAGCGAGTTCTCACTTTTGTCTATATTGAGACACAGATCATGGCCTTTATTGGAAAAGAGGAACAAATGGTAGATGGGGAACAGCATCAGAGAAGAGCATGAGTCAAAGATCTACAGCTGAACCTACACTAGGTTATAAAGATGTAGACCAACACCATTACTTATAAAAAGAATTTCATCAGCTTCTTTTCATCGACCACTGATATGACTTCAGAACACTACAATAAACCACCTTTAGTAGTTAGACATTCATCATCTGTAAGCCTAAAGCAGCATCACTAAGGTGAACTTCAGTTCGTTTGTTGGTACACCTGTACCTCTTGCAAAAGATTTTAGTTTGAAAAAACAGACTTTAGGTGGAGATCATAACACAAAGCACATCAACTGAAGTAATAGGGCGCCTCATCAGGCCTGCCATGGTGCTCGAGCCTTGTTCAAGAGAGAAGCTTCCTAGATATCCGGCCTCACATTCCTTGTGTGCTAAAACTAGATCGAAGGGTGCGGTGTTCCCAAAACATGATCCTGCACAGAGACGTGGGCGCGGGTCCATCGTGAACTGACAGACCGCCCACCGGCAGACTTGTGACCTGGCCTCCCTCTGCAGCCTCTGGATCACGGCACTCTGACAGGCTATGACACCCGGTGCTTCCCGCGCAATGATACTGCGCGAGCAAGTTCAACATGCATTTGCAATGCAATCGGTCTCGCCTTTGGGACCTTCTAAGTATTTCGCCATGCAGCACATTATCCTGGGTGCTACAACATCTACCGTTCTTTAACATGGAAGCTTTGGCACTAATAGGCACATTATAGCACTGCTTTGAGAAGTACTCGTCATGAAGCAATTATGGTCATATGTGTGTGCAATGTCCAATATAAAAATAAAATAATCTGCATTCCTAATCCTTTGTACTAGAGAGCAGCACATAACCATTTTTAAGCAATGTATTTTTTAACTGTCTTGTATGTTCCAAACATTAATTTGTTGTGCACTTTGGGGGTTTTGAGAGGTAAGTATAGGAATAAGCTAGATATCCTTCATAAAATGTAAAATTTACCTAATATAATAAGTATTTTGTTCACCAGCAATACTGATCGCAGTGTACCAATTTGGCTCCTGAAAAAGAATGCATCAACTGTTGTATTTTTGGTGTTGAACTGGAGAGAAAATGGATACCATCTGTAGGAGAGTAGGATCTGCTTCACAGGGGTACCCCCACTTTTTGCTGATACTTCACTGGTTTTCGACATTAGTCTGGCTGGGGCCCTGCTATTCAGAACCCCAGCCTAGCTGTTTCCTCTTTAAAAGGGTCTCCCTGTGCCTTAGGCACATCTCTGATTGGGATCTGGAGTGCCCTTGTAAGTCCCTAGTATATGGTATACTATGTACCAAGGGCATAGGTACCTCAGAGGCCTGCCAGGGGCTGCAGCATATATTATGCCACCCCTGGTAGGCCATCCAAACTGACACCACAGGTCTGCTACTGCAGCCTGGGTAAGGTGGTGCATGCACCCCTTGCTGTGGTATAGGTTACCTATATCACTAAATGCAAACACACATATAAACCTATAAGTCACTCCTAAGGCAGGCCTTATCAATCCTAAAGGCAGAGTGCATGGTTTCTATGTGAGAGGGTGCCCCTGCATGAGCAGGGCCCCTCTGCAGCGTTCGGAGACCATCTCTGATGCTGTTTGTAGTGCAGCCTGACCATATACTCTTAAACGCATTATATCCTCGCGGTAAAATGCTAACTATGGAATGGCTGCACCGAAACATGTCGTGTTTGGTGTCAAACATCTTGGAATACTACCCCCCGCCAATTCTGGCGGCGGGGGTAGCATTCCACCCTTCTAGAGGGAAAGGCATGTTAACTCTGACGAGTCCGGTAACTTCTTTCCAGAGCCTGGCATCACAAAATGGATGCTACTGCCACAGACACGAGTCTGGCCTCCTGCTGCTGGACGAAACTCCGGCAGGGAGGCCTGGACAATAGGTTTCCTGTCCCAGGGAGGTGTGACCACCTCCCCAGACAGGACAAAGTGTATTGGGGCTGGGCGGGAGCACTTTCGGGTGCTTTGAAGTCCTGCACTGGGGGCACATTTGGTGTCCCTGTGCATACCCCAGTTCAAACCGGATCAGGGGCTTGCAGCCCCTGCTTTGGCGCGAACTGGACAAAGGGAAAGGGGTGTAGCCACCCCTCTGCCCTGACCCACCCATAGGTGGGGCCACAGAGTAGTCCATCCCCTATTTTTGGAATAAAGGTAGGAACCCAGTCCTTAGGACTTTAGATTATACCTGGACGAAACTCTGAAACAGAATCCTGGACCTTCGACGCTCTACTCACGATTAGAGGACTGAAGAATCTCCCTTGGGGTCAAGGAGTGACTCCCCTGCTTGGCAGGCACCAAAGAAGCATCTGTCCGGTTCGCATCACTGAAGCTCCCGTCGGACGCCGAAGTCATCGCATCACCAGAGGTGGATTCTCAGACTTCCCGAGGCTACCCTGAGTCCCCAGCAAAGCTGAGGCCCGTGGCTATCGTGGGTAACGTGAGACCGTGACCCCTGGACACCGAGCACACTTGCAAGTGCACCATCTTCTGGGTCTCCCAAGAAGTCGTGCTTTGGGCTCCGAGTAGCCCTAGCCTCCAGCACCACCTGCACCGAAGATCACTGGCCCCCACTCCACGAGTGTCCTGTAAGCCAGCTCCACGTGCGGCGTCACGAGGCTCCTTCGCGGTCGCTAGCCCGTTGGCTAGTAGCCCTTACCGAAGGCCAATCTTTTCTTTACTTGGCAGTCTGGTTGCTCCAGGCCTGCCCTCACTTACCCTTGCTGGGTGAGTTCCCCAGACCTTGCTGGTCTGCACCATCGACGATCTTCAGCTACACCGAGACTTGCCGTTGCCAAGGCTTGTTGGGTCCAATCTGGTCGCCGACACCGCAGCACTCGACAGACATCGTGTACCAGCCCGAATCCTGCTCCTGGTCGCCGACAACGCCTCCTGGACCTCGTAGCTGCAGAAACGAGACGACCGTCAACGCACCTGAAGCACTCGACATCGGTGGGCATCCGTCCATCACCTCCCTGGTCACTGGCTAGTGACCCAGACTCTGTCCCCTCTGCTTTCAGGTTCTTCAGAACTCCGATCCACTCTTGGATCCACCCGGACACTTTTCTCCTGGTCGCCAGCAGCACTTTGCAGCAGATCGCCATAAGAACCGACGACGAAACCCGACCCCGAAAGGCACCTATGCACCCGGCTTCCCTGGGTGAGGTAACACGAGTACTCCGGTGCTCCCGTGGGTAGAGACTCTTCAAAGTCCTAGATCTCAAAGGGTTTTGTCCTAGTCCTCTTTAAAGTGTCCCTTTCCTCTATTTTTCCGATCCCGACTTTCTCCATAGAAGTTAACGGCGTATCGCGGTTGTGTATTTACACTGCACGCGTCTCCCGTGGGTCCCCTGTGTCACTACCTTGGGTGGTTCCTTGTGGTCCAAGCACTTCTAGAGGCTCTAGGCCTAGTGTCTAGTTCAGTCGTGGTTCGCATACCACTTTATTGGTATATGGTTTGGTACGCCCCTAGGGCCCAAACGTGTATTTGTGCTATTACTGTGATTTAAGATCTTATAACCTATGTACTTCGAACTCTAGCCTCATAAAGAGACTAGAGGGGTGTGTTTAGTAATAAATACATATATTTTGAATATATACCTGGTGTGGTGCTCTTTCATTTGGTCACTCAAGAGATTATAGACTGGTAAAACAAGCTGCTTTACATTCCTTCAAGACTTAGCCTGAAGGCTGCTCTCCATAGCTACCACTAGGATAGCTTTCAATAAGGTTGTCTTTAACCTACCTACCATAAGAGTCGATTTGGACTGGTGCAAGGTGCCCACTATAATTAGTGGACAGCATATGCCAGGCCAACTTCTCACACCATCCAGTGACCGAACTGCAGACAGTGTGACTACTAAACGTCTAGCCAAAAACCGTCTTGTCTGCTTAACCAAACTGTGTGATCCTAGGCAACTAACTTTGATTAACAGAGTATTATCTACAACTATCAAATGTAGGAGTTTAGAAGTAATCCAGTCTAAGTAGGAGTCATATACAACATTGTCCATGATGCCTTCCTCGTTCTTCCACTAAAAAACTATCTGCATTGAGCTAAAAAGCAAACACTAAGCAAAGTGATACATTTTATGAATCATCAGCCACAGTGACTGCGTAATTATGGTTCAAATGCACTGTCTGCTTAAACAGCCTTTTCTGGTTTGTTAAGAACATTGGTGTCATTTGAAGAATATGCACAAAATTCAGCATTCACGTGGCTCATCCAGTTAAATATCAGCATGTCAAGCTCATGGGGAAAACGTTTATAGCAGGTCAGAATTAAGATTTGTCTATTTGGCTCCAAAATGAACTTTTAAGCTCTGTTAAATTAAAAAGAACACTAAAAAGAATTACATGAAACATGGCATAAAAGTAAATCCTTATTTAGGAAGCCTGTTTTTACTGTTTTGTGTAAATCTACTCAGCAGTTTTTGAGAAACTAGAGTTACCAAAAAGTCTCCGGAAGGCATCAAAGGGTTAATTCTTTTGTATATCTTGCTGGGAGGTTGAGTGAACCCAAGAAATCTCACTGGCTGATGGCAATTGAACAATTTTTTCTCCAAATTCTGTTCCCTGAAAAGAAATGTTGGGGCCTAAGGTTGCAAGGGAAGAATGCACTAACTGTAAGTAGGATTGTGGGGAGGGTATGGTGAGTCTCGGAGGATTAAATACTGGCGCTCCCAAAAAAGGGTCAGTTTTTTCCAGGTATGCAAATTTGTGAAAAAATGTATTATGCAAATTCTAAAAATGTTTTTTTTTTAATTCAGCGACCACTCTGCAGCCAGGCCCTGCACCAAGAGCCTGCTGCGCATGGCCAAACTTCTTAGGGGCTGTTACAAGGCTTGACCAGAGGCCGGGCCCGCTACCCAGTGAGTATAACTGAAGGTTATGCGCATCAGGCTCCATTGCACAGTGAGTGTTCGTGCATGGAAGCTGGCACACCACTAAGCCTTGTATCCCACGCCAGCTGAGCACAACTGAAGCTCAAGGCATGCGTGCTGGTGCAGGACCTAGCCCACAGCCAACTGACGAAGGCCATTGCCAGCGCGGGCTTGGAGGCACAGGTCCATGCCACAAGACAAGGACAGAGTAAAAAGGCTATGTAAAGCTGCTTCAGTGGCACGCGGGTTGCTGAAAACAAACCCTCATACTGAGCACAGCAGGTTTGGAGGCAAGAATGGGGCAAGTGGCATGGAGGCTGGTGCCAGTCTGGTTTGCACTCAGAGACTACAATGCAGTTTGCACATAGCTCGGTTGAAGGCTTGGAGACCTAGAGGGCTGGTTCAGTTTATGGCCGCTTGTCAGGCACTGCAGGCAACCTCCTCTGAACATGGGTGAAGGCAGTGTACAGTGCTTTTAACTGTATGGGGTGGACGTATTAAATATTTCGTTTGGTAAAGGCTCGGTTAGCATGGCTTATAATCTATTCTTTTTCTGTTTAAAGAAGAAAAAAAAAAAACAGAAACTTACTGAAATAAAACCAATGAAAGTGTTGTTATAGTTCCAGTGTAATAAAGACAACGACATCTGACAGGAGACTATGCACAGCGTGTACCTGTTTGATGTTGGCCAGCAGTTTGCTCCAGGGATAATTGTGGCAGATGTGGAACTCCACATCAGTGTTCATCCTGCCCTCATCGCTAACGGAGAGGGATTCGGGACCTTATGCTACACGGGCCGGTCAGAGCTGCGGGTGAAATGGTGACCCGGTGCTTCCCGAACCAGGGCGCTTGCGGCTCCCACAGCAAAGGAGTCACTCTCTAAGACTGTACCAGCGTCAGGCACCTGCTTCCAGGTTTAGAGTGACAGGAAGTCTCAACGTCACGTCCTTCTTTGCTTGGCACGTCATCCAGAGAGTTAATGAACCGCACCTGATCGGCGTCTGGGATTAATGTGGCAATATTTAAATTTAGTTGTTTATTTAACCGTGTGTAAAGAAACGCAACTCGCTGCTTTCGGAAAAAAGAAGCTTATGTCAGACAGGTGGCCTAACTTCATAAGACGCATAAGTCAGTCATATTGACAATAAAAAAAACAAAATAAAGTAACATAAGAGCATGAATGCTCGGTTAAAAATGGTAATAATAAATTTGCCAAACGTTTCATGTAAGCGCGCTCCGAGTTGCATTACGTAGACAAAATGTAAGTAACTCTGCTGGAATTAAAGCGTCTTGTTAACAAGGCGAGGGCGCGGCGTTAACAAAAACAAGCATTGTTAGCACGGTGCTGTTATAACCATAAAGTACGGTATCGGAAAAGCGGGTGCCAAAGGAGTAAGGCGGACTACTGCTGCAGGGGAGGTGTGCGCTCTGAGGGAGGCGAGGTGCTTCAACTAACTGCGACAAAATAAAAAATTAAATGGCCACGGCATCGCTGCTGGAGGTGTTTGGGAGATGGGAGGGGTGTTCTTTGCATGGAAAGCACATTGGTGGCGCTGTGTGTGATGGCCTACTAAAATGTTCTCAGTGAAATCGCCGGAAAGAGAACTAAACAAACAAAGGAGGGACTTTGTCAGAAATGGACCAATAAGAAGCCAGCATTTCTTAATGCTGCAGCTAACAGCCAATGGCAATGGGTGAGTTTGCCAAAGCCCCACAGAGAGATACAACAGGTCATCGCTAATGCTCGACCTAAAAATGAGCGGCCGAGAAATAAAACCAGCAACATGGGGCCTGCACTTAACCAGAGCTGAGGCTCTTTATAATTACCTTTCACACGTTCACTGCAGGTGTGCTGCCTGGGTCCTCTCGGCTGAAGCCAGGACGTAGGTAGGGTACCAAGAGGAAGGATGCCTGCCTGTTACGTTGTTGTCAGACAACTAAAACAGGTGCTGCTGTGTGCATCAGGCTATTGTGCTAACGTGTGCCATGCTGGTGCTATTTCTGAAATTCCTTAGGCATTTAAATGATTACAAATGGGCAGGTTTTTCCATCCTGCCAAACTACCATTATTAAGGAGTCTGGTGTACTTTGTTTTAAAAACAAAAGATCTATACAAATATACAGGCGTTCCAACTACTTCACTTGAGTATCCACAACATTGGAAGCGGCCAATTTAAACTATGGATATAAGAAACTTATCTGCATGTAATCCAACTGACAATCACAAAGCTGTATTCAAAGCGGGAAATAGCCTTTACAACAAAAGCATTAGAACGCATGCCATTACAATGCATGTCGTTACAACGCGAAAGGCTTGTTGCAGGGGGTAGAAGGTGTTGGAGTTAACTCCAACACCTTCCCTACTGTTGCACACACTGGAGTTGGAATAGTAAATTATACTATTCCAACTTCCAGCGCACCCAGACAGCAAGTTGGGGGTAAAGGTATGTGTTGTAACGGCATGCGTTGTAACGGCATGCGTTGTAACGGCATGCGTTGTAACGGCATGCGTTGTAATGGCATGCGTTGTAACGTCATACAACCATTCAAAGCAGTAAGCCAACATTGATCATCGTGCCTATGATGTAATGAATTAATAAAATCAAAGGCTATCTTCTAACCAGTATCACTTACCTGAAGGGTTTTGGTGGCAATATGCTAAAACGGGTTTTGTCCAAAATTTTCCTGATCCGGTTCCTTCCTCCAGACACAGTGTTTGCTTTCATTTTTTTGTTGGTTTTCTCACATGGAAACATCTGCTCCATGTCGGCGGGCAGATCTGGGATCGAAAAGCGATTGCTTTTCTTCTCAGCAATTTTAGGAATATGAGGTCCGCCATTCTTTTTCTCTTGCGCTGTTCTGCTGAGAAGTTCCTTAAACACTGGAAGTAAATAAGCACAGTAAAAAATACTGGCACAAACCTGCGTTGCATCAATATGAATTGCAGTGGAAAATCACTACAACACTTCCTCCCAAAACTATTTTTAAGTCGATGCATTATCATGCTAATTTACCGAAGCTAGACTTCCTCCACATAGACACTCACTTTGATTCTGTTGTATCTTTAATGAAAGTATTCTTTCAGCCCTGATGGTGACAGCAAAATATTACAACACGACTTTAGAGTTAACTTTAGTGCTAAAGCAGCTAATTCACTTTAAATCACAGTACTGATGTTGCACGTTCCACCAGCACCTCTCTTTGCTGCCTGCTGACTGGATATTAAAATTATGAAGCTGCAAAAAACTCACTCTGGAGTCGAGAGGACACTCACAGTGACCTACAATCATTACGTAAATGAATTTGCCTGATAAGTCACTTAGTCCGGGTGAATGTGTTTGGTTAGAATTGAAAAGGGAAACACAAAATCAACTGGGATAGGGATTTAATATCACAAAAGATCCCTGCATCCTTGCAGCTTATAGGAAGATTTGTTGAGCTCTGCTACCTACAACAATCCCAGGTTTTGTACCGTACATACCAATGAGTGGAGTAACACCCTCTTGTCAGAAAAACACATACAAGCCCACAATCCAAGGTATATAAATGCTATATGTGTGTCTTGTCGTTTAGATGTTTCACCTGAGTCCTCGCTATTTGGCAGCGTAAGATGTCTAATGATTAAACAAATTTCAAAAAGAAAGTGGTGTGGGTAGGAGCACTGTGCGACCAGAGAAAATAAAATGAAGGGGAACGTCATAATGTTTGAATTTAAATTCGTTATCACAACAGAACATTCAATAAAGTTGCTTTACCAATATATACAGTTATCACAGAACGATAAAGAGAAATGCAGTACTCCCTATGCATTTACGACCTAAGCATTTTTTGATATTTTTTGGAAGACATTCATGAGTTGCTGGAGTTTGAGGATTAGTGTAGCTGACATTCATACAAGGTGGATGACATTCTTACCAAGTGACCATCATTCTGAGCCCCCAATGTGACAAGGCAGACATACTCCTCTAACAACAACTTGCAAACTAACACCACGTCACAGTCACAAGGCTAAACAGTCTTACTGCTTTACATGTCAATTATCTAATCTCCACAGCAGACTTCGCGATCTACGATCCAACTGCTCTGTCCTGTAGAGACGCAGCTGGAGTGAAACATCTTGCTATTTGCTGGCATACATTGAAGCAGTGTCAATGGCATACACTCTTATACAAGAACCAGCGAAGCAGTGTCAATGGCATACACTCTTATACAAGAACCAGCGAAGCAGTGATTTAAAGTAAGTGGTTCGCAGATCAGTTTGGGGCATCAAGGGAACTGAATACTGACAGCCTGCCACATATGAAAAACATAGAAGTAGTCTGGAAATCATTAAGGAAAAATACATTCTACTGTTTTCAAACTGCTACTGTAATGAGTATTGTAACAAATACCACTTCTGACAAATGAGTATGGCGATTGAAGGCAACATCATTACACAAAGTGCCCACCACCACAGTGCTACAAACTGTAATTGCTTTAAGAATTAGATTTTTTTAATGCGCTTTAGAGAATGCAATGCCCAACAGTGAGGCGTTCAACGACCACGGTTATACCTACCAGTATTTAACCAACATTATTTAGTTATGCTAAGTCATACAAACATTTCTTACGTTAATAGCAGTCACCCGGTGACTGTGCAGACAAAAGAAAAACAAGCATTGGCATAGCCAATAGGTCTCGCCTTTGGGACCTTCTAAGTGTTTAGCCAGAGATATTGACTTTGCCTAAGTGTTTAAGCTGTGCTGTACAGAAGTTTGCAGCATGCTGAAAAGTTATAATAAAGAAGTGTTAGAAGCTTTTTTGTTACCTTATATATGACCAAGAAAGCATTATGTACAACTGAACGACCATATTAAACAAGAAGCAGAAAATGCATGTATGTCACAGAGTCAACATGAAGGGCACAAATCATGTTGGACTTCATGGTCACCATAGTTGCAACTCCCATATCCACTACAACTTGACGGTAGTACCTCCAATTTAAACATTCTGGCACCTCCCACTCGCTCGAACTGAGATGCATGGCTCTGAACTGTGTGTGCGTGCGAGTGAGAGTCAGTGACATGCGCATATCAGCAGAAGCTAAAATGTGTGTATACAGCACAGTGTGATAGTGTGTGTGAGAAGTGAATGATGAGGGCATTGCTAGCCGAGTAATAGTTTTTCTTAATGCAGCACGTCTTAATACGGCAAGTTAACAGACGTTTCACGTCATGTGCAATAAACGCCACCGGGTGGCTCTAGGAGATAACATTTGTAACTATCACCTAAAAAGTTGCACTGATATACAAGTGGGCAGCATGTTCTATGGAAAAGAAAAGCCATTAAATTCTGTGCTGTGAATGTACCAACGCGTTTCTGAAAATGTGGTTTTTCTCACAAGAAATAGGATATCTATGGATGCATGCTTGCGGGCAAGAAACAGTGGTGATTTATTTTTTACACATTTACTCTCACACAGTGACAAACCCCACTTTTGACGATCTAGCTAGGAGTCCGAGGATTACGATTAGAGCATGTTTTTGATTAACACACCCAGAACAACGGGCAGAGAAGCACGCGCTCAGAAAGAGCACCCTGGCTGGGGCCAGAAGTGCTAGATGGCAATAAGAAAACTAGGCGGAGCGCTTCCAGGAGCTGTGGCTCACAAGCCGGTAGCCAAGCCTCCGTGGACTCGTGGTCTGCGAAGATCGCGTCCGAGGGAGCCCGGGGAACGAACGGGTCGATTTAAGTAGTGCCAGGTGGTTGTACCTTCCCCGGCCTCAGATGGAAAGTGAAACTAACCTTTCACAAAGAAGCGCTCAGCTTTCCACACCTCCCCTCGAGCCGCACCCTGTTTGCAGGTAGCTTATTATTGAGAACCGTGGATACCGGGTGCGCGGGCGCACCTCAGCCCCCCCCCACCCCCATGTAAACATACAAATCAAGACATTGGCTTTCGGATACACCCTTTCTTTCAGTCGTTGCCTGCCATGGTTCGGCTGGCTTTAGCCAGCGGCTGAAAGGAGTATCAGCTGACTGCTTTTCGCACATGTGCACCGTGAACCACTTTAACAAGCATTTGAAGGCACGCGCGGGGAGGAGGGGGGCGACACGAGTGGTGCGCACGCCTCGCGCTGAAAGTTAAATAAAAAATTTTAAAAAATGAAGCTGATAGCCGCGCGGCCGTGAAAGTGACATGGCCGCGCGGCGCGAAAGTGAAAGGAAAATGAAGCTGACGAGGAGGGAGTGGGAGGAGGGTATTCACGCGCTGTAGTGCACGTCGCGCGCGCTTGTGCGCTTGCGAGCAGCAGGCGTGACCACACGCTCGTGCACCATGGCCTTTTGCTTGCGCGTAACCGCCCGAAAAAGGCCACGACGCACGAGCGTGTGGTCAGCTTTTGAAACCCCTTACTTAAAGTCTCGCCAGAACAGCGCTTGCGCGCTACTCGAGGCTCGACCTAATCAGGGTCAAAGCACATTAGGTAGAGTGTTTAGTTCTCTAGGCGGTCCATCCTTTGAAGTTGGTTGAGGGGCTTGTTCTTGCCTATGTGGGTACCCTCCTCTCTCACACACAGAGGGTGCTTTGGCACCCAGGTCGGCATGGCAGGAAGCCCAGAGGCTTCATGCCAGACACTGAAAATATAAGGAGCGATAGGGGAAAAGAATCAAGGCGCGGAGCAAACGCGTTTCTGAAGTAACCCCTGGGTTGATAACGCTTGCAGAGTCAGGGCTGAGGGCTCAGTATATGAGGGTGAGGGGCATGAGACTCAGTGACAAAGATGGAGGGCAGACTGGATAGAAAGGGGAACGGGGAACCAGTGTATGCTGAGAGGGGAGTCGATGGGGGTAAGGGTGGGTGTGTGGGGAGTGGCCTATAGCTCAAATTGTGACTACTGCAAGGGCTGAATGTTTGATTTGTTCCACATTACGCCCATCATTTGTTTGTCTTTTGCTTTCTCGTCCTACGTGCCCCGGGCATGCCCAGACATGGGTCCCAGGCTTCCTGTGTCACTGGATTCAAGCTAACCTGGCTGATGAGGGGTGAGCTAACCTGGCTGATGAGGCGTGATATCCTGAAACGTGTTCCAGGATGCTTGTTTCTGGTCCAGGGAGGACCTGGCTTTGCAGTTCGGACTGGACTGTTCACATGAGGAGCAGGATCAAGACTATTTGCATATGGCTCGGTCTAAACTGGGGTGGCATCATGAGCAAAAGAACAATGGTTTTAACACATATCTTGACTGGGGCTGAATGTCTGATTTGTTCCGCATTCCGTCTATCATTTGTGTCTTTTTTACTTTTAGAAAATGGGCATTTCTCTGCTCTTGCTCCTCTGTGTGCCTTGCAGTCTGTCTCCAAGACACGTATGGGAAGGGAGACAGCTACACTTTGAGCATTCCCTCTAGACAGCCACAAGTACAGGAAGGGTGGGTATGACATGGAATTCATCTGCATTCTGATCGCTCTTCCTGAGCAGGAAGAGAGGGAGTGCTGACACTTACACCTGAATAGGCAGTGTCCTGTTTCCCACACAAAGGGCTGATTACCCCCTACTGATAGTCTGGAGCCAGGGCTAGGAAGAAAGGACCTGTGTGCACTTCAAAGACCCTTCTTTGAAGTCACCCCCACTGGCACAACTGAGTATAAGTACTGGGCCTCTGATCCTACCAAGACAGCACACTACTGGACCTGTGAAGAACTC
This sequence comes from Calotriton arnoldi, assembly GCA_963921515.1. Lineage (NCBI taxonomy): Eukaryota > Metazoa > Chordata > Amphibia > Caudata > Salamandridae > Calotriton > Calotriton arnoldi. The sequence continues at coordinate 1,309,142 of CAWUFW010001131.1, forward strand.
TGCCAGGACTAAAGAATGCTGTACTACAAGGATTGCCACTCTGCTTGACTGCTGCTCTGGAAGAACTGTTTTTCTGTGCTGCCCTGCTGCCTGCTGATCTCTGCCCTGCTGAGGAGAAGGACTGGACCCATCTCACCTGCACCCAGAGGGACTTCAAGGGCTTGCCTCTGTTCTTTAGTCTCAGGGCCATCAAAGACTTCCTTCAACCCTGCAACAGCACCTGGACTCTGCCATCTGTGAGTTCTGCCCTGCCAAGTGGTGCCAATCCAGTCCTAGGCCCTTGAAAGGTGACTTCTGCTGGACAGAACCAACAAAATCAACACAGTGATGACTTTGCAGCGCTCGGAACCGACGAATTGCCCTGCTACACCAATACAGGAGCCTATCGTCAACATCGCCTTGACTGATGGCCAGCTCGACGATGGACAGTGCGGCTCGATGACACAGCACCCGCATCGTAAAGGGGTTAGTCGAAGCCTTCATTGCCTGAGTGGATCAGAACCGATGCATCGAGCCTTCGACGTCGATGCTTGCTCCATCTAAGGTTCTTTTTCAGCGTGACTTGCATGAGTCCTGTAGCCAGTCTGCCCTCCATCACGGTCGGCCTGAACTTTGGATTTACCCTGGTTCAGCGGACTCAAGTAACCCATAAGCGCTATTTGTTTCTAAGCACTACTTTTTGCTTTATTCTTCAAAAATTCATAACTTCGGTTCTACTCATTGGATTTTTGTCGTTTTGGTCTTGTTTTACTCATAAAAATATAATCTATTTTTCCAACCCTGTGTGGATTATTTTTGTGGTGTTTTAATTGTTTTACTATGTGTGTGTGTGCATGTGTTGCACAAATACTTTACACATTGCCTCTTTAGATAAACTTGACTGCTCTGCCCCAAGCTACAAGAGGGTGAGCACAAGTTATCTTTTGATGTGTATCTACCTTACCCTGACTAAAGTGGTGATTTCTGCTTGGACAGTGTGCATACCAAAAACCTAATTTCTTCTTTTTTTTTTTTTAAACTATGCTTTATTAGTTTCTGAAAAATAAACACAAAAAACCCAAAGACACATACAGTGCAAGAGTACAGCTTCACACACATTATCCCAGCGAATACAAAGCAAAGATGGTTACACACACAGAATCACGTCACCCGTAGGTGCCACAACTGTAAAGCATTACATACAATAGAGCTAAATGTGGAATAAACCAAGTCACCGAGCAAACACATTCAAGAAGGAATACAGTAATTTCTCACTTGGTAGCCATAAACCAAGCAAAGGTAACATCGATCAACATATTTATTCCTCAGTTCAGAGCTATTGTCAACGCTCAAGTCCCCATCCTCATTGAATTTCCCATTGAATTAGGCCCAGAGCCATATTTCCTACTCCGCCCTTTAGTCCGTGCATGACATTCTCATATGTTGTTCCTCCTCCACCCCCCCATTCCAACAGGTCCTGTCTTGTGGATTGTTACCTGCCTTGTTATGTTGGCCTAGGCCTGGCTGCCATGCTGCTTTTCTTTGCGCACGTTACACTGAGCCGGGCCCCCCTCGCCCTTTGCTCGTGCCAAGTTCTTTTGCACTGTCTGCATTTTCTGTTGTTCACCTTTTTGGGCTCAGTCTGCACAAACATGTACAAGGTCGCATAACAATGTATTTTGGTTCTTCCTGATATGGCCAGTCTCGCGCACCCAGACATAACATTAGGTGCAATTGCCATGAAGAATTTGGTATGCTTTTAATACTGTGGTTTACTAGCGCTTAACACACTTGGAGAAATCCCTTTCAGTGAGAAGAGCTATGATGTCCTGCTGATGTAATTCTGCATCTAGAGACTGAGGTATGGGGGTTCGCTAGTCAAAGCCCAGAGGTCTTCTATTATTATAATAAACTATCTTACTGCAAGGGGAGGGTGGTAATGTTATTTATACGTTTATCCACTGAGCTCTGAGATGCTTTCCCCGTTTGTATTCTATGGAATTGTAACCATGCTGCTTATATTAGTCATATGCATTATGCTATTAGTACTGACACGTGTACTGTACATTAGAGCACGTAAGTTGGAATAAACATTTTAACCTATCCAGTGTCTCTTCCTACGCACCTTGTGGACAAGTACGAGTGAGTGACGAAAGAGTGTTCTTGCTTCTGCGAGTCCTGAGATAAAGATACCGTGTTCTGGGTTGTCCAAACATTAGTACTTGGGTGCTAATGGGATGCTAAGCTAGTTGGGTTGGGGTTTTTGGGTGCTACGGTATATGGTGGCAAACCACTGTATTCCGGGGTCCCATTTTCCTGTGCATAGCTCTGTGTATGTGCAGAAACCTTATGACATGGCGCGACCAACGTGGGGCTGCTTATCTGCGAGACGCTTGAGTAGTACTTGTGCTTGTCCACAAACCCCTCGCGTACGCTTCCGGAGGCGTATGTGACGGTGATACCTCCTATATTGAATGTTTTATAGGTTCTTTCAAGCTTGATAATATTAAAAAAGGTTAGTTAACAGACCCATTTTTGTGCTCCCTGTTAGGTTGTCGAATATAATTGTTTAGTCATGGCTGGTGTGGCGATAGCTGCACATAGTCGAGGAGCACTCCGAGACCACTTAGCTGTGTATGGAGTGCCTGATACAGGGGTCGAGTTGGTCTTTGTGGTTCAAGCCGATCCGGCTTATCACTTTGAAGTGTTTTACACTTGGATCACTTTTGAAGCGGTGGATGCAGGTGATAAGCTGTTTCATGAATATAAACCCACCGTTATTCCTGCTGCCTATCGACCCTATACCACTCTTGAAGTACCTCTCACGGCTTGGCAGCACCGTGTTTGGTTTAATGGCGCCCTACCACAACCAACTACCGCAGTTCGTTTAGGCCCCTTGTCAATTCAGGGGGCCACTTGGCCTGTATTGGCCGGGTATACCCCGCATCCAAATTATCTGGCATTACCGCTTGCGGAACTGCGCACTATGCATACCGAATTGGTACGAGTGCATCGAGCCCTAGTGACATACGTTACAGGTAGTCTACATGGAGCTGCTCCTGTAGTCGCAGGCCAACCAGCTATAGCCGCTGGAGTGACTATAAGTCCTGTCATGGTAAATTCTGTGATGGGCAAACGTCCACAAAATAAGGACGACTATCCTTACTGGCTTGCAGAAAAGTTCGATCAGATAGAAGCAGTGTTTCCCCATACATCCCCAGTAGATAAACACCGCATCCTCACGATAAGTTTGCCAAAAGACATAATCCCCGATTTGACATCATGTGAAAACTGGGGTAAGGTATTCGCAGCAGTTTATTCAAAATGTTTTGGAACTCCTTCCATGACGGTTCTACCCTCTGTAATTAAAAAAGTACAGGACGAACATGGCCCTGAAGCGGCTGTGGAATTAGGGATGAGACTAGTGGGAGTGTTTGATGTAGTAGCTGAGCTGATCCTTGGAAATGTCAAGGGCGATGCTATGAACTTTCAAGTAGCGAATGCTTTGGCTTTGGTCCCAGAGTTGGACAGGCCCCGCGAATTACCGAAAATTATTGCCCGGGCTTATAAAACAATTGGAAGAAATAGCCTGGGCAACAAGCCTTTTGTAAAAATGCAAACTCAATCGCAAACACAAGTTACACACAGCAAAAAGTGCATCTGAGAAAGATGATAAACCGGTCTTCACTAAAAAGAGTTGGAGACAGAAAAAACAGGGTAAGCAACAAAAGAAGCCGGGGTCGAGAGGCGCTTCCCCAGTTTCGGTTTCTTCTGAACGTACTTATGATTTACGTGATAGGTCAAGGATTAAATCACCAGAAAGGTTTCAGAGCTCTGATACGCGTTCTCCTCGTTCTTCACAGGCCCAGACGTCGTCACAGGCTGGTGGAGGAGGACGGCAAGATAGAGGAAGGGGCCGAGAGGCTCCCCAGGAGCGAGACCAACCTCGACAACAAGTCAGAGGGAAAGCAGAAGATTTTCATCTTCCTCGACCGCAATTTCAGAAGAAAAAGTTGCCGCTGTCACAGCGAAATATGCCTCAGACCGTGAGAACGAGACTCCAGAATTGGACGTGGGCAGTGACCCTCCTAGACAGCGCCGCGGAAGTTACCATAGTGCGGGAGGCGCTACGTCCTCATATGGAGGCGACAGCAACTGAAACATTCGTTACTGTAGAGACAGCTGACACGAGAGTGGCACCCCCTGACAGACTATATAATATAGTCATACAAATTGAAGGTGACATACCGCGTGAAATAAAAGGGATTTTTTGGGAAAATCTAACCTCTTCATATGACATTTTGTTAGCAGAGGTGGATTGGCCACCCCCATTCGTTTTAGCTGCACATAAAGGAGAGGAGGTAATCCTTCCAAGCTTCTCACGGCATGTCCCAAAAGACAAAGCTGAAGCACTTGCAGCTGAGTGGGCTGTGTACCTGGCACCAGCGTTATACCGCAACCATGTGGGATGGGATGAAGAATCACCTCCTCATGCAATACCTTTGCGGTCACTACCGCAGCCACAACCCCAATATCCCATCAAACGGCAGGCAAAAGGCCCCGTCTCCGAAATTCTGACACAGTTGGAATATCAGGGAGTAATTGAACCATGCGTATCACCTATGAACAATCCCCTTTTCGTGGTTTCTAAACCCGATGGATCGTACCGCTTAGTTTTGGATTACCGGCATTTAAATACTCATTGTCGGAACTTTGCGGTGCAAAATACACACAGTTCTGCGCTTGTAGACAGTCTTGTTCGTAAAAAATACAAAACGACACTTGACCTTTCAAACGGTTTCTACACGCACAACCTAGCCCCGGAGAGTGGTCAATGGACCGCATTCACATCCGGTGGTAAATTATTCCAGTTCCGGCGTTTACCCATGGGCTACAAAAATAGTCCGGGTATATTCGCCGCCCGTGTTGTTTCTTTGTTAAATGACATTGATCAAGACGCATGTTCGTACGTAGATGACATCTATCTGACGGACGACGAATTATTTCAGCATTTGTCCCGTGTGGACCGCATTATTCTTGAATTTGCGGAGCAGGGTTACAAATTTAACTTTGCTAAATCACACATTGCTGAATTTACAGTTCTGTTCTTGGGCTATGAGCTCAACAACGAAGGTAAGGGCTTAGCCCCCATTTCTTGGAAAAATGTGCACATTTGTGCCCCCCAAATACTCTGAAGAAACTTCAGTCTTTGCTGGGTTTCCTGAATTTCGGGCGTACTTACATTCCCGAATATGCCCAGCGTATCAAGCCTTTGTATGCTTTGATACAACCTACTTATTCAAGGTCTTGCTGGCTGCCTGAGCATACCTCAATTCTGCAGTCTTTGCAGACAGACCTTTTGGAGTCTAAATATCTTTTGACTCGTGATAACCACACAAACCTGGTGATTAGAATAATTCCGGGGGCGGTGGGATTCACATACTTAACCTTTAATGAAGGCGATACAGTACCCATCGCATACAAGTCACATCTGTACACTTCCGCTGAATTGCGCTTTACATCTGTTGAAAAAGTTCTAACTGCAGTGCAAATGGCGATTCTAAAAGAACGCGCACTGGCACAGGGAAAGCGAATTCTGGTGGTAACACCCTGTCCTGCCCTAGAGGCAGTAACAAAGGCAAGTGTACCGAACTCAAAAGCAATGCATCCCCGTTGGATACAATGGGCTACATCCTTGACGTCTTCGGACGTCACTTTTGTTTTTGATTCTTCTCTGCAGACTCAGGAGTTTTTGCAGTATGAATTCGTTCATCCTCCTCCTTTGTTTTTATTACCGCTTGAGGATTACAAATGTGTGATCTACACCGATGGTTCGGCGCAGCCGGCCACTGGGTCCAAGCACGCTTATTCAGCTGCATGTGCTATTGTTGCGGGTTCCTTTGTAGATGGAAAGTTCAAATCCTCTGCAGTGCATACTCGCACACTTGGAGATAGTACCGCACAATTGGCCGAGCTGCATGCATTGCTACTTGCACTTGAGTTCGCTTCACAGGATGAGACAACTCTTATTGTATGTGATTCCTTCTACTGTGTACAATCTTACAATGACAATCTGTTTTTCTGGTCGAAAAACGACTACAAGGACGCAAAAGGGAGCACAATTAAGCATAAAATGCTTTGGGTTCGAGTGGCAGAATTGCAACAACGTCTGCCCCTCACACAGGTGGTTCACACCTTAGGCCATCAGCGGGTGGGCGCACACGCTATAGGTAACGATCTGGCAGATGAAGCTGCCCGTTCAGCAGTAGTCACGTGTTCAGTAGCAGCGGTTACCAGGTCCATGTCTAAAATAGACCCTGTTATATTAGCAGCTATTGCTGCAACCAAGGAAGGTAATAATTACCCTACAGGTTTCCCTTCCAAGTATTCTTACACATTAAGTCCCGATCAGGTTCCTTATGTAACTATACCTGACGTTGGAGATCGGCTGATCCCCAACGCGGACCGCAGGAGTGCCTTGATATCAGCTGCACACGAAGGCATGGCTTCTGCTCATGCAGGTGTGTCAGCTACGGTTTCCATCTTGCAGCAGCGTTATTGGTGGCGTGGGTTATATAAAGACACCCGTGCTTTTGTGCTTTCTTGCGACGTTTGTCAACAGATTAAGCCTTCCACGGTAACACGTCCACCACAAACACCGCTCTGCATTGCTAACAGACCCTTTGGGTGTGTTTACTTGGATCACTGCGGTCCATTCTCATCAGACACTGCCTATAAATACATCTTAGTGGCAGTGGACTCGTGCACACGGTTTCTCTGGGTCTGGCCACAACGGAGTGCTGACGCCCGAAATGTAATCAGGGATTTGCGTGTCTTTGTGGGAATTTTCGCATGCGGCACCTTCCATTCGGACCAAGGTCCAGCGTTTGCCTCTAGGGCTTACAAGGATGCAATGGCTTCGCTTGGGGTGCGGGTGAAATTTTCGTCTCCGTATAGGCCTGAGGGCAACTCTATCGTTGAACGAATGAACCGTGACTTAAAGCAATCCTTAACAGCTAGGGTTATAGGTACTGGCAGGAACTGGCTGGCCCATTTGTATACCGTTCAGCGTGCACTTAATAATCTCCCTAGAAGACCTCTGGGTGGGCGGACCCCATACGAAATGCTCTTTGGCATAAGAATGTTTGTGCCTGACCTTGAGGGTCCAGACATCGCGGCGCAATCCGCCAAGTTTGATGTAGATAACCATTCTGCTATGTTACAGGACTTACAAGAAGCCCGAGACAAACTTGCAACTACACATTTGCCTTCAGCCACAGATCCTGCGTTGCAGATTCCGGTAGCCGGCTGGCTTCCAAAGGTTGGAGAACTGGTTCGAGAAAAGGTTGAAAACAAAAAAGAATTCGGCCCCTCTTTTCGTGCACCGGTTCCAGTTCTGGGCTTGAAGGGAACACGTACAGTCATTTTACCACCGCTTCCTGGTCGCAAGGAGAACAGATACATCTCAGTGGAAAATGTCAAGCTACAGCGCCTGGCCGATCCTGAATAGTGTCACACCAGCGGTCTCTTGTCCTGCCATTTATCGGACATATGTTCGTAGTCCATCTGCACGAACGATCGCTGATGCTGTAATTGAGATGGTTGATTTGCCTGAATCCTCTACTTTGCCTGAAACTACGATTGATCCCCAACTCTCCACCAATATCGACGAGGACGAGTATACTTATCCTGTATCAGAATCGGTGGCACATCAACCAACAACGCCACTTGGCCCGACTCGTTATTCCTTTGATTCGGATTCCACATCTTCAAAAGTTCCATCCAAGTTCAGTATTTTTATATCCTGGTTTAGAGACAATTTTTTGATTCCACCCTGGACATACATCTGGTTGGTACTTTTCTTGATTTTTTTGTTCATGTCCATTGGCTTTGTCACAGTGTTTTTTCTACTAATCAATGGTCACTATTTACCTGAACGCTCTGCTGTAGACTATGTTTCTGGAACTTTGGCTCCTCATTCCTCGTCTCACATCATGAAGCGTGACCACACATTTGTGAACATTTCAGCTTTCCCAGTTGCTGATGGCATCGTATGGGATGCAGTGAACTATCAAATCCATGGTCCGACGGAAATTATTAATGTACCTAATGTCCTTCGTGTTTCAATGGGTGATGTAGTACAAAATAATATTCATTCTGATGATTGGGATGTGCATGCCGTTGAAGCATTGTTTGCCGATTTAAAATATTATGCATCTTTTAATGCTGAAGATCTATATATGAATTCTGCTAATTATGCCGATTTGTATTGTTACCAACATTGGGGTAATCATTTTCTCCATAAGCCCAGTGCCCTGCGTAGTTCTGTTAACTATACCCAATGGGAACATTGTCCAAACCCCTTGCCAGGTAGCTCTCAAACTCTTCGAAATAAGTTTAATTATTTTACTGATTTTAATCGGTCGAACCCTGCATCCTATTATTTTAGACTTAATAACACATCAACTCAGAAAATTATGTTAACACACACCAAATTGCTTTATTCAGGTTCCTTTCTAAGTGCCCTAGCTGTGGGTGGTTATGAGTACTGGGATAATACAGTGGATTTAAAATCTATTTGGGGCTCCAAGCCATGGCAGGTACAGGGAACCGAGGCATTACATCGTGCTTGCCTCATCCCTGCCCAAATTATGTTCCTCAATGTCTCCATCTATCAGACTACATGTTGGGGCTTAGCAACCACTAAACAATTGAATACGCCATCAATACCATCCCTGTCGAGTTTTCCTAATGAAAGCTCACGATTCAATCTGTCCCTCGTGTCCCTGCAGGCAATGTTACAAAATAATTCGTTTAATGTTTCTGAGCTGGTTCAGTCACCCTGGTTAGTATGGCCTATATCATCTAATGCATGTCAAATGCGTTTTCACGATTCTGGTGCTAGCTACACACAGGATAGGCCTGATCCGAGATTTACTGATTCCCGTACTGTCACTACATATTCTGTTGGTAAATTATGCAAACAATGGCTGCAACATTCGTCCCTTGATTCTGTTAAACAACATTTGTCCCTCCTTTCAGGCAATATTGATCTGTCCGACTTTGTTTTGGGACCTCGTGGTCCCCGACCTAAGAGATTCATTTATGAAACATATAATGAACTCTGGAAGCTATCACAAATGGAAGCTGCTTCCCGTCTTCGGGAAATAGATCAAGCAAATTTGGAAAAGGTGCTTGCTGTTGTTGACAATAGTATTAATACCCTGTCTTCTCGCATTTATACTTTAGAGAATATTGTGTCCTCTGTTGTTGATATTGTACAAGATGATGTTTCTGTGTTATATCATGGTCAGAATCAATTGCGTTCAGTTATGCAGTTTGCATGGACTTTACAAACGCTCAAGTTAGGTAAAGTTCCTTGGCATTTTTTGAACACCTCTGCCTTGTTTCTACCTTTTAACTTAACTGACAAACAGCAATTTATGTCCATGAAAGATGCAACTTACACTCTATTACATATCGAAAAGATGGATCCTTTGCCATTCTCTGTTGCAGAACTCGATTCTGCTGTGTGGTTAGTTCATGGGGTTATCGCTTTACCTTTTTCCTTATTTGAATTTGACTCGTGCATGAAACATTATCCTGTGGGCCGTTACCGGCCCTTGGGCAGTGCTTTCCTGCATGAACTCTGGTCCTTGCCTTTCATGTATAAATGCCTTCGGGACGGCAAGGAAGTCTTTCTCACGGGGGAGTACTGCGACTCGACTATGGGTCATTCGCTTATTTGTAAACACATTAAATTGCATGGCTCATGTAGCGTTTCCGCTCCTAATCTTGCTTGTGTGCTGAAAGGTATTCCTGCTCCTGTTATTTCACCTACTTTCACTCTCCTTTCCAATGGTAGTTATTTACTTTTAAATAACGAAAACTGTTGTGGCCTGCAGGCTGGCATTCCTTACATTGTAACAGTTTCGCACAGGGTTGTCTGCTGCAAAAATGTGCTTTTTCCTCCCCCTCATGGCAAGGTTGATATCTCTATTTGGCCTTCCATCCCTACCATGGAAGCAGATTTCAATAGACTGAGCAGAATAAAGGCACTATTATTAAACGAGGAAGTTATGCTCACGTCCGCCCGGGAGACATTCATTCTCCAGGTGGCGAGTACCCACAGTGAAATACAGGCCCTTTTAAACACTAATCTCCCCCAACATTTTGGGGAGTTAATACATCGTATTTTTAACGCATCTAACACTGAAGGCCTAGTACACTTTTTTAAGGTCGTGGGGTCGGGCTTGGTGTCCTCCTTCCAAACTATTTTTGGTGCCATCCCGGCTTTCATACATTCTATTTTTTCCAGTGTCTTTGGCGGTTTCCCATTGATCCTCGCTTTAGCGGCTGGTGTCTTGCTCTTAATTTGCTTTCTGCGCAATGGCTGCTCCCCGATGGGACCTGCTCGATCCAGAACGCCTCCAGCTGCTCCGTGAGCGCCTTTTGGCCGGTTTTGGTGTCTTGCCATTGGCGACACTGAGTGTGTCATATACTCTTTCATTTCGCTTTGCGTATTTCACTTGCGTGCAACCTGTGATGACTTGTGTCCGCTGTCCTTTCACCTGGACTCTGGATTATTGCCTCTCCAATTCGTCATTGTCTGTTCCGGATTTTGTTCAGTTGATGGGTCCCTTAGAGGCCCATGAGCAGGACTGTTCCGTTGCTGGCTGTATGGCGCGTGCGGCTGCACTGGGGATTTTGGCGCAATGGGATATCTGGGCGGCTGCCCAGGATCTCCTACAACGAAGCTGTTTCGATTATCACGCAAGCTGTCCCGCATTGCTTCTGGATGCTCCCTTTGTTGAGGAGCATTCCTGCTCTTTTGATCTCATGGATTGGATGGCGTCTATGTTTTTTGACAATTCCAATGATGAACTCCTGGAGGGTATGGCTTTTCTCTGCACTTACACTTTCATGGATTGACCTGCCCTTCGCCGTTTGGGCGCTCCCTGTGCTCCAACGGCTGTGTTTTTCCTCTGATGGGCCTCTGTCCTGGCCGCTGGACTGACCAGGGGAGGGTGTCTTGTGGATTGTTACCTGCCTTGTTATGTTGGCCTAGGCCTGGCTGCCATGCTGCTTTTCTTTGCGCACGTTACACTGAGCCGGGCTTTCCTCGCCCTTTGCTCGTGCCAAGTTCTTTTGCACTGTCTGCATTTTCTGTTGTTCACCTTTTTGGGCTCAGTCTGCACAAACATGTACAAGGTCGCATAACAATGTATTTTGGTTCTTCCTGATATGGCCAGTCTCGCGCACCCAGACATAACATTAGGTGCAATTGCCATGAAGAATTTGGTATGCTTTTAATACTGTGGTTTACTAGCGCTTAACACACTTGGAGAAATCCCTTTCAGTGAGAAGAGCTATGATGTCCTGCTGATGTAATTCTGCATCTAGAGACTGAGGTATGGGGGTTCGCTAGTCAAAGCCCAGAGGTCTTCTATTATTATAATAAACTATCTTACTGCAAGGGGAGGGTGGTAATGTTATTTATACGTTTATCCACTGAGCTCTGAGATGCTTTCCCCGTTTGTATTCTATGGAATTGTAACCATGCTGCTTATATTAGTCATATGCATTATGCTATTAGTACTGACACGTGTACTGTACATTAGAGCACGTAAGTTGGAATAAACATTTTAACCTATCCAGTGTCTCTTCCTACGCACCTTGTGGACAAGTATGAGTGAGTGACGAAAGAGTGTTCTTGCTTCTGCGAGTCCTGAGATAAAGATACCGTGTTCTGGGTTGTCCAAACATTAGTACTTGGGTGCTAATGGGATGCTAAGCTAGTTGGGTTGGGGTTTTTGGGTGCTACGGTATATGGTGGCAAACCACTGTATTCCGGGGTCCCATTTTCCTGTGCATAGCTCTGTGTATGTGCAGAAACCTTATGACAGTCCCTCAGTCACTGAGCTACTAGCGGAACTTTAGTGCCCAGCCACCTGATGGCCACACAACGCTTCTCCACGAGGAGGGCCAGCTGTGCCAGTTTATAAGGAATCTTTCGTCCCCAGGGTCTAACCAGCACACCCAATAAGCAAGCGAGTGGTGTTAGCAGAATCACCATCCCAGTGGCTTCCTGAATACCTGACAACACTTGCCCCCAGTAGGACTGTCCCTGGCACATTCCCAAGCCAAATGGAGAAAAGAAGCACCCATCTCCCGCAGTGCGTACACTTAGCTCCCCTAGTAGGGTCCATTTTATTCAGTTTATAAGGTGTCACATAGAAGCGGTGCAGAAAGTGAAAATGCAGCAGTTTGAAACTGTTGTTACAAGACACTGCTCGGACCAAGACAGATGCCCGAGCCCAATCGGCGTCTGAAATGGGCTCTCCCAGTTCTCTTACCCAGGCCCCTCGTGCTATCAATAGCCATTTGTACACGTCCCACCAGAGGACCCTGTAAAAAAGAGTGATTAAATAGCGCCCCTCCCCCCATTCAATTAGGCCTTCTAATAGCTCCAAGGGTCGTGGAGCCGCAGGGAAATCACTCCATACCTTCCTCGCGACGCTCTCTAGCTTGCCATAGTGTAAGAAGAGGGCTGGTCCGACCCCAAAGGTGTTCTGAGCTTCTTGAAAGGTGATAAAGGTTTCTCCGGGATAGAGATCTCCCGCCACCTGACACCCTCCCACTCTCCAGTTTTCCAGATGCATTTAACCTTTTGAAAGTATGAGTCCTTCCATACTCCTCCCCAAAGACCACATGAACCTCATCTCTCTCTGCCAGTGGCAACATACTGCTTGCTCCTTCCCTGCCACGCCCATTTACCCATTGCAGTGCGATACAACATACGTTTCACTATACGAAAGCCAAAATAGTTTTTGTCAATGCTCGTTTTTTGTCTGAGGTGAACTACAAAAAGCTCCTATTTGGATACCATTGTCACAATCTTAAGATCCATACATCAACCAGGTTACTAGAGTGAAGCTGAAATATGCAATGTAGTGCCTCCGATGTGCATCTGCTCCAGACTCAATCAAGCAAAAGTGTGTGGCATAGACACTTCATGCAAGTTTTAAACAAACAAAACAGAGTCTGAAAAATGTAACCGGAATCCTCCCCCACTCGCAGATGTAAATTGCAACAATCTAGGGAGTGGGCAGGTGTCTTGACTAAGGAACCTGAACCTCTTGCGTCTTCAGATAATGGCACTTTCTTCCTCGCCTGCTTTAAAGCACTAGTTAAAGATTGGATCTTCATAAACCACCTCTTCCTTTCAACTTGGCATGACTTCCTCTGCCTCTTCCTAATCTGCAGGCCTTCACTCATCACACACCCACCACCACATACTGCTCCCCAATGGGCCAGGAAAAAAGAACAACCTTTTTAAGATGTGCCCTTTTTTTTCTTCTTCTTTTTTTTGTACTCTTCTTTGTGGTTTCCTTTTATACCAAGCTGTGAGCAACAAATATCTTTTCTTGCTACTCGTAGCTAAGAAAGATATCGTTGAAGCTCTTCCTCTTCTGTATTTTATCTTACATGCAACACGATAAATAAAATCTATTGTTCTAAACTAATGCAGAAAAATACACCAGTCTCAGACTTGGAAAAATAAAGCCAAGATTAGTAAGCCACACGGTGTACAGCAGGCAGTGGCAGCTCCACAGGAACAAAGAAAACACACTACAGAGCGGCGATGAGAATGCAGAACGCAAACTACATGGGAAAGCTACGCAACACAGTAGATATGACAGAGCCAGTAGGGAAAAAAGGAGGGTACGGGGAAGCCAATAAACACCACAATACAACAAGTAGTGCTTGAAATGGAGAAAAAAAAAGAAGTACGGTTACTCAATACCAGAGTACCTGCTTCCTTCTAAGAAGTAGCAGTACTCCCCAACTGAAAAAGTGCAGGTACTCAATACCCGACAGTACCAGCCCATTTAAAACACTGACAAAATTGTTTACGTGAAGTGAGCACTTGCTTTATATCGACCTGTAGTTAAGTTAAAACGGTTACTCGTTCCGGCTCACTTAAAGCATCTCCGGCGTAGTCAAGTATCGACTGTCCAGCATTGTGCTGTTCTAAAGCCTTGCTCCGAAGAGCCCAGCTCTCTGGAAGACTATCGAACAGTGATGCACTTGCACATAGCCAGGCCTCGAGTGCGTTCCTTCAGATTTCCCACTGATGGAGCAAGGTTTCAAAAATGAAACTTGCTTGTACGCAATCTTCCTCATAGTATTAATTTATTAAACTTGTATTGTCAAAACTAAACTTTGCATTCACAAACACAAGAGGGACAGAAGCTTGCTTATGTGTTTTACTAATGAATAACGCTTGTCTGTAATCCAAAATGTCCGCTAAAGCGCGGGAACCTCAATGCGCATGTCGCAACCTGATCACATGGTGTGACGTCTTTCTTTGCTTGGTGGGAAACTTCTGCTTCTGCGCAGTGTGCACTAAAATGGCCGCTAAATGTTTTCACATGCTTCAGCTTGCTCTCATGTCATTATTAAATTATCGTTTTCTTAATGCTACTAATGCAGGATAGTATTATAATTAATTGGGAATAGAGTAGGGAAAGTGGGCATACAGTGAAACTTTTTATTTGTGATTTTAATATTTTCTTCTTGCACTTTTAGTAATTCGTAAACTTGGGCCTGGGTTGGTGACTTGAAACTCGAGAGACAGATGGTTCTGCGCATGTGTCCTGTCTGCCTGCCAAGTGAAGTCAACTTGGACGTCTTCCAAGGCCATGACCCATTGGCCGAAGATGCTGTACTTCATGTTTCCGGAGGACAAAAATGATACTTTTCCCCTGTAAAATGTATAACATTTGTCGTGAGACGGGTGGGAAATAAAGCGAATGTATTAATTTGAAGGGGCGGGAACGTAAAGACAATAGGCTTTACAATTTAGGCCAAATCGATATGGTGCGAGAATCCACCCCCTGTCCCTGTCCAATCAGAAGTAGTGGTCCCATATTTTAGTAACATTAAGGGGAGGTACATGGGCGTAGAAGGGTATAATAGAATATAGCATTAGTTAATTATTCAGAGCATACTTTCACGAAGCACAGGCGTCCATGCTGCGAGAGAACTCTTAGCTCCAGACTGCCATGCTGATCGGTTGCTGACTGAATCCCTGTCCAGAAGAGGTCCTGAGGAGGGGGCGGCGGAGTCCATTAGAAGGAAGGCACGGGAGAA
Source organism: Calotriton arnoldi (assembly GCA_963921515.1). Lineage (NCBI taxonomy): Eukaryota > Metazoa > Chordata > Amphibia > Caudata > Salamandridae > Calotriton > Calotriton arnoldi. Next base: position 1,324,277 of record CAWUFW010001131.1, read on the forward strand.
TCGAGAGAAGTCGAGTATCAGAGAGGGGAACGGCGCAGGCGTCGTTGTAGAGAGGTTACCGGTCCTGTCCTGATCCTGGAAGAAGTATTTGCTCTTCATCCTTCCTGGGTCCTATCTTTTCCAACTCCTTGGCCAAGGGGCTTGGTTCTCGCATTTAGGTAACTATACTGCAACCTTTAGTTGCGCTGCTGTCTCTATCTTCTCCTCTTCCTTAAACACCGTCATTGATTAGCAAAATCATTTCTATGCTTTTTCTTGGGTATTTCAATCAAGTACCGTGTTTTCTGTATTTTACTCTGCTAAAACTTTAGATAAACATTTTAAAACTTCCTGACTCAGTGGTTATTTTAGGATTATGAACTATATTGAATGTCACTCATTTTAAACTTCCCAATTAGCAAAGGATCCATTGGTAAGTTATTACTCTTCAATCAGAAGGTAATTGGTAGCAGGGACTTTGATAAAAGAGTACATCTGACACCCAGCGTAAGTATTAGTGTAGTGTGTATGTATGGGCCCAAGTGAGTATATGGTGTATGAATGTTGTTGGCTAATATTGCGCTGGATCACCACATTTACATTCATTGACACCAGTGCTGAAAACTATTTGTGGGCTAGGATCTAAGGTTCAGCTGACCAAGGGAAATACACTGAATTTGTCCTGGTGTAATTTTCCAATACCATAATTCAACAGCACTGCACGTTGTCTGCTTTCCGTTCGGAGAAGCAACCTGCAGGCAGCGCAGGGTGATTCTTATTTTTCACATCCAGCTGGGCACAACAGAAAGGTCTGATTTAAAGTGCCATCAGCCCTCCTTTTGTTCAAGTATCATCTTGGCCGGGAGCCATCTGGAGCCCAACACCTAGATGCAAATGTAATGTAAGGAAACAAAGGCACACAGCTTATCACTTTACATGTACTTTAAAGAAAGATGTGGAATTAGGTTTTTGATTTTGTTCAAGCCCTTATGTAAGTGATGTGCAAGCTTTGTAAAAATGCAAGATTTATCTGTGTTAATTAGTAATTACACAAATGATTTAAATAGCACTTACACATTTTTTTTAATCCGTTTATAGCACTACTCGTCCCAGCATAGAGTGCCAGAGGGCTTTACATCAGACACAATAAATCATACAAGTGTGCAAATGAATGTAAGGAAATGTTAATGAGGGCTATAACGTGTAGCAATCACATATCGTCTATACTGGTAGACATATGTTAAAATTGAATGGTTCGGAGATACACAAAGTCAGGATATAAAACGTAGTACAGCGATTAGGGTTGTTTGCACTAACAAGACTTTATTACTTCCCAAAGGAACCCTTATTTGCAATCTTAGAATAACAGATTCAGAAAAAAACAATAAGGATCTAAACCTATGACTTGCAGTTTGCATGCAGCTCCTTCATGCAAGTAAATAGAACACTATGCTAGATTAGAAGAATTGCAGCTTGTGAACTGGAAATAACAAAATGACCTCAGTGCCAAAAGGAGTAGCCCACTTACCAATCAACATAAAATACAAATCTGTGATCTGCATTAAATACGATGTACTTTGCATAGGCTCATTAATCCTCTATGCTACTTTAGTAGTCAAGACTGTAAGTGGACAAAACCGAGAACTCTCCCAGAACTGCAGTGACCACCGGAGTTCTTACTGCTATTATAATCTCTCCTCAAAATTGCTGGGCACACAAAAACCTGTGCAACAGGTCTCTTAACTACAAGATATTCTACAATGCAGTCGCTTTGTGGCTAATTAAGCTAGATCAGAGTTATGTTGCCATTTGCCCTTGTTGCCGATTTCTCAGCAGCAGATTTGTTTTTAAGTAAATGTATAAGTTGACTGTGAGACTCTGCTTTGCAAGTTCCTCCTCTCGTGACTCCCCCCCCCCTTTACTCAGCCATACCTCGACTCCCCCCCCCCCTCCCAATTAATTACGGCTTATTTGAGTTATTTACGCCGCCCTCCCCCCCAGATTGGCACGAACGGAAGCGTACTACATGCCTCCTCAATAAATCGATGACTTTCCTGACACGGTCAAGTGAGAAAAATCTGCATTTTTATTGTTCGTAAAAAGTATATGCTTTTATCGCGCTGTCCACAGCCCTGACAGACTTGCCTAGAGGCAGTAATGATGCCGCTGCTGAGCAATGAGCAAGCAGGCCCCTTCAGATGCAAGAAAGCCCCCAAGTGGTTTATGGGCTCCTGCAATGCAGTAGGTGCTGGGGTCCATGCACATGCAACCTACCGAAATGGATTTACAATTTAACAACAACAAAAAACACAGGCTTATGGTGGTGAGAAATCAAACGTGTTCCTAAAGCCTGCGCGCATGTGTTAGCAGCAAGTGCCCGGCATGCTCATCTGTCTTTCTTACTTATGATCTACAATAAGCAGCACTGGTTACTTGATGTATTTGAACCTTGTTTTCACACATCCTATTACTATCATCTTTTTTCTTATTACTGGTTCATCCCTTTATGCTCTTATGCAGTTTAATCAAATTGAGCGTGTTAAAAAGACTCACCAAAAATATTCGTTTTCACAGTGATAGAAAGATGTGTGTTGTTCTTTAGGATTTCAAGAGCTTTTGCATAAGTAATGTTTTCAAAGTTCTGACCATTGACTTCCATTATCTGTTAAAAAAGAAAAAAGGTGAGATCTGTTAATCCCAAAATGGACATCCTAAAGGCACTGCACTCTGATTTCACCGTGCATGCTCATTATGCAAAGTCAGAAGGGCTTGGATACATCAGTGATTAAACTTAGTTACACGGAATAAAACTTCACTGAATTAACAATGGAAAAGAATCTTCTACCTCCAGGGTGCTTTATATAGAGAGCGGGGTTACCACCACCGAAAAGCTTGCATACTAAACGAATATGTAACGAAATACTTGTCTGCAGGCTTTGACAACGGCTAATAACCATCGACCCTGAAATGACTGTCATCAACTTCTGCTTTTCACAATAAAAGTCACACCTACTGATTTTTTTATTAACATAATAAACGGATAAGACCTACAGTCTTTATCATTAGTTTGCCACTAATCAACAAAGGTGGGTTAATCCAACGTGAGGCTATTAACAATCGACTTTGCAAAGCCCTGAAATCTGCCTTCTGGGGGCGGGAAGGGCCGGGTCGCTTTCAGATGAACCCTATGCGGCTGTACTCCATGATGGAATCTTACAGTTTGCTAGAGGTTTTCATAAGGTGCGTTTTACCTGGTCGCCGCGTTTGAACCCCGCCTCTGCGGCCCTGCCGCCAGCTTCGACGCTCTCCACAAAGATGCCGAAGCCTCGGTCACTTCCGCCCAGGAAGCTGAAACTGAGAGGGGACTCCCGCGACGGCTTCAGCAGGGTGATCTGCCTCCACTTGGCCTTGGCTGCGCAGGCAATGTTTAGCAGCCTGAGGTGGCCCTTCATCTTCTGTGGGAAAGGACACCGCAACAATTACGGACACTTAGCATGAGCATCATCAACACAAGTGTTTGGAGAGTCAATATCAATACTGGCGTGCTAGAAAAAACTTAAAGCATAGAAATTCTGAAAGAACAAAGGCACAGGAAACGAATTCTCTGTGTCTGTAGCATGTTAACTTTACGAATATCTGATCTAGTTATAGGATTTCAACTTTACAAAAATAGAGGAAGTTAAACAGTGCATGAACCACGCTGTATGAATGTACAAACGAACCACTTTTAAAAAATTGCGTTATGTAAAGCGCGTATCTAACCATCAAACAAGACTGGGCGTGTTAAAACTGCTACTGAAGGCTGCAGATCTGGAGGATTATGCGGCTGTAGCACGAGTTATTGATTAACACGCCAATAAACTGGGGAAAACTGTCCCTAAAGTGGCAGACCGAATACCTGCGCTTCTTTCCCATTTCAACCACCACACGGGCATCAGGGAAGAGAACCGGAAGGAGGAGACCGCGGTTGAGAGAAAAGGAACAAGCATTGGCATAGCCAATAGGTCTCGCCTTTGGGACCTTATAAGTTTAGCCATGCAGCAGACACGTCCAGTGGGTTTCGCAGTGGCGACAGGTGCAGACTGGTTCCCTTCAGCTCCGAGGTGTATAGTGCAGAAAAAAGAAATGCATGCGGCCTCCCCAAGCGGCCAATGCTGTGTGCTAAAGCATGGCTGCTGCCCATAATAAAGCATGCACAATAAAGCGCATGAAACCAATGTGTAAAAAACAAAAGCACAGGAAAGGGGGAGTTTACATAATGGGGTCTTCCTGATGAAATTAAAACTATGGATGTGAGTGAAAGCCATTTTAGGCAGCCTGCTCCTTTGTGCCCCCCTGCAGGGGGTTTCGCAGCGGTGACGGAAACAGACAATCAGTTTTAAGATGCCGTGCAGAAAAAGAAATGCGCGCAGCCTCCCTTACAAACGCGATCCGGAAGCGCTAATATTATTGACAAATGACATCCTTTAAATGAGCAACAACAGAAGACGAACCTGATCCGAGGTTAATTCACGGATGACCCGTGTAAGTAAGTAACACTGACAGGCAATTACCGTACCTGCTCCTCCGCAGTACTTTCAATCGGTACTCGTTTTAGCTGCACGTCGGGTCATTTAAAAAAATCTGCTTTCAAATTCTTAATGGTCCCAAGTGCCCCCAACGATGCACCCCCACCTCCCAAGACCACACCTACTTTACTGGTCAGCTCTGCCGTCTAGGAAGACTCGGTGAATGCCACGTTATTTATGTGTATGTTGCAGCTAATAGTTGCAGATAGAGTTGTCTCTCCGTGACAAAAGTTCAGGAGCATGATTCTTATACATCATTAATCAGATTCAGTCTGCAACCTTCCCCGAAATGACAAAGATGAGCCTCTGCCAGATTATGCCCGAGGAGGAAGTGCTGCTGATGCAGAGGAAAGAAAGTTCACCCCTCTGCGTACTGTTTTCTTCATTCGGTCTCTCCTCCATGTTCACTGTAAATGCACCTCGACACTCCCAATTTAAACAAAAATGATTGCAGTTGGAACGCAAATCCGGGCAGAGATTTACTGCTAGCATGGTATCCATAAATTGTGAGTGGGGCTGGGTGGTAGCCTAATGCAGCAGTTGGTGATCTGGAGAGATCACATGGGATAGGGAGGGGAGGGCGTTCAGGGCCGGAGTCCTTGTTGCCGACGACCAGCTTTGGGCTGAGAGCCGAGAGCCGAGATGGGATAGGGAAGGAAGGCCAGGCAGGAGAGTTGTTAAGACCTGTGCTCATGTTAAAAAAAAAAAAAATTAAAACGCGCCGTTTTATTAAACAAAACAGGGCGCGCGCCTCCTGCTGTGGGCTGAGATGGGACAGTGTGCGGCGGCAGAAAGCATCAATTAAAACAAAAAAAGTGTTCTCCCACAATCGTGAGTGGGGGTGGGTTGTAGCCTAATGCAGCCGCTGGTGGTCCTGAGAGATGACAGTGGATAGGGAAGGGAGGGCATGCAGGGCTTGAGTCCTTGTTGCCGACGACCAGCTTTGTGCTGAGAGCCGAGAAGGGATAGGGAAGGGAGGCCAGGCGTGAGAGCTGTAAAAAAAAAAAAAGCACGGAATCGAAACGGAGGAGCGGGGGCGAGCGAGCGCGGCAGCCTGCAAAGCAGTCCCAAAAACGCTTGTGCGTCGTGGCTGGCCTTTGGATGAGTACGCGCGGCAGACATGTGTTTCCACTTATCGCGCCCGCGTCTGGGCACGATAATTGGAAACACATGTTTGCCGCGCGTACCCATCTCAAAAAGGCCAGCCACGACGCACGAGCGTTTCTTGGACTGCTTTGAAAACTCACTTACATTAAGTCTTCGCCTCTAAGCAACGCTTGCGCGCTACTCGAGGCTCGACCTAAAAAGGCATATGAAGCGCAACAAGCAAGAGAAGGTTTGAGGCTACGGGAGGGCAGAACGCGCAATGACGAAAGCACATGTGATGGGAAAGGAAACATCAATGCATAGACAAAGGAAACAAATCAGGCTACATATGGGCGCTCTAGTGTTCAGGATGGGCAGGGAAGTCTCAGAACAGGAAGCTCCGGACGCGGACAGGTAAGTGGGGCTGGGGCTGGGTTTGGGGGTAGATTTTAGGGGTGGGTTGGGGAGGGGGTGTTTTTAGGAGTGGGGGCGATTTTACGGCTCAGGGTAGGGAGGGGATCGGGGTAGTTTTTTTAAAATTGGGTGCAGGGTTTTAGGCCTCAGGGCAGTGGAAGGGGTTGGGCTAATTACGAAAAAGGAGAGGTTTTTAGGGCTCATGGCGGGGCGCCAGAGTAGTTTTAAGAGCTGGATTTGAAGGGGGAGTTTTTAGGAGTGGGGGCGGTTTTAGGGCTCAGGGCGGGGGGGGATCGGGGTAGTTTTTTTTAAATTGGGGGTAGGGTTTTAGGCCTCAGGGCAGTGGAAGGGTTAGTTTTAAGGGCAGGTTATAGGCCTCAGGGCGGGGGTGGGGGTTCGAATTTTAGGGCTTAGAGCAGGGAGTCGGAGTAGTGGCGACCTAAGTCACGCATACCCCCTTACCATTTAGGCCTTTACATACAACGAAAATGCGTGGTAAAGGAATGCGTGGTTAAGACACATTTGCGGTTCGGGCTGTGTGGTACAGGCACGCATGGTTTTTAGCCATGCATGCCTCTGTCATACAACCACTCTGCTCACCTGCATCGCCAACTTACTTTGGAAGAAAGACTACATAAGGACATTTAAGAAAATTGTTTTTTTAGTTGACTTACCGCATTTTCCAGATTTTTTTCAAATGCCTCCAGGAATCGCGTCATGGCAACATCACCTTCAAAATCATTAAAATGGTTGTTCACCCAGAGCAGTACTACCCGTGTAACCTGCAGGCAAAAACACTTTACTGAAACATAACACACCTGGTTTAAATTAGGCAAAGAATTCTTTAAAAAAGAAGACTCACTGTTCATCTTCAATGTTCTTTAAAATGAGGTGCGTGAATTATAAAATGTGCAAGTCACATTTATAACATTCACGGTTATAATTAATATTGTGCGTATTCATTTACATTATTCCCTGTATCCAGCACGGTTTCTGTACTAATCCTTAATCAGCAGGGCAAAACCAAATAAATTAAACATTAAGCAGAAACGCAGGCCTCAACCATCTTATATTTATAGCTCCATGGCAAGGAACGATACATCTATAAGTACAGTCGTACTATGGCGTGTTGACTTGGTGTTTGTGGTTTATGTGTATAAATAAATAGATAAGCAAATCAATGCATAAATAAATGCAGGGGCACAACGTTTCTTACCCCCGCGGCGTTCCTATTATGCCAGAGTTGTTTAATTCCAAGGCGACATAGCCTTGATTCCACCTCCCTTCACTTTATCTCAATTTTACTGGTTCTTTATTATTCAGTTTCTTTCATTTTCATACTGTTTTTCTTTCTTTCACGTCTTTTTTCAGTCAACCATTTCTGACATTTTCTTTCGGGACAACATCTGAACAATAACTCCCAGTGCCTAAAAATGAGTAATGTTGCTCAACATCTGCAAGCACCGGTACAAAATAAGCACTGCCTGTTACTGAAGGGTGTTCAACCTTCAGCAAGAATAAGGGACGCTGGGTGGTGGTAAAATCATGTGTGGAGTGCAGGAAATTTCCCTAGCGTCTGCCTTTGGCAGGTGGGTAAACATTCTTGACCGCACAACTTACTAATGAAAAGAAAATACAACGTCGAATGTAAGCAGTTCAGGCTAATAGAGAGCAACTCATGTTTCATACTGGCGCAGAACTTGCCAATTTCTAGCCACGTGTTTACTTTGCAAAAATTACGCACCTCAGCAAGTCTGTCACATTTAATGCCATGCGGATGCTCAAAAGTGCTTACACAAAATGTCCTATGCTCAAAGGGAAAGGAGCCCTGAGACTTCAGTTTTATGCAGTTTTCTCTGCCATAGAAAACTGTTCGGTCAGCCTTTCAAGCAGCCCTCCTGCGTACAGTGGAAAAAAGCCGCGCGATAGATAAATAGACGGCCTTGGAGTGGCAGTATTAGGCAGACTTTCACGGCCATGAATTATAAACGCACCCATCTCTGAGGGAAAAAACTTTATTTTCTGACAATGTCTTCTCTACTTACCTACCTAGTAGGTGCTGCTATCCCGCCGTGCAGGTTCGTTACATTTCCTACTAGACATAGATTGGAGTTTGTGCTTCCCAAGTATTATTGCAAAAACAAAAATCGCTGAGGCAGGATGTAAATAAGTGGGAGCGCAGCAGGGCTGATAGTAAACATTTTACTGCTTACTCAAGTTAATTTCCCCTTTAATCGTCACTGGGACCCTTCATCAAGCATTTTGCACACTCAAGATCCACAGAATGAGGACCAGTTTTTTTTCTCTGCTCACACAAACTTACGCTGACGTAATTGTAAAGTATACAAAAAAGTGATAACTTTCCATTACATACGTGAAATCTTACTTGCAATGAGTTTATTTGGATCCACTGTTGTGACTGTTTTTAAAAAGTACAGAATATATTTCTATTCGTTTCGTATAATATTTTGCAACACAATGGTGGTTCTCTGGTTCTAGTTGAATGCTTGAATATTTGGTTATACAGGAATATGTTGAATTGTGTGTGATGTCAGGCAAAGGTGGAGGAATGGGGTTGAGAGACTCTATTTGTGTTTGTGTGGTGACGTATATGTTAACACGTTACATGGTTATATACATGTATACTGGTAGATCTGCTCGTGCGTCAGAATGACTATTTTCTATGCATTTGCATTTATCAGTGGATGTGTGTTTGAATGAAACTGATGGATGTGTGATCCAAGGATACTGGTGGAATATTATATTACATGGGAGGGTTTCTAAATCACAGAAGCTTGTTTCAGTGTGCTACTGAGCGAGTTACTTCTAACAGCAGTTGTGCAGTATTTTATGGTGATTGTTTCATGCTGTAATGGTGCATGTGTGAGAGAGACAGGGGGTGCCTTTTTCTAGGTTGGCTCGTTCATAGTAGTTGATAACAATTGCAGTCTGCCTCAATAGTGCTTCATGAGTGTCAAAACAACTTTTCTTGTTATGTTCTAGTAGGTTCATGTTTGAAATAGTTATGTTTCTGTGGTAGTTGTTACATTATTATAACGTGGTGTATTCTTAGACAAATTATGAGTATTAAAGTTTAGCACATGACATCCCTTCAAAAAACGACTTGTTAATCAACTCTCCAGCTTTGGCAAGAAGATTAGATAGGCTAAGGATGCCTAGTGACAGCGGTGGCAGTACATTTCAGCATCCTTTCTGCTCATACTTTATATATTTGCCATCAAGTACTGTTGCAAGAGCAAAAATACCAATAATACCAGTAATACCCACTTACCAATGTAAACATGGGCACAAGTAACTAACAAAGTGGGTTCCCTAGTCCTGCTGTTTAACAGGGAATTAAATGCAATTACATTGTACATTAATTAATGCAAGGTGTGCAGCATGACAGAAACCCGAAGTTAGATTGCATATACTTAAAACCCAAACAAGCTTGAAAAGGCAGTGATTTCAGAGCAAGAAGAACGTGGCTAGGTATCATCTAGCCCAGAGGTTCTCAACCTTTCGACTTCTGTGGACCCCCACTTAATCATTATTAGATTCCAGAGAGCCCGAGTGAGGAGTTATTGGGACCCGGGGAGCCCTGGCCTAAGCAATTTTATGATTTATAACTCAATTCCCCACACAAATGCTCCAATATCTAAATATTTTGTGTAATTCAAAATCAAATACAGAAAAAGTTTTCATATTTTTAACTGAGCATCTTTATTTGTATATACTTCATTAATTTTAATACTATTCCATTTTGTAGACAGTCACGGACCCTCTGAGTAGGCCTCGCCGACCCCCATTGGTCTTTGGACAGCAGGTTAAGACCCACTGACCTAGCCAAAGGACACAATCAGCACATAGCTACTGAGACAGCGAATTTCAGGTTTTACTCCTGCCATTGGTAACACAATTTAGTACAGAAAAACTCAGTAACTGAAATGGGCAAGTCACAGGCAAATTATGGCAGCACTTATGCCAAGAACAAGTTAAAATTCAACCTTACAGGTGGGTGAACAAGTTGGTGACCAGGCAATCCACAGGTTTGTGAATCTTCAACTGATTAGGGGCGCCGCATGTTACAGGGACCTGTGGAAAGTGGCCTGTGGACCACCAGCAAAGCAAAGGCCCAAGGAAGTGAGTGGGGCTGATGTGACTCCGATAGCACAGACCTTCAGTCAAAGGAAGCCCTTGATACCACATGGGATAGTTTGTAGTAATCCTATATCTATTTTACCTGTATAATCCTGTATCCTCCATAACTGGTGTAACTGACCAGTACCAACAACCGTTCTAGTTTAAATTTCCCAGATTGCACAGGAGTAGAGGCGAGCCCGATTCCCACTGACGGTGCTATTAGCCTCCTGCCTCAATAGTCATGCAGCTACAGAAGGACACCTCAGGACTAACAGACGAAAGATAGTAGAGTTGAAAGAAGGGCAGTGGTTCCTGCTGCTTTAGCAAGCAGCAGAGAACAATCATTGGGCGTGTCTTCGCTATAAAGTAACTCATACATACACGTATCACCCTTCCCCAACAGACAGGCTAGCAGTCTTTACTAACTGGATTGAGAATCCTTCCTGGAAAGAACCTGAAGTGAGATTCAACAGTCTCGCATCTGCTGTTCTTTGTAACTCTCCCACCTTGACACTGCAATTGGATGTTCATGCAGTTCGAGTGCACTTATGAGAATTACAGAGTAGAGTTTGTGGGTTGATGTTATGTTAAAGCTCTCTTGCCTTGTTTTATCGCATTCTCTCAACCTGCCTTGAGTCATGCAACATGTATCCCGACTTATCTCTGAAACAATTCTCTAAAACGACATGATCTCACTTGAAAGTAAACTTTCTGACATACTCTAGGATCACTGAATTTGGACTTCAAACATGTGCTTGATTGTGCAGCTGGATTTACTTCTAGGCTCCTGACGGACATTTTCATCATTTGGCATGTGTAGCACACAATCTACCAGTAGTATGTAACTGCAGCATTTTTTATAGTTCAGAGTTCAAGTTTGAAAGCAGTTCCAAGCAGAAGCCTGGGGCTAATATAACATTTCCAGCCAGCTAACAATGATGGCCACACTGGGACTGTTATTATACCAATTTCCATTTACAATGGAAATTAGGAAGATAGGAACAGCATTAGACGTTCATAACAAAATGTTTTATATAAAGACCAGACCAGAAGAGACCATGAACAGTGCAAACTAACCTTGTCCCTGAGGCTGTCAACTTCAAACCATTCTAGAAGTTTTTCTCCAACTTCCAAAGGGCTTGAAAGGAATGTTCTGTACGTCAACAGGAAATCTTCAATGTATGTTGGGTCCACAATAGAATGCTCTTCAATCAAATGCAAGATGAGTCTTTCAGGTGTTCCCTAAGCAATAAAACAAGGTCCAACATTATTTTGAGAATGCTGTAAGAGGAAGGTAAAGTTTCATCACACAACTCTGCGTCACTCAAAATCATCATTGAATTTATTACATCCTTCTGTACAGAGAAGTGCAGCACTTCTGGTCAAGGGTATTGTTAGAGCCATATTAATGCAGGAAACCTATAACAATTAGGTTTACCCATAAGAAATCTACAGAATTGTAGGCATTATCCAAATTCTAAAGTAAAATCTAGCAGGGAAATAATGTGAAAACAATGAGAATTGGTATTATTTACCTTCACCAGAAGCTGAAATAGTCTAAACCAAGTTTTAGGACACAGGAAAAATACCTAGAGTTCCTAGTCTCACAAGAATAACCGACTCCGCATTGTTCACAAATATTGTCAATTTACATACAGAATGTAAATCAGGCATTTGATGTAAACCCTATGAAGTGCTATATAAAATAACTGAAAATAACAAAATGTGCAATATTTCTCGTACCAAGATAACTCTAAATGAACAAGTTACTTACCTTCGGTAACGATATATCTGTAAGAAACATAGGCTAGTTATAGATTCCTTACCTTAGAATTACCCCCAGGCGTCAGACTGGATCCGGAAAGTTTTTTCGTCAGCAGTACCCCTGCGCGTCGGTAGGCGTCGTCGGTCGACTCCGCGTCAGTCGTTGGCGTCGTGGTCGCCCTGATGACGTCGCGGAAGATACCTAGACGCCGCCCTCGCGCCTGACGTCAGTTCTGTACACGACTTTCCGCGCCAGGAACGCAGAGCCATGCAAGACACTGACCACTGGTGCACAAAACTAGGGCCCTGAAAGGATGACAACCCTAGAAGTCAGTTAGCAGAACGGGGAGGATGGGCGGGGCGGTAAGGAATCTATAACTAACCTATGTTTCTTACCGATATATCGTTACCGAAGGTAAGTAACTTGTTCATCTGAAAGAAACAGTTAGTTATAGATTCCTTAGCTTAGAATAGATACCTCAGCAATACCAACCTCGGAGGTGGGTCTGCGAACTAGGGTCAGACCAGAAAGTCCTGGAGAACAGAATGGCCAAAGAAGCCGTCTCTCCGGACTGGATTGTCCAGGCAGTAGTGTCTCGTAAAAGTGTGCAACGAGGCCCACGTAGCCGCCTGACAGATGTCATTGAGGGGGACTCCCCGTCCCAAAGCAGTAGTAGCTGCCGTCGCCCTGGTGGAATGGGCGCGTATCCCCACTGGAGGCTCCTTTTTAGCCAGAGAATAGCAGGCTTTGATACACAAAACGACCCATCTAGAAATGGTCCGTTTGTGTACGGCCCGACCTTTCTTGGCGCCCACGTAGCCAACAAAGAGCTGGTCGTCCACCTGGAACTGTTTGGTGCAATCCAGATAAAAGGAAAGCGCAAGTTTTGGGTCCAGACGGTGGAGCCTCTCTTCCTCTTTCGAAGGATGCGGAGGCCGCCCCATCCCAGAAGGGATGCGTCTGTCACCACCGTGTGTTCTGGTTGGGCAAGGGAGAGTGATCTGCCGTTGACCCAATCCTGGTTCGTGAGCCACCACTGCAATTGTCGTGCAGTGCCCTCCGAGATCTGGACACAATCGGAGAGATTCCCCTGATGCTGCGTCCACTGGAACTTCAGGTCCCACTGCAGAGCCCGCATATGCCACCTGGCATGATAGACCAGCAGGATGCAGGAGGCCATGAGGCCCAGCAGCCTCAGGGTCATTCTGACCGAAACACGGGATAGAGGCTGAAAGATCAGAATCATAGCCCGAATATCCCGGACTCGCTGTTCGGGAGGATAGACCCGAAACCGCGTCGTGTCTAGAACCGCTCCGATGAAAAGGAGCTTCTGAGAGGGAATCAGGTGTGACTTCGGCACATTGATGGAGAACCCCAGCGAATGCAGGTCGGCCGGCCGTAGTCTGGAGTTGGGAGACGACTGCCTGGGACGAGGTCGCCTTCAACAACCAGTCGTCGAGATAAGGGAAGACTGAAACCCCTGATCTGCGCAGTTGAGCTGCGACCACTGCCATCACTTTCGTGAACACCCGAGGGGCGATGGTAAGGCCAAACGGGAGCACGGTAAACTGAAAATGCCCGTGGCCTACCGTGAACCGCAGGTCACGCCGGTGGGCCGGCAGGACAGGGAAATACGCGTCTTGCAAGTCCAATGCTACCATCCAGTCTCCAGGGTCGAGGGCAGACAGGACCTGAGCCAGGGTCAACATTTTGAACTTCTGCTTCCGGAGAAAGCGGTTGACGTCCCTGAGATCCAAGATAGGACGCAGGCCCTTGTCCTTCTTGGGCACCAGAAAGCAGTGGGTATAGCAACCACGATCTACTTCTGGGACAGGAACGCGCTCGATGGCTCCTTTGGCCAAGAGAGCCGTAACTTCCTGTTGGAGAAGGGTCAGATGATCCTCCGACATGCGATGGTACTGGGGTGGCATGGCTGGAGGGATAGTCTCGAAGGGGAGGTAGTAGCCCCTTCGGACTATTTGCAAAACCCACCTGTCCGACGTGATGGTGCGCCAGTGGGGGAGGTGATGGCGAATCCTGCCGCCCACTGGCGTGTGATGGGCCCGAAAGGTCGGACTAGGAGGGTTTGGAGGCTGCGGCGTAGGGGGTGGAGGTGGAGGTGGATTGGACTGCCCGCTGGCCCCCAGAACCACGTCGTTGGTTCCCACGTCCTCAGCCGCGCTGAGGTGGAACAGCTTGCGCTGGCCTGTGGCTCTGGAATGAACGTGTTGGGGCACCCCTTCCGTGACCACGAAAGGGGCGAAAAGCAGACCGTGCAGGGCGAATGGTGGAGAGGCCCAAGGACTTGGCCGTAGCCCGAGAGTCCTTGAAGCGCTCTAGCGCACTGTCTGCTTTGTCGCCGAACGGCGACAGCCATCGAAGGGCATGTCCATCAAGGTGTTCTGGACATCCCCTGAAAAGCCAGTCGACTTCAACCAGGCGTGGCGGCGAAGCGCCACTGACGTTGAAATAGTCCTACCCAGTGAGTCGGCAGTGTCCAATCCACAACGTATGGCGAACTTTGCTGCGTCTCTCCCCTCGGCAACAGCATGGGAGAGCACGGCCTGGGCCTCCTCCGGGCACTGAGGCAGCACCTGTGCAACCGTATCCCACACGGAGTGGGAATAACGGCCCAAGAGGCATGCAGTGTTCACCGACCGCAGCCCTAAACTGGAGGAAGAAAACCACTTTTTCCCAAGTTGATCCATCTTCTTGGATTCCCTGTCCGGTGGTGCTGTAGGGAATGCGCTCTGGGATGTTGAGGCTTGGACGACCAAGTTCTCGGGGGAGGGGTGTTGGGAGAGGAAAGTGGGGCCGCCCGGAGCCGGGCGGTGGCGTCGGGCAACCATCCTATCCACAGGAGCCCCTGTGGTGGGCCTGGACCAGGTGCCCAAAAGGATGTCTGTTAGGGCCTCATTAAACTGCAGCAGGGGCTCCGAAGAGCTCGCTGCCGGCTGAAGCACCTCTGTCAGGAGGTTAGTCCTGACTGCCACCGTAGGAAGCTCGAGGTTGAGAGCCTCGGCCGCCCTACGCAACACCACTGCGTAAGACGCTCCCTCCTCGGTAGCCACGGTAGGAGGAGACAACATTGCAAGGTCTGGCGAGGTATCCAAACCACTGGCATCCCCCAGGTCCTCTCTCCAGTCCTGGTCATAGTCTATCTGTGCAGTGAGAGGGTCCCCAGACCCCTCCCAGTCTTCCTCACACTCCTCTGGCTGCCAAACTGGTTGAAAATGGCCAGGGTGGAAAGTAGGCACAAAAGTACCTGTCGACGTCGGCCGACGCCGGTCCGACTCCGTTTCCACATGGAGGGGGAAGCCGGGGTCGACGTCGGCTGGGGGTCCAGCCGACGTCGTCTGCCGACGTGGTGCTGGTGGAGTCGTGCCGGTGGAGGTGTCACAAGGTCGACCGGCGCCGATCCGGATCCAGGCCTGGATCCAAGGAGGCCCTGCGGTGCTGAGGCCGAAGCCGCCGGCGTCGAAGGCCTAGGGCCCCCAGCCGAGTCCGCGGGGCCTGAGGGCGCACCGGCGGAGTCGGACTGCCCAAATATAGCGTGCATGGCTTCGTAAAACTGACGAAGCTGGGCAGGGGTCGCTGCCGGTCCCGGAAAGGGTGGGAAGGCTGGAGTCGTCCCTGAAGGCTCTGCACGCGGAGCCGCGGGAGTGGCACCACCCGCACCCTGAATCGCATCGGCCAACGGACGAGGGGAAGTCGAAGAGCGATGGCGCATCTTCGACTTCTTCTTATGCTTCGACTTACCCGACCACGAGTGCGAAGACTTCGTCGAAGAGGAATGATGATGGCTCCGCAACTGGTCCCTCGACCTCCAACGCGACCGGGACCTTGCGTGACGCGGAGCCGACTGCCGGGCCTTGAGGAGCTTTCGGGACCGCTCCCGCAAAGACTTCGGGGCCATGGTTCGGCAGTCGCAGCACGACTTGGGGTCGTGGTCGCGCTCCAAGCAGAAGAGACACACGCGGTGCGGATCCGTCACCGACATCATGCGGGAACAGGAACCGCAGGACTTAAAACCGGGCATGCCTCGTGCTACCAGGAGTCGAACGACTCGAAAAGATGTCGACAAAAGTCGCATAAAACTCAGTCAAAAAATGACTGGGGGTACCGCTCTTCCCGGATCTGCGCTTGCTGGCGCGGAAAGAGAAAGAACTGATGTCAGGCGCGAGGGCGGCGTCTAGGTATCCTCCGTGACGTCATCACGGCGACCACGACGGACGCGGAGCCGACCGTCGACGTCTACTGACGCGCAGGGGTACTGCTGACGAAAAAACTTTCCGGATCCAGTCTGACGCCTGGGGGTAATTCTAAGGTAAGGAATCAATAACTAACTGTTTCTTTCAGATATATATATATATATATATATATATATAAACACTCAGTCCTGCTCCAATTGAAGAAGGCACGCATACAGGCTGTAAGGATACAGCATTATTTATTTTCTTGGGTCTCCCTCGACCCTGCGACCAGAGAGACGCGTTTCGGCTTTGCAGAAGCCTTTGTCAATATATATATATAAATATGTTTCAGGCCTTGCAAGACTAGATCTGCAATGCTAGGCCTGTTAGTATACTAAAAAAGTGACTAAATAACATAGTAAAAATAAAAAATACATTAAGTGTAAACTAATGTATATCATATTAACCAAAATAGAACATCTGCTCTGTGGAAAAAAGAATTGAAACAAGACAGCACATTGTCTTGCATGGGCAAAAATGCATTTGGATGAGTTTATGCAGACAAAATATTATAAAACTATTGTAGTAGACAGCACTATCCAAGTCCCCGGGTAATTTAGATTGTCATTTTGAATGTCACTTCCTGGTGTTGGTATTCACAGTCCTGATTACAACAAACAGGGGAAGCCCCACTCCCCAGAACCTGAGGCCAAACAACAATATTATAGCAACAATGGTTCAGGGATTAGAATAGAAGGAACATTAATGTAGAACCACAGAAGCACAAGTTACTAACTTGTGTAACGATATATCTGTAAGAGACAGTAGTTAGTGATAGATTCCTTACCTTAGAATATCCCCAGGCGTCAGGCTGGATCCGGAAAGTTTTGCGTAGCAGTACCCTTGCGCGTCGGTAGGCGGCGTCGTGCGGCTCCGCGTCCGTCGTCGGCGTCGTGATCGCCGGGATGACGTCGCGGGCAGTACTTAGGCGCCGCCCCTGCGCGCTGACGTCAGTTCTGTACACGACTTTCCGCGCCAGGAACGCAGAGCCATGCAAGAAGCTGACACAGGTGTCTGAAAAATACTAGGGCCCTGAAAGGGATGTCCTTAACCCTAGAAATCAGTTCGCAGAACGGGGAGGATGGGTGGGGCGGTAAGGAATCTATCACTAACTACTGTCTCTTACAGATATATCGTTACACAAGTTAGTAACTTGTGCATCTGAAAGAGACACGTTAGTGATAGATTCCTTACCTTAGAATAGATACCCCAGCAATACCAACCCCGGTGGTGGGTCTGCGAACAAAGATCAGACAAGGAAGTCCTGGAGGACAGAACGGCCAAAGAAGCCGTCCCTCCGGACCTGACTGTCAAGGCAGTAATGCTTAGTAAACGTGTGCAGCGAGGCCCACGTAGCTGCCTGACAGATAACCGGCAGCGGAACACCGCGGCCCAAGGCCGTGGAAGCAGCCGTTGCCCTGGTGGAATGGGCACGCAGCCCAACAGGAGGCTCCTTCTTGGCCAAAGAATAGCAGGTCTTGATGCACAAGGTAACCCAGCGGGAGACGGTCCTCTTGTGCACCGCCCGACCTTTTTGGCGCCCACGTAGCCAACAAAGAGCTGGTCATCCACCCGGAAGTGTTTTGTGCGGTCGATATAGAAGGAGAGCGCACGTTTTGGGTCCAGACGGTGGAGCCTCTCTTCCTCTCTGGAAGGATGCGGAGGCGGAAAGAAGGTGGGCAAAGTGATGGTCTGCCCAATGTGGAAAGCAGTAACCACCTTTGGCAAGAAGGACGGACGCGTCCGAAGAACAACCTTGTCTGGATGAACAGACAGAAAGGGAGGTTTGCAAGATAGAGCCTGGAGCTCACTCACCCGCCGAGCGGAGGTGATGGCCACCAGAAAGGCAGTCTTCAGAGTCAGAAGACGAAGAGGACAGTTATGCAGAGGCTCAAAGGGAGCGCACATTAAAAAGGTAAGAACCAAGTTCAAGTCCCACTGAGGCATTACAAACGGAACAGGAGGGAAGAGGTGAGTAATGCCTTTTAAGAACCTGTTAACAACAGGGGACTTGAAAAGGGAGGGCTGATCAGGGAGCCTGAGGAAGGCCGAGATAGCACAAAGATAACCCTTGATGGTACCCAGGGCAGAACCCTGTTGGGCCAGAGAGAGAAGGAACAGAAGGACCTCAGAAAGAGGGGCAGAAAGGGGATCCACAGCCTTTGCTGTGCACCATGCCACAAATTTGTTCCACCTGCAGGCGTATACCACCTTAGTGGAGGGACGCCTGGCTGCCAGAATCACATCACAAACTTCGGGAGGCAAGTCGAAAGGAATCAACTGCCGCCGCTCAATCTCCACGCAAGCAGGTGTAGACTGGACAGGTTCGGGTGGAGGACCGTCCCCTGCTGCTGCGACAGAAGATCCTCCCGAAGAGGCAGACGGATCGGGGGATCTACGCTCATACTGAGTAGCTCGGGATACCAAACTCTTCGAGCCCAGTCCGGAGCCACAAGAATGACTTGGGCCCGGTCGTGCCGAATCTTCTTCAACACTCTGGGTAGAAGTGGTATAGGCGGAAAGGCGTACAACAGACCGCAACTCCACTCGCGACGAAAAGCGTCGCCGAGCGAGTGCCGCCTTGGAAATTCCAACGCGCAGAACTGATGACATTGCGCGTTCTCTTCGGTGGCGAATAGATCTAACCAAGGCTCTCCCCACTGTAGAAAGAGTCCGTGCGCCACTTCCGAGTGAAGACGCCATTCGTGATCCAACATGCACCTGCGGCTGAGTTCGTCCGCCCTGGCGTTCAGAGAACCTGCCAGGTGTTGAACCATCAGGAACATGCCCTGATGTTCCAGCCATGTCCAGAGGCGCAGAGCCTCCTGACAAAGGGTCCAAGACCCCACCCCGCCCTGTTTGTTGCAGTACCACATGGCGGTGGTGTTGTCTGTGAACACCCGCACAACCTTCCCTTTGACAGAGGGAAGGAATGCCTTGAGTGCAAGCCGGATCGCCCAGAGCTCCAGAAGGTTAATATGGAGCCGGGACTCCGCCGGAGACCAGAGGCCTCTGATCTCCGCCTCTCCCATGTGACCGCCCCATCCCAGAAGGGACGCGTCCGTCACAACTGTATGCTCTGGCTGGGGAAGGGAGAGGGATCTGCCCATGACCCATTGCCGGTTCGAGAGCCACCACTGCAACTGTTTTGCAGTCCCCTCCGAGATCTGGACGTGATCGGACAGGTTGCCCTGGTGCTGCGCCCACTGGAACTTCAGGTCCCACTGCAGAGCCCGCATATGCCATCTGGCATGATTGACCAGCAGGATGCAGGAGGCCATGAGGCCCAGCAGCCTCAGGGTCATCCGTACCGAAACCCAGGATAAAGGCCGAAAGATCGGAATCATAGCCTGAATATCCCGGACTCGCCGTTCGGGAGGATAGGCCCGAAACTGCGTCGTGTCCAGAACTGCTCCGATGAAAAGGAGCTGTGGAGAAGGAATTAGATGCGACTTCGGCACATTGATGGAGAACCCCAGCGAGTGCAGGAGTTCGGCCGTAGTCTGGAGGTGGGAGACGACTGCCTGGGACGAGCCCGCCTTCAGCAGCCAGTCGTCGAGGTAGGGGAAGACTGAAACCCCTGCCCGGCGCAGATGAGCTGCGACCACCGCCATCACTTTCGTGAACACCCGAGGGGCACTGGTAAGGCCAAAGGGGAGCACGGTGAACTGAAAATGCTCGGGGCCTACCGTGAACCGAAGGTAACGCCGGTGGGCCGGCAGGACGGGGATGTGGAAATACGCGTCCTGCAAGTCCAACGCTACCAACCAGTCTCCAGGGTCGAGGGCAGTCAAGACCTGAGCTAGGGTGAGCATCTTGAACTTCTCCTTCCGGAGGAAGCGATTGACGTTCCGGAGGTCCAAGATAGGACGCATGTCCTCCTTGTCCTTTTTGGGCACCAGAAAGTAGTGGGAGTAGCAACCACGCCCTACTTCTGGGGTCGGAACATGCTCGATGGCCCTCTTGGTCAAGAGGGCCGTGACTTCCTTCTGTAGAAGCACCAAGTGATCCCCTGACATGCGGTGGAATTGAGGTGGCATGGCTGGGGGGTGGTCTCGAAGGGGAGGGAGTAGCCCCTTCGGACAATGTCCAAGACCCACCTGTCCGAGGTGATGGTGCGCCAGTGGGGAAGGTGATGGCGGACCCTGCCCCCTACTGGCGTGCCGTGCACCTGAAAGGAGGGACTAGGAGGGCTTGGAGGCCGCGGACGGGTTGGAGGTGGTGGCCTGACCCGCACGCTGGTTGCCCGATCCGCCACGGCGGAATCCACGTCCTCGGCCACGCGAAGACGCCTGCTGCGCGGGCCGGTGGCTGGGCTGCTGACGTGAAGGGGCGCCCCTACCGTGGCCACGATAGGGGCGAAAAGCAGAAGGCAGCGGAGGGCGTGTAGCAGAAAGGCCCAGGGACTTGGCAGTAGCCCGTGAGTCCTTAAAGCGCTCCAACGCATGGTCTGCTTTGGACCCAAAAAGACCGACTCCATCAAAGGGCATGTCCATGAGAGTATTCTGGACATCCCCTGAAAAACCAGTGGTTCTCAGCCAGGCGTGGCGTCGGAGCGCCACCGTCGTTGCAATCGACCTGCCCAGCGAGTCGGCGGTGTCAAGGCCACAACGGATAGTGTATTTGGCCGCATCCCTTCCTTCCGCAATGGCGCGGGAAAGCAGTGCCTGGACCTCCTCAGGGCACTGGGGCAAAACATCCGCCACCGAATCCCACAGGGAGTGGGTATATCGGCCCAAAAGACAAGCGGTGTTAACGGACCGCAAGCCAGCACTGGAGGAAGAAAAACCTTTCTTCCCAAACTGATCCAGGCGTTTGGATTCCCTATCCGGAGGAGCGGTAGGGAAGGCGGTTTGGGAAGCGGAGGCTTGGACAACCAAGCTCTCAGGAGTGGGGTGGACAGAAAGAAACAGGGGGTCGCCCGGAGCGGGGCGATGGCGTCGTGACACGTTCCGATCCACAGGAGCCCCTGTGTTGGGCTTGGACCAGGCGCCCAAAAGAACGTCAGTGAGGGCGTCGTTAAACGGCAGCACAGTCTCCGCAGAGGAGGCTGCCGGCTGAAGCACCTCTGTCAAGATGTTAGGCTTGACCGTCAAAGTAGGGAGCTGGAGACGTAAGGCCCCAGCAGCCCTACGCAACACCGTACCAAAATTGGCCCCCTCCTCCGTAGCCACGGGAGGAGACAGCATGCCAGTGTCAGGGGAAGTATCCAGACCACTGGCCTCCCCTAGACTCTCTGTCCAGTCCTCATCATACTGACAGTTGCGCGTCAGAGGGTCATCAGACCCCTCCCAGTCCTCCTGGTCCTCCTCTGGTTCAAAATAAGGAGGAGGAGGGACATTTGGGACCCAAGGTCCCATCGGCGCCGGAGCCGGCGTCGAGCGACGTCGCTCCGGGTCCATGTCCGGAGCCGGAAGGAACTGGGGGACGACGCCGCCCGGAGCCCAGGGCGGCGTCGAGAACGGCACCGGAGACATCGGCGCCGGCGGAGGTGTCGTGAGGTCGACCGGCGTCGATGGGAGTTGTGGAGCCGGGATCGAGGCCGGGGCCGAAGCCGGAGCCGGGATCGAGGCTGGAGGCACGGGCGACGCCGGGGCCGGAGCCGCCGGCGACGCCGGAGCAACCCCATCAGGGCCCGCGGGGCCCGAAGGCGCACCGGAGGGGCCTGAAGGCCCGAAGAGGCGGGCCATGGCCGACAGGAACTCCTGTACCTTGGCCGGATCCGCCCCCGAACCCGGGAAGGGCGGGTATGGCGGGGGCGACTCCACAGGCAAGTCCGGGGCCGCGGGGCGGGGACGGTGCCGGGAGGGGCCTCAGCCGAGTCGCGAGACCGGCGAGGCGAAGTCCGAGAGCGACGATGCTTCTTGGACTTCTTGTGCTTAGACTTACCGGACGAAGAAGACTTCGACGCCGACGACCGGTGTGCACTCCGCGAGCGACCCCTGGACCTCTCACGCGACCGGGGCCTCCGTGGAGCCGAATGCCGGGCCTCGAGGAGCTTTCGAGACCGCTCTCGCAAAGCTTTCGGGTTGAGGGCCTGGCATTCGGGACAAGACTCGGTGTCGTGGCCTCGGCCGAGGCAGAAGAGACACTCCCAATGCGGGTCGGTGACGGACATCATCCGCGCACAGGCGCCGCATCGCTTGAAGCCGGGCATCCCTACGACACCTTAAGATGGAAAAAAACAGTGAAAAAATCACCAAAAAGTATGGTCAAAAATTGACCAGGGCACTGCTCTTCCCGGATCTGCGCTTGCTGGCGCGGAAAAAGAAGAACTGACGTCAGCGCGCAGGGGCGGCGCCTAAGTACTGCCCGCGACGTCATCCCGGCGATCACGACGCCGACGACGGACGCGGAGCCGCACGACGCCGCCTACCGACGCGCAAGGGTACTGCTACGCAAAACTTTCCGGATCCAGCCTGACGCCTGGGGATATTCTAAGGTAAGGAATCTATCACTAACGTGTCTCTTTCAGATTTATATTCCTCCAGTGTGTTTAGACCTTTGTTAATGCCATCACATTTCAAAATCCAGGGACATTCTGCCCTGTTCAGCATCATCTGAATGGCCCCACCCCTAACTGGTTTCCGTATCTGTTCAATAACCTGCCATCTGATTTTATTCACGGAGTGGCCATGCTCTACAAAGTGTGACACAAAAGGGTGTTAAGAGTACTACAGCGTATGCGACTTATGTTGTGATAGACGGGTTTTGATTTTTTGAGTGGTCTGTCCTACATAAATAAGGTCACAAGGACACAAGAGTGCATAAACCACATTCTGAGAGTTACAGTTATTATGATCTCTCAAACTGTGAACAATGTTGGCATGTAGGAATTGTTTGGTGTTAGTTGTGGAGTCACACATAATGCAGTTGCCACGTTTAAAGTGGCCAACGGTTTTGTTAAGGCCCCATACAGAAGCCAAATCTGGCCAACTGGCTTTGGGTACACAGGCACAGACCAAATGGTCCTTTATGTTGCAACCTCTCTTGAAAGACAGTAAAGGGAACTCATCCGAGATACCTATCGATTGAATCAGGGGTGAATGCCTTTTTACAATTTTAGTGACGGCATTACTCTGTGTGTAAAAAGTAGTCACACACACACACTACCCTCTCCATTGGTTTTTTAGGAGTGAGTAGAAATTCACAGTGGTTATACAAAGCCCTCTTTAGAGATCTTTTAATTAGGTGCAAAGGGTAACCACGGTCCTCCAGTTTATTTGGCCAAAATGTTGGCTTCATGGAATTAATCACTTCGGAATTTACAGTTTCTTCTAATGCGACCCTTGGGATGGTTATATTGAACTAGGGTGTTGCGAGCTGTTGGTTTAGTGTAGAGTTTAGTTGCTAGCTTGCCATCATTGGACATGATAGTAAGGTCCACGAAGTCAATCATTTCATTATTGGATTTGGAGGTAAAATTCAGACCAGGTGAACAAGAGTTCAACCATTCAATGAAACCAGATAGGGATATATCATAGCCCCTCCAAATGAAATAAATATCATCAACGTGGCGCCTCCAGTGGCGCACATTGTTAAAGAAAGGATTAGCAGTGCTGTTGTATACATGTTTCTTCTCGAAATCATCTACAAACAATACGGCAAAGTTTGGGGCATAAGAAGCCCCCATGGATGTCCCCTTTATTTGTAGATAGGATTGTCCATCAAACTCAAAATAAATGTGAGTCAGTGAAATTGTCAAAAGATCAATTACAAATTCAGTGGGGACAATAACGGGACCAGGTCTAGTGTTTAGAGTCTCTCTTATTACCTGAATTCCTTCCAGCTGGAGAATGCTGGTGTATATTATCCCTAATTTCTTCACACTGGGTATATATTATTGAAGTTGGTGACCCTGTTTTCACTTCTTTGAGTATCCCTCGGAGCATTGTTTTTTTAACAGTCATCTGAATACATTTAGATAAATGAAACTCTAATTTTCATCACAAATTTAGTAATATATAGGTTGGTGATGGTTTTTATCACTATCTAATGTTCTGCTATCCTTGCACAGCTATCACGACATGCACGACACCTAGTTGATTGGTCTTGTGTTATGTTCAATCAAATTGCCTGTATTGAGTAATCTGGTACCCCGCACAAGCCATTGTTTTCAATTTCAGATTAACTTTGATGGCTGCTCTCAATGTTTTTTTTTCTTTTTCTGATGATGACCTAATGAATTAACAAAGGTTGAAACGCCTTCGACGCCTTCCTTTGGCAAATTAAGAGGAAGCATATATTGCGTTCTGTTCCTGTCACATGACATACTTAATTTTTTTGTTACTTATGCCTCTGCCATTGTCTTTTGATTACACTGTATTTAGTATTATTTCATTGTGTAGGTCTGTAACTTTGTGAGCACTAGTTACCAATTTTTTTCATACAACTGTTGTGGCTACCTTATTTCATTTGTTCAAAATTTTCTTCAACTTATTGTCTTATATCATTTGTATGTTTTGTGATTTCAGTACTTTGTTTAAATTACTCCCTGAACCACTGTTGCTATAACGCACAAGTTACTAACTTGTGTAACGATATATCTGTAAGAGACAGTAGTTAGTGACAGATTCCTTACCGTAGAATATCCCCAGGCGTCAGGCTGGATCCGGAAAGTTTTTGCGTAGCAGTACCCTTGACCGTCGGTAGGCGGCGTCGTGCGGCTCCGCGTCCGTCGTCGGCGTTGTGATCGCCGGGATGACGTCGCGGGCAGTACTTAGACGCCGCCCCTGCGCGCTGACGTCAGTTCTGTACACGACTTTCCGCGCCAGGAACGCAGAGCCATGCAAGAAGCTGACATAGTTGTCTGAAAAATACAAGGGCCCTGAAAGGGATGTCCTTAACCCTAGAAATCAGTTCGCAGAACGGGGAGGATGGGTGGGGCGGTAAGGAATCTGTCACTAACTACTGTCTCTTACAGATATATCGTTACACAAGTTAGTAACTTGTGCATCTGAAAGAGACACGTTAGTGACAGATTCCTTACCTTAGAATAGATACCCCAGCAATACCAACCCCGGTGGTGGGTCTGCGAACAAAGATCAGACAAGGAAGTCCCGGAGGACAGAACGGCCAAAGAAGCCGTCCCTCCGGACCTGGCTGTCAAGGCAGTAATGCTTGGTAAACGTGTGCAGCGAGGCCCACGTAGCTGCCTGACATATATCTTGCAGCGGAACACCGCGGCCTAAAGCCGTGGTAGCAGCCGTTGCCCTGGTGGAATGGGCACGCAGCCCAACAGGAGGCTCCTTCTTAGCCAAAGAATAGCAGGCTTTGATACACAAGGTGACCCAGCGGGAGATGGTTCTCTTGTGCACCGCCCGACCTTTTTGGCGCCGACGTAGCCAACAAAGAGCTGGTCATCCACCCGGAAGTGTTGTGTGCGGTTGATATAAAAGGAAAGCGCACGTTTTGGGTCCAGACGGTGGAGCCTCTCTTCCTCTCTGGAAGGATGCGGAGGCGGAAAGAAGGTGGGCAAAGTGATGGTCTGCCCAATGTGGAAGGCAGTAACCACCTTTGGCAAGAAGGACGGGCGCGTCCTAAGAACAACCTTGTCTGGATGGACAGACAGAAAAGGAGGTTTGCATGATAGAGCCTGGAGCTCACTCACCCGCCGAGCGGAGGTGATGGCCACCAGAAAGGCTGTCTTCAAAGTAAGAAGACGAAGAGGACAGTTATGTAGAGGCTAAAAGGGAGCGCACATTAAAAAGGTAAGAACCAAGTGTAAGTCCCACTGAGGCATGACAAACGGAACAGGAGGGAAGAGGTGTGTAATGCCTTTTAGAAACCTGTTAACAACAGGGGACTTAAAAAGAGAGGGCTGATCAGGGAGCCTGAGGAAGGCCGAGATTGCACAAAGATAGCCCTTGATGGTACCCAGGGCAGAACCCTGTTGGGCCAGAGAAAGAAGGAACAGAAGAACCTCAGAAAGAGGGGCAGAGAGGGGATTCACAGCCTTTGCTGTGCACCATGCCACAAACTTGTTCCACCTGCAGGCGTATACCACCTTAGTGGAGGGACGCCTGGCTGCCAGAATCACATCACAAACTTCGGGAGGCAAGTCGAAAGGAATCAACTGCCGCCGCTCAATCTCCATGCAAGCAGGTGGAGACTGGACAGGTTCGGGTGGAGGACCGTCCCCTGCTGCTGCGACAGAAGATCCTCCCGAAGAGGCAGACGGATCGGGGGATCGACGCTCATACTGAGTAGCTCGGGATACCAAACTCTTCGAGCCCAGTCCGGAGCCACAAGGATGACTTGGGCCCGGTCGCGCTGAATCTTCTTCAACACTCTGGGTAGAAGTGGTATAGGCGGAAAAGCGTCCAACAGACCGCAACTCCACTCGCGACGAAAAGCGTCGCCGAGCGAGTGCCGCCTTGGAAATTCCAACGCGCAGAACTGATGACATTGCGCGTTCTCTTCGGTGGCGAATAGATCTAACCAAGGCTCTCCCCACTGTAGAAAGAGTCCTTGCGCCACTTCCGAGTGAAGACGCCATTCGTGATCCATCATGCACCTGCGGCTGAGTTAGTCCGCCCTGGCGTTCAGGGAACCTGCCAGGTGTTGAACCATCAGGAAGATGCCCTGATGTTCCAGCCATGTCCAGAGGCGCAGAGCCTCCTGACATAGGGTCCACGACCCCACCCCGCCTTGTTTGTTGCAGTACCACATGGCGGTGGTGTTGTCTGTGAACACCTGCACTACCTTCCCTTTGACAGAGGGAAGGAATGCCTTGAGTGCAAGTCGGATCGCCCGGAGCTCCAGAAGGTTGATATGGAGCCGGGACTCCGCCGGAGACCAGAGGCCTCTGATCTCTGCCTCTCCCATGTGACCGCCCCATCCCAGAAGGGATGTGCTCTGGCTGGGGAAGGGAGAGGGATCTGCCCATGACCCACTGCCGGTTCGAGAGCCACCACTGCAACTGTTTTGCAGTCCCCTCCGAGATCTGGACGTGATCGGACAGGTTGCCCTGGTGCTGCGCCCACTGGAACTTCAGGTCCCACTGCAGAGCCCGCATATGCCATCTGGCATGATCGACCAGCAGGATGCAGGAGGCCATGAGGCCCAGCAGCCTCAGGGTCATCCGTACCGAAACCCAGGATAGAGGCTGAAAGATCGGAATCATAGCCTGAATATCCCGGACTCGCCGTTCGGGAGGATAGGCCCGAAACTGCGTCGTGTCCAGAACTGCTCCGATGAAAAGGAGCTGTGGAGAAGGAATCCGGTGCGACTTCGGCACATTGATGGAGAACCCCAGCGAGTGCAGGAGTTCGGCCGTAGTCTGGAGGTGGGAGACGACTGCCTGGGACGAGCCCGCCTTCAGCAGCCAGTCGTCAAGGTAGGGGAAGACTGGAACCCCGGCCCGGCGCAGATGATCTGCGACCACCGCCATCACTTTCGTGAACACCCGAGGGGCACTTGTGAGGCCAAAGGGGAGCACGGTGAATTGAAAATGCTCGAGGCCCACCATGAACCGCAGGTAACGCCGGTGGGCCGGCAGGACGGGGATGTGGAAATAAGCGTCCTGCAAGTCCAACGCTACCATCCAGTCTCCAGGGTCGAGGGCAGTCAAGACCTGAGCTAAGGTGAGCATCTTGAACTTCTCCTTCCGGAGGAAGCGATTGACGTTCCGGAGGTCCAAGATAGGACGCATGTCCTCCGTGTCCTTTTGGGCACCAGAAAGTAGTGGGAGTAGCAACCACGTCCTACTTCTGGGGTCGGAACGCGCTCGATGGCCCTCTTGGCCAAGAGGGCCGCAACTTCCTTCTGAAGAAGCACCAAGTGATCCCCTGACATGCGGTGGAATTGAGGTGGCATGGCTGGGGGGGTGGTCTTGAAGGGGAGGGAGTAGCCCCTTCGGACAATGTCCAAAACCCACCTGTCCGAGGTGATGGCACGCCAGTGGTGAAGGTGATGGCGGACCCTGCCCCCTACTGGCGTGCTGTGCACCTGAAAGGAAGGACTAGGTGGGCTTGGAGGCCGCGGACGGGGCGGGGTTGGTGGCCTGACCCGCACGCTGGTTGCCTGACCCGCCACGGCGGGAGCCACGTCCTCGGCCACGCGAAGATGCTTGCTGCGCGGGCCGGTGGCTGGGCAGCGGACGTGACTGGGCGCCCCTTCCGTGGCCACGAAAGGGGCGAAAAGCAGATGGCTGCGGAGGGCGTACAGCAGAAAGGCCCAGGGACTTGGCCGTAGCCCGTGAGTCCTTAAAACGCTCCAGCGCATGGTCTGCCTTGTTCCCAAAAAGACCGACCCCATCAAAGGGCATTGCCATAAGAGTGTTCTGGACATCACCCGAGAAACCAGTGGTTCTCAGCCAGGCGTGACGGCGCAGCGCCACTGTCGTTGCAATTGATCTACCCAGCGAGTCGGCGGTATCAAGGCCACATCGAATGGTGAATTTAGCCGCATCTCTTCCTTCCGCAATGGCGCGGGAAAGCAGTGTCTGGACCTCCTCAGGACACTGGGGCAAAGCTTGCGCCACAGAGTCCCACAGAGAGTGGGAATATCGGCCCAAAAGGCAAGCGGTGTTGACAGACCGCAAGCCAGCACTGGAGGAAGAAAAGACCTTCTTCCCAAATTGATCCAGGCGTTTGGATTCCCTATCCGGAGGAGCGGTAGGGAAGGCGGTTTGGGAAGCAGAGGCTTGGACAACCAAGCTCTCAGGAGTGGGGTGTTGGGAGAGGAACAGGGGGTCGCCCGGAGCGGGGCGATGGCGTCGGGCCACGTTCCTATCCACAAGAGCCCCTGTGGCGGGCTTGGACCAGGTGCCCAAAAGAACGTCAGAAAGTGCGTCATTAAACGGCAGCAGTGGCTCCGAGGAGGTAGCCGCCGGCTGTAGCACTTCCGTCAGGAGGTTAGTCCTGACGGCCACTGTAGGCAATTGGAGGTGTAAGGCCCCAGCTGCTCTACGCAACACAGTTGCAAAATTTGCTCCCTCCTCCGTTGCCACGGAAGGAGGAGATAGCATGCCAGGGTCAGGGGAGGTGTCCAGCCCACTGGCATCCCCAAGTTCCTCAGCCCAGTCCTGTTCGTACTCACACTGCTGTGTGAGAGGGTCCTCCGACCCCTCCCAGTCCTCTTCGTCCTCCTCAGGTTCAAAATAAGGAGAAGGAGGGACACGCGGGACCCAAGGTCTCAACGGCGTCGGAGCCGGCGTCGAGCGACGCTGGTCCGGCGCCGTGTCCGGATCCGGAGAGAACCGGGGAACGACGCCGCCCGGAGCCCCGGGCGGCGTCGGAAACGGCACCGGAGACATCGGTGCCGGCGGAGGTGTAGTTAGGTCAACCGGCATCGATGGGGGTTGCGCCAGCACCGGAGCCGGGATCGAGGCCGGGGCCGAAGCCGGGGCCGGGACCGAGGCTGGTGTGACAGGCGGCGCCGGGACCGGAGTCGTCGGCGGCGCCGGGGAAACCCCATCAGGGCCCGAGGGGCCCGAAGGCGCACCGGGGGGACCTTGAGGCCCGAAGAGGCGGGCCATGGCCGACAGGAATTCCTGTATCTCGGCCGGAGTCGCCCCCGAACCCGGGAAGGACGGGTAATGCGGGGGCGGCTCCACAGGCACTACCGGAGCCGCGGGGACGGTGCCGACAGGAGCCTTAGCCGAGTCGCGACACCGGCGAGGCGAAGTCGTGGAGCGATGACGCTTCTTAGACTTTTTATGCTTCGACTTACCGGAGGAGTGCGATGACTTGGACCCCGACGACCGATGAGGACTCCGCGACCGGCCCCTCGACCTCTCACGTGACCGGGGCTTGGTGTGGCGCGGAGCCGACTGCCGGACCTCGAGGAGCTTTCGAGACCGCTCTCGCAAAGCCTTCGGGTGCAAGGCCCGGCAGTCGGGGCACGACTTCGTGTTGTGGTCGCGGCCGAGACAGTAGAGACACTCTAAATGCGGGTCTGTGATCGACATCATACGACCACAGACGTCGCAGGGCTTGAAGCCGGGCATCCCTACCGACACCTTCGGAGTCGAGAGACTCGTGGAGAAAAACAGTGAAAAATCACCAAAAAGATACTCAAAAAATGACTAGGGCACTGCTCTTTCCGGATCTGCGCTTACTGGCGCGGAAAAAGAAGAACTGACGTCAGCGCGCAGGGGCGGCGTCTAAGTACTGCCCGCGACGTCATCCCGGCGATCACGACGCCGACGACGGATGCGGAGCCGGACGACGCCGCCTACCGACGCGCAAGTGTACTGCTACGCAAAAACTTTCCGGATCCAGCCTGACGCCTGGGGATATTCTAAGGTAAGGAATCTGTCACTAACGTGTCTCTTTCAGATATGGTATTCAAAGTCCAGCGTCCAGGCTTGTAGACCGGCATTTAAGTGTGAACCACAGTTTCTAAGACAGTTTCTATTCATTGTTATACAATCACCGTCTTCATTTCAGCTCAACTTGCAGTCATGATACAGTATTTTTATGTAGAATTATGGGGTGGAATGTGGTGTTATATTTGTCAAGAACAACCAACTACAGAAGACTTTTTTAATTAGCTATCTTTGGTGAAGAAGTGTTTTGGCAGTTTTGGAGCATTTGGTCTGCCCTATTTGTCAACGAGACCCAGTGCTGCTAGTTGTCACAGCTTTAGCCACTTTTAGGTGTGCCAACACTCAGTCAGCAATCCTTCAGGATCAGAGGGCATCACTATAGTAGAAGACATTCTTGTGAACATTTCTTCACCCTGGAGTGAAGCTACAACCACTCAAGGAAAATCCCATGCCTTGTAGCCATCATCTAAAATGACTGGAGACGGACAACCACTCTCTCACAGTAACAATCTCACTGGAGCTGAAGATAGCTCAACTTTTGTGGAAAGTTCATTCCTCACAGGCAACCTTTGACCAGAGTCAGAGGCTGCCAGAACTACGAGATGTCCACACTGCAGTAATTATAAACTACGGTTAGGGGCTAAGGCCATGAACAAAATATGCAATTTTTAAAAGTCGCTGCTTCACAAATATTGCAGGGTACCACCATTCATAGGATGTACACCATTTCATTAGGAGCGGAGGCACTGGTGTGACGCCTTCCCTTATAGCCGCCACAAGTTCAGGCCGTGATCACTCTCCAGGAAAGTCAGTCTCTAAGTCTATGGAACTCTCTCTCCTACACACATTATTTGACAAGGATTAAAGGCTGGCACAACTCTTGCTACAGGCCCTCTTTTACAGGCATGAAAGCAAGAAAGTGGTAATGCTGCCTTGTACAGACCAGGATTAACAAAGGGTATGAAATAAATCCGTATTTTTATATTTTCGAATTCCAATTATTCACGTATGTAGATGTTTTGAACAGTTTTAGTACAAACCACAGGAAGACAAAATGTTGTACATTTGGTTTCAATGTAATATGGGGAACTATTTCAGTGGTTAGCTGGGTTGTCAAGGGCAACACAAAACAGAAACAAAACCGTTTCTAAAAACGACACCTGGAAACCCCTTTTGAAATATTCCCATTAATGAAATTGATTACATAACCCGCTTTTAAACAGCACGGGCTACCAACAATGTACACTTTGCAACATTTTCATTTTTAGATAAACATTGAGAAAAGAGAACTAACGTTCCAATATAAAAGAAAACCCATATACTGAAGTAGGCACAGACGAGCACAAACAATAACTGAAAAATACTGCCAAGCAGGTGCCCTAAGGAACTCCTTTGAAAATGCAACAGTGTCACATACAGGAAACACATTACAGAACAATCTGAAGGCTTAACATTGAATATTTTGATGCGTCTCTATTAAATAAACCTATAGACGTCTGTAGGTAAACAGCTATCATAAGGCACATACAAATATTATTTACCTTAATAACAATGTGTCCTTTCCTTGTGCCGCTGCGATCCAGCTCTCGGTGTTCCTTCACCATGACAATCTCTCCTTCCTCCTCCACCTTGTGGGTGTTCTTCTCCACATGGTTCAAGATCCGCCAGTAGTCCTGCTGGGCTATACACACAAACTGCCCCAAAATAAGATGGGGACAGTTAATAAACCGGTAATACATAAATATATCCCCACGCACCAAGGCTGGGCACGAGCAGCTGATCAGTGACGAGAAATCACTTGACATTACTCCCCCTCTCAGACTGCCGCCCACACACAATCCTACTAGCTAAAGAAGTGCTGACTACGAGAAAGGTGCTAAAGGGGATAACAGCACCAGCAGCCCCATCTAGCACAACGTTACTCTATTAACAC
Organism: Calotriton arnoldi; assembly: GCA_963921515.1. NCBI lineage: Eukaryota > Metazoa > Chordata > Amphibia > Caudata > Salamandridae > Calotriton > Calotriton arnoldi. The sequence continues at coordinate 1,356,690 of CAWUFW010001131.1, forward strand.
TTGGTCTCGGAAGAACAATTCTGTCAAAATGTGGAAATGAATATTCTGCTCTAAACAAAACTACTGACTTGGGTACATTTCCGAAAAGACACGCACACAAAAATACACCGAGCAGGCGCTGACCACATTTCGGTAGTAGCAAAATGAGGCAGTTCCCATTTTTTGGCGAGAAGAGCAACCAACCGAATGTGACTCCCTCAGCAAAAGAGAAAGTCATTCAAAAGGTTCCACTCACTGAAAAAACCACACAGGGGTCACAATTATTAACAACTTTGAGCCTCTGTGCAATAACAGTATGTCATTTATCCAATTCATTGTTGATAATGATGAGTTGGTGTACAATTCACACATATTTGGAAATAGTCTCTTGTTAATTTGTCCTCTCTACACAGTAGCAACATCTGAAGGGTTCTCCCAAAACATGCACACAGAAACCACATAAATAAATTAATAAGCTTTGTAAGTCTGTTTCCCTCCCCAGGCACGGGAGGAACATCCTTATAAGGTACATTAACTCTCTGGGACAAGGAATACGATTCTCCAAAATGTGAATGGCAAACTTACCTGGCAGTCATCTACTTTGGTCCGCACCACACCATTCATGTACTGCTTCTCAAGGGAGGCGTTAATGCCAAAACTGTTCCCCATACACAAACTCTCACTTCTCCCATCAGAATGGCTGATTTCCACCGTGCCGTTCAAAATGACATGCCAAGAGTCGAGCTAGAAGAAAGACACAAGTTTGTATCAAGCGTCCAACACTTACTTCTACCAGCATCTTTTAACACGCAGGAGGAATATGTCAGCCAAAAGGCTTTGCAGTCTCTTTAAAAATTCGGACTCACTAGCATTTAAAATAGGTCTAGTCATATTAAGAAATGATAAAACTATGCATATGCACCAGAAGTTGTGACAATTACCCCAATTCAAGCCAGCCGATAAAAATATATCACTGTTAAATGGAGTTGAATAACGCCAAATATTTACTTTAGTTAAGAAAATCACAACAATGTGCATTGCCAGGAAACAAGTCAGGCAAAATTGTCTATATACACATTTGAGTTAAATCTCTCAATTGTTCTTATATTGTAACAGCTCAGAGACACCAGCAAATTGTCATATTAAATGAAAAAACAAACATCAAATACACAAAACAGAAAAAGTTTAAAAGAGATTGGCTGAATAGGTTTGAGCAGCAGACCATGCGACATAACATCGTTCACAATACGCTGCCTCATTAAAGGCAGTAGTTAAAGTCATTTGATTTTATTGTCAAGCAGTGCTGATTGTAACCCCCACCCAATGTGTGTTTAATCCTTTTCGAGTGTTAAATTGGTACTCTTAAATGAGAACATACCTATGACATTACCAGATGAATTCAAGCCGCCTATATATTCACTCTACATGGATGAGGGTTACCGTTTGAGTGGCCTAACATCTATCAAATGGGAGTGCTATAGAAAAACTAATCAGAATCAGCAGCTTCTCTCAGCAAAAAGGCCTAACTAAATGTCCAACAAAGTCTCGTCTCAACTCTTCCTGCTTCAGTGTCTAGGTCACCTACCTTCAGTTTCAGAAATTTCAGCAATACCCTTTCATTGCCTGGGAAAACAACCTTAAATCCATCCTGTGCACAAGGCTAGGCACATCCCAAAATAGTTTCCCAAGCCTCCATTACTCTGGTTCACTCATACATACAATGCATGTACCATGCAGGCCACAAACACAAATAAAATAATCTTGGGATTTTAGCAACTTTACACGAGCGGGATAGAAAGCCTCCATCCCAGTCACAACTATAGGTTCACAAAAATATTGCATGCTGCCAACAGCGTACTAAACCCATGACATGGACAATAGTCCACTGTTAATGCGATTAAGGTATGCTTGGTGAACCCTTCCAGATCAATGGACAGGTCTAGGACCTCACAAGTGACATGCCTATGTCTCTGCGCGCACACCATATTAAGGTGAAGCAAGAGCCAAATCAAAATTAGGATACCAGATACACGCTTTTGGGTACTCAGGGCAGGGAAACATGACCGTACACCATGCAGAGAACATTCCCGTCCTAACAAATTCTATGTCAGGACCAATGTTCCCTCTAATTTTTTTCCTCTGTGTGTGGCAGTGTAGGGTCTCTGTGCGCAACAGCCATGGCTATGTGCGCCAGGAACCAGATTGCGCGTGTGTGCAGCGCCAAATATCACTCCAAACTTTTGCTTAAAAAACTGAAAAGACGGTGCATTTCCACACATACAGCGCCACGTTAAGGGTCTTAAGGCAGATTTGCAATTTGGATACACACGCCATGATATGAATTGGTTACACAGGCAAGTACACTTCAGGTTTACAAAAGCACAAGACTCCAACGGTGGTACCATCATAAGATTTTACTAAAGATTCTTAACTGGAGCACTGTTCATTGGGTGGGTAAATGTTGAGAGCATACACAAGATTACATATACACAATAAGTTGTGGAATGGAATCTTCTTGCTGTAGTCTGCAGCGTTCATCTTCATTTGGCAATTTCAACTATTGCCAAACACTGCGGGGAAACGGTGCTTAATTTGTAAAACAATAAGTGCCGGGGCTCAAAGCTTAGCTCAGAAGATGTGCGTTGTTTTCTGTCTGTGGCCCTGGATGAGAGTTTGTCGAGGAAAAATATGTAATGGTCCCCAGGGTGCAGTAATGATGGAATCCGCAAAGGTTCAGTGGACTCTGGTGCCCCAGAGTTGTCTCTTAGAAGGTCTGGAAGGAGCGCTATCCCAGTGGCAAAGTGAGCAAGGGACCCATGTGTGGGTACCCTGCCAACTTAGGGCAAACAAAGCAAACATGCTTTACATGACCACCAGTTAGAGTACACACAGTAAGACTTATTTTTTAAAGGCACGTGGAAATTAAGAGATTTGCCAAAAAATCTCAGGATGTTATGCCAAGGCATAGATTCAAACCTGGTTCACCAGCTCCATAGTTGGCAGCTCTGGCTGTTACGCCACATCCTCTGCATATCAATATATAGGAACTTGAGATACAAGCCCTGAGGGAGCAGGCAGTACCTCTAATGGGCATGAGGACATGGGAGGGGTATTGGGTGAGGGCACCTACAGTCAATGGCTAGGGACAGTACACAGAGTGTCAAAGCATAGTGATAACACCTGATCTGTCCAGCATGCCTTCACGGCATACAAAGGACCCAAGTGACAGAGAGGACTCTCAGGACAGGGGTGTCTAAAGAGGAAGGCCACACAATGTACATAGCACAGGCAGACAATAGAGGCACTGAGGAGAGAAGGCACTGAAACTCGCTAACAGGGTACACGTAAAAACATACTACAATACTGAACACAGGATGGCCTTATCGAGTGTACCAACAGCCAAGCAGCATCAACACCAAGACGAAAAATGAGCGGTAATTAGCAGGAGAAATATTTATTTATACTATACAGACGTCCATGTGTTTCCCCCTCTACGGCGGGAGTAAGGGGTTCAATTCAGCAGTTGTCCAATAATCCTGGGTAGAGCTGGTCTGCCTCAGAGGCCCATAGATAAACCAGCTATGCCTGCCCTTTACAGCCTTGAGTCAAACACTCATGTGGAACAGGGTTGCCCTGGTTGGGGAGGGACAGCAGGAATGTACACAGAAATACCAAGTACGCAGGGAACGAGAAGTTCACAAGCCCCAGGTAGCACAGCTGATATGGGGAGAACAGAAAGGGGCGTTATGAGGAAGCGAGGAATAAGTGGAAGGAGGTTCTTGGCTTCAATGAGGCTCTTGTGAACCTGCCCCCCAACTCCACTCAAGGGTGCACGGCGTTCTGAAGGGGTCACAAGGAGTGACGCTAGCAAAAATGCTATACATGTAAAGAGCCAACAAATCAGCTAAGCGAATGCCATTTCATCCTTAAGTGTGCATTCCCAAAAAGCAACATAGAAGCCGGCCGGTGAAAGGAGTCATGAAAGGGTTATTAAAAATGCGGTAGGGAGTAGTTCACTTTGCAAGTGAAACTCAAAACGCTTAGCAAACAAAAGCACACAAGACCCTTAACCTGCTACAAAAAAGGTAAGTGTACAAGAAAAGGTGGGAGATAGTGAAACCCTTTAGCCCTTTAAAGTGAACTCGTTTTCCCTTCGGATTTCAAGGTAAACAACGAGGATTTGTTTACATTTTAAATAATACTGTGCTTGAGCTGTAAAGCCACCATGTCATGGTCAGATTACTTGTTTTAGGATGGCCTGTCTCTGCCTGGCAGCTGGCATAGCAGTTTGTTTGGCCAGATTGGGAGAAGGGAGTGTTCCCTGAGATCTCAGGGCAGGTACAGCGGCCGCTGAGAGACCTGCAGTGTGCCCGCCTCTCACCTCAGAACAAGCCGCCCTGTGGCAGAGACAGCATCAAGCAGCCCGGAGGCAGGGGTTAAGCACAGGAGGGGAGAAATTACACCCTGCCCGAAGCATAGGGAGACCACAACTACTCCGAATTACAGGAAAAGGCGGTAACACTCTCAAAGATGTGCAGATTACCTTTTCAGCCCCTCTATCACTATTTTACCCCCCGTAAAAAAACATTAAAAGAGTAAGTGAAGGACAGAAAACATCAAAGATGCTGACATGAGGAGAAGGAAAAACAGGAGAGGCGCATGCGCATAGGCTCCCAGGGCCGAGGCTTTACATACCGGAGTCCTTGCAGCGCCAATGACCAGCTGTTCTGATAAAATAAAAAGTGCGCAATGGTGAAACATGAAAGTGACCACCATGTTGATAAAAGAAAGGCAAAAGCTGAGTGTCAAACACAGCGTGTGCTAAAGCACACGTCGTGTTTGAGACTCTGTTTTTCATTCCTTAACAGTGCACAACTGCGGGCTGATTGTGGTCCTTTGAGTTAGTATTCATGTTAATTGCAGCGCCCGTGTGCGCTGCAATTAACATGAATACTAACTCAAAGGACCACAATCAGCCCCGCAGCTGTGCACTGTAAGAATGCATCAAGTGCAAGGGTCACTCCCTCGTGTTCTCATCGTCTCCCGCAACGAGGAAATGACAGTTTTTCGCGCCGCTCGCGTTTTAAAAGCGGCGGCGCGAAGGGCCTTGCGGGATGTGCTGTGTGCGCGCGCTAAATACAGCACATTGCGCGCTTGGGGTGACTTCGGTGCGCGCGCGCACACGCGCGCAGCTTATTGGGAACAGTGGTCAGGACCGGAGGCGAGGATTATGCTCATCTTTCTCCACTTTTATTAATAGCAGCCATTTTAAAGTAAACAAAAAACTACTATTCCCATGAACCTTTGGGAATATCATATCATAGAGTCCAACATAGAGAGTGTCCTCTGTAGCTCCACCAATCCGGACAGCCCAGCCTGTTCATAGTCCTTCATCCCCGACTACTACTCCTCTTTCTTCGCTGCTCGCAGCCAAGATAAGTGCCCTCTCTTCTCCCTCAGAATTGATTGTGGCCTTTGTATTTATTTCACTGTTGCTGTGCGTTTTGCTGTTGGTTCTGTGATTATATTTGAACTGTTTTACATTCTGCTCTGTTGCGAGCGCATTTGCCTTTCTGACTGTGTTCTCTTATTGGTTTCGCTAATTTCACTGCTCCTTTGCGAGCGCGTTGTGTTTTTTCTGCTTATTGATTACTTAATTGCAGGGAAATCTCCTTTTGCCCCCACGGGACGCCCGCTACTCGGGTCAACCCGTATCTGACCGCAAGAGCGTCTTCCGCTCCTTCGCGGCCGTTTTCTCGGTTTCTTGAGGCTCGGCTGTGCAGTCCTCCCGCCTCTAAAGGGCGCGCGAGTCGCGTCCTCTTCCCGCGGCGCGCTCCACATTCCACGCATTCAGCGCTTGTCAGGAGTCGGAGCGGCGCCGCAGGGGAGCCTTGTCGTGCTGGAGAAGAGACGTCCACGGAGTGGGTCTGTACACTGCATGAGCAGTGCTCTGTGCCCTGCTGCTTCGGCAGTTTTATCTTGAATTTCGCCCGTGTGGGTTGTTTTGGCTGTAACACTAACGCTCCTCATAGAATTTTCATAAGAGGAGTCTGTATACTGTGATAGTACCCATGTGGGTGGGACCCCTCCCAGCACTCACTGCCCTCAGAACTCAGGGCTGCAGGGTCCTGGGCGTGAGCCCAGTAAGTGCCTTTGCACCACAATTTTGGCTGACACCCAGCCGCCCATATTTGGGCTTACCCGGCCCTGGACTGCACATTATTTGGGGTAATCCCTGCCCTTTCCTTCTTGACCCTGACATTTTGGTTGGGTTTTACATCCCTATAAAGTGTAGACTTACCTTACACGGGGATACCTCAGACCTACTTACCTCTAGTATGGAACACTACTCTGAGGACCTTGAGGACCTTGGGGAGGAGGACCCCCTTGCCGCCTTTCAATGGGACGATGATTTCTATGATGTGGTGGACGCATCAATCCACAGGGCAGTCTCGGAGGCCATGGCACCCTTGGAGAACCGACTCTCCCGCCAAATTGCGCAGGCATGCGAAAAATTGTCTCGGGCTGCGCCAGGCCAACAGGCTCCGTCCCCACCCCCCACTGACGCCCAACCGCCCCCGGCGAAGCGCACCCGCGAAGCGGGAGTGGACTCGGACGCTTTTGCCCGCCATAAACAGGCATTTCTTGACAGTACTACCCCGACAGCCCCTCCTCCTGACCCTTCTGACGGGGACCATAGGGATATGGATGACGCAGGCCCTTCACGCCCCTTGCTCCCCTCCCATCAGACACCTCCCCAACTTGACCAGAGCCTCTGCGCAGACATGCTTGACCCAGACGACATCCTTCACCCGAGGTCCTCGGATTGGGCTCCTTCTGGCAAGGTCGCACAATACATGGCGAGCCGTATCCGGAGACCCCTGGAGAAGGAGGCCCGCAACTGTCTCAGGGTGGAGTGCCCCCGCCCATCTCTGGAGGGCAAGGTAGCGGCCACGCCGGATATAGACCCCTGCATGGCTACCTTCCTCCAGAAATTCGTCAAGGATCCCAAGAAAGGGATAGACAGGTCCTGGCGGGCATGAAATTACTAGATACCCTAGGGCCCCTCACGAAGATCCTTGACATGGCGGAGGAGGCGAAATCCTCCGGGTCCCTCATCTCCCCAGACACCTTAACAACCTGGGCGCAACGAGCCGTGGTATTCCTAGGCAATGCCAATTGTGCTCTGTCCACAGAGCGACGCAGATCTCTGCTGATTAAAGTGGACTCCAAGCTCGGAGATCTGGCGGATTCCGAAGCAGGTTCGGTGGCACAAGGGGGCCTTTTCGGTGAGCCCTTTATAACAGAGCTCGGGAGGTTTGTTAACACCTTTACGTCATTGGATAAGGCACAGTCCTCCATTAAAAAAGTATTTCACCCAGGTGTTTTCAGGGGGGCCGGCCGAGGTAGGGGCCACTCGTCCGGCCGTCCCAATCACTATACTCCAAGACAAGGCTCCCACCAAGGCCAATATCAAGATCAGGCCAGATTCAGCAATTTCTACCCCACCAGAGGCAGACGTGGCAAGCACACAGGTGGCCGTGGAGGCGGCCCCTCCAACTCAACCGGTGAGTGTGATATCTTCTTCCCTCATAAGGGTAGGGGGCCGTCTGGGGCATTTTTTCCAGGCTTGGACTTCCATCACGGGAGACGCCTGGGTCCTTCAAACGATTCAAGGATTTTGAGTAGAATTTTATGGGAACCCCTCACAACCCATTCCCCCGCGTCCCATCACCTTTTCCACGGCAGATGCCGTTTTGGTGAATCAGGAGGTCCAGTCCCTCCTTGGAAAAAGGGCAATCACCCCTACCCTTCCTCACCCCGGAGGTTTTATCAGCAACCTCTTCCTAGTGGACAAAAGGCAGATGGCGGGAAACACCCAGTGATCAACCTCCGCAAATTCAACGAGTGGCTCATATACCGCCACTTCAAGATGGAGGGAATTCACCTCCTCCAAGATTTGTTACGACCGGGAGATTGGATGACTGGACCTCAAGGACGCCTACCTCTCCATTCCTTCAATTCTGTTGGGGGGGACAGACCTACGAGTTCACCACTCTGCTGTTCGGCCTATCCTCAGCGCGGTGGTGCTTCACAAAGGTCCTCAGACCGGTGGTGGAATGCCTTCGGGCGTTGGGCATCGGGCTCATTATATACCTCGACGATATCCTGTTGATGGCTCAGTGTCCTCAAGTGCTCTCCCAGCAGCTGTAGACGGCGGTCAACCTCCTGCAGGGCTTGGGGTTTGTGATCAATGAGGCCAAATCCACCTTGGTTCCCTCCCAGAAGGTGATTTTTCTGGGTTTCTCAATCGACTCTGTCGAAGCTACTCTCAGCCTCCCATCCAGGAAGGTGACGAAGATCCGCCACGAGATTCGGCAGGCTCTAACGAAACCGCGCATCTCTCTCCGGCAGGTAGCCCGCATTGTGGAGCTCCTGTCCTCGTCAATTCAAGCGATATTCCCAGGGCCCTTGCACTACCGGGCCCTTCAACGACTGAAGGCTGCACACCTCCGCAGGTCTGTCGTATTCCCAACAGGTCTCGCTAACTCAGGAGGCCAGGGCAGAGCTTACGTGGTGGCTAGTCAACATGGAAGCTTGGAATGGGAGCGCGATCTTTGGCTCAGCGCCAGATTTAGTCATCGAATCCGACGCCAGCAGAACAGGCTGGGGTGCGAGATGTGGAGAGTTAACCACCGGAGGGCTATGGTCGTCACAAGAACAACAACTACATATAATCTGTCTAGAACTCCTAGCGGGGTTGTTTGCAATCCAATGTTGGACCAAAGACTCCATTCAGTCTTGCGTACTCCTCAAGATGGACAACGTAACTGCGGTCAGATACATCAATCATCTCCGAGGAACACGATCCAAGGCTCTCTCTGATCTGGCCGCAAACTTCTGGCAATATTGCCTGGACCGTCAGATTTCGGTCACGGCGGAGTACCTACCCGGTCAGGACAATCAGGTGGCGGATTACCAGTCACGCCATTTCCACGACGTGAGTCTGTGGAAACTCAATCCAGGGGTGTTCAGGAGCCTGAACAGCAAATGGGGCACCTTCTCAGTGGATTTTTCGCCTCCCGCCTGGACCATCAACTGCCCAGGTTTTTCAGTTGGAAACCGGACCCGCGAGCGGAGAAGGCGGATGCATTCCTTCAGGACTGGCAAGGGGAACACGGTTACCCCTTTCCCCCTTTCGCCATGATAACCAGGGCATCGGCTCAGGTTCGGCGGCAGGGAGCGAGTGTAGTAATGGTCACACCGGTTTGGAGATCGCAACCATGGTTTCCAGTTCTTCTGGAACTTTCTTGGGATTCTCCAATCCCTCTCCCCCGGATGGGCGGTCCCAGGCCTTTCGGGCACGGCTGAGAGGCTTATGTCAAAGGCATGGGCGGACAGTACGGTCAAATGGTATAGATCTACCTGGAGGAGATGGTCACGTTTGTGTTTGGGGCGGGATCTCGATCCAGTGGCAACAGATGTGACTCATGTCCTGAATTTTCTGGCGTCTCTGGCCGAGGAAGACCTGGCCTACAGGACGATTAATACCTTTCGTTCGGCTATCTCTGCGGGTCACTCTGCAGTGGATCGCACTCCGGTGGGAGAACACCCCTTCATTTGCCGCCTTACGCGGAGTACTCGCCTCTCCCTTCCCCCAGAACCCAGGTATTCAGCACTCTGGGATGTGAACCAGGTGCTGAACCTTTTCCTCTCCTGGCAACCAAACAGGTTCCTCTCCAGGAAAGAGCTGTCAGCTAAACTAGCCATGTTACTCTGTGTGATCTCCTGTAGAAGGGTGTCAGACGTTCGGGCCTTGGACATCTCCGGCAGGATTTTTTCCCCCTCAGGAGTTACCTTCACAATTAGACGAAGAACCAAATGTGGGACAAAGGCGATCTCGTACCCGGCCTTCCCTGATTGTCCCAAATTGTGTGTGGTGTCGTGCCTCAAGGCCTACGAGGAAATGTCGGAGGACTCCCCCCACCCCCGGGGGAGCAACAGCTTCTCATCGCTTAGCGGAAACCACATAGAGCTGTATCTGTACCCACGATCGCCCGCTGGGTGAGGAGGGTCATGCAGGAAGCGGGGATAAATCTCCGAGCCTTTGGAGCTCACTCGACTAGGGGGGCGATAGCCTCTAAAGCTTTTTCCCTAGGCGCCCGTCTGGAGGACATACTCAACGCAGCGACTGGTCCTCGGACTCTACATTCAAATGGTTTTATTTCAAACTGGTTCTACAGATGGCCCACTTGGTGGTCAGTAAGCTTTAAACGAGCATAATCCTCGCCTCCGGTCCTGACATAGAATGAAAAATTTCCTAGCTAACGTAACGAAAAGTTTCAATACTATTAAGGACTCGGAGGCGAGGATTATCCCTCCCAGGGTACAGCGATGGGCTTGTTTTACCCACCCTCGTTCTAGAGTAAGTAAGCTCAATGTTCATTTACTTCTGGATTTCAAATGTTGCTTGTTTGCACATTCAGTTCCTGTGATGCTATTGCATGTGTTCTTCCCTTTCAGGGCTAAACCTTAGCCATGGTCGCCCCTAAAATGTGTTACTTAATTTCAGGTTCAGACACGAATAAACACGATGCATGAGAGGTCAAGGACGGCTGGTCTCGCGCGAAGAAAGAGGAGGAGTAGTCAGGGATGAAGGACAATAACAGGCTAGGCTGTCCGGATTGGTGGCGCTACAGCGGACACTCTCTATGTTGGACTCTATGATGTTATGATATTCCCAAGGGTTAATGGGAATAGTAGTTTTTTGTTTACTTTAAAATGGCTGCTGTTAATAAAAGTGGAGAAAGATGAGCATAATCCTCGCCTTCGAGTCCTTAATAGAATTGAAACTTTCCGTTACGTTAGCTAGGAAATTTTTCATTCTTACCCATGTTGTCGTCCTCTTTTTTTCTCAGATAAAACTTGGTGCCTATAGGATCTATTTGAAGACGCCGCTTACTTCTGGCCCTAGATGTCACAATTAAAGGAATAGCTTGGCCTCTTGTAATCGCAGTGACTAGGTTTTATCATCTTTAGACTTTTGCTTTTCACTGCAAAATGTGAAAATCTGGGGAACAGTTCTTCCTGCCAATAGGAGACCGTTTTTTTCTATCTTCTATCTAGCAATGTTAACAAATGGACTCATTGCCGCACAAGATATTTTTTATTTAGAACAGGATACTCCCCTTGGAAACAAGCAGGCATGGCAAAGGAAATGGATTTAAATATGCTACTAATAGCACTAGGGAGATGGAAGCTAAAGTAATAATTTTAGCTCTTACACAGATGGCATTAAGTGCTGGTTAGTTTAATCAATCTGTGATAAAATTGCTATGTGACATAAAGAGAAATAAATCCGCTGGTTTTGGCGGACAGTGAACGGCATTAACAACCCTATGTCTAGGGTGGCAAGTTCCAACATCTCGGAAGCTACCTGGACCAGTTTCCTACCTGGACTTTTTACTCCGATGGATGCAGCTCACCCAAAGAGCATATTACAGTCACCTATAGAACCACAAGGAAAAACATCAAAGCAAGAGCCTCAGCTTGCGCCCCATGTATGCACTATGGTTTGGGACAAAGTATGTGAATGGGCAAACTGGGACGAGAAGAAATACACATCCCCAGCGTAACCACACCAACACGGTTAACAAACGCTACCTTGAGATATCAATCTTCTCCCAGCTCGAAAAGCCAGACAGAACCTAAACTATCAACTTAAGCACAGAAGATCCAGAAGCAAATTTCCAAAGGGTGCCGAGAAGGGTCCCCGGGCCAAAATGGGATTGCACCAGCAATCTTTAGGGAAGAACCATACTACTGGGCAAAGTTAGAGCCACTCTTCAATTTTGTCTAAGACAACGGCAGAGTCCCCACCTCATGGAATGGCTATGTGATCTTGCCAATATTCAATGAGGGAAACAAAACCAAGCCCGAGAGCTATGGCCTAGTGGCACTTATAGAAAACGAAGCAAAATACTTCACAGAAGCCATTCTGGAGGAACTACAGACTTGGGCTAAGGAACATCACATAATGTGGAGAAGTGTGGTGCAGCAGCCAGGGGGGCTGACGCCGGAGCGTGGGGCTCACGGTTCGATTCCCAGCGCCGGAGGCAGATCAGCTCAGCATCATGTGACTCTGGGCAATAGCTCACTTAATCTCCCCAACGGCCCCCAGCGCCTAGAGACCCTTACGGGTGATTAGTTTGCGCTTTACAAATACTGGGTTGTTATTATTATTATAATTATTATTATGATTATTATCCCACAGAACCAAACAAAACCGGGTCAATGACTAACATCATGGCCCTTTCCCTGCTAAGTGACTTTGCAATGTCTTATAAACAGCCTGTCCATTATTGTTTTATAAATCCGAATTTGATAGGGTAAGCCACAACAAATTATGTATAAAACTTGCAGCCTCGAACATGCCTGGCGGTCTTCTAAGGGCATTACAAATGCTGCATACAAACGCGTGGATCAGGATTAAACTGGGGGATGGCTCCCGATTGTCCAGGCTCATACCAACAACTGAAGGATTAAAACAGGGCTGTGTGCTGGCCTCAATTCTTCTTAACTTGTTCCTCTCTGATCTTCCTCCCTTATTAACCAAAGTTAACAGTCACACGCCAAAATTGGGAGCAATTTTGCTGTCAAACCTGCTGTACACAGATGACTTAGTTCTGGCTAGCAGGATAAAAGTGGGGCTGCAACATCTCCTGGATGCAACAAGGAAATACTCCAATAGTAATGGTTTGACTATAAACATGAAAAAGACTCAAACCCTAACATTCCAAGGGAAAATACTAAACAGCCACAATTGGCACCTGGAAAGCGAAAAAGTGGAATCAATCAATGCGTACAAATATCTTGGAGTTCTATTTAATCTTAATGGAAGGTTTACAGCCCAAATAGAGGAAATTAAAAGGAAAGGCAAAGCACTTGCGGCCGGTCTGGTTTTGCTGCATAGGAAGATGAAGGGCGCTTCGCTTTGTCTGATCTTGCAGGTGGCACAAGCCAATATTCTCCCCACGTTAGCCTATAGGAGCGAGGCCCTGAGGAGCCGGGACAGTACTGCGCTAGAAAACACAGTCTCAAAAACTTTCACGTTCATTTTCCATCTGCTGGCGCACACGTTCCCCGTACAAATTAGGTTGAAGTTTGGTCTGGTAAAATAAACCTTGGGCAGGCAGGCGGTTTTGTGAACTGTCGCCCAAGCCTCAAACTCGCACAGGAGTGCACTATGGGCACTTGTCTCTGGCTAGAAATACAGGGGAGGGATTGCTCACCTATGAGAGCTTTCCTACAAAGGTCATTCACCACCCATGGCCTCTCATCCGCTTGGGCCCTAAACCTGAGCGGGAGCGAGCTGAAAAGAACAAGAAAATGAAACATCAAAGCATTGTCCCTACTGGAGGACAAGCTGTCACTAGCAAGGAGGAGCCATGTGTGGCTAACACTCAGTAATTACATGAAGGTATCCCCTCAATGTTACCTAGCGATACCTTACATTAATCACACATAGGAGCAGTTTCTAAAATAAAGACTGGGGATGCAGTCTGTATCAAAACATTACCCGCTGCCTTGGAGACAAAAGGAATATGGGGAACTTTGCAGGCTCTGCAGAGAAGCCCCAGAGGACACCCTTCATGAGCTCTGTCTTTGCAAAGCCACCCTAGACGACCATCGGAAAAGTCTACACAAAGACTTCATCAAGAGAGGGATAAGATCATGTATAGAGGCTGTTGTGGCGTGTTTCAATCCTACGGTCCCAAGACTGACCTGTGCGCTTGTAAAATTTCTCAGAATTGTGGAGAAACCCAGCAGTATCAGGTCACTGAATGAGAAATTGATAGATAGCTTGATGGACCACCTTGACGTGTTTGAGTGCCATTGTTTTGTAGACAAAAGATAAATACAGTTCCTAAATTTAGCAAAATTCATCCAACACTTATCTTTCATATATTTGTGTACTTGAGGCATTCTGCATAATCAGGTAGGAATCCCATGTAACATTTCGAAACACACCAGTAGAGCATGGTATTTACCAAATCTCAATGTAAATGGCAAAAAGCAAGCCAACGAGGTGGCTATATATTGTGCGCTGATCCCCTCTGAGACCCCAATAGTTCAGATTGCACAGGCACCTACATAAAAAGAATAAAGTGATAAGTCGTATTGTTTTGGAGGGAGCATCACATGTGAACTTATGAACTATACCAATGCCGGCGAACTGTACTTACAGGTAAACAATTTTGATCTCCAAAGTTAGAGCTTGCATAGATTCACATGGTGGAATCTGACTAGCAAGCAATGTAAGAATAACCATTAGGCCAATAAAGCAGGCCGTAACACACCCAAATGAAAGAGGTTCTTGAGCACTGCCTTTATTTCTAGATTCCCTTTGGACATGCATGTGGAAACAGGAGCTGTTCTACAAATTTCCAAGAGCTGCAGCCAAGCAGAGAAAGTAGTGGTTGGAAAAATTGCTCTCCTGGAATGTACTGGTCGCTGTCAGTGAAAGCTGTCAGGTACCTTTATTAAGACAGTATTCTGCAAGCTGATAGCCACCTAGTGATGACTTGCGTAGATACAGGTTAGCCTTTGCTGGCATAGATGATGGACATGAAAAGGTGATTAGAATTAATGTAAAATACTGTCTTGACCTTACAGAATTTGATAACACTTAATGTCCAGGGGACTGTACGACCCTTAAGCCCGGTGATACAGTATTTTAAACAATGGGGCAAGCTCAACAAGTTCAGTGTGACTCAATTCCATTCACTTCTAAACCACTGAAAAGGTGACAATAGAGAAAGTTTGTCTGTTTCTGCACTTCTGGAAGACAAAGGTAGGCAACAGAGCTGTTTTCTAAAACAGGTGCTTGAAGTCTGATTAATGGCTGGGCACGAAGTGAAGACCTACAAGAGTAAGCAGGACAGTGTTAAAGCTTCAAGTGTATTCCCGCCTTTGCCACCCTCACGACTGAGCTAAACAGTCTAAGCATTAACTTATCACCCACTACTCCCAAAAAAAGAATACAAAGAAAAAGTGCATCTTGTGTTCTTGAGAATGCTGCAGGGTGGACTTTCATTTATGAATAAAGCTTGATTCGAACAAGAACAGCAGTTATGTTACACTGTGGTGGGTTCGCAGTGACACAGGACGAAGACCTTTGTCTTGAAATCAGAATTGCATCTTCTTCAATGAATATGATCAGCTAGTAAGATGTGGATCTTGTCGTCCTGAGGATAACCACGAAGCCTTCCATGCCTTGTAGTTAACCAAAATCCAGGTATTCATCAGTCATGCTGTGAAACACGAGTTGAAAAAGAAAGATCTGGCATTTCTCCTTCATCAACAACACTAGGTGGATACAAAGCTTGGTCAACAGCTAGTGGAGGTCTGTGAACAAGAACGGCTTTGTCTAAACTTGAGCTATTACAATCATCATGCAGTCTACTTTTTCATTTGGCCTATGTCCTCACAATGAGAGGAAATAGTGGGAAGACAAAATATAACTCATTCTTGTTCACTCAACATGTAATGGAGATGTTTTGAATAGCACCCCGTCCATCATCTTGTTGTGTTTGCTATGTTCGCCCTAAGTGGCCAAGAGTATGCCCAGATGTGGGTCCCTTGCTCGCTGTGCCACTGGATTCAAGCTAGCCTGGCTGATGAGGGGTAAAACCCCAAAACGGGTCCCAGTATGCTTATTTCCGGTTGAGGGAGGACCTGGCCTGGCAGCTCGGGCTGGACTGTTCCCATGAGGAGCAGGGTCAAGATTGATTTGCATATGGCTGGGTTTGAACTGGGGCGTCATAGTGAACAAAATGCCAATGGATTCAACCCAAATCTCTTGACTGAGGGTGAGTGGTTGAAAAGATTCAGCACGCCTCCATCATCTTATGTTTACGATGTTTTGAACAGTCCAATGCCAAGAGGTAGGGATTTCACTCACAGCCAAGTAATCTTGTGTTCTGATTTTCTGTGTCATGATCACATCCTTGATGAGTCACAACAAAGCCTGAAAGGCAATAGGAGTCGACTGCAGGTTAATCAAGCTGATCTGCAATCTCTTTTCCAGGGTAGCCTAATATCCCTGAATGTGGTCACACCAGCCACCTAGAGATGCATCTGTAGTTGATTTGAAAATATGTCTCTGCAGCAGTAGATAAAAGAGAACTTTAGTTAAGTGAGAATTTCTGCCACCACAATAGAGCTGTCATTAAACCACTGTCTTGCATTTTTACCCCAGTCTGTTTCTGTCTGCTTTCACTTATTGTCCTAAATCTCATCCAAAGCCCTCTTTCAGGTGTTTGTGGACTTCTTGTTATGGAGCATTGTGATGAATTTAACGGGATGTCCGTAGCAAAGCACATTCAAAACATACCTGTGTGATGTGATGTTTTTTTTTGAGTCTTTAGAAGGTTGGAGATTCTGCCTCCTGCTGGCACAGAAAAGGTATCTGAAGTAGAGAGCTCTTGACTGAGGGGCTCCCAGTGCATAAGTGTACAGCAGCTTCTGGTGTACACTGCTATGACTGCCATCACTTTGTTGACAGTAAGGATGGTACTATATTTGTTAATACTGATACTGGTAGCCACCGCCAGATATGGAGTAGTTGTGTGTGGCCTCAAGGGCTGCTAGATACAAATTCCAGCATGAGTCCATTTTGATTACTAGAATTGCACTGTGTACATGCTTGCATACAGGTCTGTCCACAACTGGCATGTCCAGCATCACTTCTGTGAAGAAAGAGATGGTGCGAAGGCATGCATGCACACACAAAATCGATACACTGTTCCTTAACAGAAGTCTGAACTTGGCTGCATAGGCAACTGCTATCTCTGCCAGTTCCACCTGGCTAATGATGTTCTTGAGGTCTGCTCTTCTGTCTTCAGTAAAGAGGCCTAGAAAGGTGCTGATCTCAGGCCAAATTCAGCTATCACACAAACCAGGGCCATCTATTAGCTACAGATGACCAGTTCTCTGTATCCGGCAGGTAGAGCAAGGGCCTCTAACAGTTTTCCTGTCAATATAATGACAGTGTCTGGTCTTAGATGGCCGGTAATGTACACTTGCACCATTACTTATGTCTTGCATTTCTTCTCCACTCTGACCATATCTGGAGACAAAGCTGGTGCTTTCGCTAGTAGATAATCTTCCTCCAACAAGTATTGCAAAATAGCAGCCATTGTTTCTTCAAAATGAAGGCCGACCACTTTTATCTACACTGTGGCTCACCTTCATAAACAGAATTCGTAATGAACTCCCAGCTCTGGAAAAATGGCAAAGCTGTGGCTACATGTAAGGCAAAAGCCACCTTTTGATTAAGAGCTTTATAAATTAGGCAATAAACGTGGCAATGCTTTATTTTTACAGCAGTTTATTATAAAAACTAAGTACGGCTTGGCTACTAATGTTACTCTAGAACAGTAAAAGGTGAAATTGTGACCATTATGACAGCCTGGATTAATTTTTCATGTGAACTAAGCGACATATTGGTAAATTTAACATAGTGGAATACCAAAGGATTTGAACAAATGATGCTCTACTTGCAAAGTGATGCAATATACCGGCACATTACGGCTCAGCCCACACAGGGAGGCGGTCACACCTGGTGGCTGGGCAGATAGCTAATATACTCTTTAAAGCTGCAGTATGTGTTGCCAGAGAAGGCCCTCTGTATTAACCGAAAGCTTCAGGAAGAGAAACCTGTTTGTGCTAATGGTCACCCTTTACTGGTCCTTCCTGTCAGCCACACTTTGATATAAGGTACAACATCAGAAACTCTTTCCATAATTAGGAACTCTCAACAAAGACATACACCACAGATAAGAACAAGCATTTGCAATGCAATCGGTCTCGCCTTTGGGACCTTATATGTATTTAGTTATGCAGCACATTAGCCTGGGTGCTGAAACATCTACTGTTCTTTAACATGGAGGGAAAGTAAGCACCAAACTGCGTGACATGCCAGGTATGGGAACACATGGACAGAAAAATTGCCTTTCAGCGGGAAATGATTTAGTCCAAAGCTCTGTTTTTAATATAAAATCAGGGCCTTTGGTGGTCATATCACTGAAAATACAAGATTTGAAAAAAATAATATTGTCTACGGGTGCTCGTGGAAGACAATTTCTATGGACTGGAATCTAGAGAATGCTAAAGTGATTCTGGTATTTTACTGACCTCTGCTGGTCGTTTTCTATCAAGAAAGTTAAACAGAGGCAGTTGCCAGAAAAATAAAAAAAGAAAGTCCCTCAGCAGAAAGCAATTCTGGTATTTTACTGACCTCTGCTGGTCGTTTTCTATCAAGACAGTTAAATAGAGAAAAAAAAGTCCCTGAGCGGAAGCAGGCAAGTCCTAGGGCTGATCTCCAGAGCCCACAAAGTACATACACATATATGTATATAATAAGTATATACTAAAGTATATACAAGAGGTCTCGAAGGCTCGACCTAAAAACGGATAAGCAAACATTTTCAGGTCAGAGAGTTAACAATGAAGATCAGTACTAATAGCCGAAACAAGCATTTGCAAAGCCAATAGGTCTGGCTCACAACCTGAAGTTCTCACATTGTATTTGTGCTTTTGTGTGTGAATGCATGAATAAACCAATGGGAGAATGAATGGAAGCATGAGTGCAAGAGCGTGTGACCAAGTGCATGGATGATGAGTCACTGATTGCATACATGGAACGATGAATGAGTGACTACGTGGGAGGAAGCATACAGGCAGTTTTAGTTATAAGCCAGACCTCCTGGCATGACAAATGCTAAACCTTTTGTATGAGATCAGGTCTGCATGGCAGTCAGCTAGAGCTGTCCCTAGAAAAGCCTAAAAAGTATGAAACGGGAGTAAACAAGACAACAGAGGGGCGTAGAAGAGGAAATACAAGAACATATGTGGAGGATATTACAAGAGGACAAATGGGGAAGGATAGCGTGTAGGAGAGGACAAAAAAAGGGTAAATACCGTTGCAGACCTGACAGAAAGATGCTGCTGACTTTCTGCCCTCTCAACCAATCCTTTTCTACTCCTGCAGTGCATATGAACGCTTCCGAAGCGCCCTGTATTGAGCTCCTTCTAACCTCTTTTCAATTGTTGTGCTCTTGCAGTCTGTGCGGCGATTTGGAAATCTGAGACATAGCCCTTCTGATGTCTCTTCCACACTCTCCTCCCATACTTTGTGATGGGCTTTTACCACATGTACCATATCCCTGCAGCATTCCATGTGCACTTGCAGTCTGAGCTGTTATCGTGCAGTCTAAGCTGTGCTCCTGTAGTCTATGCTCGTACCGTCTGTGCAGTGATCATGCAGTCTATGCTCCTACACTCTGTGCTGTGATCATGAAGTCTATGTCGTGCTCCTGTAGTCTATGCTCCTACCGTCAATGAAGTGATCATGCAGTCTATGCCATGCTCCTGTAGTCTATGCTCATACCATCTGTGCTGTGCTCCTGTAGTATATGCTCGTACAGTTTGTGCGGAGATCATGCAGTCTGTGCTGGGCTCCTGTAGTCTATGCTCGTACAGTCTGTGCGGAGATCATGCAGTCTGTGCTAGGCTCCAGTAGTCTGTGCTGGGCTCCAGTGGTTTGCATGGTGCTCCTGCAGTCTCTGAAGTGAAAGCACTTCTAAGCCGGCTAACACAAATGATGACCAATCAGAGGCTAAGCTACCAAAAAGAGGCTGATCAAGGAAGGGATGGTGCTTAAGACCGCCTCTGAATATATATATATTTTTTTAACAATGAAAGGACTGAAAAGCAGAAAAAGCTACATTTAGCTTGACCTACAAAAAAACATTGTCTAAGCTAGTTAAGGCTATCTATCGTACGACTGCCCAGTTACGAAGAAGACCATAATTCAGTGAATGACCTAGAGTACAAAGCACAAAGGAAGGTTCTTGAACAGCAATGGCTACTTTGTTGTGCCTAGGTAAATTAATAGTACCACAAGTAAAATATCAGAAAGAAAAATACAAAAAGGCTGACAAAGTTTACTAAAGCATAAAAAACACAATAGTGTGAGATGTAGTACATTCAGTCAGCAGATACTTGCGATCAGATGCATGCTTCTCTTGGGGGGCTTCCTTTGATATTTTCAAAATGTCTGCATCTGTCTTTTTCCAGGACATGTAGTTACTCTCCATACAGAACAATCTCTACAAAGAATATTGACACTAGACACCCGATTGCCAAAACATGTGGTGAGGGCTTCCAGAGGAACTAACCTACTGCTTTCTGCCTTTGATTGGTACAGGACCAGGTGCCTTCTTGTGTCTTCCTAAAAAGCAACTACTTTGTTTCCTGGCTTTCTCGGAAGAACACTGTCATTCACACAAGTCCAGGTAGGTAGGGATCAAGAATAAGGCCATCCTATGGTACCGACTAGAGCATCCGGAGTGACTACCAAAATGCTATGGACCAAATACTAGAGGGATGGGGTGACAAAACATAAAATTGCGTCTACAACACAAGCAATATTTGTACCAGCCCTGCAGGGAAGGTGCGGGCTACCAAATGTCAGTAATAGAATATAAATTTGAGTCTTAAGGGTCACTCCCAATTTCCAATGCATCATCCTAATACTGGTCTTCATCCTGAGGACAGAAAGAGTCCAAGACTTCTCTTAGAGGCAGCCTCCTCACATTTCCCATTCTTTTAAAGGATATTTCACAAAGTCACGTTCAGGAGGCCAGGTAGGGGGACACAGATTTCAGTGCAACTTGCTGTATACCGATTAATGCAATGACTTGTATGCTATTTAAATCAACTAGTACAGCTGTTTCTGGGTATGTCTTTTCGGAAGGGTCTTGATTATTGTTGCAAATGTATATTGGGTCACACCTTAGAAGTTATGCAGAAATACTACTCAAGAGATGCTTTTAGAACACGTGCTTTTAGAAGCTTTTGTGATAAAAAAAATGCATTCCATGTTTGCTCAGCAGCCGTTTAATTAAGGTAACAGCTCTTCACTGCAAAAGGTTAATAAAAATGACACACAGAACCCGTGGTCTGCCATACTTAGGCAAGGGCAACGATAAAACACTTAATAATCAGTAAAAAACAGAAGAGAGGTCTAGAAATATCAAGCCACAAGACTAATGGCAAACCACAGACAAAAGGTAAAAAAATAGTTTGAAATGCAAGCATAGGTATTGTAGCATAATCATTTCTACTCGGCTGACATATTTCATATATGAACACTTCACAAATCTCAAACCAATTACTCTTGCTTCTTCTACACTTTCCCAGAGATTTTTACTGCAAAGAAACTTGTTTCCATCCGGCAATCTTTCCAACACTCCATGTTATTCCCATACCTTTCTGTCAGACTGTTTGAATGGCCCTCTATTCACCAGAGAGTGCTTTAGGTCGCCATGTCCTGTCTTCCTATCCTTCCGTGCCCCACTAATTTCAGATCCACCTAACACTTTGCTAATTCAGTCACTTCACTCTGCTTCTAATCTCCCACTGACTCCTCGCCTTTTTCCTTTTAATGAATTGTAACCTTCAAACTTACTACTAAGACACCTTTCTTCTACCTGTTCAGATGATCGTTCTCTCCTAGTGTAGACTCAGGACACTGTGACAGATTATCACAACTTCAATTGATCCTTTTTGTCATAACCAAATGCTTGTACTTGTGTACGTTGCTTCACCCCCTGAGCCAAGTTCCTTGGGTTCTGCATACACTCCAATCTGGGCTTCAAGAGCCCCACAAAGAAAAATGCCGAGACAACATGGCTTCTAATGGCCATTTGGAACAGGAGCAACCCCTTCCTGCCCACCAACTTTAGACTTACAACCCTCCTCCTGACGAGTTCTTCTACCTCATCCACCACAAAAGGGTGCTAACAAAAACACTGCTACACGTACAACACTCGGTCTGAAACATTCACACACTTCCTCTTCTACGTTTTGCCTACCCACACCCTCAAGAACATACAACTCCCAAAAAATAATAAATATGATGTAAACGTCCTTGCTTGTTCTCTGTAACCACAAAAAGGTGTGCATATTCTCTGCAACCACAAAAAAGAGGCATGCGCATTCTAATTGATACTCAAAGTGTGCCAGCAGAAAGCACCTGACGCTGTCAATCATTTCTATTTTATGCACAACACGTTTTATGTAACCAATGTTGCACAGTATGTTTGTGTATATTAAATTGTCATTTTACCGGACAACTGAATTTGAGCACAATGTAGTAACTACCTAAAGATGAAACAGACTACTGGAGGCGATGTGTGTTGTGCCGCAACTGCTGCAATAATATTCAACTCAACCTTACATTCTTGCCAGACTGCAGTCACTATACACATAGGCCACCCCGCTAGCCCATGCCATGGTTGACGCACTTACCTCTTGCCCATCTTCCAGAATGATCGCTCCAGCTTGTTCCACAACCTCAAAGATCATAACGGAGCAAAGCTCTCTTCTGACAGACATGGTCATGTTAGCAAAGGCCGGAAGCTGATGCATAAACTCCAACAATTGCTCTGTCAGGAAAACGAGACATAGTCAGGAGAGCTTCATGGCCGTATCCTAATGGTACAATACACCTCCTTCAAATGTACTAAAGCTTGCAGTTACTTAAGGCAGAACACATCCCAAGGCATTTCAATTCTTGCATTGCCTTTGGCGAAATGATCTTAAACAGAAATTATATGCAAATCCACAAAGGTACAACAAAGCAAGCAGTTAGGATCTGCTCATTTCTGATTCAATTTCCGACTTAATTTTGTTTCGGAATTATGCAGCTAAGAACACTTACTCTCAATTGTGTTATGTATAAAAGCTTTGGCAGGCAAATGATTGAATTAAAATAAATAGTTTTTCTGCATTTCTGAGCGAATGGTAAAAAGTAGGTTTGCAAGAACCTTTTACACATTGTATTCCAAGGTTTACATTTTCCTATTTACTGTTGACTTAATTCCACAAAAAAAGAAGGGCATCCATGAGCCAAAAATGACCAGACCATCTGTTGTGCCAGATACATAGTGCAAGTATACTGATCCAGTTGGGAGCTCGCTCCAAAGGGCCAAGCACATCTTTCTCTCAATCAACTGTGGTCTATTTTTCTTTCATCAACAGGTTTCAATAACTCAGTGACGTGGGGCTTGTAGCCAGAGGGTTACCACAATAGCTGGCAAAAAGCTTCCACTCGCACTCCAAAGGTGGATCCAAATTCAGCCCTGAAGAGAGATCCCTGTTCCCATTTTGCAAGAAATGTTGAGCTATTCTAAGAAAGACACTTCTGTCAAAAATAAATTCCCTTTGGGTTTATTTTAAGCATCCAGATCCACACTATCATGCATACACATTATTATCATCCATACACATTATTATCATCCATACACTATATGCATCACCAACCTTAAATGGAAGCCAAAAGAATGTGTTATGAGAAATACAATATATTTTATTCTTGTTTCATGCTCTGTATCAAAATCAATAAGTTAAAAACCTTTTTTTTAATTAAAAAAAAAAACTGAGTTTCAGAATAATGCATATGTAATTACTGCACTTCAAATATCAGCATTGGTTAAAAAACGATTAAAAACAACATAGGAGACTATCAAGATACAATTTTAAAAATCACAAAGTGTGGAGAATCAAAATGAGCACACCAAGTGCATAGCACTAAACTTGATAATCCAGGTTCTACACGTTTCCAAATGTGCTTCCTCCTAGTATAACCAGGTGGTCTCTTGGGTGCACTTCTCAAAGCAAAGCGACGCGTTTCGGTGGCATAAGCTGATAGACCACCTTCTTCAGGCTTACAACAACCATTAACGATCTCCCAACACAATCCGAAAATTAAAACATCAATGTAATTAGGGGATGTGACTCCTCCTAAACAGGTGGCTGTTCAATCCACATGTACCCCACAGAGTCCGTCAGAGGTAAAGGCGTGAGCATCTGCTCTACTAATAATGCCTTCTTTCGGGCGTTCTTTTCAATAAAGAAACAGCGGCAATGATTATGGATTGATTAACAGATCGATCATCTCTTCTATCGTGGAGTATTTCAACAGTGCTTTATAAAGGCTTGATCATAGGAAACCATATGGCGTATAAAACAATAAAGACCCCCAGTTCTTCTTTCATGTGCTTCTACCTGTTCCGGTTCTGGTCTTACCCGCATCAATAATTTCACGTCGCGGTGCCGGGACTAAAAAGCTTCCGTGCTTGCTCCTTCGTCCTGCCAGAGTTTAAAAAAACTTTTTGCCGGATGGAAACAAGTTTCTTTGCAGTAAAAGGTGGTCTATCAGCTTATGCCACCGAAACACGTCGCTTTGCTTTGAGAAGTGCACCCAAGAGACCACCTGGTTCTACTAGGAGGAAGCACATTTGGAAAAGTGTAGAACCTGGGTTATCAAGTTTAGTGCTATGCACTTGGGCAATGTGCCCATTTTGATTCTCCACTCTTTGTGATTTTTACAATTGTATCTTGATAGTCTCATATGTTGTTTTTAATCGTTTTTAACCAATGCTGATATTTGAAGTGCAGTAATTACATATGCATTATTCTGAAACTCAAGTTTTTTTTAAATTAAAAAAAGGTTTTTAACTTATTGATTTTGATACAGAGCATGAAACAAGAATAAAATATATTGTATTTCTCATAATACATTCTTTTGGTTTCCATTTAAGGTTGGTGATGCATATAGTGTATGGATGATATTAATGTGTATGCATGATAGTGTGGATCTGGATGCTTAAAATAAACCCAAAGGGAATTTATTTTTGACAGAAGTGTCTATTTGGTGTCCTGTCCCTTTGGTGAGGAGGACCCCTCTCCTATATTTGTCTATTCTAAGAAAGCACCACCCCAGTATTAATGTGCTATTCTAAATGTATACAAACACCACGTAACAATGCAGTAAATTCTTTATGTAATTCCACTCTATCTGAATTCCTGGCCCCATTCCTTTGAAATGTGCATGGTCTAGCTCAGTCTTAATACAACTAATAAGCAATTATCACAATATCCACTATTCATTTGGCACGGTGTGCCTTCCTTGTTCTCTTCCCTTTAATCAGGCAAAGCTCCAACAAGTGTTGCCAACTAGCTAATAATGACTAAGTAATAAAGTAACAAGCTCCTCATAGAGAAAATAAACGTAAACTCATCCTACACCCATAAAACTCATGACTCACATTTCATCCCAACATCCAATTCAAAACACCAATTACAATGTGAAGCACCCTTAAACTAACTGATCCAACATATCTCTTACAACAAATTAAGTTTAATCTGTGGCCAGAGGCTGATGCTTCGCCATGGTTCAAAGTTTGTATTCTTAATAAGGGGTTTGCATTCTCATTAGAAGCCATGGACCACACCCACAGCCTTTTGGGACACTGAGGTTTCTAGATTGTCAGGAGGTTTGTGTAAATACATTTTCATTTCATAATTAAATGATATTTGTGGGTACAAAAGCTGTTAATGACATGATTAATTCTGAGTTATCATTCTGCCTCGCATGTGTTTTTGGTTTTGAGGTAAAACATAAGGAAATCCTGGACTTGGGTGTTCGGCAGATTGGTTGGCTCAATTCCTTTTTGATGAAGGGCGTCATTTATTGAACATCTCTTGCACATGTCAAATGATGGTAGAGTATACTTACCCAAAATTCAAGGTCTAATAATATATAATTAGCATTTTGCCAAGAGACCTTAGAATCCTAATTTTTTTCGCCTATTGAGCATGTTAAAAACTCAAGAACAACAAGATAACTCACACTGAAACCTGGTGTCTATTGGCATAGGGGATATGCATGAGTTTCACAAAGAGGATTCCTGTATTTCACTCACGGAGGTGAACAAATAATCAAACAGATGAGTCTTTACTCACATTCTTCTCAATATTTACAGCGGTGAAAAAGACCCAGGCCTCAAAACCACATAGGGGTGAAACACGTGTTGGCACAACCTGAATGTACCGGACATTACTTGCATGCACCTTGCAAAATACGTCATTGAACGAACACTGGAATACATCATGTGAAATATGTTCAGAAGTCAATATTGGTCTATTAAAGTGATTTAACTTATGTGAGAAAACCTAAGGAGAATAAAAGAAACTTTATGGCAAAAGTAAAAGGACTAACTTGTAAATTTCTTTAACAAAAGAATGAAATACGTCACTGCATTGGATGATTATTATTAGACCTTAAATTGTAGGTAGGTACACTGCACCCTCATTTGCCAATCGGATCATTTGAAAAGTTTTAGTTTGTCCTAACCTCAAGAGTGTACCGCCTCAGATAAAGGGTATTATTCAAAACAGGGCAGAAGTGTTGGGCCACTTTCTCTTGTTCAAATCTCTTGCATGTGTGCCAGACACCTCCATGGTGAGACCCCCGAGTATCCGGTATCCTGTTTGCCTTTCTACTCATCATTGGCGAAATTATGACTTTTCCTGTTACCTGTGCGTGTAACCATGGCACCCAATGCTAGAGCTGGTCATTCCTATTCCCATTTGTGCTGCCCATCTTCACCTGGCCAAGGAGTCTTGTGCAAAGGCACAACTGAGTAACTTTCCACTCTTGCCAGCAAATCCACGCTGTACATGTGCACCAGCTCTGTGCCTGCTCCTCTGTCCTCTTCAAAATGGCAACAAGGGTAGCAAACTATTGTACTGTTATGCAGAAGTTTGTTCAGGTTTTATTTAACAAAATATTTGGAGTAGATGCTGGTTTCTAAATTGTGATTGCAGACTTTCTCCTAAAACACAATGCACAACTTTTGCATTTCCCAGGATTTTTGGAGAAAATACCATTGTGCCATTGTTTAAGAGTTCGTTTTATAACTAATGTAGGGATTCATATTTGACAGAAGGGGTGTATAGATTTGAGACTGAGTGGTTGATCGACCACCGTGTTAAGTAATTGAACATTCTTAGATAACCAGCGAATAGCTGTTCATACTCATAATGAAGGGTTATTAGTGTCACAGCAAGTAGCTGGCGTTGGAATCACCAAATCATTGTCTTTTAAGAAGCACAAGTACTCTTTGCATTTAGGGGACACAGTATAACTGAACAAATAGCAAAAGCCTAGTGATGGGAAGAACCGCACACAGTCAAATAGCGCAAACTAAACACTTTCTCATATGTTAATGCTAGGAGGAAGTGAAATGGTTTATTCGTAAGACTGAAAGGAGAAGCGTAAAACTGTGTGAGGGAAGAAAACAGATGCATGAAGTATACAAGCTTAAGAGAAAACGCTGAAATATTCCAGAGATCAATGACAGACGCACAAATTAAGTGGTTCGATTAAAGTCCAATTAAGAAGGAAACGGTCTGGTTAGAACTAACACAACAAGGTGGATAAGGTAATAAAGCCAGAATGGACTCACCCTAGTATACTGAGTGAGCGCAGGGAGGTGCCGCTGACAGAAGCAGTGGGGAATAGCGGATGCCCAATGTCACAAATGTGTATATAGAGTGGTTAATCGCCTTAAAGTCAGTGAGCTTCGACATGTTGGGAAAATTAAGATAAAGGAAAACTGATGGTCACAGAGTAACAAAATACAGGACTACATGGTTTCGTCAGGAGAAATGAGAGAGGACTAATACTGGAGCAGCTTCATGGGCTGTGACATAACCAGGTCAAAAAAGCAATTCGTAAAACATTTTATTTATATTTTTAATACATACGCATCATTATCTGAACAATGGACTACACTAGAAGCTCTGCATGCTCGAAATCCTTCAACTAAGGAGTTCTGGGCAGCCTGGATATACAATTAGAACATTTTCTGATGTGTTTTCTGCTGTCCCATGCAGTCCCCAAAAATATTTCAAAAACAAACCTGGCCGGCAGCACAGATTGCATTACAGCAACAAATCTGGCTAGACAATTCACCACAGCACAGGATCAATTAATAAACAATGGCAGTTCAAGATGTAGAGCATCGCTAGGCGTATGCATTACCAAAAAATGAGTCATCTTCGGGCAACTTATGGAATTGCAACATTAGCAGGTCATGCGCTGATAAATGTTCAGGTTTCTCTTTCCAATGGTACAAACCACCTAAATAATTGAGCGGCTTGATTTCTTCAAGGCGGTACGGGCAGGCCACCCATGCATATGACAGGGCCAGAGTACAGCTGTAGACAATTGATGAGCAGGGCTGGCTTTCGAGAGGTGCGACCAGTGCAGCCACACCTGGGGCGGACTCTGGTGGGGGAGGGCGATGTGTTTAAAATCAATTATTGTTTTAAAAGCATGTGTCCAGCAGTTTTCAGGCAACAACAAAAATGTCAAGATAACTTTGGTGATTAATGTTCCTGCTTGTGAGAGATTGGAGTTTTGTCTAATGACAGTTTTGACTCATCATAATGTAGCGAGGAGGGTTAATGTGCCTCCTGCAAAGAACGTGTACCCTTCATATCACAGAATTGAGTGTAAGTGAACTATGAGTAGCGCTATAGAAAAATGAAATGTTTGTCAGAGAGAGGCTATGGAGAGATGAGGCGCACCTATGGAGAGTGGTAGCAAGGGATTCATTGAGAAGGTCATGGTGGGTGTGGGGGCAAGAAAAGATGGTTGCACCGGGCGCCACCAGCGCTAAAGTCAGCCCTGATGATGAGGTATAGCAAGATGCCAGTGAAGTCATATAAACATTTGGGTTTAGGTTTTATACATATCACCCAAATTAAACCATTTGTAGCTTCACCATAGTTGTTAATAACCCCTCTGATGCTTGTCAGTATTTTCAGTGACGTATGTACTTGTATACCTATAGTCACAATTCTTATCATATGACAGCTCATCTCCCCGTCCTCTGCAGATAAGCTTTTTACCACCGCAGGCAGGATGTCTGATATTCGGCTGAGCTACTGCTCATTCATTGTGTTATACAGTTTTGCAGGCTTTCGCCAATAACTTGGGCACTCACTACAAAAACCCGTGCTACCCATTATATCTCTTTTGACCCAAAGGAGTAACTTGAATCGACATTCAAAGCTGCATTTATGAGGCCTTTCTATATATATTATCAACTTCCCAGTGCGGCTTCCGCCCGGGCCTTAGCACAGAGTCTGCCCTCCTAGCAGTGACTGAACATCTGAGGGCAGCACTGGATGAGGGACGCACCTCGGCACTGATCCTATTGGATCTCAGTGTCGCATTTGATACAGTCTCTCACCAGATCTTGCTGCGGAGGTTGAAGGAGGCTGGCATCGTGGGCCTCGCACTGGACTGGTTCACCTCCTTCCTCTCGGATAGGTCCTTCCAGGTGTCGGCCCCTCCCTTTCACCTCCAGGGTCCATTCCATCAAACAGGCAGTGCCGCAGGGTTCAGAGTTAAGTCCAACGCTTTTTAATTTGTATGTTCAGCCTCTAGCTGCAGTAGCCAAGAGCAGAGGGCTGACTATTGTATCATATGCTGATGATACACAATTGGTAGTCTCCCTCTCCGATGACTGTCTGAATGACGCTGTTAAGTTTCGGAGCGGTCTTGCTGACGTCTCGGGGTGGATGACTGCCAACTGTCTCCAGCTTAATGCCAACAAGTCTGAGGTCTTGCTGGTAGGGAAAGATCTTGAGCTATGGAGCGAACAGTGGTGGCCCGCTACCTTGGGTTGTGCACCCGCCACCAAACAGGTGGTGAAAATTCTTGGTGTCTGGGTCGATTCGGCTCTTAATTTCCAAACCCAAACTAAGAAGGTGGCGGCGACGTGCTTTGGTATTCTTCGTGGGCTCAAACCTCTGCTGGGCTTTTTTGACCCTTCCATACGGCAGATGATCGTCCAGGCATCTGTGCTGTCGAGACTGGATTATGCCAGTTCGCTCTATTTGGGGGCCAACAAGACAGAGATTCTGAGACTGCAGAGGGTCAAAAATGTAGCCGCCAGAACTCTTCTCGGCATGCCTAGATTCTGCTCCACTTCCAGTGCTATTCGTCGGCTACATTGGCTACCGGTGGCGAGACGTGTGGAGTTCAAGTCCCTCTGCCTTGCTTTTAGGATCTTGAATTCCCTTTCCCCTGGCATTCTAGCGGGCCTGCTTTCCTCCTACACTCCCACTCGCCATCTCCGTTCGTTGGGCCAACACTTGGTGGTTGTTCCCTGGGTTAGGAGGGCTCGCGCCGGTGGGCGCTCCTTTCGCTCACTGGCAGCTAAACTTTGCAACGCCCTCCCTGTACATATCCGGAGTATGGCTAATTATCTGGCATTTCGTAAAGCACTGAAGACCCATCTTTTCCCTTCATTTTAGGCCCTTCTTGCAGTTTACTCCCTTTGTGCCTGCCTCTGTGGCCTGTAACAGCCTATTGGTTTCTTCTCTTTAGTTATGATAGGTTCCCCTTGCCGTCAGCTGCCTTTGTTGCTATTAGCGCCGGGGACGCCCCTTTGCTGGGGCAGCTGCACGCTATACAAGACATCCTAACATACCATAACATAGCTTGATGAGGAAAACAAAACCGACAAAGAACAACAGAAAGTTGAGAAAAGGGTAAGCATGAATCAAGATACCCCCCACCCGCCCCCGAATACAAAACATTCCCACTACTTACCAATGTCATCATCAGTACGGTCCGCAGGATCTTTCTCAAGGCACTCTCGTACCACATCTCGCCCAAGTAAGGGATCTGAGGCCCTATCAATGTCTTCATCTTCCTCCTCTTCATCCTCCGAATCCACAGGAGCCTCGGGTAGACCAGTCAAGTCTACATCCCCCATCTCACTTTCTGTCGCCTGCAGAAAAGACAAGATAGACTTGTACTGTACTATATGTGTAAGACACTGGGGAAATGCATTGAGAACAGAGTCTAGAATTCCAGGTTTGTAACATGGTGGCAGAGTTTTTATAGAAATTAGTTATCAAAAGCCATGGGCATCAGGTCCAAAAACTGAATATAACCATTAACTATATTTATTTAATAACACCTAGGAAAGTATTGGGAAGGAACAGAAGAGTGTGGATGTCTTCTCGTTCATTCAGGAGCTTAAATGGCTTGGTTTTTAAGAAATATTGAGTCTTTAAATGAAAAATGCTCAGAAATAAGTCCAAAAAGGCAAGAGGAATACTTTCGAACTGAAGTTGATAGATATTTATAACTACAGTGAGTCTGCACTCACTCCTACTTCTCTTTACTGTCTTCAAAATAGAACGTAATGTATACTTCATGTGGCTAATTCAATTCAAGTAATCAAACGTCATTAGATATATCATGCATCTGGAACAGTAAACTGAGCATTTAACATTTCTACTGCCTTAGATCTGTCCAAATGTATTCATATTGACCTTAATAATGTATACATTGTTTATATGTTAAAATAACGATGAAACACCAACAAGCCAGAGAGAATATCATACATTTTAGATAATCTGTACACAGCGATCATTGCCCAATAGGCTGCTTGCAAAGAAAATTAAGGCAACATAATTTTCTGTTAAAAAAAAATAACTATCTTCACCATTTTCTATTGAGCACATGAGCACAGTCCATCTTCAAAGCCTGCATGAAGACCGAGAACAGATCTTTTAAACCAAATGGTTAAACGTCTGCGCTGCTTATTCACCCGACGGCGGTCTTTTGCTGTTTAACTTGAACCGTTTAAACTTAGTCGTCTGTGCGACAGTAATATTTTACAAAATCTGCTGCAGCAGCACTTTCAATACCTTTAACAGATGTCTATAATGTTATGTTAAGCTGCTCACTGTTCTTCTGTAGGCGTTGCTAAACGAATTTTATGCACTTCAGAAAATTAATAGAATTTCTACAGCGTATTAGAAGTATGCAGCAAAGCAAAATTAAAATTGCTTGCTGCAGTGCTCATGCATAAAACTAGCGGGGAAGAGTCATTCTTACAGTTATATGGCCCCCTAAGGAATGCTTGAAAGTGTAAAAACTTAATGGACATGTACAAAAAATACACTCATTAAAATAACCACAACAAATCTTAACTGATTGTCAAAACAAACATTACGGGATAGGTTTACACCCAAAATATGCTACTAGTTCACATTAAAGAACATCAAATGGCTTGATACGGGATGATTTCCCCTTATAAAACAAAGGGGCCTTTTCTTCAGCATGGTGGGCGTCACATCCTCTTATAACCACCCTGTGATGCCCAGAGAGGCCTCTCACTTGCCACCCTCTCATTTGTGGGAGAAGTGTGTCCTGTATTTATCCTGGATTCATCCACACAAGTCCTTTAGGTACCCTTTGTGTATCAGCATAACCATGTTAAGCTCAGACAGGCCTCAACTCAACCGCTCTGTGCACTGGAGGCCAGGAGCTGGCAAGCAAGACTGGGGCTTCCAGGGTGACCTGGCAGGAATGGAGGCGTCGCCAGTCAGACCTTGCTAGCTTCCAAAACCAGTACCATTCCTTCTGGCCAACTACTGCGCATCGCTTCCACAAAGTGTTCACGCAAATATTCTGCCTGCTCTCGCCAGTGTAGTGTGCCAGTTCCATTGACGACCTAGAAAGACACAACATCTCTTGGCGTGGTTGTTCGCTTCTTTTAAACTACCCATCGAGGTGCTGATGGCACACACTTAACTCCAGTCACTCAAAGGGGCACTAAAACACGTGCTGCATTGCCGAGTGAAGGGGAGGTGGGTCAAGCCACCAGAAATGGTTTTGTACATATATGAGGTGTGTGAAATTATCTGTACAGCCCATCAGGAAGGTGAGCTGATCTTTAATCCCTCCAAAATATCATGCAGGTCTAATAGCAACCGAGTGAAGTCAGCAACTCTGTTTCAGAACGACAATAAAAATGTGCTTGTTAGGGGGGAAACAAGTTGTTAGATACCATTTTCTTTCAAAAGGTAATAAAGGAAGCATTGTGTTGTAGCTCTAAAATAAGTATTGCATTTCGGTAGCGTTTTCCTACCTCTTGATGGGCTCCAAAGCTCTTCACTGCTGCCCTATTAAGTAGCTACCTCGTTTCTTGTGTGTGGTTAGAAGAAGGCGCTGGCTGAGGTGTCAACTAACAGTGGCATGCTTTGATTTGGTGAGTGAGGCCCAGACGTGCTTCCGACTTGACACAACAACTAGTAACATCATGAGGTGTTACGCAAATGTGATGGACAGTTTTGCATGCGGGCATATAGAGTACAAGTTTGTTTTATCATAACTTTGAGAACATCCAGATCTTTATGTCTGAGAGCATTGTATTGACTGGATTTTGACGAGGACTATAGAAGAATTCTGAATGGAAATAATGAGGTTTGCTTGACTGTGAGTAAAGCGGCTTGTGATTCATCTGCCACACCCAGTCACATCCGAGGTGCTCGTAAATATCTATCAAGGGAAAGAATCTTTATTTTCGAAACAAGTAACTTGCTGGTATCCTTTCTGATACAAACGCTTGGGAGTGGTATACTCTTTCCATGATCCTCGCCGCACCATATCTAAAATCACCAACAGCTTTTAGTATTCTGCTCAGAAACATTTCCTTAACTGTAAGGCACTTTTAGATTCCCTTGAGTGGAGGTGAGTGTGTAATATGAATAAATAACAGAATGCTTATAACTCTCGCAGAATAAAAAAATCCGGTTGCTGCGCATGACAAATGTCTTGATAATCCCTGCTTCTCAAACAGACTTTATCCCAAAAAGGCTTTATTTTGAGAGATGGAGTCCAAGATTACTGTGTAAAGTTCAGTGTCAGTCTAACCCATCACAATCTAAAATCCGACTATATTTGCACAAATTAGACTATAAAACCTAGAACACAACAGTATTACTCAATTAATGGCTGTTTCTTGTCGCCTCCAAAGTACACATTTTGACCACATAAGACAGTAAAAGAGGCGCAATCTATTGTATGCACAAAGCAAGGAAACTGAGGCGAGATACAAGGAATAATTCAGTCAGGCATAAAAGTCACTTTAATACATATCATTTCTATGCCACGAAAGTCTTAAGGGCTCTTGACAGCAGTGGAGATAAATAACTGTGCCGAAAGAGAACTACGAAACGAGAAGAATGCTAAGGTGCCAACCGGACTCGGGCACGCCGCACCTATGGCGGTTTGTGCCGGTCCCCGACGCCGTTGAGGAGGTGGGGCTGGTGCCGCCGCACGGTAACTAACGCAGCCGGCACCGGCCCCAGATTTGTTGAATTTCGGAAGGGGGTCATGCCCCGGAAGCACTCAAGTGCTTCCGGGGCATACGTAGGCGGGTCCAATCTGGATGCGGCCGGTTTCTTGGATGACCAGATAAAAGAAGTTGTGGAGCGGCGGGAGGGTCTTTTCCCTCGCCGCTCCACAAAGCCCCAACGGATGCCGTCTACCCGACGGAGATCTTTTTATTTTTAGCCCACCCACCATCCCCTGAGGCAGCAGAGTGAATGAGTACATTCCTTGTGTTCCGTTACAGGTCTTTTGAATTTTTCTCTTTCAGGTGGTGATCTGTTCTCTGAATTTTCACTTTCAGGTGGCAATCCGTTTTAGGCATTTGACTGTTACATAACAAGCAATTTTTCTCTTGCAGGGCGTCATTGTCGTGTTTTATGGTCTGCGGTAAGGTCATGATTGGTGGGGCATTTTACGGTCCTTAAGTAGGCATCACCATTGTCAATGGGGACGCCTGAGGGGGACAGTGGTCTCTCATAGAACTACAGGGGGCGTTTACGGCCGGTAGGCTGGAGGGTGCGGGGGTGGAGAAGTTCCGCTTCCGGTAGGCCTTTGGGCTAATCCCCGCACAGGCGCACGGGCGCCAAGTTGGCATAACAGCACAGCAGCCCCTGGAAGGTAGTATTTGAGGGCGTAGGGGGTGCCCGAAGGAGGTAACCTTCTGGGCAACCGGGGCCTCCCTCGCAAGGTCACTCCGGTAGGAGGGGTGGACCTAGCACGTACTTGGACCAGTCATGACCTTGTCCGTAGGCTCAATTAAGGATACGCAGAAAACAATAATGTAATATTTTATTTAGGTTAGGAATGGCTATGTATTAGATAATGTTAAGGTTAGCCATACGAAATAACGTAAACACATTGTATAACAGAATTGGTTTATGAATATTCTGGACTGATTGACACATTTTCTGTGTATTGTAAATATAAAATTGTTTTACGTTTGTGTCTTTTAATAAAATACGGCCGGGGTTATTCCGGTCCCTAATCCAAGATAATTGTGTTGTCCTTCTATGCCTCGAGGGAGAGTAGAGGGATTGTGGTACCCATGGGGTCTTGGGTGGGGGGGAAGTGATGTCTACATTGGGGCGGGGACTTGGCAATACCTGGCCATAAAAGGACAGCTTCAATGTTTTTGCCTTAAACAGAAGCGACCCTGTGACACGTGTTACTTCGGCAGAGGTATTTGTGAAGCGGGTCACAACTGAAACATCTGACTCACAAACTCTTAAAATCCTGACTGTAGGCGCTCCTACCCCAACCAGGACCATAAGAGTATCACACCCTCATCAGAAACACAGACCATGAAGAGGCACTCAATATACAGCGCTGTGAAGTGAACTCCAGCAGAGATAGAGAGGTAAGAAGGACGTGCAGCGGGGAAGTGACAAGGTCTACTCTGCAGCCATGTTTTGCACGGCCTGAAAGCCACCAAGAATGACTTTGGGCTCGCTGAAATGAGGGGGGTTAGTAAAGTATAGCCTATAATACAATAAGAAAAGCACACGCGTAACCCCCACTTTTATTGTTTTTTTTATGTATTCCGTGTATTTCTATTTCGTGAACCAAGCAGCAGGGACAACAGAGAGCTTCACATATGAGATAGGAATTATAAAATCATAAAACCAAAGGTCTAAGTGAGGATGGACATGACAAAGAGTGGCTTTTAACCAGGGGGTGTTATTTGAAGAGCTGGGATGTCCGGGGGGGATGCTAGCTCCTGCTTGCCAGTCTCGCACTGATCTAAAATCAGCCGTGGGCAGCACATCGACCGAGTCCGTTTCTAGATATATCTGCGCTGGTAATGAAACTTCTAGAATACATGTCGGACCGCTCCATTAATTAAAAACAAACCGCTACGATTCTAGCAGCTACAGAAAAACATTGTTACCAACCAACTTCTTGCATAGTTACATTTCATATAATCTGGCTTCCCCTTATTTCATGACCACGAAACAGTCCTCCACCTAAACCTAGCGCCCAATAATTGCTGTCACAACGAGAGACTTTGGTAAATCTGCGGCTGAGTTGGTTTGACTTTTCTGCAGAATCCTCTCCAAGCCGTTTTCAGTTGTTGAAGTCTGGGATACTACTAGTAAATTATTCAATTGTTTGTAGACCGCAAAACACACTGATAAACTAGGAACATTTCTCTCCACATCATCTCAGTTGAACTTTGAAGTCCCACGGGGATCACTGTTGTCCACAACTGGCTTTAATATCCTTCTGTACCTACTATTCTAGCATATCAGTCTTAGTATGACATGACTCAGCCTTTTCATTGGCACACCAACTAGCCTGATTGTGTAGCATCCTACCTTACTGCCTCTGCCATCTGGATGCAGAAAACAGGACATATCTAAATAAACAAACCCCAAATTATGTAATTGGGAAACGAAGAACTACCGCCTGTCTCACCAATTTCATGTCTTGGTTTTTGGGGCAGAAGGACGATCAGGTGTCCACAGCGAAACACATAGGATTCCACCCAGGCACTTCCCTGAATACAGTCAGATATTGAAAATCATCTTTTTATATCACTAGCATATTGAACTGAATTTTCTGTCCTATTTCAAATTACACAAATGAATGACGACACCCATATATATCAATAAAAAATCTACACCTAGCAGTTCTGCCAATTAAGGAATTCTCCACCCACAGCAGGAGCAAGTGTGCATGTGTTGCCTGTGGGTGCACTGATACATACAGAAGGGGAGTTGGATAAGTATTTAGTAGATCCAGCCGATGTAGCACAAGGGTAAAGTAACATGTCTGAAGGGAACCCTCAGTGTATTTGGTAAGGCCCTAATCCAACTTACCATTCCACCTGTAGATGCAGAGTTCTGACAGTACTAGCCAATTCTACTGTATCACTCCATCGGGGAACCCCATGCTTGCACAAGACCCAAAGAGTCCATCTTAGGGCTACAGCAGAATTCTGCAAGAATTTTAGAGGAAGAAGCAAAACCTTTTCTGGGACTACAGCGGATCTAGGATCACAGTGCAGCTACTTTGGACTTAAGACCCATCTTTAACCTGTGACAATAATACCCCAGGCAACAGTAAAACATGTAAATGTATAAATATAGAAGTATATATTTCTTTCCACTATGAAAAACAAAGGTTAAACTGAAGCCATGTTTAGCTTGCCTTGGTTATTATATCTTACCCTATGTTAAAAAAAAAAAAAACAGAAATACACCGTAAAACACAGATAAGTTGCAGTTGTGGTTACAAATTAAGACAAAAAAAGACTGAAATGTGACAGCTATGGAAAGGATCGCAATCCACAACTCGTACACCAAATACAATCCTCATGACCCCGCCCTTTATCTGACAGATGCAATTCCAAATGTAAATAATCTTACAGATACAATTAAGTACCCTACACACTATGAAAGAGAAACCTATTTCGTATTATTTATTGTTTTCAGTAGGTGTTGTTATTTAATGACATACTGCCTGTAAGTGTTATTTATTGTTATAAATATTGAGAGGTCATAATAGGCAATACCAACACCACAGACTAGGAGCTGTGAACTTGAGGATGGGGGAGGGGAGCAGGGGTTTCATGGTCCCCCAGGGGATATTAGTGGACCCAGGAACACAGACACTTTTTTTTTTAAGTGTAGGGAGGATGTTGGGAGTAGCTGTTTATACCCCCCTGCCACCACCCACTGAGTCCTGGGGGTCAGGGTGTGCTCACTTCATTTCTTTCTGGGGGTCATGGTGTGCTCACCTCATTTCTTTATGGGGCCTTTCCAAAATTACTGCAGGACAGGGAAACTGTCCTCTGTGTTCTGTAATGATTGCCGCAAGAGAACATTTTCTATTGCTGCCAGCCAATAACATCATTCAGGCCTGTGTTTTTTTTGGTGTTTTTTTTTGAGTGCCCAAACCCAAAATTGACGATGGGAGAAAAAGCTCCCTTGATCGAGAGGATAGGAGTAGTTTTTGAAATATGGTCTGCAGAAGGTGCTCAAACCCAGGTTCGAGAACCATCAGTAGACTAACGGTCCAGATATCTCTATCATTAATGACAGGTCAATTCGAATTGAGGACTACAAAATCATTTTTCTAATGCTATTTCTTGAAATGTACAAAAGAAAATGACACCAAACTAAACAAAGCAAAAGACACACAATTGATGGACGGAATGCAGAACAAATCAAAACATTCACCCCCAGTCAAGAGATCTGGGTTAAATCCATCATTCTTTTGCTTACCATGCCACCCCAGTTTAGACCTGGCCATATGCAAATCAGTCTTGACCCTGTGCCTCATGGGAACAGTCCAGCCCGAACTGCTAAGCCAGGTCCTCCCTGGACCGGAAACAAGCATCCTAGGACCGGTTCGGGTTTCACCCTCTTCAGCCAGGATAGCTTGATTCCAGTGGCACAGTGAGCCCAGGACCCACGTCTGGGCATACCTGGCGCACTTAGGGCGAGAAAGCAAAAGACACACAATTGTTTCTTTTGCATTTGTCGCCCTAAGTGGGAAGGGTATGCCCAGACGTGGGTCCCGTGCTCACTACACCACTGGATTCAAGCTAGCCTGGCTGAAGAAGGGTGATGCCCTGAAACCGGTCCCAGGATGCTTGTTTCCGGTCCAGCGAGGACCTGGCTTGGCAGTTCGGGCTGGACTGTTCCCACAAGGAACAGGGTCAAGACTGATTTGCATATGGCTGGGTCCAAACTGGGGTGGTGTGGTGAGCAAAAGAATGATGGATTTAACCCAGATCCTTGTGACTGGGGGTGAATGTTTGCATTGTCCAGCATTCCGTCCATCAATTGTTTCTTTTGCACCAAACCAAACAAAAGCACATCCTTGATTACATTTCCAATTTAATGATAAGTGTGGTTGTTAGACCTGGCACCATTGGCGTGGGTTTCCCTTCCATTTTTTTGCCTTTACCTCCTGTGTTTTGTTGTGTGTTGGACTCCATTTTTTTTGCTGGTCTAGATGCTTTGGGCACTTTGCCACTGCTGTTCAGTGCCAAAGTGCAAGTGCTCCCTTTGTGAATTATTTGTTATGGATTAGTGATTCCATGATTGGCTTGTTTGATTTACTTGTCAGACCCTAGTACGGTGCACTATGTGTGCCCAAGGCCTGTAAATCAAATGCTGCTGGTGGGCTTGCAGCACTGATTGTGCCACCCACAGAAGCAGCTTGTAAAATGTGACTCAGGCCTGCCATTGCAGAGCCTGTGTGCAGTCTGGGACTGCCATGTCGACTTGGCAAGTGCACACACTTGCCAGTCCCTAAACCTTGCCTTTTCTACATGTTAGTCACCCCTAAGGTAGGCCCAATGTACCCCTGTGGGCAGGGTGCATCTTATGTGAAAGGTAGGTCATGCCTTGATGTGTGTGGCATGTCCTGATAGTGAAATAATGCCAATTTCGTTTTTCACTATTGCAAGGCTGTCTGTTCCCATAGGCCAGAATGGGGAGTTTGTTTATAGCATCTTATAAACATAACTGACCCTGGGAATAAGATGGGAAAATAAAGTTTAGTATGCCTGAACTCAGAATGTTAAAATGCATCTTTTAGTGAGGGTGATTTTTACATTCTGTGTTTGAAAATACCACTTTTAGAAAGTAGATATTTTCTTGCCTAACCATCCAGTGTGCCTCTGCTAGGTTGAGTATTGCTTGTCTGGCTTTTGGATGACAGTGGTTGGAGAAGGGCAGTGGCTCCAGAAGTCTGATGAGTCAGGGCTGGGCTAAATGGACCTGGGCTGCATTTTGAGTAGGGGGAGGAGATTTCCATTTCACCTGAAGGGGCCTGGTCTGCCTTCAACAATGCTGTCTCCACCTCCTGCCAGGAAGCTGCACCAGTGAGGACAGAACTGGTTTTGGCTGGGTACAGACAGTCTCTGCCTTCAGAGAACAAAGGATTTTTGTGGATAAAAAGAGAGGCCCAGACCCCAGACTTTTAGATCACTTCTGGGAATCAAGAGAAACCATTTGCCAAGGAGAAGAGCCGGAGAAGCTGAGGAAGATTACTGCCCCTGTGCTGTTTGTTGTCTGGGGTTGGCCTGCAGTGGCTACTTGCTGCCAAGGAAAAGGAGAAAAATGACTTTGCTGTTTGCTTTGCCATCTACTTGAGGAAGAAGATCTCCAAGGGCTTGAAATTGAGCTTGCCTCCTGTTCTTGAAGTCTCAGGGACACAAAGACTTCATTTCTTCTGTCTCTCTGCATCTGGAACTGCTGTTTCAGCTGCCGCAGAAGGAAATTGCAACACCGACGAGCGACGACGTAACCTGCAGCGAAGCCGTGGGCACCGCTCGTGCAAAGCACGCCGCATCGCCTCGATTTGCACCGTAGGCCCGATGCCTGATGACGCCGTGCCGCATCGACTCCGACGCCGGGGCTTCATCAACGTGGAGCGGATCCTCGACGTGGGTAACTACCGAATCCATCGACATCACACCGTCGTAAGGAACAGAGGCCTCGCCGCCGCTGTGACGTCACCTCCGCGACACAGTAAGGAACAGATGTCTCGCCTCCCCTGCACCGCAATAAGGAACTGAGGCTTCCCCTCCCCTGGGTCGTAAGGAACAGGCGCCGCTCTACGCCGATGAAGCATCAGCTCCCCGACGCCGTTGTTTTCATCGTTTCCAAGGTACTGTTCTTTGGGGGGTCTGTTTGACTCCGCGCCCGACGCCGCGCACCTCGTGGTCAGCGCCGTACATTGGGATTTCTATCTGTCACGACGTCGTGATAACTCCAGGTGGAGTTATTTGTTGCTAGGAACTTGATTTAAGTGAATAACCTATTTTTAAGGATATTTTTGATACTGTATTGTGGATTTTTGTCGTTTGGTCTTGTTTTGGTTTAGATAAAGTTTACTTATTTTCCTAAACTGGTGTGGTGTGCATTTGTAGTGTTTTTACTGTATTACTGTATGTGTTCACAAATGCTTTACACACTGCCTCTGAGATAAGCCTGTCTGCTCGTGCCAAGCTACCAAGGGGGTGAACAGGGGTTATTTTAGAAGTGTATCCCCCTTACCCTGACTAGAAGCAAGGGTCCCTATTTGGACAAAGGTACCTACCTCTGCCAACTAGAGACCCCCATTTCTAACAGTGGTGTTATTCCATACAGGCATTTTTTCGTTAGCACAGTTCAAAGTTTCCTATGGGAGTTAAAATGGGGAATGCCACTTTTCACACAACACCCTCTTTTTTTGCCGTTTATGGCCAGATGATCACAAACATTTTCAAATCGATAGTGAAGTGGAGGAATATGTTTTTGGGAAAGTTTTGTGCAGATTTGACAAATGGTACCAAAGTTATTTAAAAAAGCTCCTTTTCAATGAAAAGTCTTAGGCAGATAAAGATATGACTCCTCTTGGCTTAGCACGTTGCCCACTCCACTCTCCTCGGTTACTCCACAGACAGCTGAAGATATCATCTGTTTCCCATGATGGGGTATTATTCATTGTCAGCATGCCATCACAGACCTGCTGCATACTGGGGAGGAAACTCCTTTTGTTCTTTCACCCCTTTGCTTCAGCTGTGAATTTGTTTTTGCACTCGCTTGTCTGCGGGAGGGGTGGGGTGTTCGCTAGGGTTTTCACGATCACAAAACAGCACTCGATATACCAACACATAAAACGGAGGTGGGCCCACATAGCCTTCTTGCAGGAAAAACACTTTGCCAATGGGAGGTTTCTTGGCTACATAGGCGCAGGGGATGCCAGTGTTTTGAAACTGGCTACTCGAGGTATCTGGATTCACCTGTCTATCGGAGGCTAATGGGCAATATGTTCTGGTAGAGGGGGTACTTGATGGCTTACCGGTATTATTGGGGTGAGTCTACGCACTCAATGTGGAGCAATCTACTTTTCTTGCCACCCTTTCTGCCCAATTAGTACGATGGGCCCACATACCCTGGATAGTCAGGGGCGATTTCAATTGAGTCCTCGACCTTCAGTGAACCGATCGTACCCAACTCTTCCAAACTCCCCTACTGCCCAAGTTACTGCCTCGCTTCCCCACTGGGACACACAATGGTCCTTACTTGACAGTTGGAGAGCCCTGCACCCCATCACTAGTGAATACTCCTTTGACTCTCCTTCTCATGAATTGTACATTCAATTAGATAGGTTTTTCTGCCCCTGACCACCCAATTGCATTTCACAGATGCAGAGTACTTAGGTAGGACGTTGTCGGATCATAAGGCCCTGATGCTACGACTTACGTGGGAAGGTTACAGACCTCCTGTGCCCACATGGAAGTTACAACCCACAGACTTAGAGAACCAGGTCTTCCAGGCGACCACTCGGGATGCCCTCACCCACTACTTTACAGTGAATGCGAATACTGCCACCACGTGGCTTTTCGAATGGGGTGCAATGAAAATGGTGGATCGAGGACATTGTATACACGCTGTCATAGGCACTAGGGCCACGGTCACTCGTGAACTTGACCAGGTTGAGCGTGTTTTCTTTGATCTGGAGCATGCTGCTTGCGAGTCTGAAGAAGGTCGACATGCGCTGCTCGAAGCACAGTATTGCCACACGCGTCTCCTTGAATCCCTCCGGTGCCTTCATACCAAGCATACTAGGCTAGGACAAGCCAGGCCACCTACTAGCATGGCTCCTGCAAAGCAAGGTTGCTGCCACGCCAGTGACTGCAATATGTAATGGCCCCACATCGGTTGCCTGCTCACAGGCAGATATCCATAAGGTGTTCTGAACACACTATCAAACATTATATGGATCCGACCACACTTTGTGCCCTACTGTGATAGACTAATTACTCTCCATGACTGCACTCACGCGAGTGACAGCGGAACACAACAAATTCCACTGTGCCCTGTCACAAAGCAGGAGATACATGTGCTATATTATATGTGACACTCCAACATGTAAAACCCAGGGTCTGGATGGACTTTCCATCGAGTTTTACAAGACGTATTCCGTCCATTATAACGTGCACCACCACATATCCATCCCTGGGGCAACACTGTGTTGCTCTTGATGGGGCAGGCATGAAGCAATCCACACACCATTACTGTGAATGTAAACCAAAAGTAGGCATTATACTGTTTATTAGTTTGTTGTTTATTCTTGAAACCCATATCTACGGAGATGACTTGCCATAGATACAATGCCTTTGATTTTGTACTGATGACACTTGCTGAGTGTGTAACATTGTGGATAATGCTCTCATTTCTGTCTTAAGTAATAGCATTTTGTATTGTATTAAAATTCAAAAAATTTGGGAGTTAAGTTGGATACTAGTCTATCAATGAAGTCCCATATCCAAACTGTTGCTGGTACCTGTATCGGGCTGATAAGAATGGCAAAAAACTTCCTTCCTCTACTCCCGGTTGAATCCCGGAAGATCGTGGTGCAAGCCTTAATTACATCCAGGTTGGATTATGTAAACATCTTGTATCTGGGGCTCCCTGAATATTTGCTCAATCGGCTGCAGGTTGTTCAGAACGCCGCAGCCAGAGCCATCCTTATGGTTAGCCCCAGAACACGCATGTCGCCTCATTTGAAAGCACTACACTGGCTCCCGGTGAGAAAGAGGATTCAGTTTAAGGCTCTGGTGTTTGCCTATCGTGCTTTTTACGATTTGGGTGCGGTCTATCTGAGAAGTAGGATCCAGCACTATCGGCCTCAACGTGTTTTAAGGTCCTCGGGACAATCCCTGATGGTGATTCCCAAATTCACTCGTTCTTGGATTGGAGGTCGTTCTTTCCAGGTTCAAGCGGCCTGCCTATGGAACACTCTGCCCCTTCATCTTAGACTGACCCAGGACTTGTTGCCCTTTAGAAGAC
Organism: Calotriton arnoldi; assembly: GCA_963921515.1. Lineage (NCBI taxonomy): Eukaryota > Metazoa > Chordata > Amphibia > Caudata > Salamandridae > Calotriton > Calotriton arnoldi. Next base: position 1,400,583 of record CAWUFW010001131.1, read on the forward strand.
TACTTAAAACATGGCTGTTCCAGCAATAATACATTGGTAAGGTAGGTTGGGGTTTTCTGTCTGGTGGTTTTGGAGATTAGCGCCGGGACACTCTCTGAGTATCCGTGCGCTTTATAAATCCCTATTTCATTTCATTTCATTCATTTCATTTCAATAAAGATGTGGGGGGGAAAAAAAATCAATGGAAAGTCTTGCCTACCTAAACTACACAGGTGATATATATATATATATATATATATATATATATATGTGTACTCACACACACATACCACATACAAAAACGCAAACACACACATACCCACGCGCGCGCACACACACGTGAAAATAATTTTTGGGTGGCCCTTTGTGGAAAGTTTGGCGCTGATCTGTCAACTGAGGCCAAGATAAAGGGGGTGTCCCAAAATTGTGATTTCCCATTTTAATTCCCATATGAAAGTTTGTTCACCAATACAGAAAACGCAGCTGGATGAAATGTCACCAAATTTGGCACAAAGTAAGAACTTTACTCAGAAATCGTACATTTTTTGTGATTTGGTGAAAATTCTTTCAGTCGTTTTCAAGAAATCAGCTTTTGAAAGGGGGGCTGGTGTTGGGCATAATGGGTTTAACCCTCAGGAAAAGTTGAGAGAGATAGGACCAGTGGTACTCCAATGGTACATTAATTAAAAAAATACTCAAACCTGATTGGTCGATCTTCCGTTGGCAAATTCAGTTTCAAGGTATCAGAGCACTCTGATTGGCTGGCTGCAACATTGGGACAAAAGCTTGCAGCCACCACACCAGCACAGGACACAAGGACTAGTCCGCAAGTCCTAAGAAAGTTACCAAAGGTCATATAAGGGTGCCAGTTGAGAACACCCTGACTCCCAGGCCCATGTGCGAGTGCAACAATAGAACCGCAGTAGCTCGAGGGAAGGGTGGGCAAAGGCCTTTGCTGCAGGCAAGACCCTCTAGTCAACCCCCACTATGCACGGGCCAGCGCCGTGTAAAGCAGGTGTTGGCCACACGCAGCAGGGCCTGGGTGCAGGCCAACCCCCACTGTACACAGCTGAAGGCTGTGTGCAGCAGGGGTTGACCACTCCGAACAGACCCTTGGTTGGGTGTAGGACCCGGCCATAAGCGGGGCCTTTAGGCCATTCCCTGATGATAGGCACAGCTAGAGGCCGTGGCAGCGAGGGCTGACTGCCCCACCAAATGGGCTGGGTGCAAGGCTGTAGCCCACGCCTGCTGTGTTTTTTTGTGAAGCAACCACAAAAATGGTGGTCTACTGACCCCAGCAAGTCAACATCTGTGTGATGCCAAAAAATTGTAGTAGCATGCAATTTGTAACCTATCTCATGAATATTAATTAGGGAGGTAGGTATGAGATCCATTAGGTTCACATATTTTGAGAAACAACCTATTAGTACATAGGTCGGTTCACAAAATATCACTAGATTTTAAAAAAAATCCATATTGTGACCACCTTTTTGTAAATCTAACATTGCTACCTCCTGGCGGAGGTCCATCGTAACAGTTAAGGACAGGCATGACAAACATACTTTTTTTGTTCCATTTTTAAACCAGTAAATGTGGTTACAAAAAAAGACCCCTTTTTCTTATAAAACTTTATTTTTATAGATTAAACTAAAAATATCTTAAAAACAGGGTGTCCGGGCTTGGGAATACAAATAAACAAACACTTTTTACAAGTGGCCTGATGAGCTACCACATAGTTATTGAGAGCAGGGGCACTCTGCTCGCCAACAGATATGACTTAACTGCAGGTTAGACAAAGATACCAGTTCTAGGAATGCAGGGATCGCATTCTGGCTGCTGGCCTTCATAGATATCCGAAAGAAGTCAATGTGTGGGAGCCACCTGCTGGAGAGCAGTGCCAGATGTAGACCCCATGGTCCACCTGCTGTATTTCTTTTTGCAACGTTGTATTGCCGGGAACGTCATGCAATGTGATTCTTATTCATCCCGGAAGTATCAAAAGAGAACTTTTTCCTCATTCCTCAACTGTACTACTTTACATATATTTTGCATGCATCTTTCGTGGCAGAGACCTTCTTCTCGTCAGATGGAATTCTGAAGAACTCACAAAAGATGGATTCGGGAGGGCCTTTGCTTTCCACCGCTTCAGTGTCTCGAGCTTCCGGGTGGTCTCCTCCTGCTGCCATTCTCCAAGTTATTTTTTGACTAATTCCCATTAAAGGAGGCATCCAATAATAAGGAAAGCTTGCACAGGGTGTGACAGAATTGGGAAACAGCCTTTAACATGTATAGTAAGTATTGGTAAGGTAGATAAAGGATGGTAAGGGTAATTTTAGGGTTGGGTAGTGGTAACGGCAGGTTAGACATAAATGAAAGAAAGGTGTGTGTCTGTCTGTGTCCGTCCAATCTGGTCCCAGGTGTGCGGATGGATTGCGGCCCTCCTTTTTCCCTTGTGGTAGTGCGATTCTGTCAGCAGGGCCACGCCAGTTCGTGTTGCTCTCAATTGCTGCCGGAATTGCAACAAGGAAGAATCGCACTCTCAGGTGGATTTAAATCTGCTAAATTTATTGTTAAAAACACAGAAAGTGCAACACAACGCGCTTCGGTCCCCCTGGACCTTGATCACGGGATAAAATGCTTAGTTCTTCACCCCTATTTATCTTCCCATAGTTCTGTTGTTAGTTCCAACTTGTTCCCCATGTTCTTCTGGGAAATATTCATTTTGCTTCAATCAGGGAGTTTCATTGTGTTTTATAAAGTGTTCATTGTGCTTAGTGCAATTTTCTAAAAAGTGCTGAATAATTTAAATGTGAGTGCCACTGCAACCTTAGGTGAATTTCTATATTGAAAGGTTTGTAATTGCCATTCAAAGTGCAAGGTGCAGTTGTAATTCATTTTCCACTGTGCTTGAGACATGTGCATGGGATCAAAGCCTGTGCCCCAATTATTTGGTTTACGATATATATTTTGCAATCATCTGGTTGTATAACAGTTGTTTTATATTGTTTTATGTTCATCCTGTCTCTGGCACTTTTTTGTTTCGTTTATTTGAATCATAGTGCAATCTCTGAGCTTGCTGGTAATAATAGTTTTATAATTCAGAGATTGGCCATTTGTAGGTCTCGCCTGAGCCAGCGCTGCACTGGTGAGACTTTTAGTAAGTGGCTTTTTAGAGTGCTACCCACAGGCTTTTGCTGGCCTCCAGCTTGCGTTCACGATCGCGTGCACGCGCAATCAGGCGCCATCTGGCTTCCCTCGCCATCTGGCTTCCCACCCTTGCACTCGCAGCGGCTTTTATCGCTCGCGATTACTTTCACTTTCACGGCCGCGCGGCCAATGCTTGTTTAAAGAGCTTGCTGGAGCTCCGTTGTCATCTCTTATGTGCAGCCTGCTCTCGCGCTTTCACTTTTAAAATTGTGCCACACGCAGCGCCCGATCATTATCTAAGGGCTTGCTGGCAGGGTTCAATCACCTCCCTTAATTGCTTTTCAAACACATGAGACTGCAGGGTGGACTTGTTTTTTGAAAACCTGAATTTGCAAGTGAGACGGGCATGCTTTTACAAGCGTCTGTCTCACACATCTAGCGTGGTTTTGTTTTTAAACTGAAGCATTTTTTCTTCATCCCTGCCCTCCGGAGGAATACACTTTATTACAGCCTCTCAAGTCGTGTGGGCCGGGGTAGGGGCGGTCATTAAAGTGCGGCACGTTGGATTTTACATGCACGCCATGTAACCAGGTGCCTTTAGAGCTGTCTTCTCTGTTGCTGCTCGCGGCTTTAAATACTGCTGTTTGGTGCCAGGCCAGTCGATTTCCAACCGGCCAAGACTGGATGTATTGCTACACGGCTATGGTAAGGGGCAGGGGGCACTTGTTTCATGGCGCATTAGCATGGTGAGCCAACACGGGTTCTGTGCGGCATAGTTTTCCTACGGTTTGCACAGCTGACTTCTTGCGTTACTATTTTCCTTTCTGTTTTTCCATGAGACTCATTTGTTTTCCTTACCCAGAACAGAAGCACTTGCTCCATCTTCTCATAGGTTTTTTAGGACAGTATATTTGCAGTAACTCATATCGGCTTATACATAGACTCTCAGTTCCTGCATAAAGCAGTGTGTTGTTATGCTGCAGTGATAACAATCCATTATGCTATTGCTTGGATACTTTGCAGCAGTGCAAATTCTACACAATATGGAAATGGTGTAAAATGAATTTTAAATGAGTTGTAAATGACTACATATTACAGGATGCTAAAATACATTGAGGTATATCGCACAGGCACCATGTAGGCTTTGCTGGGGATTTCATTGGTACAGTATTGTTGGACACACAAGGGCCAAACCATCATTGCAGCAGCACACATGACCGAAATGGCACAACTGCACAAGAAATCGGGCGGAGATGTACAGTAGAACAGCAAATCGCCTCATCTTAATATACTGCTTTGTATCAAAGTCGTTGTTATATCTCATTCTTTTGTATTGCAGTGTTATAAAGAAAACAAGCATTGGCAAAGCCAATAGGTCTCGGCAATGCGAGAGAGCTATTGCCATTGTCAATTTATTTTATCTATGTGGTATAGCAGTTGTTGCATTAGTTACAAAACATTAATTCTTAATAATTTGCATTACGCGTCAACAAAACTCAAAATGCGGTCAGCATCTCCACAAGGCTGCGAAACCCTCAAAAGACTGCAATGGTAAATGATTGTTCTTTTTAGAATCACCATCCCTATTAATTAGTTAGCAGCTCCGTACGAGGTTGCAGCATCCCAAAAAGTACTGCAGTGATAAAACTGCTTCCATAGTTTGACACTAGTCATGGATGCTTAAGTGATCTTAGTGCAATTCGCGGCTCCGTGCACGCAACTTTTTCATCTAAAAGCGCCGCCGCATGTTTTGTTAGTCTGCAACTTCGTACGAGTTTAGAGAGCTTCGGAAAGCACCATGATGATCACTTGTTTTTTAATTGTATTTATATTACCTGTGAACAAAACTCAAAATACGTTCAGCAGCTCCATATGACTCTATGAAACCCTCAAAAGAACATCAGTGGTAAATTACTGGTCCTTTTAGAAATCTCTATCCAAATTTGGTAGTCGGGAGCTCCGCACAAGGCTGTAGCATTTCAAAATGAACCGCAGTAATAAGTCACTTACATAGTTCAACACTTAGTCATAGGTGTTTAAGTAATCTCAGTGCAATTTGTGCCTCCGTGAATGGCACATTCTTTATCTAAAAGCGCCGCCGCATGTTTTGTTAGTTTGCAACTTCGTACGAGTTTAGGGAACCTCGGAAAGCAATAAGTTTCTTCGGTTACGTGACTCGTGGTCATGTTAATTAGCCTTCAGTTCCGTTACGGGATTAAGAAACCCCAGAATGAACCGCAACGGTAAATTGCTTTCATCTTAGGTTGTCTAACACTCTGTTGTAGTTGTTAAATGGCCCCAATACAAATACTGGCTCCATGCACAAGAATATTTTAGTTAAAATGCTGTATTACCTAAATACGTCTGCAGCTTTAAAGAGGAAGGGGACTAGGGAATGGGTGTATGTGTAAGCAAGGACGCCGGCATGATAGAAAACGAAACCGACATCTGGCAGAAACCTTGGGCAGTATGAGCTGAATGGAGGGCCCCCTTGCTGCAGTGCTGCCACAAACATATGGGCACCTCTACACAGAAACAAGCATTAACAAGCATTGGCATAGCCAATAGGTCTCGCTTTTGGGACCTTATAAGTATTTAGTTATGCAGCACAATATCCTTGGTGCAACATCAACCGTTGCATGGCTAAACACTTATAAGGTCCCAAAGGCGAGACCTATTGGCTATGCCAATGCTTGTTCTCTTTTGAGGTATGAGCCACATCACTTTCTTGCCCTCTGATGGGTTGACCATCTTGTGGTTGCTTTTATAATTGCATTTTGTGGGCCAAAAATATTAAAAGGAAGACTCCGAGACATGCTTGTTTTATAAACAAAAAAATATATATATATGTATTATTTTGACATTTTTCATCCACAAAATGCAATAATAAAAACTACATAAAGAAGGAGTCACAGACAAGGTTCTTTAACCCGTTCGGTGTGTAGGACGGCCCGCGGCCGTCCAACGTCACAGTGGGCGTGTGCAGAGGACGGCCGGGGGCCGTCCGAAACACGCCCACTGATTAATTTGCCCGCACCGCGGCAGAATTCGCGCCGCGGTCAACGGGTTAAAGAAAAAGAAATATTATACAGGTTTATAATGAACAATATTAATTAACATCGCATTGTGTGAATTACTGAAATATAGACTTGATTTTTAAAAAAAAATATATATTTTTTTTAAAGAAAGATGATAGATCTGCTTTATATATATTGATATGCTCGCCCCTTCATAATGCCTATAGGGTCACTTTTTAGGTCTCGCGCCTAGCGTTGCAGTGCGCAGCACTGCTCGCGCAGCGCGAGACCTCTAGAAGGGCTTCTGAAAACGACCCACACGCTCGTGCGTGTGGTTTTGTTTTCAGAAGCCCACATTGGCTGGTGCATCCGTTTTTTTACGGGGACGGCACGCTATTGGTCAAAGGCGGGCGCATGTCCCGCCTTTGCCGCGCCCATTCCCGACGGTGGCCAGAACGCGCAGCAGCGCGCGTTCGTCTCGCTGCCGCTCTCCCTCCACCCCCGCTCCTCTGTGGTGCGCGCGCACCACTGGTTTCACGTTCGGCTCCTCTGTGGCGCGCGCGCACCGTTTCTATTCCGTGCTTGTTTTTTATTCCAGTCCCGCTGTAGACAGCTCCAGCTGTCTGTCGGGAGACAGCCCTGTACGCCATACTCCACAGAGTCAACCCTTGTTCAAGGATGGATGGCTTTGGTGTCAGTTGCTTTGCTCCTATGTAATGTATTCCTTCCTTTCTGTGTTGTGTCGCTCACAGAAAGAAGCTTATTAGTTGAGTCCTGATTTGTCATTTGTCTTGCTTGCAAACCCAGCCTCGTTTAAACACGAGTTTACAGCCCTTTGGTTTCATCTGGTGGTCACTAGAAAAACTGCAGCATAAATAGGGAAGATGCTATATCGATCTTGGCAGACTACTATAAAGAAGCATTGACCATGCCAATAGGTCTAGCTTGTAGGTAAAATTACACAGTTTATTTATTTTGTGTACCAACTTTAAATAGCAGCTGTTTTGACTGCAGTTTGGTGATTTATTTACTGTCTCGTTTTTAAAGATTTAAGTAACTTTGTAGCTGCATAGGATTTGGTTGCTTTAAGTGATTTATTCTAGTCTCTTTCACAAAAGAATAATAATGATGATGTAGCTGAAAGTCATATTAATTAAAAAACATAACGAATAAGATAGTCACATCACTGAAGGCCAAGTTAAATCAAGTCAAATGTAACTTTAATTCGGCTTCAGTCATGAAAGCATGAAATAATTTAAAATGTCCACTAATATATACAAACTTAAAAATATTTAAACGAATATCACATTTAGCAGCAAAACATGTATTCAGCGCTGGGTATTGGATATGCAATAGTATGTGTAAATTTTAATATAAAGCTTATTAGCAACATGACATATCAAGCTCACAAGTAATACAAGGATTTCGATACATTTAACCATCCATTACTGCAAGTAATATTATGTGTCAAATCTATTCCCAATAGACCAAAGCTATGGTAAACAGTTATTGCAGACCTTCTTTTCACCCACATCAAGCCCAAATATTTTGCCACCCCACAGACAAACAGGGACAAGGGTCGGCTCCTAAGATCCTCAATCCAACCTGATAATTTAAAGTACCTAGTTGCTTGCAAATCGCTACTAGCCATAGGGAGCGAAACTTAGCATATGCAGGACATGCAAATAGCACATGCAGTATAGACTCAATTTGGCCTTCACAAAAGGGCAATTCACACAAGCTGAACCCGCCCACCTTGCTGGGAATGACTTCAAAGGGAGCCACCCCACTCTAAATTAATGATACAGTTTCCTCTCCAACGTAATTGTAATGAGGTACCAATACTCCTCTAGGCCATACATGGGCTTGAAGTCTAAAAATTCCCCACTTAGCATGGTGCCCACAAAATTCTGTTCCTTCCTATAGAGAATACGTGACCAATAGTGTTTTTAAAGCACATCTTTAGGTGGAACTTTGTCTGCCATTGGACGGGGCCAAAGATTGCAGTCCCCCAGGGAGTTCAACAACTCTTTGATTGAGAACAAACAAGGAATTATATGGTGTATCAGCCTTGATGATGTCTTCTAAGGCAGCTGCATACTGTGCCAGATCCGGGGTAGCCCAGATTCTCCACCAGAATAGCAATGGCCATAGAGGAGCTTTAAGAGCTACCTTTTTGAAACCCATATTCATAAATAAAGGATGCAACGTAGTTCTAGCTGGAAGTGAGGCTATTGATCTCAAGATTTTATTCTCTGATCTCACTATATCAGTGATGTCACTAAAACCCCATAGCTCCGCACTGTACAACAATACTCCCAAGGCCTTGGCTTCACAGACTTGTAGAGCCAGAGAAATAGGTTTTGTGTAGGAAGTACGATATGCTTTTAGAGTTGCACCCACAATCTGCCTATGTTTCATCAGAGCCCTATTGATATGAGGGCAGCAAGAAAAATTGGACGAGAGTTTGATACCCAGATACTCTCCAATGCCTTATCCCCCATTACTAAGCTTCCTTTGTACCTTGTATGGTGGTTAAATGCCATGAATTGTGATTTGGGAACATTGACCTCTAAGTCATGCTCTACACAAGAGGTACCAAAGCTGTTTAGAAGTTTTTGCAGACCACTCAGTGTTTTTGAGATCAATACAGTATAGTTTACGAACAGCAATATGGGTGTCTTAATGTTGGCTATCGTAGGAGCATCGGCTGGGATCTCAGAAAGATAATGTACTAAGCCATTTATGTAGAGGGTAAAAAGTGTAGGTGCCAATACGCACCCTTGGCGTACACCTTTCAGAACCTGGATCTTGTCCGTCAATTGGCCCTGCTTACCCCACCGCACCTGGGCGTAATTCTTTTCATGCAACCTAATCAACAAAGATAACATTTCAGAGGGCATAACCAATGCCCCAAGGGCCTGCCATAACCTCGAGCATGGTACCAAATCAAAGGCAGATTTTCAGTCCACAAAGGCAACATATAAGTTGCCCTTGCCAAGCAAAACCGTCTTCCAATATATTGTGATGAAATGAAAAACTTGGTAAATAGTTAATGTTTTAGGTCGAAACCCAGCTTGCAATGAAATGATATCATTCTCTGTAGCCCAGGACTGGATTTCTACTAGCACCATGTGACAAAATACTTTTGGCTACAGTCAATAAGGCTAATCAGCCTATAATTGGCCAGTAGACGCTGGTTGCCCTTTTTAGGTTGAGCATCAGTGCCCATGCCCTGTCTGCAAGACCTGTTGTATTCAACAAAACCACTTTATTCCCGCCTGCTACTTACCATTGGTTCCCTCCTCCATCGCTCTTCTTTGCTGCCTCCTAAGTCATTTGCACAACGGATGCATCACTTCCGGTCAAGGCTAAAGAGCACCGGCCAAGCATGGTCTCCTTATGCTTACTTTCTTCATCTGTTGTTTTACAAAACTTTTTTTTTTTTACTTTGCTTTAGGCCTGTTGCTGCTTCCACTCTCCGACCACCCTCTGACAGAAACACAGCATTTCCCAGCATTTGCAATGTAAACGCCACACTGCTGGACACCAGTTTGTTTTAATCTGCCCACCCAGATTCTTTTCATTAGAATTTTTTTTAATTTACATTGTTGCCTTTCGCCCGTCGCAGTTTGTTTAAATTGTGCCGCCCCTCCTTGCAGTCCTTTAACTATTTCGGAACTGCAGTAATGGTGTTGCTGAGTGCGTGCTCGCTTCTCGTAGGAAGAGATATGGATGTGGCGCTGCCACTCATCTGCTGCAGTCTGCAGCTCTCGTCGCTAGGGAAGGTTCCACCACATCACCGCATGCTCTTCAATGCAGACACCAGCTGCTTCCTCCAACTCTCATTGAGTGGATGCACCCTACGGTTTCACATCCTCTGCCAGAGCGGCTACATCAGCCGGGCACTGGCGCAGCTGTGCTCCCAGTCCCTCCACATTGGGTGAGTATTTAATTCTCATGTTGCTTTCATTAGCTTTCCACACATCGCTGTTTGTTTTAATTTTCCTGGGTACAGTTTTTTTTTGCCTGTCTCACAGCTTTTACATTGTTGCCTTCCGCCTGTTGCAGTTTGTTTTCATTGTGCCGCCTCTCCTTGCAGTCCCTTTAACCATTTTGGAATGGCAGTAATGGTGTTGCTAAGCCCCAACTTGGACGTTATTGTCAAGCCTCCAAATGTGCAGCACGAACATGGCGTAATAAGAGATTAACATGTTGCCTGGAGCCCATTGCGGGAAGATCATTAAATGTAAGCCAAAACCCGCTTTATGATACGGTGACTCACTTTCACTTGCGTGCATGCCACTCCACCGGCTAGTCACAACTGTAAAGATGTAAAATATGGTTTGGCCTGATGTTGTGCTCTGCCTACCAGTCTCTTCTTAAAGATCCTACATTCATAGACAAGAATGACTGCTATTCCCAAAGCCTTCTTCATTTTTATGCATCCACCACTCCAAATCTAAACTCATGGGTAAAACACATTGTCATTTACAACACCAATAGCTCTAACTCTCACAAATGCGAGACCTATTGCATTGCAAATGCTTGTTGTATTTTGTGTTTGCAGAAGGCGGTGCATGGCTTAGTTCATGGCATAGGGAAAGATGCATTTAGGGGGTTGGCTGCCCGCAGCAGGGCCCTGCCGCAGCCCAGGTCCTGCAGCTAACCCCCACCGCGCACATCTCAGGGCTGTGCACAGCAAGGGGGTTGCCTTTATGTATGCTAATAAAATATTACTTAACGTGAAAAAAAAATCTTAGAAATTGACTGAAAAAAATACAAAGGTTAAAAGAGACATTATAGTTAGGTGAAAATGTCAGTTAAAACTTAATGTTTCACTCAGGGGTCTCCAACCAGTAGCTCGTGAGCTACATAGCTCTCCAGCTACCTCTGTGTGGCTCACCTGTGTGCAGCCCAGCTTATTAAATTAGAAAGTTTTCACTTGGGTGAATTATTATACGTATAAAAAAATGAAATTATACAGCACTAATAATATTAGTAGCAGTCAATGCGTTTCATTGAACATAAGTAGCTCTCAGTACAGAAAAGGTTGGAGACCCCTTAAACAAAAAAAAACCACTGAAATCCACCAGTCATAATTACTGTAACTATAACTCGCGGCCACACTCGCACCATTACCATGCACAGCCAACATATTACATTACTCATGACATGTTCTATAACATCAGTGATAACATCAATGCAGCACCTGAAATAACATCATTGATGAGAAGACTGAGCATAGCGGGAGAGCGGTGTCAAATTGAAAACAGAAATGTTTTTGCGTCACTGCGGACCTGCTGTACTCATTGCAAAAATTAGTAAGAATACTGCAAATGAATCGTAGATTACTGAGGGCCCAAAAAAAAAAAAAGTTGGGTGGGTGTCTGTGGGTTGTTGTGCGACCATGAGGGTCTGGCCACATGCGGGGTGTGTGTGGCGCGGGATTGACCACCTGGGGAGGAGGCTTTGCCACACAGCTTGGCTTTTGGCCATGCACAGCATAGGCCTTCTTAGGTATGGTAATAAAATATTACTTTACATTAAATAACTCTACAAATTCACTGAAAACAACAGAGGTTAAAGTGACTGTTAGACCTGTCATCCTTGGCATGTTTTCCCCTAACATTTTGCTTTCACACCTCCTGTTTTTAATGACTTCGTTTTTGCTGGCCTTAGGATTCTGCACACTTTACCACTACTGACAAGTGCTAAAGTGCTTGTGCCCTTTCCCTAAAACGTGGTACTATTGGCTTATCCACAATTGGCATATTTAATATAGTTATAAGTCCCTAGTAAAGCGCACTACATGTGCCCAAGGCCTGTAAAATAAATGCTACTAGTGGGTCTGCAGCACCGATTGTGCCACCCAATAAACTAGCCTTTTAAACATGTCTCAGGCCTGCCATTGCAGAGCCTGTGTGTGCAGTTTTAAACTGCCATGTCAACCTGGCAAGTTAAACCTCTTGCTAAGTCCAAACCTTTCCTTTCAATACATATAAGTCAGCCCTAGCGAAGGCCCTGGAGAGCCCAGAGGACAGGTTGCACTGCATTTAAAAGGCAGGCCATATACGTTTAAGTTTTATATGTCCTGGTAGTGAAAAACTCTCAAATGCGTTCTTCACTACTGCAAGGCCTGTTTCTGATCACCACTGCTTCTCATGGATCAGTATTCCAATGCTTTGCATGGAGGACCATTTTTGACTTGTAGCGTCCCAGACCACTGGGATCTCGGTAGAGTATGCCTCATGGCGCCATATACGGACAACCATTTATTCTATTAGCACAGTATTTACATTTGTTTTTGGCGTTTTAAGGATTTTATTTGTTGTAGCACATTATTTTTGAGCACTGCGATCATAATTTGCTACAAAAATATCCCTAATTACACAACCTTGGTATTACAAATTAGTGAAGCTGAAGCGTGGGAACTTTAAGTGATGCCGTCTTGAAGGAGCTGGCTCTCTGCATATAATATACCCCCTTGTGATCTGAATGCAACTCTGGTCAGAGGCGCATTTAAATGTTCCTCCCAAAAATATATTCACAAAAAAGATACTGTGATATTATTGTCAGCTGGGATGAATGTTACAAATATTCTAGGAACCATCCAAACCCAAATAATGACTTAATCACTAAGTCAAACCTCATTGTGTGTCAATATGACATATTTCATCTATCCAAATTTTGTTTACAAATATATATCCGAACGAGTGTCACTTTGAAACGGCTATTCCTTGCACATATGACAGTTGATAGTTCAAATGATCTCCACATCTGTAAATAACCGTCACCAGTGATGATGGGTCTGAGCCATTCGAAAGTGATCTAACAACGCATGATGCATGATGCCTCATATGGAATGATTAAAGAGCTCTTAAAAGGCAGTGACCAAATAAAACACATTGACATACGCTTTGAAGAAAAAGGTCATCCATGACCGTGCCCTCGTGGTGATTTACTACATCTAAATACCTGAATGCGGCCAGCACAAGATGGGAAGCATGAAATGTAGCTTCTTTGTGACACAAAGTGATGTGTCCTGCACATCAGATCGCTTCCAGGGAAATGGTACTGGCAGTACTTCGCCTGTAATCAGTGATAGCAAGAAATATGACTGCATGACATCACTTCTAAAAATACAAGAGGCTAATGTGAAAATATTCAGACAGCAGCGCTTGGAGCAGATTTAAAGAGAAACCTTTGCTGGTCAGGCGCTTGTACCTCTTCCGTACCTTATGTAAAGAATGACACGGAGACATACGTGTGAAACCTAAACCAGGTGCTGTAACAACAGTCAGGTTACAGGCCTACTGGATTGCACACGCCCACAGTGTGTCTCCGCTCCACAGGAAATGAGGTCATCCAAGAGGAGACAGGTGGAAACGTGAGTTGTTTTTATTAACTCAAACAACACTTTTGGGATTAGCAACAAATATCTTCCATTTAAATAATGTACACGACTAAAAAAAATAACCTTCCAATGCACTAAATCAATCAATTAATCAATCAACACTTATAAAGCACAGCTTATCACCCGTGAGGGCATCCAGGGGCTTAGTTGCTGGGTTTAGTCGAAAAGCCAGGTCTTGAGACTCTTCCTTAAGTTCGTCAGCGAGGGTGATGTTTCGAGGTGGAGGGCATTCCAGGACTTGGCGGCAAGGTGGGAGAAGGAGCGGCCTCCGCTGAGGCTACAGCAGATGCGGCCTCCGCTGAGGCTACAGCAGATGCGCCGCGGCTGTGCGAGGGAGGCGGAGCGAAGGTTTCTGGATGGTTAGTGGAAGTTCAGGTGGTGGTTCATGTATGCTGGTCCTTGGTCGTGGAGGGCTTTGTAGGCATGTGTCAATATCTTGAATTGCCACCTTTTCTGGGCGGAGAGGTTCCTCAGGTGTGGGGTTATGGGGGTCCATTTGGGCAGGTTGAGGATTAGTCTGGCCGCTGAGTACTGTATCGTCTGGAGTCTTCTCATGAGTTCATTGGTGTTTCCTGCATTCAGTGCGTTGCCGTAGTACAGCTGGCTGGTGATTAAGGCTCGTGTGACTGTTTTTCTCGTGCTGATGGGTAGCCATTTGAAGATTCATATAAGCATGTGGGGAGCCTGGTAGCAGGTGGAGGAGACTCGTTGATTTGTCGTTTCATGGGGAGTTTGCTGTCCAGGATGATGCTGAGGTTGCGGGCATGGTCTTTCGGTGTGGAAGTGGGTCCGAGTCCGACAGGCCACCAGATGCCGTTCAAGGGGAGGCGTTGTTGCCAATGAGCAGCACTTCGGATGACTCGGTGTTGAGCTTTAGACAGTTGGCCTTCACCCAGTCTGCAACATTCTTCATGTGGTTGCAGACGTTGGTCTAGTGGTGATGGGGTCTGCTGATAGCGAGAGGATGAGTCCGGTATCGTGGACGTAGGATATGATGTTGAGTACGTGGGTTCTAACAATGTTGGCTAGAGGTGTCATGTAGGTGTTGAAGAAGGTGGGGCTGAGGGATGAACCTTGAGGAATGCCGCATATGGTGCTTTTGAATTCCGAGGTGAAGGGAGTTAGGCGGATTATCTGTGATCGTCCTGTGAGGAATGATACAATCCATCTGAGTCCATCTCTCTTGGAGATGGACTCAGATGGATTGTATCATTCTTTGTTTGGATTGTAGTTTCTTAATGAGTGTGTGGTGCGATACGGTGTTGAACGCTGCGGAGGCCGGTTCTCCCCTGTCGAGTAGGATGAGGATGTCATCCGAGGTAGCAGTCATGGCGGTTTGGTGCTGTGGTTGGCGTGGAAACTGTATTGGGAGGCGTCTAGCAGATTGTTTCTCTCCAGGTGGTTTGGTGAGCTGCAGATTGATGGCCTTCTCCAGGACTTTGGCGGGGAAAGGGAGCCGCGAGATGGGGCAGTAGAACAGAAGTTCACTCGGGTCGACGAAGGGTTTCTTGAGGAGAGGTTGGACTTCTGCGTGTTTCCATGAGTCAGGAAAGGTTGTTGTGGTGATGGATGCGCTGAGGATGTTGGTGAGTTGGTGGCTGATCTCCTGACTTCCCTGTTGAAGAGGCAGTGGGGATAGGGGGTCCGTGGGTGCTCCAGAGTGGATGGCGTTTATGATGGCCGAGGTGTTTGGTGTAGTGAGTTGTTCCCATGCGGTGAGATGCTGGTCAGGTGAGGCTTCTGTTGGATTGAGGAGGCTGTAAATGTCGGTGGACATGATTCGCTAGAGCGTGGCAGAGTTCCTGTGAAGGAGGAATTGTCCCCTCTGTGGCTGTTGAGCAGGAGAACGCTCTGATGATGGTGAAGAGTTTCTTGGTCTGGTTGGTGCTTGCCTCGATGCAGTCTGCAACGGTGTCCTTTTTCGCGTCTAAGTCATTGGTGGCATTCGTTGAGGGCTGCCTTGAAGGTGGCTCAGTCTGTAACGTCTCTGCTGAGGCGACGACTTCTCTCCAGTTGTTTGCAGCTGCATTTCATTGTGCGGAGTTCTGGTGTGCAACAGCTTGCTTGTTTGGTGGATCTGTGGGTTTTGGCTAGTTTGATTGGGGCGACTAGGCTGGAAGCATTGGTGATCCAGGAATTGAGGTTCTGGACTGCTTATTCCAGGTTGGTTGCGGAGTCGGGCTGGGTGGTGTTGAGGGTGTCCATCCATTGGGTGTGTGTCACTTTGCTCCAGCTGTGGGAGGAGGGGTTAGGGGGGCTGGTTACAGTGCGCAATGATCTTGCGATGGTGACATGGACGATGGAGTGGTCGGTCCAGGTGAGTTCTGTGGCATGGCTGTATTTGACTGTCACTGGATGCGAAGATAGGGTCCAGTATTTATGTCCTGCTCTGTGCGTAGGGTCTGTAACCAACTGGGTGAGGCGATGCTGTCCATACGTTGCAGGAGGTTGGCGGAGTTAGTGTCAGTGACGTCATCCAGGTGGAAGTTGAGGTCTCCAACTTGAGTGCTTGGACTCTATGGCAAGTGGGTTGATGAAGAGAGGCTGGTGTGTGGTCCTGGGGGTCTGTAGGCTAGCGTGACTTTGATGGTTTTGTTGTCAGTGTAGAGTTAGAAATTGAGGTGTTCCATGATCAGTGTGGTGTCGTCTTCAGTGGTGGTGCAGCGGATTGCTTCTTTGTGGATGATGGCGATGCCCCTTCTGTGTTTGTTGGTGCGGTCCCGGTGCGTCATCTTGCAGCCAGTGGGCATTCCGTTGGCGATGTCCAAGGAGGACGAGTGGTTGAGCCAGGTCTCTGTGATGAAGATCACATCAGAGTGAGGGTGGAAATGGTGTTCCAGACTTCAGTGGCGTGTTTGCAGGGAGATCTGGTGTTGATCAGGAGGCATATGAGAAGTTCCAGGGTAGTCTCAGTCGGCGGAGTGGGCGTGGCACGGGTTTCTGTAAGGGCGGGAGGTCCAAAGTTGCAGGGGAAGTGACAGTCGTGGCAGGTGAACGGTCCCGATGTAGAACGAAGAGATGCGAGGGAACAGTTGTTGCGGGGTCCGGGGTCCGGGGTCCAGGGCTCGGAAGTCTGCGGTGGAGTGCCGGTGGGTGTCCAAAGGGCCAAGGTTACTGATGCTGGGTGCGGTCCTGACTTTGTCATACCCGCTGTGCGGCCTCCATTAAGTAGGTCCTGGGAGGGGTGCTGGGGAGGCGGGCGGTGGGAAGAGGGGACAGCGAAACGGCTAGAAAATGCTAACAAAATGAGGAGAAAACAAATTAACTAAAGCAAAATAGTGGTGAAAACAAACAAGTCAAGCAACTATAGTAAGCCCCAGACAGTCAGGAGACTGCAGCACTAACAAAGTGGGTGTGTGTCATTTGAGGTGTCATCAGCGATGTCACTGACCATGTAATGAGTGAGTTAATATGCGAGGTCAGTGCATTGCAGGGGAGTAAGTTATAGTTAGCTTGGGTAACTATAACTGCTGAATCTTACTGGTTTTGTACGAGTGAAATCTGAGCCGAACTATAACGTCCCTGTAACCTTTGTTTTTTCTGTGAGTATATATATATATATATATATATATATATATATATATATTGTGCGTGAGGAGACATACATAAATGTGTATGTACATAAAAGTAAATATGAAAATTAGGATCTAAAACCTTAAAACAAATATTCAATTCAAACAATTAAAATACTAAAAAAATAATAATGTTTAAACTGTATGCGTCTTGGTACCTTCCTCGGCATGCATACACACACACACACACGTAATTTGTGTGTGAGGACATACATATATGTGTGTGTGCACATACAAGTAAAAAGGAAAATTAAGAACAAGGTCAAATATTACACAAACATTCACACAAATATTCGATGTAAACAATTAAAATGCTAAAAAAAAAAGTGAAACTGTCGCATCTGAAACAATGGTACAGATATATATATAAGGCCGAAAATGTGGTAATCTGGCATTATAAAATACAAAAATCATGGCATCCGAAACTGTGGTAGGGACACAGCAATAAATCAATGTCCAGCAAGTGCTGCCTTTTTTGCTATAAAACTGAAACGTTCTTTAATGCACACTAATCATCATTATGAAAATGACAAATATTTACAAGATTTCTCGAGGAATTACAAATTCGACCGCCTCCTATAGTAGCCTTGCAGATTAACCACCAAGCAAAGTATGCACCCTAAAGAAATATTACGTGACGACTAACTATCCCTGTGAATGTAATCGGTTCCCATTAATTGTGAGGTACCATGTAAGAATGCGTGCACCTGCATGCACATATAAGACCAGCAAAGGTTTTCACAACCAAAAAGCTTATGTCTACATGTTTTGTCAAGTTGTAAATGGCGCAAAATGAGTTATATTGCCTTTGTCACCACAATAAAAAAATAATAATAAAGTAAGCCTATTGGCTTCAACATGAACATGTGGCCTCTGTCTACAGGCACATCAGACATTTTAGCAGACCCAAAGTACACATTGACGTTAACCTAAAGTTGCCCTCTGAAACATAAGTGCTGACTGCGGCCACACTTAAAAGGGACCTTTGTGCTAAACTCTTTCCAGAGTGTAAACCACCTTCCTATTGTATGCGACGTAACTGCCATTCCCCGCATGGAAGAAGGCAAGTCCATAGGCTTGCGCACAATTCTAGGTCACTTTTCACTCCAGATCAAGGTGTTTATAAAAGTCTTGAATTGTTTGATAATTATAGGCACAAAATGGGTTGGGGAGTGTCTGAAACAAAGGATCCTAAGGAGGGCAGTCATTTTCACAGCTGGTACCCTACCTAGCCACGACAGCGTGCCCGTGTGCCATTGTTGAAAGTCCTTTTTCCATCCTTGCAAAAAGACAGGAAGGGAATGCATTATGACTGTGTGAGACAAATTGGGGTAGATGTACTCAAAAGTGTGCAAATACTATGTAGCCCCAACAAGTTTCAAGCTGCGCCTGCAGGACGTTTACGGATTTATGGAGGCGGATAATGAAACAGTGCATAGTCAGCTCCTTCATAAGCACTAGGATTGATTTGAATACTCCTCTAATATCATTGTTACATCTAACATAATTAGCAAGGGGTTCCATACAAAGAGCGAACAATAGAGGCAAAAGGAGACAACCATTTCTTGTTGCCCTCTTGATAATCACTTATTTAGAGTCCTGAGCCATTTACACGATATGGGTTTTTGTTGCTGACTACCAATCAGGTTGTGAACAATGGACCAAGTCGAATTGATTTCAACACGTACCAGGAGGTGGTCCAACTAACCCTATAAAAATCTTGTTTATTTTCGAGTGTGAGAATCAGGGTTTTCTTACCTGTGTGTGGACATGTTCCACCATATATAATACCGTTTTGGTGTTACTGGAGCATTGCTTACCCAAGACAAAGACACACTGGATTGCTAGTGAATAGTTTCACATTGGTTTTTTAAATAGAGATGGGGGAAGTAGGAACCCACACTGTTTGGGTCCTTGTCAGGCTTAAGGATGACTATTACTGCATCAAGCACAGAGTCAGTCAGGAACTCTGTCACCAAATGTTCTAGTTTCACGAGTACAGGAATGATGGATCTACACAACTTCTTAGAAAAGAGAGCTGTGAAGCCATCAAGTCCTAGTGATTTCTCAATTTTGACGTGTGGGTGCCACTAATAAACTCTACAATTGTGACAGAGTCCTCCAAGGCCTCTACCTGTGTCTCTATGGCTGTGGTCATCTAGGTATGGTGGAGAAAAAGACCCAAACTAATCTTGACTGGCTTTGCACTTGCATAGCTTTTCATACCCCCCTCTTGCTATAATGTTTCTGGAATGTCCTCCTCTGTCAACAAGGAGCCTAATGTGTCAGATACTAAAACCTTCACCCAAACTCTTTCTATCTTAGCTTTTAATTTGATGGATAATAGACAAGCTGCTTTGTCACCCGAGACATGATATTTTTGCTTGAAACCAAGTAATGTGTGCATAGCCCTATCGGTGGCAAGGCCCAAACTTGCCCTCCAAGGGCAAGTACTTTTTGCCTATTAGGCAACTCTTTATGCTTGTGTTCCTGTTCCAAATAAGAGTCATCTCTCTTGTTGAATTCTCAGATCTTTACGAATCTTGTTAACATGGTCAGAGGTCAATAAAAATCTTCCCTTTAGAACTCCCTTCAAAGTGTCCCATCAGGTAGCCATAGCCATGCGGTCTAACATTTTCAGCCCTAAACTCTTGAATGCTTCTAGCGATGTTCTCGGGAAGTACCCTAAATGCTAAGTAACTATCATCCTAATTCCATCTGTGTTTTTGAGTTTCCATACTAGTTACTGAAAGTGTTATTTGTAACGAGAAGGCAACTGAACCAATATCCCATTGCTGATATGTGCTACTGAAGGCTGCTTTCTTCTAAGTAGTAAAGGAGGCCAGCGTAGGGCTTGTCAACTGATGAGTAGAAACTATAGTCCAACTCCTATTGGTGCTGAGGCCATTCAGAGATCATGCAAACCTTTGGATACCAGCTATGTTTTAAAGTCTTGAGAAGTAGCCTCTGACCATGCACATCATTGGCTAGATCTGTCAAGAGATTTGTCCATAACTATGATAAAATCACCTCCAAAGATAATCTTTCTTTTTCACAAAGGAGACCTCAGAAACTGCTGTTTAAGAAAGGGTTCCTCTATACTGCTTGGTGCATATATGGAGGTGATCAAGGGCTTGTTTTTCTCAACTTTGTTCACAACACTCTACATTCGTACTGCTCTGTCAGCTTTCAATATATTGACCATCCCCTTGATTCTTTTAGCCACCCATGCCTTCTTAAAAGGGCCAAAGGCGAAGTACTGCACTGGAAACAAACAAAAGAACAATCTCAGCCAATCAGGTTGAACCAGGTGGTTTCCTGTAGAAGATAGATGTAGGCTCCATTAGTCCATGGCTGTAGGGCCTCTGCCGCATCTTCATGATGGCATACAGTTCCATCCTTGGGAACCGCTAAGCCAGTAACATCAGGCCGCTATAGATCTTCACGCAAAGGGCTCCATAAAACACAGCTAGCTAGCTTATAGCACAGGAGCCTGGCCGCTCTCATTGGGGGTGCAATCGTGGTCAAGGGGTGCTGTTTATGTTGTACAAAGCTGGGGCTGGAGCGGAGCTCAGGAGACTGATGGCTGCCCCATTGGTCGGATAGGCCAGGCTTCTACAGTTATCTTTAAAAGCAAAAGAGTAAGGTTGCCTCTAAGGTTACTCTATAATAAAACACGTCTTTTCTGAAACAGGAATAAAAGTCAATGAAGAATCTTCATATAAAGGAATAATACAGCAGCTGACTAAAATCGCCATTTAAAAAAAAAAAATTTATTTCACTGCAGAATATTTTTTACGATTAAGAAATGATTTAGAAGATGTTAATTTTATTCACTTACGTTTAAAAAACTGACTAAATTTGATCATGGCAGACTAGTGTCTCCCCTTTTTCCTCAGATTGTTATAGCGAGATCAAAAGTTCTGTAATTCTGTATCGAAAACAGTGATATCGACATTTTCAAAATGGGATAAGTATGACTTTAGGTGCTCAGTTTAGACGCTTACGCAGTGTCACACACTTGAGTGTCATGTCTAGAGGAGGACTCATCGCTCTTTATCACACAATAACTTATTTAGGTATCAATTTCCCACGGTGCAGTGAGATTAGACCTACGGTGGTGAGATCATGTTGAAGACGTGTGAGATCACCCAGGCGCCTGCATGCTGCCCTGCTTTTATCAGGACAAACAGGCATGTGACTGATATTCACAGCCCATCCGGGACAAAAGGCTTAATTAGTTGAAATGCTATAATGAATCTTTGAAAATAAACAGGTTTGAGCTCATTACAATGAAACCGTCTTTCCAAGGGTCTTTTGGAACAAACGTGGAAGGACATTCAAGAGTTTTTACTGGCTGGTGGCCAGTCACGCAATATCACAACTACACTAGTGATTTGTCTATTGGTCATCCACACCAACATGGGTCTATAGTGAAGTTGAATACATCTGTGTTCATGTCTTCAACATAAAAGACCATGCACACACCTTTTTAGGTCTCGGCTGGCGAAAGCACCCTTTTTTAAGTCTTGGAATCAATACAGATTCCAAAGCTCTCAGAGGCGGAGTTGAAGCCCCGCCCATCTTTTTGATTGGTTTGCGTCATCTTGCATGCAAAACGCTGGCTTCTCATTGTAAAGGAGGCTTCTTAGTCCCTCCTTTTTGCCGCCTTGTCTCCTTTTAGCCCCGCCCACCGGGATTGGATCGTTTACTGGCGGCGTTATACGGGATGCTTTAATTAGTTTGTGAGCACTATTTTCTTTACTAAACAATGTGGGAGAATGGCGGTGCTTGCCCACACAGCACTCACTGGACAATGGCGGGCGCTACTCGCTAATAAGAGTGCACCGCGCTCTGTTTGTGTTTGTTTTTTTGTTTAACTTTAACACTGAGCGCGGCGCCCGCTTCAAGGACACCGCGCTCAGTGTTAAAGTTAAGAAATATATAAATAATCAGAGCGCGGTGTCCGTGAAGCGGCGCCGCGCTCAGTTTCAAAGTTAAACAAAAAAACAAACACAAACAGAGCGCGGTGCACTGTCATTAGCGAGTAGCGCCCGCCATTGTCCAGTGAGTGCTGTGTGAGGTGAACCGGAGTTTGTGACAGACAGAAGTCTAAATTCTTGACAAAGACCACCATTAACCGCTGCCTCTCGTGCTCCTCAATTGTCATCTGGAATTCCCTTCTGGGACTTGTTTTTCATAGCCCTCTCTCCTAAGTAGCAGCCCGACGCGTTCCCTGTGACTGCTGGGTGTCTCTATGTAAACATGCGACGTCTCTTAGCCTCCGAGATTCTGTGACCCTGGCCGTCATGTGGCGACGACGCCTCTTTTCCCTCTCTCGCTTGCCAATGTTCCCGCCTGTCAGTCGTGCTTCTGGCAGCGCGGGCAAGGCTTGCGAGGAGGGGGTGAAGTCCCGGGAAGAGATAGACTAGGGAAAGAGCAGGGAATAGGAGGGCGCCCGGCTAAACTGTGGCGGGGTACGAGAGTTGAGCGAGAGTAGGGGGAGAGTGAAAGGGGAGGTTATAACAGGGGGTGAGGAGAGTGTCGAGAATGGGAGGTCGGGAGACAGAAGGAAAGAAACGAGTCCAGTCACACTCTGAGGAGGGTTTGTTGACAACAGTGTGACGAGAGTGCAGGGGACCAGCAAGGGAAAAAGCAAGAAAGGGGGTTGGGAGGACGCCCAGTCACGCTGTAATTTGGGGCGAAATGAAATAGGGGAGATAGAAGATCAGGATGAGATAGCGTACTGTCAAATTGTGGCAGGGAGACAAACAGAGAGAAACAGAAAGAATAGGGGAAGAGCAGAGAACGCGCATGGTGTCAAAGTGTGGGAGGAGTTGAAAGAAGTGAGGAAGAGGAGATGAAAGGAGGGAGTACCGTCGCACTGTGATAGAGGGTGAGGGGAAGGAAAGGGGATAGCGGGGAGAGAGGCCGCGCTCACAACGTGTGACAGGAGATTAGGAGAGGGGAACGGGAGCTAAGACAAGAGCAGGAGATGGACGAAGGGTGCCAGTTAGCCCGTGACGGGGGTTAATGGGTGAGGAGGGACAGCGAGAGCCCAGGGGAGGGAAGGACGGAGATTAGTCACACTGTGATAGTGGGAGAAGAAAGGGAGGAGGGGGTCTGTGGAGTGCGGGGGTCTGTGGAGTGCAAGTGTGACAGTGCGAAGAAAGTGAGGGAGAGTCGCGGAGCCACGGGTGGCGCCTCGAAGTGTGCCAAGGGGTGCAGAGAGTGTACAAGAGTGGCGGCTCGGGGCTCCCTGGTGCATTGCGCCTCGAAGTGCGCCAAGAGGTGCAGCGGGTGCCAGGGACGGCTCGGGACTCCATTAGCAGCCGGTGCGCCCTCCATCCCCGACAACGACCCTCTCCATCTGACTGACTGTGCGCCGGGCTTACAATAAACAATCCCGAGTGGTGGCTTTCAATCTGTAGCTCAGAGTAATCCTCAGGGGGATGGCGGGCGGCGGCCGCCCCCAGTGCGCACCTGGAGCTCGCACCGGCCGCACGCAGCGCCTCTAACCGGGGAGGAGCTGCAGGGATGCACGCGGCCCCCGGACACTGGTGAAACTTGGCAAAGAGGGGCGTGCGCGCATGCGAGCCGGAGCGCCGGAGCCCGGACCCCGAGTCCCCAGACCCGCCGCAGCCATGGAGTCTCCCACCAAGGAGATCGAGGACTTCGAGAGCAACTCCTTGAAATACCTGCAGCCAGAGCAGATCGAGAAGATCTGGCTGCGGCTCTGGGGGCTGTGAGTATGGCACCCTTGACCCTCGCTTGTGTAATGCCTGTGCTGTGCTGCCATCCATGCTGCCACCGCTGGACCAACTCCACGCCCCTGTCTGTGTCCGCAGCATCACCCCGCTCCGTACTAATATCACTCACTTGTCTCCCATTGAACTGCGATGACTGGCTTACATCACCGCTCTAATATTAACTCCAGTGACTGGCTCACATCACCTCTCTCCTATTATCCCGAGTGATTGGCTTCTATCACTTCTCTCCCTCAAACTCGAGTGACTGGCTCACATCACCTCCCTCCCTTCAACTCGAGTGACTGGCTCACATCACCTCCCTCCCTTCAACTCGAGTGACTGGCTCACATCACCTTCCTCCCTTCAACTTGAGTGACTGGCTTACATTCCCTCTCTCCTTTTAATTTGAGTGACCTGCTCACATCACCTCTCTCCCTTTAATGCAAGTGACCGGCTTACATCTCCTCTCTCCGTTTAAGTGGAGTGACTGGCTTCCATCATCTCGCTCCCATTAACTTGAGTGACTGGCTTACATCCCCGCTCTCCCTTTAAGCTGAGTGACCGGCTTACATCGCCTCTCTCCTATTAACTTGAGTGATCGGCTCACATCCCCTCACTCCCCTCAACTCAAGTGACTGGCTCACATCCCCTCCCTCCCTTTAAGCTGAGTGGCCGGCTCACATCCCCTCTCTCCCTTTAGCTCGAGTGACTGGCTCACATCACCTCTCTCCCATTAACTTGAGTGACTGGCTCACATCCCATCACTCCCTTTAACTCGAGTGATTGGCTTTCATCACCTCACTCCCATTAACTTGAGTGACTGGCTTACATCACCTCTCTCTCTTTAACTCATGTGATTGGCTCACATCCCATCACTCCCTTTAACTCGAGTGATTGGCTTTCATCACCTCACTCCCATTAACTTGAGTGACTGGCTTACATCACCTCTCTCTCTTTAACTCATGTGATTGGCTCACATCACTTCTCTCCCAATAACTCCAGTGACTGGCTCACATCACCCCTTTCCCTTTGACTTATGTGATTGGCTCACATCACCTCTCTCCCATTAACCCCAGTGACTGGCTCACATCACCTCTCTCCCATTAACCCCAGTGACTGGCTCACATCACCTCTCTCCCATTAACCCCAGTGAGTGGCTTCTTAAACAGTTAGATCATTCGTGGACATGCCAATAGACAATGCATGCCCAAGCAACACCCAGACATTCAGCACATGTTCGCTTGAACACTAAACCCAGAAAGGTAACAGGACACATGAGCGACACTTGAACAGAAATCTCAAGCCCATCCACGGCAGGTTTGAGGGGCTCCTACTGTCCTGTTTTTTTTTTTCTGTACAATCTGGCACTTGTTGTTTGATTTTCTCTTCAAGGCTGGTGGGCAGCAAAAGCATTAAAAATGCAATAGGTCTCGCCTTTCATTAAGTTAAAGCCATTTGCTTTGCTATACAATACCATTAGCAAAGCAAATGGCTTTAACTTAATCAAAGGCGAGACCTATTGCATTTTCAATGCTCGTTTTAAAACTGTATTTCCCTGCTTGCTGACCCCAGTCAGCCACTACTATTATAAATAATGATACTAAATAATGGTGTAGCTGTGATAAAGATAAAGAAATACAACGACCTGGGGACAACAGCATCCGTACTTGGTACATATTGCAACTGCAAAACCAGCTTGTAGCAGCATCTCTTGCTTTTTCCATGAGTCATTCATGCCAGCCTGGACTTGTAATCGAACGGAGTAATTCTACCCCCTTTCGGTTTATGTGCACACTCACTCACTTTTTAAGCATGCATGCCTATTTGTTTATGATCCGGTTCAGGTGCACGGTCTCTTTACCGGTTTATTTCTGAAATCATTTCACCCTTTTTTAAGTCGTTTCTGCCTTACCTGTGGCACCAACAGAAGAAGGCTTTTAAACACGTGAATGGTTTATTTTAATGCTGTGATTTCTTTAGCCTATCTGCCGTTATCATTCCAGTTTTGTGAAGTGCTGTTTCCTTGGAGGTGGCGAGTTTAACACGGTAAATGACGCCATGATGATGAAAGACAACGAGGTGAAGCTCGGCCTACCAATGCTAACCTCAAAATGAGGCTAAACAGAGGTCTATTGAGATCCATGCCATACACCTGCAATCTTTCTTTGCAATAAACACATATGTACAACGTTTACCGAAAACAGAAATGAACAAGAGCTCTTTGGGTGTGCCCCGGTTGCCTCTGGGATTCTGCCTGCCATCTGTCAGTACAGTGTTACCTTTGGCGGCTATTATTGCAAGGAAATAAATGGGTGCCGGTGACAAACACAATAAAAAATACCTTTATCAGAGTGTAAAACTGCAATTTATATCTTGTCGGTTGCTTTCGCCAGAGGCAGGCAAAGCATACCGCAAGAGAGCCGAAGAATATACTCCCACATTCACATCTACAAACTACAGGGCAAATTCCATTTACACTCTTAAATTAACCAGCTTACACCTTTATAGAAACAGTCAATAGGGTGTCTCAGCTCTCGCGAGATTTACAGCTTCTTCAACAAGTGAATTGCTCCGGTTCTTAACTGCTGTGTATATTTTGCACCTATTTGCAGAAGCGCACATAAATGCGATTAAACGGACTAAAAACAAACTCAACCTATGTGGAAGGGAGATGGAAATCAAATTAAAATATAATGTGCCTTTGATGTACTGTATTTCGAAATTAGAAAAGGCAGGCCTCGTGATTAAGAATATGGTTAACAAGATCGAGTATCATCAGCTTTTCTCGTCCAGGTGTGAAAATGGGTCTTACATAAGGAAAAAACATAAATGTGCCCCTTTTAACACAGGTAATTGAACAAAAAGTGCATAGCACCCT
Organism: Calotriton arnoldi; assembly: GCA_963921515.1. Classification (NCBI taxonomy): domain Eukaryota; kingdom Metazoa; phylum Chordata; class Amphibia; order Caudata; family Salamandridae; genus Calotriton; species Calotriton arnoldi. Next base: position 1,427,342 of record CAWUFW010001131.1, read on the forward strand.
TTCAATTAATTATAGTGGATTTCTGAGCCTGGTGTTTGTAGTGTGATACACATTTCTCAAAAACACACACCATCAAATATTAGATCTTAACAAAATCAAAGTTTTAAAATAATACTGCACAAAAGGCACGTCTCTAACGTACAAAAATAAAAATAAAATATTACTGAAAAAGAGACTAGATCTCAACATAGTATTAGATGTCTCTTGGAGCACACGTGAAGAGAAAAAATCAAGCAAAGAAACCCATGTCTTGAGGGAAGGGGTTAATAGAAAAGCCCTCCTCATATGCTGGTGTGCTCAACTGGCATTAATATTCCATATCTCATGATGCTTAAGCTACACAAGGGTGGTGCATCATGTCTGAGGAAGGTAAATCCAAGGTTACTAAAGAAATAAAAAATATCTTGCTGGCTAGCACAACAAAGCTCTTCAAGCTGGATGCCCCTTGCCACTCGCTCAGTTGTAAAGGAACAACACTTAGCTCAACTGGCTCTAAGAAATGATGCAGCTTCTTAAAATTAACCGTCATAACCAGGAAAACCACCACAGCAAGTGGTTCAAGCCAATTCTATCTCGAAATCAATAGAAAACACACCCAAAAAGCACAACTATATTCAGGAATTAAAGATGTAAGAGTGCTACATACCATAACTCCTCAATCCTTCATCGAGGGATACTTCTTACGGAGGTTTCACAAAGGACTTTGCTTCTTCAGAGACCATGCCACCTCCCTTAGTTTAACACCTGAACAACAGTTTCATCCATATGTTTCATCTTCACAGGTTACAACACTTATTACAGCAGTGTCACAGACTGGCTTCGTCAGAGGTCACGCCATGGTCCACAATGCTGCACATGGTTTTACAAATTTCTCCGCTTCTCCGTAGGCCAATACTTCATATTATAATACTATTCCACAGATGTATTCACTTCATCTGAAACTCGCAGGTAGTCATTCACTGAACTCTGTCTCATTACGTTGTAGTTACTTTAATCTGGCATTCAAACGTCCGCTGTCGTGTGCACTTAGAAATCATTCGAAGTCATTCCGAATATTAGCAGCAACATGAATTCACTTTGACGGCTTTGTTCAATGTAAACCAATAAGATGTGCCCACACAAGCACTATTAAAAAAAACACACGCAGAGACGTTGTGGTAATTATAAGTGAAGGCTTCAGTCTAACACAACGATATGAGTCAGACAAAAACTATGCACCCTTCTACTCATGTGGTTAGATTAATAAAAAACAAACATCAGTATGTTGTATACATTCCATTGTGCTAACAAAATGTGACTGATTTGCCAGACTAGGTAACAGAGTCTCACCTTTGCCAAATACCAGTGAAATGAACGTTGAGGGACAACGGCCCAAAAAAGTTTATGGTCTTTGTTTTTATAGTTCTTTTTTAAGCTTAAGAAATATCATATTAATCGTTGTAAAAATGAAGACTATGCAGATGTTTGTTTGCATGTATATGTGCTAAAATGAGTTGGTGTGTGCTGTCCAAAACGACCAGACCTATCACCGGTCTGGCTTGTTCCCTACAAGACATCAAGGTATTCAACCTACAAAACTGGGGCAAACATTATGCATGTCCTAGATAATTCAGATTGTCTTACTTACATCCAAGATATGACCTATCTCAACTCCACGTATGAATAGAGTACAGCTACATGAGTAAAACGCTGCACAAAAAATACACGCAAAAAGGAGTTGGGGCAGTAACAGGTTCGAAACGGTTTGTAGGATTGCCCTTTGTCAAAACAACCCGAGACCTGAACTCCCTTATCATTCCAGCTGCCATGCCCTAGTCTCCCCACGGTTGCTATAGTTCAAGCTCTGTCTCTGGGGAAGAAGCAGAGAGGGAAGACTGCTGCACCAATTTAGGATCTGGGCACTTCTATGACTCAGTGGAGGAGATCCCACAACTTCACATGTTCAGTTGCAATGCTCCTCACCGGACATGGATTCTATATCACAAAGTAAAGAGTGATTCGTGAATAATAATATTTTCAGCCCTGTCCTCATCTCCAGGTAATATGTCTTAAAATCAACCACGTAGCTGCCTTGGGGCAAAGATCATCTACAATGACTAAGTCTAAGAAGGCGCGTATTACTTTGGCTCGAACAGAAGGAGAGAATAATTAACCAATAAATGAGTCGATGCTCCTAAGCATACATCCTCACACCATTGCCACCATCAGGTAAATAGCAAAAAAAAGACTTCTGTACATTAAATTCGTCTTCTACAGTCACATAGGTAAAGCTAGATCCACCATGGCACCAGCTGGTAAGCGTTTTTGGTGGATCAGCACATACTGTGCTGTAAATGATCTAGTTCAAGAGACCCAAGAGCAAATCAAATGTCAGGGATGCATCATACTGTACCTAATGAAAACAAGTTACTGCAGCTCACCAAGGAATAAACAGCGCCGGAAGCTTGTGCATCCTATACCAGTCTTTTTCCAGAATGGTCCACTTCATATTAAAGGTTTGACAGTGAAGTAGCCCAGATTTCACCGTACGTTTTATTAACACTTTCAGCTCACAGTAATCTTTTGTGCACAAGAATATTTATAAATGTAAAAAGAAATTAATACAACTAGGATAAGAAATTGACAAATGCGTTAAAGTGTAAAATTAGAAATCTGTGCCTTGGGCATACTACAAATTATTGCTTTGCTCTAGGACTGCTATGACCAAGGTGAACAGACAGACCGCAGTTTTTAAGTTTACCAGGAAGATGGACAGTTTATGGGCATCAAGTCACAGATGGTACTGGGCATCGTATACAGCACTACCTCAGCCCACGGTAAATAAAAGCCCCAGCACAAAACTAAATTGGTAAACTTATCACTTGGAAAATGACAGTCCCAAAGAAAGGGCAATGTAATTTCTGTGAGGATGTCAGTATTTCTCTTCTTTCAGGCTTCTCTCCGGCACTTCACTGTAAAATTTGTGACTTGGGAATCAGAGCCTGCTGGCAGAAATAATTCAGAACATTCTTTGTGTGGTTAATGCCAGCTGACACTAGAATATGGACAAATCCTGGTAAATTCTTAGGCCAGGCACAGGACTAAGAAATGTCCCTGATCTTCAGTACCTCCACCTTTAGCCAGTTCGTCGCTGAGCTGAAGACTGCTGGTATCTATCACGACAAACATTCCTTGTGGATTCGTGAGAGAGCTTAAGCATGGTTGCGGAATTAGCACCCTAATCCAGCCGCTTGCAGCACACCCTTGTTATATATTATACAGTCCAACACCAATTTGGGTTGAATTCAAAGCTCCAATCAACTACAAATATTCGTTTCATTGATAGATCAGTGTTGTACAAAGCCGACACACAGCCCAAAAACGAGTTCAATTCTTCAAATCCTTGTCTTTATTGATTCATGTTTTAAAAATTATTCCAGCACACGATCTAGCCGACACGTGTTTCGTCTGCACTCAGACTTTTTCAAGGCAGTATCGTAGCGAAGCAACTGTCAAATCGAATAATGATGTAGACACACGGGCGCATCAATTGGCATATGAAGTATCATGAAAATGTCGTGTAATATGCCCGTAGATCTTAAAAACGAAAAGTCACAATATGTGTGCATCAAGTAGTGCGTCCTTATAGGTTATATATTCAAGATGAGAGATTGTAGGTACACATCCATGATAAGAAAGTACCCCAAGTATGCATGCGGTAGTCCACAAACACTGACAGCACAACAGTCAGCTCGCAAGAAGTTCTTGCGAGCTGACTGTTCTTGAATCTATAACCTATAAGGACGCACTACTTGATGCACACATATTGTGACTTTTCGTTTTTAAGATCTACGGGCATATTACACGACATTTTCATGATACTTCATATGCCAATTGATGCGCCCGTGTGTCTACATCATTATTCGATTTGACAGTTGCTTCGCTACGATACTGCCTTGAAAAAGTCTGAGTGCAGACGAAACACGTGTCGGCTAGATCGTGTGCTGGAATAATTTTTAAAACATGAATCAATAAAGACAAGGATTTGAAGAATTGAACTCGTTTTTGGGCTGTGTGTCGGCTTTGTACAACACTGATCTATCAATGAAACGAATATTTGTAGTTGATTGAGCTTTGAATTCAACCCAAATTGGTGTTGGACTGTATAATATATAACAAGGGTGTGCTGCAAGCGGCTGGATTAGGGTGCAAGTATATGCATGTTATGTTTTAATGTGCTGACAACATCTCTAGTTAGTAGATGTTACAGGCTGATAGAGCACCCCGACCTAAATATTTTCAGACAATAATATTACACGCCAATAATTACGACATTTTTATATATTTAGTCAGTATTTGATGTGCGGTTTCTCCCTTTTAGGGTCCACTACTACCTAATTTCTATGTGTATATGGTTGCGGAATTAGTTTGCCTGATAAATCTCTCGACACGGAATGTTTAACATTTTTTAAATTTGTCTCCAATCTTAGATGCACTTGTTTTCCCACTGTTCCAAATTAAACATTTTCCGGGACAATGAAACTGGAGGACCATCTGGCTCTTGGGAGCAAGACATATCCAAAGATTCCAACTAATTATGGACATCAATAATGTGTTTTATTTTATGGATAATCAACGCAAGTTCTTTTCATGTTGTTTGCACAAAATGCTTTACCAGGGATATTTTCCTCATAACACAGAGTAGAGTAGCTCATGTCACCCTGCAAATATAGATTTGTAATAAGTATCCCACTCCAATGCCAATCTCAGGACGCCACTAATAAACAAAAACAAAGTCCTTCAAAATTTCCTTTCTAACTTTGACCATTGACTGGTTGCTCTGTTAGGGCCCCAAATTATATGGGGCGAAGTTGTTCAGAGAATTTATTGACAATATGCTTCATGAATTTCACGACTGATGCTATAGCAGGCTTCACCTTCTGATGGCTGTTAAGACATATACTTCACATTGAAGATTTCCCGATGTTACCACATTAAAGTAATGGTGACCTCTTCCAATGATCCTCAAAAATTGAATAATTATCTAGCTTCTACGAAGTGTCCTACCAAATTTAATAGTCATTATTTTTTCTTATATTTATTCTCCAGTTGTTTTTCTTGCCTATTGGGCTTCGAATATATTTGAAATTCTCATTGCACAATAGACCACGTATAACAGCAGAATCTCAAAATGTCATTCGTTCAGGATATCCTGTGAGGCCTTAAGCACTTTGGGGTACATGTCATATCTGTATTAGAAATGAGTTGGGTTAGCTCTGCTTCACTATTCTTGATGCCTTGAAATTCAAGTTCAGCTTCCCTAATTTATTCTCACACAGGCAAACAGAAGATAAAAATTAAAATCTAAATTAAATCTTAATTAAAGTCTGCCTGATTAATTATATGTTCCATTGTTAATAAAAAAGGAGTCCACTGATCATGAGAGCTGCCTCAATGGCAGCCACGATTGTAAGAATGGCTGAAAAAATGCAAGCTGTGTGGTAATGGTGAGGCTAGAAAAAGCACAAATGTACCGCAATTGGTTTTTGCATGCAGCTCAGGTTGAGGCATTGGAATTGCAACACCCTCAACTCAAAAGCTTCATGAAGTAGTTTCTGGCACCAAATGCCTACAATTAAGAATACAAGAGCACAAGTTGGGCGTCTCATGTTAATGTTACATTATTATTTGTGAAATAAAATCTGACTTACACTTTCTGGCCAGTTTCGGATGACCGGCAAACTGGGGCCAGTAGACACTAGAGAAATGGGAGATGAGGCCTGTCATGCTGAAGAGGACATCAGTAATGGGGAAGAGTGCAGTTTTACTCTCGTTCAAAGTGATGCAGAAGGGGAAAGTACAACAGGACAAACAGGCATTACCGCATGGGTGATTTATTTAATTTATTGCCCCATATAGTATGCTGTAATGAGTGCAAGAAAAGCGTGGATGACAACAAAAGACCAGCAGATGAAAAGGGCTGGCTAAAAGCCCCTGATAAGTATACAATTTAAGTAACTTTAGTAAAATCAAAGATTTTGAAGAGATTTTGAAGAGTTGAAGGTAGGAGCTTATTCAAATGGAGAATGGAATAAAATTGCAGCTGATTTGTTGTGTGCTTTTTATGTTATCTAAAGAAGCATATTATGCAGTGAGGTGAGTGGTCAGAGGCCCCTGAGAATGAGAGATGCTTAAATTATTTTTGGTTAGGTTAATTCCTGAGTGAGTTAATGTGTTGAAGAGGGTCTATGTGTAGTATGTGAAGGAGAGTATGAGTGGGTGATTGAGTTTGGTTGTGGAGTAAAGAGGACGGTGTGTTGCCCCTGGGGTGGAATTCAGTGGAGTACACTAGAATATGTGGTGTTGTGGGTGTTTGTGCTAAATGAATGCAGCTGGGAAGAATTTAGGTGTTCTTGTACTGCAGCATTTTCAAATATACAGTCCTTCCTGTTGGATGTTTCTTGCCCAATTGTGTGGATGTTATACTTTACACCAACAGTGAACGTACTGTTTGTTGTAACTGTGGTGATGGAAGGGGATACGGTGGATTACTCAATGTGCATCAGAAGCATTGGTTGCTACAACTCAATCCCTTTAAAAATGAAGTAAATTGCAGAGATGATCCATCCCTCCAAATCTTACCTGAAAATGATAAAGAATCAGCTATCTGGTCATAGAACAGTATCTCACGTTAGAAAGAACCAAATACAAAGCTGAAAAGAACCTAAAAAACATTCGCTATTAAAGTAGCCCATCATAGGATAGACTTTTCAACACCATCAACAGCCAAACTGAACAATCGAAGTTGAACAACATTTAACACTTGCACACTGATGACAAACATCAACCCTTCTCTCTATTCTTTCAACATGCTCAGATTGCATGCAAAGCCTCCTCCTACTGCTAGATTCCTAAAATCATGCATGTAAATTGACCTTGTACTATGTTGATTGATTTCTCTCCTACCGTTCTATCAAATGATCCTCTCAGTACTCTTCTTCCTTTGCATGCCTTATTGGTTTTGAGGGTACAGTATTGCGTCACATGTGCCCATCTGCCTCACTCTCAACTATATTTCTGCAAACTGCCCGTACAGCTCCTCACAAATCACAAACTCTCCTTTTGTGTAACTGTTATCGGCAACCTAACAATAACTTCCTATAGTCTATCTACTAATCCTACCTTCTATTCGCATGAGCTCACACTAATGATCTCACCCAACTCCTATTAACTTAATCTACCACAAAGAGCAGGAAAAAATGCATGGAACAGTTTCCAGAGAGCACAAATCTAACAACTAATAACCATTACCCTTGGATTCCAGAGTAGCGTCCTAGCACCATAAACGGCTTCACTGCTCATCAGGGGTGGTAACCTCTAAATAAATGCAATTACAAAACTATAAACTTGGCCCAGTATGCCTCGTCAATGGCACCACTATAAGAGTGAGTAGGCCACTGGTTAAGGCATGTCATTTGGAAAGGTAAGTTTCATCGTCTAATTCCTCATCCTGTCTGAAAAAAGACAATTTTTATAGTTTTAGGTAGTAGCGGTTGGCCCCACGTAACGACTAAGTGAATTGAATCGGTGGTTCTGCCATTACAAATATCGAAGTTCAAGTCTGGCAGCAAATGGTTTCAGATTTAATATACAATTTGAACAAATAAAGGGCTAAGATGCATAGTTCTAGAAGGAACCTCATGCTTGTGAATGGCCCTTCACCTAATACTGCCAATAGGGTAAGCTGCACGCTTTGGCTTATTGAAATATAAGTGGCTGCTCACATTGAACAGTTATTTCTGTACTGCTAGTGCGAGAGTGAGACTGCTTTCACTCAGGACATGAGGCACAGCACAACTCGGGGCCGGCTTTAGGGTGGTGCAACTGGTGCGCCGCACTGGGCGCTGACCTGGACGGGGGGCACTGACCTCGAGGGGAAGGGGGGCACTGTGTTCAGCAATAACTTACAATTTAAAAGCACCTTCTGCAGAGTTCCTTGTGCGTCCAGCAGTCAGGCAGCAATAAAAATGTCAAGACTACTCTTTGTGATTCCTGAGAGAGAGAGAGAGATCGGAGTTTTGGTTCGACTCACAATAAAGCAGCACAGACGGTTAATATGCCTACTGCAAAGAACAGATCTGTATTTTATGTGGCTAACCGAGTGGATTAGTAATACCAGCCTTTCCCAGCGCTTTAAAACAAAAGAACTGTATGTGAGAGAGGGGCTATGGAGAGATGAGGGCCACTTTTGACTGTGGTAGTGAGGGAATCTGAGGAGAAGTTGGGGGGGATCCAAACAAGATTGTCGCACCAGGTGCCATCAGCGCTAAAGCCGGCCCAGGCACCACTTGACAATTCTATTTACTTTCAAGGGGGTGTGCTCTCAACATTTACAGCAACATATATAGAGGAGCACATTGGTGGGCTCTTCCCTTGATATTCTTGGAAAATACATGACAAATCCTAAATTTTAAAACAACGCTTGAGAAACACGTTGTGCACCATATGATGGCAGTTAAATATAACTTTACAGGCAGTTTTTTAGGCGTGTGGGTGAGGAAGTAAGAAAGCTTAAGCGGCCTTCTGAGGCCATCTAATGAGAAATGGGAGGGGCAATGCTTAATTGTTAAAAACAATAATAGGCACATGGCCCCAATGACATTCTCCGGAGTCTTGTGATGCCAAGGTTTCTGCATATCAAAACTACCACGCCTTGAGCCTACCTCATGTCTCTTTCATTAAACACCCTACAATTCCTAACTCTGCCTTACTCTTGTAAAGTCTTTTCATACGTCCTTTCTTTCTTTGTCACTCTATCTTTCTCCTCCTTTCGCCATGTTCTGCATCTCTATCCAACAATGAGACAAAGCCTCATGGTGAAACTATAGGTTTTGGTCCCAGAAAATGTTCGTTGGTGTCCACTACCTGCAACCACCGGCACAAATGACGCGCTGGGAAGGGAGCAGCACTGTAAGAGAAGTATCTCTTGACTCTATTCACTGATTTTTCCTATAACGAGATGTTAAGGACTGAAGAAATATTGTTTCTATGCCCACCCAGAAGAACTATCCTTCCTATTTCTGGCATTGTAGTACTCAGTCGGCAGAACTATCCATCTGTGGTAATAAAGTCCTAGAGATGACAAGACTCCATTATCAATGCCATGAGTTGGTATTGCCTCCAGTAAGTAACAATGCTCTGACAGAGCATCACAATCAATCTTTCTACCTTCATATTTCTTCTGAAGAGCATATCTTCTAGGAACAATAGCTCAATTAGACATTTAGGCCGGAAGAGGAGCTTGAGATGGGAAAAAAGTGCAAGTGCTAACTGCCTGCGTCTTTCCTTTGAAGTACAGGTACTTGCTGTCAATGTATGCTTCCTTTGATGTGCCGGCACATCCTTTCAGTGCATGCTTACTTTGAAGTGCAGGAACTCTCTGCCATTATGTGTCACATTTAGACTGCATACACTTACGGGCAGTGTCTACTTCATCTGATGTGCAGGTGTCTTGTGCCAGTGCATGCTTTAAAGTGCAGATACTCCTCTTCAAACGGTTTCATTTGAAATGTTAGTACTTGCTGTCAAATTAGTGCTTCTATCGAAGTGGACGTACTTCCAGTGAGTACTTCAGTGCATGCTACAGATGAAGTGCAGATACTGCATACTGATGTGTGCTTCCATCGTGCAAGTGCAAGCATGAGCTTCTGTTTAAGTGCAGGTGCTTCATGCCAGAGTACACATTCTTGGCTTTATCATAGCAGTGACATTGAAAGGATTTGAGCAACACTGAGAAGAGCGGTGTAACAGCTCTGCCATGTGCTGCGAGTTGTCCAATGAGCGTTGACCACAATATGGCCAATCAGGTGCCAATTGCAAACTAAATTCCACCGTGTATTTTTTATAGGTTTCCATTACTTGTTAAAATCGTGTAGAGTTCTGCTAGATTTACCCTTAAAACGCATCTGTGTTTTCAACTGTACTTGCCTGGCTGTGGATGGGATACTTCACTTCTATCAATCACCCCCCTAGCTCCAGGTCATCACCCACAAGTCTTTGTTGCCCTGTGAACTCTTATGGGGGACTTAGAAAAGTAAACAGTGTTCAACAACTTTGTGCCATTATGTTGATTTACACTGTGAATTAAGCAGGGGTGTCATTAACCAGTAGGGTGAGAGCTGATCTCACCTCAGAAGTTTACCACTCAAAAATCGATCAACCATGAACTCTCTGAAGAGTCATATGTTGCAAATGAGCATTAAATAAATTCTGAGTTGCAGGGGTTAAATTGGGCACGCAACGAGGGGAAATAACCCTGCATATCCATCGACATCTTAAATTAGCCCTGAACTTGCTTAGTACAGAATGAGGTAGATTTATCTGCGGGGCTCCGAGGTTCACAAAAAGCGAGTCAAGCTCGAAACTATGCGGATCAGTCAACTTTAGACAATCTTCAATGATCAGGGGTTCGGAGATACCGCGCTGCTCTACTCTGAGACAGAAGAGTTTTGTAAATTTAACTAGAATAAGGACTAATCTGGAATTATTGAAACCTTCCTATGAATTACAGGGCACAAGTGATTATTGAAAAGTAAATTAACTGTTTTAACAGAATTCTGCCTGCCTGTCGCCGCTGATGGGGCGGGGGTGCAAAGAAGCATGGTGGCCCGGCTTCTACAGGCCCCGCCGTAGCTACGCCCATGACTGCCCCTACGAGTCAACATTTTCTAAACAATCGCTTGACCATTTCCGCCGTGAGCTCTAGGTAAACCCCACTTTTAATTTTTAATGCCGCGTCATGGCCGGTTTCCTTTTAAAAACAGAGTGAGTGAGTGTTTTTTTTTTTTTTAAGTAAGCACATTTGCTTAAGTTACTAATTCACAGGACTGCGGATGCGTTAACGTGGGTGCGCATCACAAAATCACATCCAAAATGTTGCGCTGGCTGTGTTTAGTATTAAACAGTCTATGTATATTCACAGCACAACTGAACAGTTTAAATACCCGTGTAGCTCAGCTCAGTCGCATTAACAGTATGATAATGGCTCATTGCCACATTCTGCCTGGTGCGCATCCTTGAAAAGCACTGCAGCGCTCTTAAGAGCCCATCATGAGCGGCACGGTATATTGCACAGTGTGCAACAAGCACCTGAGCCTGTATACAGAATTTTGAACCATCTAAATAACATTGTAATAAGATGCACACTTAGACTACAGTATTGTAACCGCCTACAGTTACTCACAATCATGTTAAAGAAACAACAATCTTAGCTTTTGTATACTGAAAAGATGTGTCCTAGGGTGAAAGGAAGGGGGTGGCTTGAAATTGGCGTCGACTGGTTCCTCCTACGGCCTAAAGTTCATCTAGCCATGTCATAAAAAACGGCATTTATGTGAGAGCCGGGTCAAATTTGAAAGCAGACCATTAGCAAACTGAGTGCGTTCAGCTCAGATTAATTTGATGCAGTATAACGGGACTTGCTAGGGTAAGCCCCCCAGGTAATGGATTTTTCTAAAAAATTTTAAAAACCAATCCACTAATTCAAAGTCAACAGCTCGGGATAATTGCACTCATTCGAGGTTGAAGGGGCTCCGCGGGTGAGACACGACCCTGCAGCCACATCATCCTCGTAAGTCAAGTAAACTAGCTGCGCCCTACAGCGGCCCGTGCTGCCGGCTTCAGCCGCCGAGAGAGAGAGCTCCCGCCCCCTGCACTGCGGGGGTTAATGTTACGTCACTGCACCGGGGCAGTGCGTCCATATGAGCATGTTAGTCACAGCTCCGTATTTACATTTCTAAAACTAGCCTTACTTAGCCCACGATTCGTTGGCTTTGACCAGTTGGCTGTGACGCAGCACTGGAGCGGAACCCAATGTCCTCCAGCAGGGACGGCAATGTATTTCTTGTCAGCGGCACCGCCGCCAGCACATCACAGAGCAGCAAGGTAGGAATGGGGTAAGAGAGGAAAGCGAGGCGCTGCCTGCCAGGCCTGTCTGCAACAAAATGTGTCAACAAGGTTACCGGTGGAAAGGAGGCCGGAGTGTAAAGAAAAGTAAACTAAAAAAAAAAAACACCACCTAAAAGTATCTGTGAAGGTAAAAACACCACATTTTATCACTGTTCGCCTTCTTAGGAGCACGAACTGAGGATAATCTCTTTAAGGACAAGTGAGACCTCAATCAATAGACGAAAGTGCATGGGCTGGTGGCTCTGAGGACTGATGCATCCACCAGAGGGGTGTGTGTTTGACCCATGGCCACAGGTTCAAACCCTACAGGGAACAGTAAGTTTTTCTTTCTTCAGAGGTCCACGAAATGAGTGAGGATAGTTAACAATAAACACCCGGGCACAGTACACTCTGATAATGCACCTGTTATCATATGAAGAGCTTACTTCAGGAAAGGTAATCAGGGGCAAATTTGTGATCTCATCTGTGGTAGCCTGTTAAATGAGGGTAATATCACAGATTACCCGAATCTAGGTAAAGAAGGAGGCAAGGTTGTCATAGAAGCTCTTTCTAGAGCTAAACATCTGGGTAACAACAGTCAGGGAACAGGGAGAGCTGCACTACCACAAAACGTTTGCAAAGCATGGTTTCAGAAAGGTAAGGTATGTCTTAATAAAAGTTACTTTAGCAGCGAGCAGGCAGGTCTTTATGATTAGAGATAGTACAAAACCTCTAATTTAGCAAGATTTTTGGTACCAGTGCTTGAAGTCTCCGACCCATTTAAGCATCCCTAATCACCCACTGAAGAGGTGTGGCAAAATTGTTTTTGAATGACGACCCTAGACTTCTGTCATTTAAAGCCTGATGTCAAGCTTGGTCCTCAAAACCTTGTCTTCTTTCCAGAGGGCGGATGTTTCCATTTCTCCTCCCTTCAGCTTCATGCATGTCAGCAATGCACTGTCTGAGAAAACAACCTCACCTCCATCCTGTGCACAAAGGGGGTGTGGGGCGTGGGCAAGAATATCCAAAACGGATCCCACAGGCCTCCACTGCTCTGGTTCACTCATACACACAGTGTATGTACAATGCAGATCACATTCTCAGACACACACAGCATGCCCGTGGGATGTTAGCACTAGGTACCTTTCGTATCTGTAGTTACTCTGCTGTGCTGGAGAAAGTGATTAGGTAACCTGAAGTACAAATCTGACTGCTTGCTGGCGAGCTGCTCTTAGCCAGTGCCAAATAACTTGTTTTTAGTGAGTGAAGCGAAATTCTGCAGTGCAGTGATGTTAGTGGGGGAAGATCTAACGAAGGGGACTGCACCACCTCCCCTCGAGCAGTATGCAGAGCTTTTACTAAGCTTGGGATATTCCAGTCTGTGTTTAAAAGGCAGCCCTGAGACTGGGACATAGCAGTCTCTGGCTCAATGTTTAAATGATCTTCACACAGAGACATGTGTTTTAGCAATGTACATAGCGCACTGCACAATGTTTCATTCTGTGGAGATGTGCATTCAACGATGATGTAGCTGTTAGGCAACTGCGTCAGCATTAAATAACTGAATGCTTGAAGGTTGAAACCGGGCAGTTGTTGCAAATCCCTTGAGGCTTCTCAGTCAGTAGGCAGGATTGTGATGTCAAATAGTAATATCTACATGGGCAAATGGATAATGTCTGTGTGCATGTGTGTGTGTGGGGGGGGTCATATTTCAAATTTAGAAATAAACAATTTGCATATTAAGGCTAATATTATTCACTAAAATCACTTAAGCAGAGAAGAGACTCCTAAACAATTATGTGTAGATGTCAATTATGAAAAGGTCACCACTTGTCACCTTGCTTACCCTTGCGGCTCAGCATAAATTATTAACAAAGACCAGATCAATGACGAAAATATCCCGCTCTGAGTCCCGGCTTCACAGAGCTGGGGGAGGCCTGTACATTTACCTTTTACAGTCAATATAAAAGCAGGCAAACAAGACTCACAAATACACTCTGAAAACCATCATCTAAACATGTCCTCTGACAGCAACCCTTGGAAAATAGGATTATTTAAACAGTAGCATAACCTAACAAAATTATAACACCCAGAAGGATTGCCCTCTTAATCTGTTTTCTTACAGTTTGTGCATCATTGCTAGTTTCTCCTTCACAGAAGATTACTAACATACAAGTAAGCAAAAAATTGTGTGACTAATAAAGGTGCACAGTTTTAGATATTGCCCATTACTTCTTATGCATTCACCAAACAATTTATTTCCAAGTAGCCAAGGGACAGACTCTCCTATTTTGTACTGGACTTGAGTGACCTGCACTGCAGCAGAAACAATCTTCCAGTTCTCGGCATTTCAAATGCACTCATGGATTAACAAGGTATGAGTGTGCCTTCTACATGGTCACGGTAAGAGTGGTCAAAAACCTAAAACATAATCCCTAGATTGATACACATCCATGGCCAAGAAAGTAGTAGGCGGGGCACCTTTAAGAGACAGATTGCAACAGAAATCCCAGTTCCCCAGCAACCCCCTCACGCCCTCCTCCCAGCATGCCTCAATCCATGCATTTTTAAATCTAAACACTGATCAGGAAGGTGAACAGTGGCCAGGCAATTCTAACCCACTGCAGAGCAGCCAGTCAGATTCACATTAATACAGGGAATAATATTTATTGTTTAAAGGTAGCCAGTGGAATAGATGAAACATCCTGGTGCATGGACTTAAAGAGCACTGACATTAATAAAGCACAAGTTACTAACTTGTGTAACGATATATCTGTAAGAGACAGTAGTTAGTGATAGATTCCTTACCTTAGAATATCCCCAGGCGTCAGGCTGGATCCGGAAAGTTTTGCGTAGCAGTACCCTTGCGCGTCGGTAGGCGGCGTCGTGCGGCTCCGCGTCCGTCGTCGGCGTCGTGATCGCCGGGATGACGTCGCGGGCAGTACTTAGGCGCCGCCCCTGCGCGCTGACGTCAGTTCTGTACACGACTTTCCGCGCCAGGAACGCAGAGCCATGCAAGAAGCTGACATAGGTGTCTGAAAAATACTAGGGCCCTGAAAGGGATGTCCTTAACCCTAGAAATCAGTTCGCAGAACGGGGAGGATGGTGGGGCGGTAGGAATCTATCACTAACTACTGTCTCTTACAGATATATCGTTACACAAGTTAGTAACTTGTGCATCTGAAAGAGACACGTTAGTGATAGATTCCTTACCTTAGAATAGATACCCCAGCAATACCAACCCCGGTGGTGGGTCTGCGAACAAAGATCAGACAAGGAAGTCTCGGAGAACAGAACGGCCAAAGAAGCCGTCTCTCCGGACCTGACTGTCAAGGCAGTAATGCTTAGTAAACGTGTGCAGCGAGGCCCACGTAGCTGCCTGACAGATAACCGGCAGCGGAACACCGCGGCCCAAGGCCGTGGTAGCAGCCGTTGCCCTGGTGGAATGGGCACGCAGCCCAACAGGAGGCTCCTTCTTAGCCAAAGAATAGCAGGTCTTGATGCACAAGGTAACCCAGCGGGAGATGGTCCTCTTGTGCACCGCCCGACCTTTTGGCGCCCACATAGCCAACAAAGAGCTGGTCATCCACCCGGAAGTGTTTTGTGCGGTCGATATAGAAGGAGAGCGCACGTTTCGGGTCCAGACGGTGGAGCCTCTCTTCCTCTCTGGAAGGATGCGGAGGCGGAAAGAAGGTGGGCAAAGTGATGGTCTGCCCAATGTGGAAAGCAGTAACCACCTTTGGCAAGAAGGACGGACGCGTCCGAAGAACAACCTTGTCTGGATGAACAGACAGAAAGGGAGGTTTGCAAGAAAGAGCCTGGAGCTCACTCACCCGCCGAGCGGAGGTGATGGCCACCAGAAAGGCTGCCTTTAGAGTCAGAAGACGAAGAGGACAGTTATGCAGAGGCTCAAAGGGAGCGCACATTAAAAAGGTAAGAACCAAGTTCAAGTCCCACTGAGGCATTACAAACGGAACAGGAGGGAAGAGGTGAGTAATGCCTTTTAAGAACCTGTTAACAACAGGGGACTTGAAAAGGGAGGGCTGATCAGGGAGCCTGAGGAAGGCCGAGATAGCACAAAGATAACCCTTGATGGTACCCAGGGCAGAACCCTGTTGGGCCAGAGAGAGAAGGAACAGAAGGACCTCAGAAAGAGGGGCAGAAAGGGGATCCACAGCCTTTGCTGTGCACCATGCCACAAATTTGTTCCACCTGCAGGCGTATACCACCTTAGTGGAGGGACGCCTGGCTGCCAGAATCACATCACAAACTTCGGGAGGCAGGTCGAAAGGAATCAACTGCCGCCGCTCAATCTCCACGCAAGCAGGTGTAGACTGGACAGGTTCGGGTGGAGGACCGTCCCCTGCTGCTGCGACAGAAGATCCTCCCGAAGAGGCAGACGGATCGGGGATCTATGCTCATATTGAGTAGCTCGGGATACCAAACTCTTCGAGCCCAGTCCGGAGCCACAAGAATGACTTGGGCCCGGTCGTGCCGAATCTTCTTCAACACTCTGGGTAGAAGTGGTATAGGCGGAAAGGCGTACAACAGACCGCAACTCCACTCGCGACGAAAAGCGTCGCCGAGCGAGTGCCGCCTTGGAAATTCCAACGCGCAGAACTGATGACATTGCGCGTTCTCTTCGGTGGCGAATAGATCTAACCAAGGCTCTCCCCACTGTAGAAAGAGTCCTTGCGCCACTTCCGAGTGAAGACGCCATTCGTGATCCATCATGCACCTGCGGCTGAGTTCGTCCGCCCTGGCGTTCAGAGAACCTGCCAGGTGTTGAACCATCAGGAACATGCCCTGATGTTCCAGCCATGTCCAGAGGCGCAGAGCCTCCTGACAAAGGGTCCAAGACCCCACCCCGCCCTGTTTGTTGCAGTACCACATGGCGGTGGTGTTGTCTGTGAACACCTGCACTACCTTCCCTTTGACAGAGGGAAGGAATGCCTTGAGTGCAAGCCGGATCGCCCGGAGCTCCAGAAGGTTGATATGGAGCCGGGACTCCGCCGGAGACCAGAGGCCTCTGATCTCCGCCTCTCCCATGTGACCGCCCCATCCCAGAAGGGACGCGTCCGTCACAACTGTATGCTCTGGCTGGGGAAGGGAGAGGGATCTGCCCATGACCCATTGCCGGTTCGAGAGCCACCACTGCAACTGTTTTGCAGTCCCTCCGAGATCTGGACGTGATCGGACAGGTTGCCCTGGTGCTGCGCCCACTGGAACTTCAGGTCCCACTGCAGAGCCCGCATATGCCATCTGGCATGATTGACCAGCAGGATGCAGGAGGCCATGAGGCCCAGCAGCCTCAGGGTCATCCTTACCGAAACCCAGGATAAAGGCCGAAAGATCGGAATCATAGCCTGAATATCCCGGACTCGCCGTTCGGGAGGATAGGCCCGAAACTGCGTCGTGTCCAGAACTGCTCCGATGAAAAGGAGCTGTGGAGAAGGAATCAGATGCGACTTCGGCACATTGATGGAGAACCCCAGCGAGTGCAGGAGTTCGGCCGTAGTCTGGAGGTGGGAGACGACTGCCTGGGACGAGCCCGCCTTCAGCAGCCAGTCGTCGAGGTAGGGGAAGACTGAAACCCCTGCCCGGCGCAGATGAGCTGCGACCACCGCCATCACTTTCGTGAACACCCGAGGGGCACTGGTAAGGCCAAAGGGGAGCACGGTGAACTGAAAATGCTCGGGGCCTACCGTGAACCGAAGGTAACGCCGGTGGGCCGGCAGGACGGGGATGTGGAAATACGCGTCCTGCAAGTCCAACGCTACCAACCAGTCTCCTGGGTCGAGGGCAGTCAAGACCTGAGCTAGGGTGAGCATCTTGAACTTCTCCTTCCGGAGGAAGCGATTGACGTTCCGGAGGTCCAAGATAGGACGCATGTCCTCCTTGTCCTTTTTGGGCACCAGAAAGTAGTGGGAGTAGCAACCACGCCCTACTTCTGGGGTCGGAACACGCTCGATGGCCCTCTTGGTCAAGAGGGCCGCGACTTCCTTCTGTAGAAGCACCAAGTGATCCCCTGACATGCGGTGGAATTGAGGTGGCATGGCTGGGGGGTGGTCTCGAAGGGGAGGGAGTAGCCCCTTCGGACAATGTCCAAGACCCACCTGTCCGAGGTGATGGTGCGCCAGTGGGGAAGGTGATGGCGGACCCTGCCCCCTACTGGCGTGCCGTGCACCTGAAAGGAGGGACTAGGAGGGCTTGGAGGCCGCGGACGGGTTGGAGGTGGTGGCCTGACCCGCACGCTGGTTGCCCGATCCGCCACGGCGGAATCCACGTCCTCGGCCACGCGAAGACGCCTGCTGCGCGGGCCGGTGGCTGGGCTGCTGACGTGAAGGGGCGCCCCTACCGTGGCCACGATAGGGGCGAAAAGCAGAAGGCAGCGGAGGGCGTGTAGCAGAAAGGCCCAGGGACTTGGCAGTAGCCCGTGAGTCCTTAAAGCGCTCCAACGCATGGTCTGCTTTGGACCCAAAAAGACCGACTCCATCAAAGGGCATGTCCATGAGAGTATTCTGGACATCCCCTGAAAAACCAGTGGTTCTCAGCCAGGCGTGGCGTCGGAGCGCCACCGTCGTTGCAATCGACCTGCCCAGCGAGTCGGCGGTGTCAAGGCCACAACGGATAGTGTATTTGGCCGCATCCCTTCCTTCCGCAATGGCGCGGGAAAGCAGTGCCTGGACCTCCTCAGGGCACTGGGGCAAAACATCCGCCACCGAATCCCACAGGGAGTGGGTATATCGGCCCAAAAGACAAGCGGTGTTAACGGACCGCAAGCCAGCACTGGAGGAAGAAAAACCTTTCTTCCCAAACTGATCCAGGCGTTTGGATTCCCTATCCGGAGGAGCGGTAGGGAAGGCGGTTTGGGAAGCGGAGGCTTGGACAACCAAGCTCTCAGGAGTGGGGTGGACAGAAAGAAACAGGGGGTCGCCCGGAGCGGGGCGATGGCGTCGTGACACGTTCCGATCCACAGGAGCCCCTGTGTTGGGCTTGGACCAGGCGCCCAAAAGAACGTCCGTGAGGGCGTCGTTAAACGGCAGCACAGTCTCCGCAGAGGAGGCTGCCGGCTGAAGCACCTCTGTCAAGATGTTAGGCTTGACCGTCAAAGTAGGGAGCTGGAGACGTAAGGCCCCAGCAGCCCTACGCAACACCGTACCAAAATTGGCCCCCTCCTCCGTAGCCACGGGAGGAGACAGCATGCCAGTGTCAGGAGAAGTATCCAGACCACTGGCCTCCCTAGACTCTCAGTCCAGTCCTCATCATACTGACAGTTGCGTGTCAGAGGGTCATCAGACCCCTCCCAGTCCTCCTGGTCCTCCTCTGGTTCAAAATAAGGAGGAGGAGGGACATTTGGGACCCAAGGTCCCATCGGCGCCGGAGCCGGCGTCGAGCGACGTCGCTCCGGGTCCATGTCCGGAGCCGGAAGGAACTGGGGACGACGCCGCCCGGAACCCAGGGCGGCGTCGAGAACGGCACCGGAGACATCGGCGCCGGCGGAGGTGTCGTGAGGTCGACCGGCGTCGATGGGGGTTGTGGAGCCGGGATCGAGGCCGGGGCCGAAGCCGGAGCCGGGATCGAGGCTGGAGGCCCGGGCGACGCCGGGGCCGGAGCCGCCGGCGACGCCGGAGCAACCCCATCAGGGCCCGCGGGGCCCGAAGGCGCACCGGAGGGGCCTGAAGGCCCGAAGAGGCGGGCCATGGCCGACAGGAACTCCTGTACCTTGGCCGGATCCGCCCCCGAACCCGGGAAGGGCGGGTATGACGGGGGCGACTCCACAGGCAAGTCCGGGGCCGCGGGGGCGGGGACGGTGCCGGGAGGGGCCTCAGCCGAGTCGCGAGACCGGCGAGGCGAAGTCCGAGAGCGACGATGCTTCTTGGACTTCTTGTGCCTGGACTTACCGGACGAAGAAGACTTCGACGCCGACGACCGGTGTGCACTCTGCGAGCGACCCCTGGACCTCTCACGCGACCGGGGCTTCCGCGGAGCCGAATGCCGGGCCTCGAGGAGCTTTCGAGACCGCTCTCGCAAAGCTTTCGGGTTGAGGGCCTGGCATTCGGGACAAGACTCGGTGTCGTGGCCTCGGCCGAGGCAGAAGAGACACTCCCAATGCGGGTCGGTGACGGACATCATCCGCGCACAGGCGCCGCATCGCTTGAAGCCGGGCATCCCTACGACACCTTAAAGATGGAAAAAACAGTGAAAAAATCACCAAAAAGTATGGTCAAAAATTGACCAGGGCACTGCTCTTCCCGGATCTGCGCTTACTGGCGCGGAAAAAGAAGAACTGACGTCAGCGCGCAGGGGCGGCGCCTAAGTACTGCCCGCGACGTCATCCCGGCGATCACGACGCCGACGACGGACGCGGAGCCGCACGACGCCGCCTACCGACGCGCAAGGGTACTGCTACGCAAAACTTTCCGGATCCAGCCTGACGCCTGGGGATATTCTAAGGTAAGGAATCTATCACTAACGTGTCTCTTTCAGATCTGTTCTTTGATACCGCAAACAAATACCATTATGCATTACTCTTTAGAACTACTCCCCCACAGTACTTTATGTAACATAGCAACACAATTAAAATGGTCTTTTGCCTGCTTATCCCGTGTCCCAACATTATCCTTCTGTTATTATGTATTGTGAATGGGTTTGTATTGTAGGTGCTGGAGAGAGAGAGACTCTTACATTAGGAGGTTTGGTAAGTTGTGAATTGATGTCAATTCAATTTTGAATTTTTTTAAGGTATGTTTGCTTGAAAAGATTTAGAGGAGGAGGTTTGGTCGTGTAAGGATTACAATGTGGGCCTTTGATTTAAATTATGTTATACAAAAAATACTTGGACTAACCATTTTAGTGGTGCTCTACCGCAAGGGCAGTGTGTGCTTTGACCGTTTCAGCAGGCAGATGCTCAAGGTGGAGGTGTGAGGGCCCACCACACTCAGACTTGTCTGCATAGAATGCTTAAGATGGCAGGAGCATAGGTCAGTGGCAGGCATGTGACAGAGCGGGAACATTTTGCTTAAATAAACCTAGTAATAGAGCTGAACATTGGCTAGTTATTAACGTTAAATCACTCTGCATAACTGACATGCAAGAAAATTTGCAGTTTAAAAGACGTGTACAAATAAAAGTGTAGCTTGTTTATTTGCAATAGGCATACGTTCCTATTATAATTTCATTGCAAGGCAAGACTAGGCCTCATCCTTTGTCTATCTTTCCTATTTTACTTTCTTAAAATAAACAAATGCTTTTGAGAAATGCTGAAACATGCACAAATGTACTCATTAAACGACCCCCATTTGACCAGCGAAAATCTGTCATTGCTGTAGAATATGCTGACTTTATTAAATGTTTTTCTTCTTTTCCCAAGCTACATGTTCTCATCACATTTAGACAGTTTTAACCTCAGCACTATACAATGCTGAATAGTGACTCTTATATTAAAACAATTAATGCTTATGTTTTACGTGAATCTCATGACTTAATCAGGATGCTGTAGAGAAGTTGATTGTTACACAGTGGAATACTGAATAGCTGGTAGGTTAGGCTTGCTAAGGTTCTCATGAAAATTCAGATCAACTGAAACATTGATGTAAACGTTTAGCGACTGATACTTTTAGGTTGTGCTTTGTCAACATCATGAGTTTGCTGTTGGAACAAAGGAAGAAGTTGCATACTGTCAAACGATTGCCTCCCATTGGCTCGAGATGATCTAACACCGGAATGGATTGAAATATGTTTTAGAGTTTTATATTAGTGAGGGATTCCTAGTTAGAGCAGGACTTTAGGATTTTAGCAGAGCGCTTTTACATTGCCACACTCGAGACTCCAGACCGCTCTCCTGAATACTTGCTGTAAGCTACTGCTGTTTGTTACTCAGGGGTGGCTCCTCCATGTGGGCGGAGGAGCGTCGCCCCACTGCTTTCTCGCAGTGCGATAAGCAGAAACATAAAATGGTATTATAAATACCATTTTATGTTTCTGCTTCTCGCACTGCGAGAAAGCAGAAGGGTTTGGTTGGGGGCGGGCGGGTGGTCCTGCTCTAGGGCAGGGGAGGAGTGGCTTGCCCACTCTGAGGGCGCTGACTGTTTGGTCGGCCCCAGGGCAGACCAAACCAGTCATACGCACTCTGCATTTTCTCCATGTGTGGTCAGCGTCCCAACCATTCACAACGCTGCCGTTGCAGCGTTGTGATTGGCTTAGGGGAGTGGAGGGAGGCTGCTTCCTGTGAGGAGCAGAGACGACGCGGGACCGGACCAGGCCGGTGAAGGTAAGTTAACTTTTTTTTTAAAATTAATACCCCTCCCCTCCCCCACCCGAGCGACCTCCTCCCCGCGTGACACCCCCCCTCCACCCCCGAGTCATGCCTGCCGCGACTGTTGTTACTTCTCACTTTGGCGGTGACTTTCCTGATTTATTCTTTTTCATACTTATACAGGGGTAGCTACTGCCGCACCTGTTAATTCGCATAGGTAGACTCAGCTGAGTCTTCCTGAACTGCTCTTTATGGGGAGTACGACTTCTTGAATGCGCCATTGACCTCGCTCTTCCCAAGAAACTCTTTTGGGTTTTATCTAAATCCTAAAATGATTCATGTATAATAGGGACTAGATTCCTTTATAGCACAAGCTTGTAATTTTCTGCATTTATTCGGACTCTAACCATGATTTTCTTGCAATTTCTGTAAATGGATTTAGCTGATTTACTAACTAAATATAACGACAAAACCAAAACTGCTAAACTCTGAGAATAAAGGTTTTCAAAACTTAGCTTAAACTTTCATCATTGACTAAACTTAATTAACTGTAATGATGATGAATACTGAAATGTGTTTGACTTATGCTCCATTCTAAAACAGTGGCAAAGTTCCATTCGCCTGGAGAAGAACTAAAGGCAAGAGCCGGAATACACTCTTGTAAGTTTCGATGTTAAACTGATAAATTTAAATCGACTTGTGCGCCAGCACGCGGAAGGTCGTAAGGCCCCAGACGTTGTTTTGGTTGTCAAATGATGACACAGGTAAGATGTCTGGGATTCTGATTGGCTTGCATGTTACATGAGAGTTGGACAGTCACCACAAATTGCTACAAATACAATTGATGTCAATGACTAGTACGGTGACAGTTAGCAGCCATACGTGTTGCATGTGGTGCAGATTCTGGAGTTGCTTTAGGTTTCATTAAGAAATTGAAATTAGAGATTCGTGTGCATCTAAACTATGAGGTGGGCTCACGAGAGATAATGCAGTCAGACATAGTGCAAGAGGAGGAAATGAGATTAGTTCAAAACGAGGGTGAAAAGTTCAGTGAAGGAGGCTGTGCTGCCTGATGTAAACAAAACAAATTCGAAAGGATCTTATTTCAGATGGTGAGGTCGAGTCAGTTTCTGAAAATGAAGAGGAGTTAAACCAAAGGGGGTATAAGTCTAAGGAAATTAAATATGTGGGGAAAGGGAAACAAAATGTAGCTTGTTATAAAATAACAGAGGAGGGTGGATCAGTGATCCAAGCACCGCAAAGAGAAAAGGTGTTGAATGAGGCACAAGCAGAGATGGGGCCCAAAGCAGCTCAATGTGTAATTTGGACATTATGAAGAGGATGATAAATCAAATAAGGAAGAAGTGACAATAGTCACGATGGTGACTGTTTTGTATCTGGTGAAGTATCTGTAGGACCAAGAGAATGTTAAAGATGAGAAGGCGCCTGTTGAAAGTGTGTTGAAAAACATGCAGGAAAAGAATATCTTTAGTCTGAATAAAATAAGGCATCCATTAAAGTGGCAATGGTGCACAGCTGAGCATGTGGTGAATGATTTAAAGAATGAATAAGCCATAAACTTGAGAGGAATGTGAGGGAAATAATGAGATCCAAATGCTCGCGGCCCCATATTTTAGAAATGTGTGTGTCACTCCTAACTTGGATCTATAGTCGGGGCTTCAAGTGGCCCGGATCCTGCTGGTGTTCAGCACTGGCAGTATTAATAAGCAGGTGCTGAGACAGGTCGCTATCGGGCTCTCCATTTTTGCCCTCATCCTCAGGGTGAAAAAAAATTGTAATGCTGCAGCAGTACCACCCTTCACTGCCATTGATGTAACTTCGAAGAGACTCGTTATAGTTCTTTCACAGTCTCATCATGTTAGAACTGAAGCATTTTCAATATTCTATACAACTAAGCCATAGTTGCTGCTTATTTATCTTATGCAACTAACAATCATTGACAAAGCTAATAGTCCTGGCTTGTTGTAGGTGTAATGGTACTTGTAGTATTATATATCTGGATGCAAAGACAGAAGCAGCAAAATACTAGTTGGGTGGCACACTATGCGTTAAGAACAGATTTCTAGCTTAGGAGTTTAAGCCACATCCTTAATTACATCAGACAGAGACCACACCCCAGTTTTTCATTCCACTTAAAACCATGTCTATAGTTGCTGTTTCCTGGTCAGGTTGGGGAGTGATCGAAGGAAAGGATTACAAAAGGTCCCCAAAACAGTGTCAGGTTTAATTTTTGGATGTGGTAAGGCCAATCTAGATAGGGCAGAGAAGGCACACGTAAATTAGGTGTCTGCAGGAGGCAAATGTCTTTTTTGGGTAATGCCAATGCCGGCTTGAATTCTAAGCTGTGATATGGCAACAAAATGGCCACAGTGGAAGATGAGAGCCTTTTAAATGGTGAAACTTTGGTCAGATCTGTTGGAAAACAAGCAAGTACCTTCCCCAACAGTGGTTTGTGGCTGTAGATTTTTTTCAGGAGAGCCAGGAGAAGGGACATTTGCCATTTGGATGCTCCAGAAGTCCAATGCACTCACACTTCTTGAACTGTCAGCAGTCTACAATAGCGGAACACCATGTTCTTCTTCTGCATCATCTTGAGGAAAGAACTGGATTGTCTGAGTCCACGTTGGAATGGTTTTGATCCTTCCAATAAAATTACACAAGTCACAATGGGGGATTTGAGTCATCCTACAACAAGGTATACTGAAGAGATCCTCAGGGCTCTTCTCTATCCTAGCTGCTGTTCAACTTTTATATCCACTCACTGGCTCAGCTCCAAAACCCATACAAGGTGAATATCCCAATGTACTCTGGCAACACACAAATCCATTTCCAGCTGGAAAAAGCCTCAGTGAAGCAGGATAGCTATACAAAAACTTTAACAATGTGTTCTATTGGATGAAAGAGCTTATGATGTATAAAAACAGCAAAAAAACAAACAGATGCAATATCATTATAAGGGACAGTTCTGACCATCTATCATTCATTTGGCCTCCAAACCTGGGTCTGCTTCTTTCCACCACTGAAAAAGTAAATAATTTGGGATTTCTTTTCGAATCCAATCTATACTTTGTTATGTTCAAAAAGACAGCAGGCTTTAGATGAGTCTTTATGTCTTAACTGTATCTTCAAGCACGCATCAGGACACAGTTGTAATCCACCAGTCACATTGGAGTCCCTCTACAACTGCCCCACCTGCATTCCATTCATGCAAAATGGCATCAAAGGCAGCAATGTTGATTTTGTGATTAGTCTGCAATCACTAGAACCTCACACCTTTTAATATGCATGGGAAGACAGTCACCAAGTATATCAATCTGTAGATTTCCCGAATTCAAAACACTGTCTTCAGCTCTGAATGGACCACCAAGTTGGACTGAAAGCTCTTGTGATGGCACACCTTGATTACTGCATCATCAACTACACGGAGGCTCTTAAAGAAACACATTGACAGGCTGCAAAGGCCTGAAACCAGTCTGTCAGAATGTGCCAAACATACAGAGGAGGAGGAGAGATCAATGTTTTATTATACAAATAGTGATTATTATTCACTATTAGTGCAATGAAAAATGGAGTACATTAGCTGGCATATGACCCAATCTGGAAGCTATGGTAAGTAAAAAATGCTGTTAAATGTATGTGTGGATGTGTATGTATGTGTAAGCATGTATGTGTGAGTCAAAGTAAAGGTCAAGTGGCGTGCAATGTCCCTTCCGAAACACCTGGCACTTTGTTGAATTGAGGTCCATGAATAAAACCAAATTGAAAGTGTACATATTTACCGGTTAAATAAATATGCTAGTTTCAACTTCATTTTTTCCACTGAAAACAAAATAAATATGGATAAATACTGATAAGATGAGGAAATAACAAAAATGGAAAGTTAAACAAATGTACATACTGCAAAACTGCAGCCCTTATACTGAAAAGTTTCAAAACTCACAAAATGATTTCACAATTGACTTTCTCAAAATATTTGCACTGCCCTCTACAAGGGAAGGTTTGATACGTGCAGCAAATCTACTACCTTCTGTATGCAGCTAGAATCATTTGGCCTGCGTATGTGCGAGTGAGAAACAGCAAGAAAAAGCTAGTCTGTTAGAAGAGCTGAACAAGGATGGGAATGTAAATAGCAGCGCACACATTAACTAAAGGGGTTGTAAGTGATTTACTTTGTTCACCTGCAACGCACTATGAGCCATATGTACAAAGAAGAGGAATTGGGATTTCCAAATAGCGATTTTATCCGAAACACTATTTGGAATTAGCTATTACTTATGTATGAAACTTTTTGTTTCATACTTGCAGTTCCTAGTGGGTCGCAAATCGACTTATCCCTTATGAATATTAATGAGGTAGGTCGCAATTTGCGATAGGAATCCCAGCGATTAGAGGGATGGTGGCCTGCTGAGGTCAGTAGACCACCATGTCGGTGATTGCCCTTGGATAATGTATTTGTATTTTTTTGCTGCAATGCATCCCGTTTTCCTAAAAGGAAAGCAGGGTGCGTTTCAACAATAAAAAAAATTAAATGTTTTGTTTCAATTTTTTTTGAGCAGGCAGTGGTCTGCGAGACCACTGCCTGCTCTTAAAATGTCTTTTCCTAACATTCACAAAGGGGAGGGGGTCCCATACGGACCTCTTCCAATTTTACACTAATATAGTGGCCTTTAAATCAGCCCATTGCTTATCACGGGTTAGCTTTCTAGGCAATCTTATTCAATGGTTTTCCTTCCTCTTCTTGGGTTTGTCCCTCCCCTATAGCACAGCTTCTTTGCCATCCTTTTCATAGGATGGCTTGTATAATCCTCCACAACAAGGAACTTCTTTTTTTTATTATTCCAGGATTCCATGGATCCCTCCTCTGGGTTCTTAACTGATTTCCCTCCACCCAAGCTGGCCAGTTGCTTCCTCTCCCCTTTAAATCAACTTTTCCTTTCTATGTGAAGGCCCTTCCACCCACCTCCTGCAATGCTCTCCTCGCTGCTCCGGTCGATCATAAGAGTTTAATTATTAGGCTACCCGACCCTCCGCACACCCCAGCGCCTCACCCAGCACCGCTGTAGTATTTAAAATAAAAAATATTTCTTTTTTTGGAGGGCCCGGGAGCTGACAATTGCTGCAGGGCAGATTCTTTCTACAAAAAAATGCACTTTGGTGCCTTTTAATAATATTGTAATTTGCTGCTCCAAGATAGGCATCTGTCATCTGGGAACTGTAAATTAAAACAAATGGCTGCCGCGCTGTATCGTGCATCCATGGTGACGCGCTTGCGTATGCATAACTCATAGTTGTGGGACTGCTGTAGCATGAGGACTCATTACTCAACAGGGTTTGATCCGATTAAGGGCTCATGGGGGAGGGATCATTATAAATCAAGCAGAATAAGGGCCCCCAATACCCAGAGATCATCATCATGAAGCATAGGTGTGCATGCATGATGACGCGTGTTTATTCATCATTATGCTTTTTTGAAGTGGGGGCGGTTACGTGGCAATTTTAAGCCAACCTCTTTTCACTATTCTAGCACACACTGTGAAATGCAGTGACTGGCTAAGCCAATTATATGCCTTATAAAGCATGTAATGAATGACTTATTTAGTGAAAGAGTACAACAGGGTCAGGAAGTAGATGGGGACATTTGGCATGTTTTGTCAGTCTGTGGGTGTGAAACGGAGGGACAGCTGCTAACAACCTTACATGCTGCTGGGGCTTAATGGCTAATAATGGATCTCATATCTCCTTATGCACACGTATCCGTCCAGCTGGTAATTGTAGGGTAATAAGCAGGGAAAGAGTATTTGATTTTACATCAAATTTTATATTAATAGTACATTAATTGGCAAATCATGCTGATGTGCCATGGGTCACAGAATTTTCCCGCCACACAAAACATTTAACCTATTGATGACTGAAGGTCAAAACGTATGTACGACTACACAATGTTGTTTATCTACACGATATCCTTGTTTGGAAAAGTGAGCGCAAATGGATCTGATGAGACCAATCTTCTTTGGAAAGCTGTTAAAATCAACAAAACAGTTTTTGAAATATTCAGGTATAAATCAGAGAGAACACCCCCCTGCCCCACCGCCCGAACCCCCATAGGATAATTTGCTGATTCCTTTTTACCACAGGTACCTACAGGACATTCTGTAAAGTTCAGGTGATGGGATGAAGTTTGCTTTTGTTTGGCGTGTCATCAAAACATTCTTTGAACCGAACCACACCAGCATTAGCCATAGTATGCAATTATAGTAAAGATAACAATAGGATCACAGTAACTCTTTGTTTGCGAGCCTTGAAACAAAACATTCTTAATTAACCAGTATCCTTCACATCATGAACAGTTCCCTTGCACACAGCAGGTTTTCTGCTGATCCAGCAGCAGACAGAAAGCAGGATGTGCTTCCTGTACACCCTATGTGCCAGCCAGACAGCTGCAAGCAGCAGACCTCATTTCAGCACTCCAGCCCACAGCAACAGGAAACCACGGACCTACTGCCCCTTCGGAAATACAAATATACTGAAAACTCTAACGTTATGACTGATTCTGATCTCCAGTCAACAGAATCTAACAGCTAGCACATCCAGAAGGAATGCCCTGCCTAAAGATGCTCTCAGCCCTCCTTCGGCGTGTAACACTTCTATAACACTTTCTTATTATTTACGAAGGACCAGCAATGTAGATCCGAACTACACTCATTCTCTAATAGGGGTAATTTTATTGTGATTTGGAAAAATAGAGGGAGAACATGTACACTTTTTCATTGACCATTGCCCATTTCGTCTAATTCTACCCCAAAGTAACCCGCCACCGCCAGTATGTTAATTCAAGTAGGTCACTAAACTACAGCAGCTCCCCAACAGCATTCTACTAGACACCTCAACCCTAGATGCAGCCTACTCTGGTACACACATACCCGCTGACTGGACCTATGACTGAACTCATCCTCAGTCTGCAGTGGGGGCACCAGCCTCAGCTCCTCCGCCTGTCCAGCTAGCGAGACCACCCCCCTCCACCAGACCGCTTCTTCAGTGTTCATTGATGTTGACATCCAGTCAGCCTTTAGCAGCTGACCTTGCTGAAGTAAGACTTTAAATCTTCCAATTCCTTTTACTACACTGGTTTGGTAAGCTCTTTGAGATATCAGGGAAAACGTACCGTGTGAGGATTCAATGGGGGGAAGAGAGAGAGTGGCTAACCAAACAGGAAAAGGATTGCAGAGAAAGACCTTGCTGCTTAAGAAGATTTTTGACAAGAGTTGAAGTTCAATGCCCAAGAGAAGTTCTTTGTTAGGACTGCCATGTCTCAGGCCACTGAAAGCTGCTGCCAGAAGCTGGTATTCAGCAACCTCCAGAATCTCCAGGTAGAGAACCTGGTATTTGTTGCATAAAGGCAAGGTTTTTCATCCAGCAGTGCAGAGTTTAACCTTTTTGCCAGCATTACTCCAGCTCTGTAGTCTCCTTCAACAAAGAATGTTGGGTTGTCTGCTTAAGGTGTTTATTACCATCATTACAGTGTTTACCATCTACATCTGTGACACTGCTTTGTCTGGCTGTCAGCCCACTGAAGGTTTCATAGCACAGCTATCCCATAGCTAGGCATACACACTTAATTACACCAGCAAGTTCAAGCAAACAAAAAGTACACAAGTGAATGACGGAGACCACACTAATTTGTTTGAAGAAAGTTATGTTCCTGGTTTTTTTGGTACAGTAATGGGTCAACTTACGGGCGATCCAAGGGCAGCCAGTGTTGATATGACCTAATCTGGCTGCCTGCTTGATTTGCCGATGAGGACCAGAAATACATGACATCTGGTGCTGAACCTTTGGGGGTTCACCCCACATCTGGACCCCACAGTCCAGGAAAAAACAAACACTCACGGAGGTGGAGTGTTACCAGGCAAGCCCCCTGTTGCTCAGGTTTACAACTGATCTTAGGAATAACAGGGCGCCGCTGCTTTCATCCCGGGCCCCTGCCACAAGGACTCCAGGGGTATTGGCATGAAGTCCCCTATGGGCTCTTTCTTATAGTTGCTTTTCGTACCAAAGTCCTTTGGATCGCCCTGTAACTCCGCTGCAGGATTGCATAAAGAGGACGACCTCTGAAGCCAAGGAGTATTTAAAGGGATCTTGCCCCGGAAATAACTTCCCTGAGTGGGTTAGGACAACCTCAAAGGTGCAAGTGCCTCACCCCTGTCCCCTCCCCAATCCCCAGCTTGTTCAGAGAGCTATCATGCAGATAAAAGTAGTGTAGCCTGGCAGGTGAATGTTGTGCTAACCTGCCGTCTATAAAATTGTCGCCTTACGTGCGACGCAGGCAGCATCATTCCTTGGGAGAGTGCAGCTTTTACACCAATCTGCATTATCAGAGCTAGCTCTGCTGCAGACTTTACAGCACCTTCAACTATCAGGCAGCAAGTGCGCCAACAGGTCCTACCATTAGTGTGTAAAGCGTACTTAGTAAATTTCTAATTTATTTTGTCCCCTGTAGGTGTTGTACTAAATGATTATTATTTACTAACTGCAGGAAGCAGTATTAAATGCAGTTCATTGGGGTTTCTATAATTTCTTTATTTACTGGTGTTATTTGTTGTGCAAGAGCCAGGTGAGACCGGTTGTTTCAGCAGTCCCTGAGCTGCTGACCAGGTGCCCTATCCTCGCATTTTCAGGCTGTGTGTGTGTCCTCGGGTGGGAATCTCTAGTCAACCTAATTCATCTATGGATACTTTGTTAGACAGCTCCAACAACCAACCTGGGGGCACAAAGCCCTCACTAGGGGACCCGCCCCTGGGAGGAATAGTCATTGGGGTGCTTTATGAACCGACAGGTCATTCACATGGTCAACTGCTTGGATATTGCACCAATCCCCGGCTGCGCTTCACAGAGCAGAACAAATAACGGCAGTACAGTCAGGAAATATAAGGAGCCTGGCTGGCTTAGAATTCAATTATTTTACTCCAAGGTAGAAAGATATATGCTCTCATTCCTTTTTTTCCACTTTAAAGCGAAGATTTAAACAAGCGTTTTCAATGCCAACAGTTTTAGATTTTGTACAAAATGTTTTCTCTCAAGCTTCCTTACTACATAGAGTGTTTACAAAGTAGAAGCAGCAATACAAGCTTCCCTCCTACACCGGCCTGGCACAGTGTTGCAAGGTTGCCTTACACCTTACACTACGAGGAGGGACAACACATAAACCAGCGGTGCAAGCTTTCCTAACACAATCACAGCGCAGGCAACAGCAGCACTTGCTTTGGTATAGTATCAAAAGCAGCAATGCAAATATATAGTAGAATCTCTCCCCTGGTCATTTGCCCTCCGAGTTTGGATCTTTCCTGAGTCAGCTATGAATCTTTTACTCATGAGGGTCTAGGTTAGTTGCTAAAAATCTTACTTCCAGGACCCCCAGGGACTGTTGACACTCTAGATTACTTTATGTACGGGTACATCATATAAGTATAACCCACATCGTTCCCTCCTCTGTGTGCTATACACTTATTTGAATGACGGAGACTCTTTTGTTGAATTCATGCCGGATGGGCAATGCTTGAATTTGCATTGGGACTGTACCCAAGTAAACTCAAATGAGGGATTTGTACACCTAAAGTGCTTTGAGCCCGGACAACCTGCACACGCCAGACCATAATGTCCTCATGATAGGGGTGTGGTTCAAGTGTTTAACTACTCCAGCCATGGTAGGGACAACTGCTGAAAGTACGAATCTGAGTGTCAAAAACTACAATTAGCGACAAAAAAAACCAGTCACTGTGAGCGCCATCAGCAAGACGGCACTGAAAGAGGGGCACCCCACAGCCTATAACAAATGGTGCTGTACAAACAAAAGTTAAGTCCATGAAGAGCAGGGCAACATGGGTGCATTTATTCATTGGCAAACTGCAAGGCCAGGCTCAAGTAGCAGCACCCTTTGGCACGCAGGGCATGTGTGTTACATTTTTCAACATGCTCTACAAGGTTAGAGTCTTTTCTATGGAGGCCACTAGTGAGTATGCAGAAGCACCTCTAACTTTTCTGTTTTTATATTATGTACGTATCATATCGCATAATTACACCATGAGCAAGTTTAAGGAAAGATTTGAAAACAACGTCTCTAGAAATATCGAGGGATCTTCTTATTCCCAGTATGAAATGGAACAGGACAGGAGGGAATATATTTAAAAGTTACTGTGCTATTTTGCGGATCTGAAAGACACTAAAGACTGCAAAGCCTAATTCACAGTAAAGTTTATCGATTAAAGATATAAGGATGTCAAAGATTTTGTAAACAGCAACACAGTACACAGAAAAGTTGAACACTTCCATGGGGGAGTTGGATGTGAACTCTTCAGTAAGAGTTTCAAGTGTGCATTTATTGGTTTAGTTGCTTAAAACCATATCAAATAAAAAAGTCAACCCAGGCTAAAATACAGAAGCTAAAAAACAAGTCAATCATCAGCTTGCTTAAAAAATACAAATTGTTCACATGTAGTCCCACGCATGGAATTAAATGTTTAAAAACGAAATGCATCAAAAGCATCTAATTCACATATTGAGCGGATTTGTGAATCTGAGTCTGGTTTGACTAGATTATATGAGGATACAAACTAAACAACATATGAAAGTCATTCTCAACTCCTGCCACTCACTTAGCATAAAGCATATCAGCAAATTAAGTAGTAATATTATTTCTGTCCTGTAATAGAAACCTAATGTACGAAAACAAAACCAATAGCTTTAACCTGGGCATTTTAAAGCAAAACTTGTGGGGTGTAGCGTCAGTTACATGCGTTAAGAAAGGGCATCAAATGAACGAAGGAGGCCTTTTTTGAACTTTATGAAGGGAAGTCATTCTTACACTTGTAGCTAGGGGCGAAGATCACGCAGAATAAACTTGTCAACAACATATTGAATACATAAGAAACGCTGCATTTTCTTTTACACTATGAAAAACTGAGCGACGAACAAAGACATTTCAAGATTCTGTTTTTAGACTAAACAAGCATTTGCAATGCAATAGGTCTCGCAATTGCGAGATTTTGAGATGTTGTCATTGTAAATGACAATGCATTTTATTATGTGCTTAAAAAACCTGCAATAATAAAAGGCATTTTCATTTACAATACCAATAGGTCAAAGTTTCAAAAATGCAAGACCTATTGCATTGCAAATGCTTGTTGTTTACAAGCGCCCCCATGCTGCGCTTTCACTTTAATAGAGGCCACGCCCCTTTCTTTAGACGAGCTGTGTCTAAAGAAAGGTCTGCGGCCGCTATTAAAGTGCAGTATGGGGGGCTTTTACCAGAAAAAGCATTTGTTTTTCAAGTTGACAAACAAATGTTTTTTTTGTAAAAGCGCCCCATGAGTGTTGCAGGAAAGCATGTAGTGCCTGCAATAGGAGAAACACATTAAAGAAAATAGTGCATACACCCTAAATAAGATGTACTGTGTAACAAACAAAGTAAAAGGGCCAGTCCTCATGGGAGGTTACAAATGAAGACAAGGCGGTAGTAAGGAAAGACTAACAAGCCTATTGACGATTCAGAAGCCAGCATTTACGAAGGACAATGACACAAGCCAATGACAAATATAGGCGGAGAGTGTCGGGGGCTTCAAGTCCATACTCCAATACAGCATGGCTCTCAGAGCAGCGCATGCGCTGCTCAGGCTCGAACTAAAAATGCTTAACTTCCTTTGATACCGAGGTTCTATTTACGTAAGTTTTCATTGTCAATTGTGCATGGCCAATACACCAAGATTTGGTTGTTGGCTCCGATTAGAGCAGATTTTCAGACAAACAATAAGCTTTTGCGCTCC
The DNA here is from genome assembly GCA_963921515.1 of Calotriton arnoldi. Lineage (NCBI taxonomy): Eukaryota > Metazoa > Chordata > Amphibia > Caudata > Salamandridae > Calotriton > Calotriton arnoldi. The sequence continues at coordinate 1,461,362 of CAWUFW010001131.1, forward strand.
ACGACCTGAAGAGTCTACGGAATGCAACATTATATTACTTTCATACATCAAACTTCAATACAAAAGGTTACAGAAGTAAACCTTGTTCCTATTGCTCTTTTTCCATATTTGCTTGCAGTGACCATTTTGTGAATTCATTTTCTTTGGGAAATCCTTGATCAACATAGTCAAATTTCTCCCAGCTGAATTCAGAATTTCTCTAATTTTCAGAAGTGTTTAGCATTCAGCCTTCATTCTTGGCTTTCACACATCCTTTCCCCACAAATTACAAGAAGCTAAAAACGGAAAAAGACGTAATATTGAGTGCCACTTACAAATGCGTTGAAATACGGAGAAAACATTTTTTTCCCCTTATTTCTAGTTTCAGAAAGCTGTGAATGGGATAAATTTCTCCCAGCAAACCATTTGTTTATGTGGTTTGAATTAAGGCTGCACTTTGTTGCTCAACACTTTTAAAATAAAAAAGTCATATTTTGGTTATTGTCTTTGAACCCTTAGACTAAATCAGAAACCATGGGTATCTTTAAAAGACCCATCAATAAGAAAAATATATTGCAACTTTGGCTTGGTTCTACAAAAGCATGGGAGGGTGTGGAGCAAATGGTGGAGTACCATGGATTGGGTGGGTGGGATCGATAATGTTTGGCTATGACGCACGGAGGCTGTAGGATGATTACCGGAGCTGTAGCCCTGTATGTTTGTTGTGTCTTGTTACCTGTGGAAAAATCAATTTAACTGTTTTTTGGGTGTAAAGGAAATTATGAAGACTTCAGTGTGAGTGTCCCAAATGCCAACGGGCTTAGAAGTCAGCAGCAGCAAGTGGATAATTTGTTTACCGAGATGTTATTTATTGAAATATCACAATCGAGAATGCTGCAGATTTATTATTTGGGAAATCTGGGAGTAATATAAAGCACTGTAAATAATACTATGATAAATCAAAATACCAGCAACCACTTCACCCCTGTTAAAATACTGCCAGAACAAATCTGTTTACCTAATACACCATTTACGTCTAACAAATTAAAATACCACTAACACAAAACTCTCTTTATGATGTGAACTAAGACAAGTTGGTAGGGTTTCACCCTAGGAGACCATCTTGCATGTCCAGAAATAATGAATACACAAAAATATAAACAACGTTGGTGTGTGTGTCATTCTTTTTTTGTGCTATTTGATGTTTACCACTGTTTGGGGTTGTGGTGGCATAATGTTTTTCCATGTATTTTCTTGTACATTTTTTTTGTTTTGTATGTCTAGGTTTTTTCCTGTTTGTCCATGTGACATCTGAATTTGAAGTTGTTATATATATATATATATATATATATATATATATTGAACCTATGACGTCAACAGATGTGTCTGTGGGATTTGAATATATCAGCACTAACAGATGCCCACTGTGTTTTTCTGTCAGCAGTCAACTGTGCAGTGCTTGATATTACTATAATACTGCAGAATATAATGTACTTCTCATTGTGATGAAGCTCGAAGTTTGGCTGATACAAGCACATATCCAGTGCTTACTTTATAAAATACGTCTTGGTGTCCAAGGTTTTTCTCAGAAGCATGCAACAAAAAACATCAAGGCTGCACTGGCTTGATTCCACTGCATGCCTCTTTCTTCCACCACATTACACTCTCTGCCCCTTTCTTCCACTCTTTCAATTGCTTTTCAATCCCACGGTCTCTTCTCGTGTTTTTTCTCTAGTTTATTTTGTGCAGTTTTATATAGCTTGAACTTTCCAATTAGAGCGCTTAACATGAGCACTAGATTACATTATTTCTTAAACATGTGGAGATTAAGAAATTTGCCCAAGATCAAATTATTTTGAGCGAGGCCGGGACTTGAGCTAGATTCCTCAACTGCAAAGTCGTCAGCTCTAGCCTTTATGCATCGCCTCTTCCCCAAATACGCTTGTCGTTGGTCAATGTCTGATAGGTAAAAGTACATGCCGGTTCCCAAAAACGAGTGCTGGTGGGCTACACCTGCAATTACCGCCTCAAATTAAGCACTGCCCAGAGTGTCTGTTTCAAGCCGGAAATGATGCAGCGCAGTGACAGTGGTGCAGCCACAGATGGCGCTACCACTTGCAGCTATACTGGGCTACTCAACCGCAATTACTGCGTTCCTAGTCACGGTGAATTTAGTAAGACAATTATGCGTTAGTCGTGGTTTGGCCAGCTGGTCACTGCTGTCTGGGATTCATCCTCAGACGAGGTGAGTGGTGACAAATAGCTTCCTGCACTGGAGACGCCCGCCCCACAGGCATCAGCACAGAGGGAGGCAAGTTCTGAAGCCCCTAGAGAGTTGAAGTGCTACTCGGACCTAGATATGCACATGCACTGCGCGCGCGCATGAATGATGGGTTATTAGTCATAAACGGGCGTATCTTGTGTGTTCTATTCACATTAAGGTATTTAGCTGCGTAAAGATGCGCCATATTGAATCACAAACATGAGTTGAGCAGCGTACAGGTCTGTAAGAAATACGCCTTTGTCAATGTAACCCATAATATAGGAAAGACAACGCCCGTATGCTCGGTTTATCAAAATGTATGAGAGACACTCAAAATCTTCTGCAAAATACATGAAAGTTTACGGAAATGTTTTCAATTTATTTTGTGGAAACGAAAGTTAAAATCTGGTAGGAGCATATATATATATATGAAATGTGCGGAAATGACCGCGGGAGTGGATAGTAATTAATTTCTGCCAATTAATGATTTAAATAATAAAAGCAGCAAACAATAGTAGTTATATTTATTTGGATTATTCCTGAGAATTTTGGAAGCAAGCTGATTCAAAAATGGACACATGGCTTGTCATCCTCCAAGTGTTATCTGGTCCTTCTCGCACCTGATCGTAGCCTCCAGGATTGTGCCGATATCCGGCAGCAGCCTTAGGGCACCACCTACTGGCTGCAGCACATTACCGCTTTCTCGGGTATATTGGAGACATATTCTGCCATTACCCCAGGCGGGGTCAGCAGATCGATCCTACTGACAGCAGCCTTTGCAAACCTGTTTCTTTGCCCAGCCATTGCTATTTCCTTTGTGGTGCTTCCACACACGTGATCCCTTACCGCTGGGAATTTCTAAAATGTAGGCGGAGGAAGCGCTGGTCAAATACTGGTTAATTAGTCAAACCAAAGACAGCAAACTGCTTTGTTCGTAATGGTGAAGACTGTAATACCCAGCAACTTACAGGACATCAAGACCTTGGGAGCAGTGTGGTAGATATCAGAGGACACCTAGGAAGATGATGGATTCGGCGGTCACTGCAACTTTAAAGTCAAAGGGCGAGTGCAGTATTTCTTGGTTCAAACGCTTCTCTGTGGGATTTAGATGCGTGATTAGACTCAGACAAGACTCGGCCCCTGCCCTGTACTCGTGGCCTGCTGGACTGGCTGCATACATAAACATTCATTGGCAAGAGACCATAAACTAGGAAAGTGGAAGCGCGCCATGCGCGCGTCCTGCTCAAACGCCGCGAGCCGTACACGTGCACATCCCCTGTCCGGGCGTGTGCACATCTCCTGTCCCCCTTCCAAAGCTAAATCGACAACAATAGATCTCGCAAGCGAGCAGCGCATGCGCTGCGTCGCTAGGCGAGACCTAAAAACGAGTGTAGTAAAATAATTAGAATTGGATCATTTTTACAAATGATGGGTAAGAATGGGTTCAATATGTACTTTTTTAAACTGTATTTTATTGATTTTATGCAAAATAGAAAGTACAAAAGAACATACAGTTAGAGTTGACAGTGCCCTACACGTTTTCACAGCGATTACAAATCAGAGGCAGCGACAAACATTATACAATGTTTCTAACCGGGAACATATACCAGCTCAACAAAAATCAAAGCAGTTTGTGCATGTAACCAAGGCTACGAATCAGTCATTATACAAGAAGCACCATTTCACACTTGGTCATCAGAAAATTATCGTAAGTATCAGCCCTGCAAACAATCAGCCCTCTGTCTCAGAGCCGCTCTAGGAGCTCGAATCACTGTCACCCTGGAACATACCCAGCAATTGAACCCACAACATTATGGCATTTGCTGCCCCTTCATCAGTACGAGACACTCATGTGGTGTTCGTCTGCCACTCCCCATTCTAAGAGATCTTACAACCATTGGTCCAACAGCAGGGGACCCTCGTGCCCATCCACCCAATGGCCACCCGTTTCTTTGCCAATAATAGGGCTACCTGGGCAAGTCTGTAAGGGATTTTACATCCTTTAGGGCGCACCACCAATACCAACATCCAGGCTAGCAGCGTCAATGGTATTCTAATCCTGGTGGCCGTTTCTATATGTGGCAGTACTTGTCCCGAAAAATCCAGGACCTTTTCGCATTCCCACGCTAGGTGTATGAAAGGGGCCCCAATCGCACCACAGCGCGCACACTTAGCTCCTTTAGCAGGATTTATTTTATTTAGAATATATGGAGTGACATACGTACAGTGTAGAAAATGAAACTGTAGGAGCTTAAATCTGTTGTTACAGGACACAGTACACACCAGGCCAGACGAACTCACCCAATCCGAATCCGAGAGGGGCACGGGGAAATCGGTCCAGAACTCCTTCGCTACACTCTCCAATTTAGCATAATGTAAGACGTGGGCTGGTCCAACCCCAAAGAGTCCTGAGCATCCTGAAACATGATGAAGATATCCCCTGGGTATATATCACGCACTACCAGACACCGCCCCTCCCTCCACTGTTCCATAGACATGTCTGTATCTATATTCCTAAAGGGAGCTACATCCCACAGTTGTAGCTCCCTGCTGAAGAGGGCCCTATAGAGAACCTTTTGGACATCCTTCTCCCAAATTTCAGCCACGATTTGAATTAGATATGGAACCGGACGATCTGACCTGCCCCCTTACATCAACAACTGAGGCAAAGTATTGCCTCCGAACTCGGTCCCCAGGAGCCGTATCTCCCAATTCTCACACTCCTTGAGACATCTAGCAGCATGCTGCAAGTGGGCAACATAATACTAGAACTGTATATACGGGACCACTAATCACCCATTCTCCAAGTCTTTCTTGAGCGTGGCCAGTGTCACCCTGCAGCACCTACCCGCCCATAGAAGATTCACCAACAGCCTATCCAACCAGCGAAAGAACTAGTCCCGCAGCGGAAACAGAGTTCTGCACAAGGTACGGGCAGCGTGGAAGAAAAACCTTTTTAGCCACAGCCGCCCGTCCCATCACCGAGAGAGGAAGCCTATTCCAGAATTTAATGGAGTTCTCTAGACCAGTCAACACTTTGTCCACGTTTTTGCTTTGATGCTGGGCCTCAGTGTACGTAACTTAGATCCCCAGGTACCGAAGCCCCTGCAATGCCCATCAGAGACCCACATCTGGCAGTTGGTCCACCTGCCTCCCAATTCAGCTGCCTAAGGGGAACAAGAGCAACTTGTGGACATTGATCCTAAGACCCGAGACCACACCAAAGGAACCCAGTAACTGCATCAGGATGGGAACTGACTCCCCGGGCATTCGCACATACACTAGTGCGTCATCCGCATATAGTGAAATAATGTGGGTAGTGTCCCCCACCCTGATCCCCCAGGGTTTTAGCTCCGTACAAGCAGCAGCACAAGGGGTTCGATTGCTAATACAAATAAAAGGGGCAAGAGAGGGCACCCCTGAGTAGAACCTCCTCCCCACTGGTCAGGCGTCGGGAAACCTTGCCTCCCACCCTAATACGTATAGAAGGGTCAGTACACATCAGTTGTATCCAGGCTCAGAAGTTCGGGCCAAACCCCATGCCCGCAAGACTGCTATTAGATAGGCACACTCCATTGTATCAAACGCCTTTTCAAGATCAAGGGAGACTAAAGCCATCTCCCTCTCTCCATCCAAAGTGTCATGTAGTACAAGTGCCAACCTACGGAGGTTATGAGTGGTGCTACGCGATGGCATGAAGCTGCATTGGTCCTCGTGAACCAGCTCTCAAACCACTCCTCGCAGCCTGGTTGCCAATATTTTGCACAGTACTTTAAGATCTGTATTGAGCATAGTGAGGGGCCTGTAAGCAGAAGGGTCAGAGGAGTCTCATCCAGGCTTTAGCATCACAGACATTAGCCCATCTCACAGTCATCAGGAGAAAACGTTTCTCCTTCGCCTCCTTCGATGTGCAGCGCTTCAGCTGCCTCCCGCCAGCTGCATGCTGCAAGAGACTCCACTGGGGTCGCATGGGTCGAAATGCGTTGGGCAAGTCAACAAATAAAGGGAGCCCCCAGGGGAACAACAGGCCCAAGCGCGGCAGCCGCTCACCTCTGTCCACCAATGAAGAGTAAGTGTTCACGAGGCCGTGCGACCCCGCCTGATGGCTCCACAACGGTGTTTGCAGAATCGAGGCCCCCCAGGTCAGCAGGTCGGAGCACAACAGGGCTGCCCCAGCACCCGCACAGCCCAGCAGGCCACATCCGTCAGCGAGGCCGTTCAGACAGGGCATGTTGGGTGGTCTGATGCGGCCACGTCTGCGTGCCCGTATTTTCCCCTCACTGAGTCAGGAGCCCAGTGGACCCCTTCCGTCAAAGGAGCAGCCCCTCAGGTCGGCCAGGCACCATCCAGGACCAAAGGAACTCCGCCGGCCCACCAGGCCGCAGCACCCCTGGCAAACACCTGGGTGGCCATGGGGCCTCCAGGCCCACCGCAGGCTGGTCCGATCTGATGGGTTCAGGGAAGACTCCCTGCCGCACAAATCAAGATTCCGAGGCGTCACGCACTGGATTCCTAGGACCATCAGTGATAATGAAGAAAGGATTCTACAGGATATTACCAGGGTCGGACGGGAGCCTCTTAGGAGCGTGTCCTTTCGGCCATCTTGCATGGCCACCCCCACCCCGTTTAATATGTACTTTATAATTTTATCTTTTTATAAAAAATTGCTTGAATTCTCTATTTGTGTGTCTTGTATCTAGGTGGTGATAATCCATTAACAAATAAACAGAGCATCACACTGCAAAATCTGAGTTGCACAAAATATTAGTCGTATGCTCCATTTCATCTATAAAGGCACAATATTTTGCATATCCAATGTTTTACTGGAGCGGGCAAATATTAGCAGCTGCTTATAAATACCAACATGCATATGCACGTTTCCATATCTATCTTAATTTTTCTATTAAGGGTGAACTTTCCTAAGATGAATTGTACTATCTCAATGCCTTATAGAAAGTTAACCATGTTTGTGGAGGTGCTTAATCTCAAAGGCAAACACTTATTCCTCTGCAGGACTGATCATTTTAATACATGGCTTCATTTACATAAGTCTTGAGCCTGGTACAAAACGAAAGAAACTGCAAATTTCCTCCAGTCTGACTTTTATCCTACTGCACTGCCAAAGAGGAGTCTGTCTAAAAGGTAGAGCTGAGGGTGAAGTTAAGGGTAAAGGCTGCCAGGCTACGCCAGCAGGATGCTGCCATTGCTGTGGATTTATAAACCCTTGCCAAACAGCTCTGTCATTACCAGTGAATTCACAGAACACCAGCCATGACGCCCATTACCACAAAATAACAGGGCACTTTAGGAGCAAAAAGGAACATTTCCAAAAATGTGAAACATGTTAGGGACTCTGTTGTTAAAGAAAGCTAGAAACATATTTTCAGAAAGAAGATTCAATATTTATAACCCAGTAGATAGGCCTGGCCTTAAACACGTAGATTGGCGTCCAGACATACAGCTTTTATTTACTTCCAAATTGCTTTTCAAAGTAGATACGCTTTTCTATCAATGAAGGTTTTGTAGCTGTATTTCTTTGACCACGTTTTCTTTTAGCAGGAGTATAACTCACTCACAACACAGCCTAATCAGAGACTACTAGTTTGGAAACTAAAAAAGGCTAGTAACGTTCTACAGCACTAAAGAGTAGGCGAGACTTCTCCTACCATACAAAGGTCAATAGAGGGTGCAGTCCACATAAAACATCCTAGGAATACACATAGCAAAGCATCTAGTAACATTATCTAAGACACAAAGGAAAAGGATCCTACCTGATAGATGTCCGACAGGCTGCTGCTTTCGGAGTCACTGGCAATGCTGCACCCCGATTGGCTGGAGGGAACGTGGGTCCCATGAGGGTGTGGATTGTCTGTAAGGTGCATCTTGGTGAGGTCCGCGGGCAGCTGTGAACACAAAACGTCAGCATTACTCTTCGGTGCGGCAAGAAGGCGCTATGAGCCACAGCGCATCCTTGAGACATCTAAGAATGCGCTCCAAGTACCTGCCAATGCCAACACTAGGACCTTTGAGTGACTCCTTGGAATCCAACATCCCATGACAGAGGTTCCAGTGCGCTCAAGTGAAAAGAAAAAAATGGCTGCAGCCAGAATCTATATCTTTAGCCAAAACGTCCACACATCAGACGCGGCCCGTCCTAGCCGGCGCACTGCACCCATTCAGGCCATCACAGGCTGGGAGTGGATGCCACTTCCTGGAAGAGGATTCGGTGAACGGCAGCGCGTCTTGTTACCGGGTGTGTTCTGAGGAGGCAGCTCCACAGTTGTGCTTCGCTCCGAGCCTCTCCTGCACGCATTCCAGATGCAGTAATCACACGGCGGGAATTTCACAAGTCATACACAGGCTTCTGACTAGACTTGTCACACGTGCACACACTCCTACCTAGGCGGGACGTTAATGTACGAAATGACACTGCGAGAGCCAAGAAACCTGCATTACTCATGTCTGACGCTTTACCCTGGAACAACCGCTCCTTGTAGGGCACTGGGGCTACTTTTCAGATCCCTTGAGATACAGCAGAAAAGTAACTTTCGTCATTAATTCCGCTCCATCCCCACACGGAAGCCCTGCACCCCAAAGCAAGCAGCAGTGGCTATGTGAACTTCCATAGTGCAAGTACTTTTTAAACTTTAAACCAGGCAAAAGCTCGAAATAAACAGTTAACAGTTAACTGTGTTTCCATCTTATTACCTGCTATAAGAAGTGAATAATTTTCCAAAGCACCATTGCACCGCCAGCTTACATTACAATGAAACAGGACAGACCAGCATAGAGCGGGGGATTGGTCGAGTGTTTTTTTCACATTCACAGGGGCCGGTCAGGCGCAAATAGTACTTGGAACCATGGAGAGAAAAAAATCACTATATCACGAGGACATGTACGGGCATCGGTTTGCCTCGGTCTACGCCCAATCATATGTAAAATGTTCAGCCATATAATGAAAATGGGCATAAAACTAACAGTGTGGTGGGCGAGGCATAACATGCAGTGCGTCTCTTGCAACCTGCCACTGCACTGGTGACTGCACATACCATGACAGCCTCAACTGTGACTCGGTGGGTATTTAATGCTTTGGATATCGGATACTCGTGCAGTAAAACACGATTAACAGGTGTACACAGGTCACAGTAGTAAGAGTATTCGTTTATCCAGTACTTCCGTTTCTACTTGCTGTTAAGGACAGATGTTTATAACGGCACACTAACGACCGGCCTCGGGCCCTGCCAGTATTTGAACTCGTCACCTACACGTCATCTCGTCACGTACATCATCACGTACTTCTGTGGCGAGGCACCTGCAAGGCACTGGCTCTTAGCCAGGCGGACGCAGCCCTACCTACACAGGTCAGACGAAAGAACTTTTAATGTCCTTAGAGACAGACAACCTGTGAAGGGACGCCGCTCCAAGCGCGCCAACATGCTGCAGGGAGTTCTTTGCGCTTTTATTCCTGCCGCCCTTGGCAGGTGGCATCGAGAGGCCCAAGAGACTCGTTTTAATGGGCCTACAAGAATCTTTTGTACTGATTAAAAGATACCGCAGTAGTATTTGCGGTGTCTCGGGTCTTAATAAAGACCCGCAGAAAAGGGAGTGGTGTTTTAGGGCGAAAGATCTACATTTTTATCAAACCCCAATCTTTCGTTCTCTCCATATTTACAGGTTTCAAATGAAAAGAGGAGCATTGTATGGGCAACAAAGGCTATGTCAGCTGTAGAGGTTTCGTTGTTTTTTGCAGTATTGCGAGTATCTTTAATTGTGTTATTGTTAATTCTAAATGTTATCCAATAAAAGCTGACTCTCTAAAGCAGACATTATAATTTTTTACCGAGGATGGATGCAGCAAAGCTTAGAAAAGTGATAAGCAGTTAGTACAATGGCTGAGGGCTTTATTTTCGTCTCCCTTTGTTCACAATTTACTACGTTTAGTCATCTTTTTTGCATTACTTTAATGTTAGTTTAAGTTACCCATGATGCTTTAAAATAAGCACATTTTACAATTGTACATCCCTTCCATTCAATAAAACAACAATTTACATTAGTTTTATTTAGATAAGGGCCATGAAATGACAGAGCAGACCTTATTCAAATTTTAGCTTAGTGGATTTTGCACCAATTCGAAAATCTCTAACAGGAAACCTTTCTTATCTTGGAAGCTGTTATCAGAATTACGAGTCTGCTGGGTGAACCAGGAACAAATGCGTATGTGTAAGAAACAGATGAAGTAACCCTCCCTTTCCTATTAAGCTTTATTAGAACATTGGAATGTTGGGAGCTCCATTGAAAACAATTGAGTAGCTCCGGGCTTATAATGGCTGGTATAAGCCCGGAGCTCCAACATTCCAATGTTTCTTTGTTCACAGCTGTGGCTGTGAACAATGACTTCAGTGAGCCTGAGGGAATTGCAATCCCCTCGCGCTCCCTGAAGCCTTTGTTTTATTTGTTAGAACATTCTGCCCTCTAGTGGCAGAATGTTCTAATAGCCTTATAGCCCTTCGTAGCTGGGCTATACCGGCTATTAAAGTCCCGCTCCCTTGTTAAAGGCCCGAGGCGAACGCTGGAGCGGGCCTTTAATAGCCCGTATAGCCTGCTACGGCGGGCTAGAAGGCTATAATATAAGGTTATCAATACAGAAAGGAGTCTCAATCAGAAAGCATGCGAATGCACATTCTCAGACACTGAATGCTGAGTTTGTATAATTCAGAGCAAAAAAGGAGAAAAACAGCATACACTCAAAGCAGTGTCCTTATCACTTTGCCAGCAAAAGACTGTCATCTCTCAAAGACTTTCAGCAACCACAGACGTGTTTCACCTCTTTTCTGTCTCATCCGTGAGATGAAGTTTACAAGCAAATTAATGTGGTTACTGTAGAATGAAAACACTTCAGGCTGATTTAAATAAACAATTGATTAATTTATATGCCTTTCCCACTTAAAGCACTCTAAACATAAAAACAAAAACGCATACTGACTCCTTCAAGAGAAGTGTGGTAAAACAGACCTGAAACACAGAACAAAGAAAAACTATGAACAACTACGAGTACACAAATACATCCAACAGATGCCACTGATGCAAGTGAAAAAGAAAAGCTTAGGCTTTTAATTTTAAGGGACCTTGAACATATTTTCAAAATGAGCTTATAGCAGATTCCACGAAGCAAACCAAAAACAAAAAAAAAAAAAGACAGGCTAGAGGAGAGGCACCCTTAAGCACAGCCACCCCCTGAAAAAGAAGTTCCCTTTAAGTATATTAGGTATAGCATGTGATTCTTTAAATTTAGAGCGGAGGCAGAGTTAAACGATGGCTTCTAAACTGCTGGTGAACCCCAAATTTTGTCCTAAGGTTGCCCAGACACATAGGACAGGGAAGGGGGGGATGGGTTCACACAGAGGCAGGCGGGTGGAGCATTGACTCTCAAAACTGGCTTAGGCTGGGACCAGGCCTCAAAAGGTCTCAATCATCTTCGGATACCCACAAGTTGTTATTTCTAAAGGAATAATTCAATCAAATTGGGAAATTTACATTTACTCTACCACTGGGGGCTACACTAGATCTCCATGCCAGAACTACTCTTTCATGTCTTTAGGAGACTGCTTTGCTCCAGTTCAGTGATTTATCTTTCCATCTCCCAGGATCAGGCTTACTCGCCGTGGTAGTAGATCGTTTTTGGCCTCAGTTCCATAAGTATGGAATAAATTACAGCTAGAAATTATCCAGATAAGAAATCATGCAACACTGCGGAGAGCACTTAAAACTTCTTTTGTTAAGACACCCACTGTCTGGCCTTTTCTCTTCCTGAAAGTGGATTATCATTCAATCAATCAATCTGGGATTTTTGAAGTGCACTACTCACCCGTGAGGGCCTCAAGGCGCTGGGGGAGGGGGATATCGGGCAGCTCTGAGTCATCCGAAGAGCCAGGTCTTGAGGCTCTTCCTGAAGCTTACAGTTTGGGGGTTCGTCTGAGGCTGACGGGTAGTTCATTCCAGGTTTTAGCCACAATGTAGGAGAAGGCTCTTCCTCCCGTTCTGGGTCTCCGGATGCGAGGGATTTCGGCCAGGCCAAGGTCGGCGGAGCGGAGGTTTCTCTTAGGGGAGTGGAAGGAGATTCTTTCATTGAGGTATTAGGGTCCGGTGTTGCGGAAGAATTTGTAGGCATGAGTGAGCAGCTTGAAGGTCACTCTCTTTTTGACGGGGAGCCAGTGGAGGTCCCGTAGGTGCTGGGTGATGTGGTCTTGTCGTGGGATGCCGAGCACGAGTGGCTGCGGCGTACTGGACGGTCTGGAGTTTGTGGAGTAGAGATTTATTCATTCCGGCGTAGAGGGCGTTCCCGTAGTCCAGTCTGCTTGTTATGAGTGCATGGGTGACAGTCTTCCTGGCTTCAGGGAGATCCACTTGAAGGTCTTGCGGAGTATGCAGAGGGTGTTGAAGCACTTGGAAGATACGGCGCTGATCTGTCGGTGCATGGTGAGGGAGGATTTGAGTATGATGCAGAGGTTGCAGGCGTGGTCTGTGGGTGTGGGAGGGTTGCCGAGGGCGCTTGGGGACCAGGTGTCATCCCACGCGGAGGGGTGGTTCCGAGGATGAGGACTTCTGTCTTCTCGGAGTTGAGATTAAGGCAGCTGCTGCTCATCCAGGATGCAACGTCCTTCATTCCTTCCTGGAAGCTGTCTGGTGATGTTGGGTTCCTTGGTGAGGGAGAGGATGAGCTGGGTGTTGTTGGCGTAGGACACTATGCTGAGTTCGTATTTTCTGACGATGGCTGTGAGTGGGGCCGTGTAGATGTTGAACAGCGTGGGGCTGAGTGAGGAGCCTTGGGGTACTCCGCATCTGCTCTCTGTGGGTTCGGAGAGGAAGGGCGGGAGTCTTATTCTTTGGGTTCTGTCGGCGAGGAAGGAGCGGATCCAGTCTAGGGCAGTTCCCTGAATGCCGGCATCGTGGAGTCTGGCGACTAGTGTGCGGTGGGAGATGGTGTTGAAGGCTGCCAAGAGGTCTAGTAGGATGAGTGCTGCCGTGTGGCCTTGGTTGAGGAGAGTGCGGAAGTCGTCCGTGGTGACTAGGAGGGCGGTCTCATGCTGTGGTTGCTGCGGAATTCGGATTGAGAAGTGTCGAGGATCAAGTTGGATTCTATGAAGTTCGTGTGCTGGTTGTTGACAATCTTCTCAGTGACTTTAGAGCCGAAGGGGAGGAGGTACTTGGGTCTGTAATTCCTGAGGTCTGTCGGGTCTGCGGAGGGCTTCTTGAGGAGGGGTTTTACTTCTGCGCATCTCCAGTCGTCGGGGAAGGTGCCTGTTTCGAAGGAGCATTATGGTTCTAGCTCCAGAATGCCGTTTTGTCGATGAGTCACTACATAACTTTCTCATTCACTCACTCGCCAGTGGATTCAATTTTTGCTTCAAGTACTTCTTCAGCACCTACCATGCTAGAAGGCTCATCCAAACTTCCTTGATGTGAAAGACATTGCACTATGATATGGAGGTAAGAGAGACACGTAGATGAGGGCGTGGATATTTAGGTTATTATGGTCAAAGCAGAGTAAAAGAGCACTTTTTTGACACTAGAAGGTCAAACCTCTTAAGGTCCACTGTAAGGCATTAGAAGAGACCTATGCATTCACAGCCCTTGCAGCAGAACATTGAGAGATGCCAGGGTTGGTAGTGGAAACCATTTTAGAAGCTGTCTTTAGTACAAGTATTTAGGCAGATTCCACCCAGCATACCGCACCTTTCTGATGGGAGAGCTGCGTTGTCAACAGGTATTCAAAAGCAACTAAGCCACCAGAACAAAACACGAAGAAAACTCCTTCTCTCCCTACATAATTTATGTGCAAGTCTAGCCGAGTTGCTGACCCTCACAATTTTGGCCTAAAGTCTTGCAAGCTTCACAAGCAATTATTTCGTCAAAAGATGGGGGTATACCAGTAAATATATTTTTCTTTACAGACTGTCTCTACCGATGAAAAAACCCTGCCAAAACATTTTGACTTGGATCTCGAATTTTTATGCAGCCTACGAAAAATATGTTTTATAATCTTTCGCTCAGCTGAATAGTATACCACAAACTAAGAAGCACAAAGTAGAGCTCAAGTATCTCATTGGAATGCCACAATCAACCTGGCACAATAACCTTTTGTGGGTTGACCTTCTAGGTCTCTTTGAATGTCATCTGAGAGTAGAATTGATTTGGGAAGCAATACATCAGCAATTCCTCGAGGTAATCAACCTGTATTTAACCTAGAGATGCTCAAAAGGCAGCAAGGACCCAATGTCCCTCCCACTCCAACTATATAAACTGTGCTCGCCAATAGGGCAGACGCCTGCTCTTGAATAAACTGAACCTCATAATACAAGGCATTTATTACAGAGGTTACGGATGCACTTTCACCTTAAGGAGTATTGCCACTAAATGTGTTCTGGAGAGCAGAACAGGGCAAATTAATGGAGTAAAAAGGTGTACAAGGCTCCACTGATACTCTAGGACATAGCTGGCTAACCCAAGAGCATGTACAGAACTTGCAAAGAATATTTTTCAAATGGCTACAAACCGAAATAGGGAACTGTCAAAAAACAGTCAACTGAATCAATCAAAATGACCAAGAGGCTAATGGACAGGGAAATAAAGGTCAAGAAGACTGGTGGTAGTTCTTGTTGTAATGCTTCACTGGTTGGCAATGTGTGGAGTTTGAATGCAGAGATTGGGTTAACCTTTGATGAAACTACTTAACCGGTTTCATATTTGCCTCTTTCTCTACCCCATCATCACCATTTCCTCTAACAGCCTCTGATACCCATTCTACTTTGCACTGGCCTTATTCGATTGCAGGGACGGGGGCATGGTTGTTTAATTCAAGAAAGCAATTATAAGTGGATATGATCCTATAAATAAGGCAAACAAGTAATCTTGTAGGTTATCGAAATGAGGTTTTGACAAGTACAAACAATGAAATGGACAAAATGGCTACAAATGTCTAGTACGAATGTGCTCCCAACATACTGTCTTTCAAAGAAAGGATTTTATATTAAAACTCAAAACACTCCACAAACTGAGGAATATCAGGCATTGAAAACTAAATCAGAAGTCATAAACCTATCTGAAGCTCACCCTGCTGTGATGGTATAAAAAATAATTAAAAGCAAACACCAAGTGAAAAGCAAAAAGTATATTTACAAAAACCATGTACCGCTAACAGTCACAGACAATGGGGGTACCCCCGAATAACCCTCTATGTGATCTATTGTGGCATCACTGAATACATTACCCCCACCTACTATGACAGTGAGAGGGCTATTACTGGAATGTATCTAGCCAATTACGACTCAACATTGAGTAGTACTTACACCTGCTGGGTTATGCAGAGTTAAGGAGTTAGAAACCGTAAATTAAATTGGTATGCGATTTTTACATTAAGTCAAAGGTTCAAGTACTCTGACAACCACCGATTTCCATTCTGGATCCTGTACACGAGGAACATAGTCATCGAAAGGGCTCTAAAAAGAACAAGCTGATTATATATAGTCTAGCCCGTATAATCTAAATGCCAACTAGAAACCAACATTACAATTAATGACCCAGCAGAACTCCACGTTCTGGTTTACCCGGGAGAACCTGATAGCTACCAAATTAGAGATATTTATTTTACTATTTTATTATTCCATACATTTTATTAATAAGCTTAATGATTCGTTATTAGCACACCCAGTCTTATTATTTCATGTTTCTGACTTACCCACAATACGTTCAGATCTTGCAAACATAGCCATAAGGATAGCCAAATAGAGAACCCCCGTAGTTCCACGTGGGCCAAAGAGAGAGGCCGCCATTTTGTGACCAGCACATGGACGTTGCGCCTGAAACCTATGCCATTTATGTCTCATAAAAGCTTATCCACGCTGGACATTCGATGCCTTCCTTCAGCAGGCTGCTACGTGACATTTTGCTGGACAGGCTTCTGAGCGAGGCTCATTAGCTAAAAAAAAAATGTTCCAGGAATCCCGGCGCGGAGGTGTAAAGCAGAGCACGCGAGACAAAGTGACCTTTCAGCAGCGCCGCCTGCCATTCTAGCAGGTGTCTGACAATAGATCTGGGCTCCTGTCTTCAGCGTGTCATTTTTTATTACCTGAAGCGATGGCTGCTCGTTTCAGAGATCACTGAGCCTAAGTACACACTTTTTTTGTGTCAGCATGACAGCTGGTGACAAAAACGAACATCATCGCATAATAAAGTTGTTCAAAGCGCCTTTAAAACTCGCAGAACTTTGTCTATTTTCTTGCATCGATTGCCTTCATGGAATTCCATCATACAACTTGTCACGTGCTCTTTGGGCACCGTGCACGACCAAATCCATTTGTATGGCTACAAGAATATACATACATGTTTACATCTTCCCAGTCGAAAAGTCGTATAAGTTAAAATCCTCATATGCTAGTACTAGAGTAGATACAGAATGTAGGGTGTTTTTAAATTTCAGGCTGCAAACGCATTACCTGCTAAAAAAAAGAATGTCTTGTTGTTAGACAAAAATCAATCATGAAATCAGTCCAATTGCTGTGCTCCTGCCGGTGATAGCTCAGCGTGTAAGGAACCGACTGTGCCAGCGACCTTATGTAAATCGCTGGTTACAGGTTTGACTCCCAACCAGGCCCGGTTCTAGCGGGTGGGCCAGGCCCACCCACACATGAGCCTGGCCCACCCAAACATGAGCCTTGACCCTGGCAGTGAGGGCACGAAGGCCAGTAGTAAATGGCCACTTTAATTTAAAACGTTCCTCTGAATGTTGCAGAGGCTGCCCCCAAAGGGGGCTAGAGAGCCGGCGCCATAACTAGCGCCGTGCCCCCGGACAGAACGAGTTGGGGGCTGGTTTTGGCGCGCAAAACGGCCAAAACGGCAGAAAGGGGGAAAAACACCCGGTCCCCCCGCGGCGGCCGCCAAAGAGGCGCCGGCCCCTCGGCCAATGGGGGCCCAGGCGGGATATGAACCCCCAATAGGGGAAGACGCCTACCTTGGCGGGAAAGCAAGTGGGGGGGCATATAAGCGCTGCTCCCCAGGTAAGCTCCTATCTTCACGGAGCGGGGAGCAGCATCGGCGTCGGAACCTTTTTGTCCCACCCACCCACACCTAAGGAACAGCAATGTCGCAGGGCTGAGGAGCAAGCAAGGCTTGGGCGAAGAACTACGCTGATAACGGTTGGTACGGAGGCACACCGGAGGGCGGTGTGCCAGAATAGGTCCACTCTCCTTGGGATGCCTCACGGCTGGGTGAGTCGGCCTAAGGGCGGTGTGTAGGACCACTCACTTTGGGATGCCTCACGGCTGGGTGAGTTGGCCTACCAAAGAGGGGGTAGCAAACGGAGACGGCGCTCGCAGCCCAGCCCCCGCCGGACGGCAGGGCACAACAAGAGTCGGACAAGGTAGCGAGTTGTGGCCTAACTCCGGGACAGAAGCTACTCCCTCCCCGCGCAAAAAACAAAACCAAGAAAACGACCCAGAAGGGCCAAGAGACAATACCAAGGAAGTTTGTTATAACATAATATGCAAAATATGCAAAGTATATACATGTTTCCTTGTATTCCTAATAAACTGCGGCCAACAAATGACCACCACAAGACAAGCGTGTACGTTGGCTTTGTTCATGAGGAGGAATACAGTAGGGGGAATGTTGCATATATGTGGGAGTGGGGCGGAGTGCGCGGGTTATTGTTTTTCTTCCTGTTCTAGGAGTTGCGTGATTGGGCCTGGGCTCTCTGTCACAGGCACCCCCAATCACGCATCTCCTTTTAGAAAGGTGGGCTGTGTCCCCGCCCACTCGTGCAAGTAAAATAGGGGCATGGCGAAGGGGACAATTCCTCTCTTTGGCATCGTGTAACATTAACCGTTCGGTTGTGTGGATATTTCCTTTTCTATTCCATGCTGGAGAAAAAAAAAGTTTGTTTCTCCGGATTCACCTTTCCTGGCCCCTGCAGCTTCTTATCAGATCGGGCTGCGAGGAGGAACCGAGCAGGTGAGAGAATGTCTGGCTATTTGTTCTTCTTTTTAAAATCATCAGGGAAGGCCCAGCAAGACACAGACTTCCTGTATGCTTTATTTAAACAGTTTTTATCATTATCAAGGTGGGCCTCTGTCATGGATGTAAGACAACAATAAAAATGTCCAGATAACTGGTGATTAATGATCCTGCCAATCCTTTGTTGGTAGTTTTGAAATGTAGATAAACTGTATTTTATGTGGATAGCTCAGTGGGTTACTGCCTTTGTCACAAAGGTTCTTGTGTTACTTGCAGTTCAGAAGTAACAATCCTATCATAGGACAGTGACCTATGAACTGTCATAAAAGAGCTGCATGCAAACCTGAATGATATAGTTAGAACTTAGCTTTTTTTGTGTGTGTTGTAATATAGTTAGAACTTCCCCAGTCTTTTATTATTCTAATGTCGCTAAAAAGAGTTTGTTTGGTCAGATATACATTTTAATCAGTAAAGCCAACCCCGCCCCCACCACTGGGGTATGCTTTAAATCCTGAGTTTGTGCTTCTCCAGACCAAACCCTCTTAAAATATACTGCCCACCAGTATGGATGTGACTCCTACACCTTGTAGTCCTCTGGCTTATGTGACATTCCCTGTAGACTGATTAACGTACTTGCATGATTGATTGTCTCTGTATAATGTGTGCGTAATGTAAAGTACTGTGACACCCTACACTGATATGAGTAGCGCTATATAACAAATGAAAAATGCATATGAGTGGCTATGGAGAGATGAGGGGCTCTGATGGATCGTGGTAGTGAGAGTGTCAGAGGAGGAGGTCAATGGGGGGGCTACAGAGAGATGAGGGGCGCTGGTGGAGGGTGGCAGAGAGGGTGTCAGAGAAGGAGGTCAATAGGGGACGGGGCTGCGGAGAGATGAGGGGCGCTGGAAGAGGGTGGCAGTGGGGGAATTTGAGAAGGAGGTCAATAGGTGGGGGCTACGGAGAGATGAGGGGTGCTAGTGGAAGGTGGTAGTGAGAGAGTGAGAAGGTCGTCAATAGGTGGGGGCTACAGAGAGATGAGGGGCGCTAGTGGAGGGTGGCAGTGAGGGAATCAGAGGAGGAGGTCAATGGGGGGGCTACGGAGAGATGAGGGGCGCTGGTGGAGGGTGGCAGTGAAGGAATCAGAGGAGGAGGTCAATGGGGGGGCTACAGAGAGATGAGGGGCGCTGGTGGGGGGTGGCAGTGAGGGAGTCCGAGAAGGAGGTCAATAGGGGGGGCTACGGAGAGATGAGAGGTGCGACTGGAGGTTGGCAGTGAGGGAATCAGAGGAGGAGGTCCATGGGGGGGCTACTTAGAGATGAGGGGCGCTGGTGGAGGGTGGCAGTGAGGTAATCCGAGGAGGAGGTCAATAGGGGGGGGGCTACAGAGAGATGAGGGGCGAGGGTGGCAGTGAGGGAATCCGAGGAGGAGGTCAATAGGGAGGGGGGCTACGGAGAGTGGCAGTGAGGGAATCCAAGGAGGAGGACATGAGGGAGAGCCAGAGAAGTGTCACTTGCCTGAAACTCCCACCTCAGAAACCTCCTCTTCCCATCAAAGGGACATTACATGGAAAAAACACTCTTTGAGAGTGATAACATTTAGAAATAGATATGGAAAGAAAATTATGTGTTTTACTGGGCCCTTGTAAGACTAAGGATAGATAAAGGAGGGCCCTGAAGCAGGACTGGCATATAAGTGACAATCGAGCCCGCAGTGGCCCACCCGAATGCATCCTTGGCCCACCCAAATAAAAATCCTGGGGCCGGGCCTGCTCCCAACAGGCCAATCTGGAGTTTATTTTAACACTCCCAGTAATGCTCAAGAGGGGGTTGGGAGGGAGGGGTGGGGGTAATGGCAAAACATTTACCAGCGAAGTTTAACTGTTCGGCGCATTACAAATCTTTCTGAAAATTACCAGGTGCTGTGACTGTAATACTGCACAAATCACGTTGATTTCAAAGAAATGACAATCACGTCTTCAGCAGGACTTTTTTCGATAGCGGGTAATTGTTTCTGCCGATTATTGCTCTAATTCTTTCGACAGGTTTAAAATACTGGGGGAATGACTCGGGTGATAATACTGGACAGAGTATTCTTGAACATTTTAAAGCAGATTCGTAGCCTTCCACCTTCTGAAATCTCTAAACCCCATATCGTGGACTCGGAAAACAATAACACCAGGAAGTGCCAAGACACACTTGAGCATGCTGTACAGGTAAACGTTACTGCTGTTCTACACAAACTCACAATTTGGTTTCATGATGATAACTCATCCAACTCTGGAGCGTTGCCAGCAGCATCCTTTTAACGGGACTAAAATGTATAGGCCCCAGAACTGCCAACATTACAAATAAAATAAAAAATATCATCATGGGATGAGGTGGAGGAGCTTCATGCTGAGAACTTGTTAAGGGACTTTTGCCAACTCCCATAAACAAAAAATAATACAAAAAAATCACAGAGCTAGCAGCAGCCGTGCTTTCTATGCCCTAAGGTGTGTTCACATTCCTTAATGGTAGGGTGATCAGGCGTCCCGGGTTTACTGGGACAGTCCCGGTTGTCCACATGCTGTCCTGGCAGATTTCAGTAAATTTGGCTCTTGTCCCGGTTTTCAGAGAGGGTCAACTGAAAACAGTGGGCGGCAGCGGTTGTGTTCAAAAGCAACACTAGTTAGCAAGTGTTATCAGAAAGCAATTTGATGAGCAAGCAAGATGCTGAGATTAAAAAATTGCATTTTATTTCCTTAATTCCTCATTGTCTGTGTCACTATGTGAATGAGTGCTGTCTTTCTGTGCCCCTCGGATGATGCAACATTGTGGTCCTTATGCTATTTTTGCGAAATTTCCAGTTTTTTTTGTTTTCAAAATCTAGTTACCCTACTTAATGCACAATTGCCACTTAAAGCCTCCAAAGATGAGCTGGAAACCCCCCACTTAGTACAGGGATTTCCAGCTCACCTTCCCTGCCACTGTGTGATATTGGCTCTGGGTGACTGTGTGAAGAAAACTGGTATCGTGCGACACATCGTGCGCATACATGCCAACAGACACGATTCAGGCGGGAGACTCCCAATTTTTTTATCAAAATTGCTTAATTTTGGCAGTCTCCAACCTGAAATTGCCTCTGCTTCAACAGAAGCCAATTGGAGAAATATATTCTCACTTTTATTATCATTTTTTTTTTCTTTCATTCTCTCACTTTCCTCATGTAAAATGTTGGCATGTATGCCAACATGGCACAGTGTGAGTTGGCAGGTCTGAGCCTCACAACATCGTTTGGTCGATTCTAGGCACAGAGTATATTATGCAGGAGTTCTTTGAACAAACTCCACCTGTACTTCGCAGTTAGAATCTTTTTCTAAGGTGCTCTGACCTGCTGGAAAAATGATTTCAATCCACTTACGGCTCGCAAACCTCTTAAAGAAGTGTAAGTATTACACAATTTGCCCTTAAGAGGGCAGCAAAGCAACTCGAACACAGCCTGTCCAAATAAAGCATCCCCATAAGAAATCAAGAGGAACGAGCCAGAATTCAGAGTTGTCTAACAGACTGTCACTGACACTAGGTGGAACTAAACCCTGCCATCAAAGTAAGTTTCCGGACCCAAACATTCCCAAAGGTATAGTGTGGCGCTACTAGATAAGGTCCAGAGGGCCACATGAAGCACCGAGAATCCTCAATATGCAATAGTAATAATTTATTAATCAGACTGATGGGTTTTCTTACAACAGACAAATGGACATTTCCTGCACAGTGTACCTAAAGTAAGTAGCGTTTCATAAACCATGGGTCGGGTACCAATGGTAGGCCGGGAGACCATTTTTGGTGGGTTGCAAAAGTCATGGTCTATTTTTAAGTAATATTTAAAATGGTCAGCCCTGTTCGTGCACCAGTGCACAGGTACGGAACAATGTCCCCAAGTTCAGGTTTAAAACGGAACGTTGCAAGTATTACCAAGCAAGACTCCGGGTGAACCTTCCAACATTTGTTGCTGCTGTTTTTGTTTGTTTTTTACTCTGCAAAGCCATTTGAGCAGAAAATATGCTTACTACACATTATCATACACACCCATACCATTTGTGTATTACTTTCAAACATAAAATGAGAAATATGGATGTGGCCTAACAACCAGAGCCGCAGATTTTGTATTTGGGGAACCAGGTTTGAGTACCACATAGGCTCAACATCCTTTGATTCTAGGCAAATCACTTAATCTCCTGTGCTTAAAATACATTCAACAGTTATAGTTATCTCAAGTAACTATAACTTGTCCTCTAAAGTAACTATAACTCACACACCCGACAGGCACAGTGTTATCGATGATGTCATTTCAGATGTCAAGCGGGATGTTATCAATGCAGTCATTAAACATGTCATGAGGGATGTATTATGCAAGGGCAGAAGCAGTGCATGGCAAGGGTGTGAGTTATTGTTACTTTAAAGCACGAGTTCTAGTTAACTGAGATAACTATAACTGGTGAATTTCTGTGGTTTTGTTTGGTTAAAACAGTATGTTTTAACTGATATTTTCACCTAATTATGATGTCCCTTTAGCTTTTGTTTTTTTCAGTGAATTCCTATGGTTTAGTTTACTATAAAGTAAGATATTATTACAATTCCTAACTATAACGTCACCTTTGATGTTTGTTTTTTTCAGTGATTTTCTATTTTTTAACGTAAAGTAAGATGTTTATAGTCTTGCGTGGAGTGGTGCTGGGTGCCCAACCCCTGTCGCACACAGCCGTTGGCCGTGTGGAGTTGGGCGCAGGTTCGGGTCTGTGGCCAGGTCCTGCACACAACACCCTGCAGGTGCATAATCCCTTTTTTTTAACGTTTTTTTGGGTTTCGTGGTACAGCAGATCCACCGCAAAACCCAGAGCGACACCCCTGTGGATTCGCTCTGGATCCTCAAACCCAGTGTGAAGCCCCAGGGGCATTGCAATGGTAATTGCGGTGGCTATGCGGATTCACAGAACTCCCCCCTCATTTTTTTTTTTTTATTTGACCCCAGCGGTGTCACATGGCCCCTACCGTGCTCCCTCATATCTTATTTTGCTACCTTTTTTATGACTCTGGGACAGAGTTCCAGAGTCCTAAGTTGGCAGCTGCAAGTTTTCCTTCAAGATGCACCCAGCCAATCAGAATGCGTGGTTGAGCTTATTGAATATCTATATTTTTTAACCTTAATTTCTCAAAAACTACTACACTGAATTACACCAAATCACAAAAAACACACTTTCTGGACCAAGATCTTGCTTTCTGCCAAATGTGGTGCAATTCCATTCAGTTGTTTTGGCTGTAGTTGTGTCTAATTTGAATATGGAAAAATGAATCTTTCAGGAAGGAGCTGAGGTGGATGACATTTCTTTTCTTTAAAAACGTAAGTGAAGATTTGTCAAACGGTGCCACAGTTATTGGCAAACCAAAAAATGCCTTTCCTATGGAAACGTGGTCATACGTATAACTACCCAGTGGAGACTGCCACTGGATAATCTAATATTTACTGGGAAAAAAGGTTAAATCAGTCAAATCAGCATTTGTAGAACACGGCACTGTCACCCCTGGGGGTATCTGGGCGCTGGGGTGCGAGGTCTCCGTCGTGCCAGCTCCCCCTGCGACAGGTTTTGAGGTAACGGCGGGATGAGGGGAGAAACAAACAGAAAAAGGCAAAACTGAGGGCAGAAAAATGAGCAGAAAAGGCCAGAGGGCAGAAAAATTAGCAGTAAAGGCAAAATGGCAGAAGTACGAGCAGAAAAGGCAAAACAGAGCAGAAGAGGGCAAAACTTAGGGCAGAAAAACAAGCAGAAAAGGCCAAACAGAGGGCAGAAAAACGAACAAAAAAAGGCAAAAATGGAGGGCAGAAAAACAAGCAGAAAAAGGCAAAACGGAGGGGAGGAAAAACAAGCAGAAAAGGCAAAGCAGAAAAGGCAAAACAGAGGGCAGAAAAGCAAGCAGAAAAGGCAAAGTAGGAACGGCAAAACAGAGGGCAGAAAAGGCAAAACAGGGCAGAAAAAAGGCAAAAACGAGTAAGAAACGAGGAGACGAGGCACAAGAGGGCAGCAGGTAGACAGGCAGCAGAAGGTAGTGGAATGCAGGCAAGCTGGACAGGAGAACTGTCAGGGGGAGCTAGCACGAGGACAATTAAATTGATGTTATTGTTAGGTGCGGTAATAACATTTTACTTTACATTTTTTTAAAACTTTAGAACTTCACTGGAAAAAAACAAAGGTTAAGTGACAGTCAGGTGAAAATCTCACTTAAAACAAAACGTTTTAAACTAGAAAAAAAACACTGAAATCCCACAGTTATAGTTAACTGAAGTAACTAACTCGCATCCTCGCCATGCACAGCTCTGCCATCAATAATGTTATTGCAGATGTCACCAGCAACTTTATCAATGATATCACAGAACATGTCACGAGTGATATATGGGAGGTCAGAAGCAGTGCATGATGATGGCGCAAGTTACTACAGATAACTAAAAGTTGTGAATGTCAGCTTTTTGTTTAGTTCAAAACTTTATGTATCAACTGAGATTTTGCCTAATTAGAACGTCAGTTTAACGTTTGTTTATTCAGTGAACTTCTGAGGTTTTTGTAACAAAGTAACAATATAAAGGCTGCAATTTTAAGAAAGGCTGACTTACTGACTTGTCAAAGGGTCCAAAGCCCAAAACATAAAAGGACGGCCTATTGCCTTTATTAGGGAGTCAGCACATCAACAAAAGAAGCAGACCGTTAGGCTTTGTCAAGCAATCACCAAAATAATTTATCAATAATTATAATCCAATTTATTTCCATGTACATATACGGCAATGATTATTAATAATTATTGTCTCAAGAATATTTCAAATAAAGCATTTTTATTAAAAACAACCATAAACCTTTGTTGAGTATTTTTTACACTCTTCAAACCATAAAATGCAACCATAAGACAAAACACACGTGGTAGCCACATTCCAGCTGAACAGCATACAGCTCTAGCTTGCAGTGCTTTAATAAGTATGGTAAGCTCTCCTGGGGTCATGAATTCATTGACACAGGAGACATACTGCAAATATTGTTTAAATGGTTGAAGGGGAGTTGCTGCGGTGTTGCAGTGCCCTACACTATTTAAACAAATGCTTTGTGTTGTCTCTCCCTTTTCTAGGGGCACAAGGACATATTAATGTATACAAATAGACCTCACAGGGCATTATGAGGCGCTCCCTGCAAAGAGAAGTGAATATGAAATGAGCAGCTGTACCACTCATTGCATATTCATGAAGGGGGGTACTTCTTATTTAAATCGTTAGGGGCCGCGTGAGGGAGGCCCATGGCTCCCGCTGGCTCACAAGTCAGCATATATCCAGGGTGCCAAAGGGAGCGGGCAATATTATATTTTTTTTTTTTTTTTTAGTGGGTGGCCCAGTCCCATCCTGGGCACCAACAACATTTACTGCCCCTGGGGCAGCGTGGAAGGCCATAGCCCTCTGCCCCGAGACTCCCGTCAGCACCCATCCATAGTGACGGCAAGAGTCGGCTGTATTTGTTGCTCCCGCCCTGCACTGAGTGGCATTCTGATTTCTGACGAGCTTCACTGAAATTAGTAAGGCTCTACAAAAATGAAGACAAGCACTACTCTATGTTATGATCCAATAATCTTTTATTTAAAGTCAAATCTAGTGTAATAGTTAAAACATTTAGTCGAGCCAGGTTTGGTTTTAAACATCTAATAAAACAAAGTTTAGTCAACAACAGAGTGTTTTAGATTTAGTTTGAACATATTTAAGTTGCAAAGGCTAGGAAAAAAATAACATTTATACACCTCTTTTTCTTTTCAACTCTCCCATCATAGTCTTTCTGCTACTGCCTCCTTGATAAAGTCGGCGCCAAGACGCCCAAGGGCATATGCCGCGCTCTATAAAATTAAAATCAAATTAAATCAAATCAACCATACCTCAACCCATAACTTCTACTTTACTGTGTTTTGCCATTTATTTCAAATGGGCATGTTTACTACTCTAACTCCAGTCACAGCTAGTTTGGGCAATAAAGCCACACTACTTTAACAGTAAGTTAGGGTAATAGTCGAAGGTTGAATTTCAAATAATCTTTCAGACAAAATGTTATTTGGTATTAGAAGTTTCAAACTACATTCTCCTCCAAATGAATGTTTCAAATGACCAGTCTAACATGTTCAAACCTCTACACATACGATCTGAGATCAAGATGACTATGGATTGAAGGCAAAGAACAAATGCTGAAGGTGCTAATTACAGTAAACACGTGAAACAACTAAACTGTTCGCTTAATTGGCTTTAAGGAGTTGCTAGTAATTATTTATTTACAAGTAGACAAACATTTCATGGTAAAGGGTAACCGACAATCATGATTACGGAGGTGAAGCAAAGCAAAGGATGGAATATTATTTTAAGGTTCAAATATGTCAAAGGGATTTCAGCAGGAGCCTAAGACAGTTAAATATCTTCAGTGATGTATTATTTAAGAGGTAACTGTTCCAAAATGAAGAATGACGGGATTAAAGAATCTAGACACACCTTTCAACGATCCAACTATCATTTCCTCTACCTTCTATTCTCTCTCCACACTTAATACCAATTTAGTCTGATTAGTGGGTGCAATTCTTCCGAATCAGATACAATATTCTCAGATTTATTTTATACAAAAAAAACAGCTTCAACAGGGTTTGGAGCTTTCTGCATTTCCCTGAGAAAAGGAAAGTTTAAAAATGAAATAACCGGTTTATAAAGTTGTACACCAGGAAGACCAAACTGGATAAAAATCTCCAAAGAGGTGAAATGTTGGAACTGTGTGTGAAGCCTGGAACATTTTACCATTAATAATCGTAAATATAGGGGATTATATTAGAAAGGAATGCATTGGCTAATCAGTGCAACTTCAGATCCCCAGCAGAGGCCTGCCAAACTCGAATACGTGTTTGCTGTGACGGGTTTGCACTGTTTAAACAATCTGTAGTGGTTAAATGCAAAACATATTACTTCTGAGAGAAATTATCTGTAAGTATAACGCAATCCGAATTAATTCGTGAAAAATTCTGTTCCTGAAGGCTACCCAATAATATCAGAGGAAGTCAGGAGTCCATCTCCTATTCTTTGACATGAGTCTTAGCCATTCATAACCTCAATGAGCTTATTTAAAGGAGTTGACCGCGCAATAAGTAGCTTTGAATCAATCTGAAAAGGCAGAAGAATTGCCATTTTATCGAGATGACTACGAGCAACAAGCAAAACAAGCATTGGCATAGCCAATAGGTCTCGCCTTTGGGACCTTATAAGTGTTTAGCCATGCAACAGTTGCATAACTAAATACTTATAAGGTCCCAAAAGCGTGACCTATTGGCTACACCATTTGCTTGTTACTTTGCTATAATCGCGGCTCCCGCGCTTTACTTTTAACATTAAAAGTAAAGCGCTTTAACATTAAAAGTAAAGCGCGGGTGCCGCGATTATAGCAAAAGTAAAGAAATAGAAAAATAATCTATTTCTTTACTTTTGCTATATCAGCGACCCGCGCTTTACTTTTAATGTAAAAGTAAAGTGCCGGGTGCCGCGTTTATAGCAAAAGTAAAGAAATAGAAAAATAATCTATTTGTTTACTTTTGCTATAATCGCGACACCGCGCTTTACTTTTAACGTTAAAGTAAAGCGCGGGTGCCGCGATTATAGCAAAAGTAAACAAATAGAAAACAAGCATTGGCACGGCCGCGCGGCCGCAAAGCCGCGAAAGTGATCACGATGCACTTAATGACCCGTGACGGAGGAAATACAGATGGCGGCTGCGCGCGTGCACGCTCGCATGAACGCAAGCTGGTAGCCAGCAAAAGCCTCTGGCAGCACTTCCAAAAGCCCCTTACTAAATGTCTGCAGAGCATCGCATGCGCGCTGGCTCAGCGAGACCTAAAAAGCAAAAGTGGAAGATTCTGCCATCTTTTATTAAGTGCATACCCGCTTTCCTAAAGAGAGGCCGCGTGTCCTTGTCAACACCAAAAGACACAGAGCCCCTGACTGATGAAAAAGGTTTAGAATATGAAGGCTTCATTGCACAAGTATTTCTGGCAGCATATTTATGCAGATACCTCCCAGACACTACAAAGGCAACATCAGAAAACAGCTAGGATTAAAGCCATCCAGGTCAGTTTTTATCTACTGTACAACAGTGTCGCCCAAGCCTTGTAGCAGGTATGCAGTGTCCATTCAAAAGTGGAGTACACTGCAATGGCACGTTAGTACCTCGAAGTTTACCTTCAGGTTTTTCGGTTAAGTATTGGTTTATACTTTCACTATCTTGTTTCAGTTCTAGACTTGCAT
Source organism: Calotriton arnoldi (assembly GCA_963921515.1). Lineage (NCBI taxonomy): Eukaryota > Metazoa > Chordata > Amphibia > Caudata > Salamandridae > Calotriton > Calotriton arnoldi. The sequence goes on from CAWUFW010001131.1 coordinate 1,489,941, forward strand.
TCTAAAAGCAGGCCACTTTCAACCAATCAAGCCCCACCCTAGAACCAGCAAAGCAAATTCCTTACTCACATGTCTATGGAGTTCTTACATTGTGGATACATTGGGAACCCTACGGTTGGAAAAGAGAAAGGTCATTAGAAGAGACCAATATGAAATGCAGTGAGACTGCAGAGTAACGGACAATTAGGAAAGTACATAGGAATGTTTCTGAGGAAGGTGGCACATAAAACAGAAACTAGACCTCCTAGTAACTACATTTGCCCATGATAAAAGGTATTATGACTAATCCACCCTGGCGTCCTATAATTCTCTCAAGCAACAGGGTAAATGAAACCCTTAAAACAGATTATAAAATAAAGTGCACAATGACTTTGCGCTGCTTTCCTTGTAAAAAGTCCATCTCAAGACAACCTGTAGCTTAATAGTCCGTAGCTCTACCATTTCTCGCCATAAAAACAGCACCAGTAAGATGAGAATTAATGGAAAATCGATGTTATTAATGGAGACTTGCACTTATGAGGCAAATTAGGATTCCAGTAAAGTAAGATCCAGCTCTCCAAGTAGTGCAGATAAATAAGTGTGCAAAAATATTCTGAAATGTAGTGTACAGCCTGAGAATTAATACAGAGACAAAAATACGTACATAGCACTAAGAGAAGACAAACTATGAGATACATAACTCACAAGAGTTACCTCTCAAGCACTAGTACTGACCAGCACAAATTGATGCAATGTAATAGCGTCAGAGACAATTACCAGGCTACATCAGTGAGCGAGGCATGGTAATTGCAGTTAAGGCTAAAGATCTGTGACACACTATATATGCCCCTAGGAAATAAAGATGGAACCAAAAAACCAGCCAATTTTCTCAAACTGTGGGTGGGCAGCAACAATCAAATCAAAGTTTGAACAAATAAATTTGCTAACAGTGCAAACTGTATAAATCTGGAGAAGCCCTAGAGGCAGGAATAATAATAATAATCCAGTCATGTTGTGTAGGAGTACGACTATAAAGCTACCATGGCTCTCATGTGAAGAACAAAGCACAACTAGTCACTGGTTGTTGGGGAGAATCTGTAATGCAGTGCTCATTAACTAGAAAAACTGTTCACAAACATAAGTTAAGCTAATATCATTAAGGTGAATTTCTCCCAAGGCAATATAGGAGTCAACTAAATGCACTTATACAATCACGTCTATAAGAGGATGCTACTTAGGGCACTAGAGCTGGACCAGGTATATCCAACTTGGCTCATCTGAAATGCAAATACACTGATGGGTGGTTCAGAATGCTCAAGGGGTTATTGGAATCCACACAAGAGCATGCTCTGTGGTCATATAATGGAGCTATCTCAAAGCATACGCTATTTTTATGAATTAGAATTAAAATTGGAATATTGGTCCCCAATGCTATTGCGTGCGACTTATTAATTACTGGGTGAAATGAGGCACCTAATTAATGGGACTAGATATCGAGAGACTCATAAGGACATCACTATGCAAAGCAAGCAAGAAACAAACTGAAGGAAAGTCAAATACTTCAAGACCGAGCCACCTAAACTCATCAAGAGGGGAGAGGTTAGACCACCAACTCTCAACCAAAGAGTCGCTTGGCAATAACCAGGTGCTGTGACAGCAACAAATTCTCATGTAAAGAGCTGTGAGACGAAAGGGTAAGTGTTGGGATCTGAAAATCAGAAGCCACGTCCCATTCTCTTCTCAATGCAGGCATACAAATAAAGACCATGTAAACCAGTATTTTAGAATAAAACATGCCTGTACATCGAAGGAAAGCCTACAATAGTATGGCTAAATTAAAACTGAAATAAAACATCTCACATGCTATATTAAGAAGAAAAGGCACTTCCTGAAACCAAGACAAAAATCTCTAGACTGCTAAATAGAAAATCCATAGCTTCAAAATTCCTAACGATGCAGTGGTAGATGGCCCGACATCATCAAACACAAAAATCACAGCCTGAAAAGCAAAAACTGGGGGTGTACTCGAGCCCATATTTTCTAGATAGGCAAATGACTGCTATCGCCTTACGCGAGGCACTCGTCGCATCCCTTCTTTTAAACCAAACTCCTTTGGTAAAACTTTTTATTGTCCAATATCCAACAGACCTTGAGCCACAAGTAAGATACTGAAAGTCGCTAAAAGAGAATTTCTAAAGCCACAAAATTATTTTTTTCCAACGCAGATCTGTTCAACAAAACACAACTGTAGTATTATGTGACATACACAACATCTACTTTACAAACTAAACAGATTTATGTTTATGCATTTCTATTAAAGTCCATTTGCATTCTGATATTGACAATGAAACATGCTTCCACAAATTTGTATCCACTGCATAATGTACTTTAGATGTCATTAGCATGACCTAGCCACACTATCCTTGAAGGGAAATCAATACTCTCCACCACTTCCTGGTTCAAGGATCACTTATCCACGGGATTTCCAATGCAATGTCATCATTAGCCCATTCGATTCACATAGCCGGGGCTGCAGCAATATTATGCAAATACAATTCAGTTCTGCGCTTACTTATTCAGCCCATGTTTCTCCGCCTTCTGCTCTGCAGCAGCACAGTTAGTTTCTCAGAAATCCTCGGGGAGTTTCACCCTCTACTGAATCAATAGATGGTGCAGCTAATGCTGAACAATAATACATCTCACTCAGCCTGTGCTGAGAACATGAAGACTGAATCGAATAACTCCAGTCACTCAGGTTAATTAACCAAACCAACATTTTAGAACTATTCAATTTATTACCCTTAACTTCTACCTTGACCGTTGTATTGCCTCCTAATTCAAATGCTTCCACCATAGTTTAATGCCAAATGTACTTAATGTCCCTTAAAGCCAAAGCTTAACTCCCATTTTGTACCTTGAATGGCAGCTCCAGCACAAATCTCTATTTGCATACATACCAGCTTGGTTTCCGTTCTTGTCTTTAATGTATAGCAATTAACAATAACGCCATCAGATGTAAGAGTTTTGGGGTTTCGGAAGCTAAAATAATGTTTAAAGTTTTGCAATAGCAGCACAAATTCAGAAGCGTATACAGAGGAACATCTGTAAGGCTTTACTAAAAAACCTTTAAAGCTGAGAAAATACACCAACTACAGGAGGTGACCTTCTTTTATTTCACACTTGCTAGATACTACTCCGAGCCCTTGTGATCTAAACCAGCTGACAACCAAACCTTTACAAGTTGCAGATCGGAGACAAAACAATTTAACCACAATTTTCAAAGTCTTTATAACAGCCCCTTTATAACAAGCTCAAAAGTGAGACAAAAGGGCAATTACTAGATAACACCCAAAAGCATATATAACACTAAAATTCAGTAGGCATCAACAAGCTTTACTTGTGACGTAAGTGGTCCATGCAATAAAGAAAGTGAGATCAAACACAGGGTTGTCTGTGGCACCCCTTGGTACTCTGGGTGGAAAACACTACTTTGTTGATACCTATCCACATAAAACCTCATGTTGATATGCCCCATGAAAGCATCTTCTCTAGCAACCCTATCTCTAGGACAAGTGGTGGAAGCTAAGATCAGTAATGGGGGACACAAATAAAATGAGGCCTCCTCGAAAAATGTATCCTACTGGCACTATTCCAATGCACCTTATCCAACCACAAATTAAACCAGGGCAGTCAACAATCCTTGACTACGTACTTTCTCATGGTTTGTCTTGAAATCCTATACAGAAAATGACAGGCATCCAGCAACACTTCCATCAGGCCTTCCCTCTCCTTTCCTACATATTACAGAACGTTACTTGCTACCCTGCTCCACCTGTTGTGACCTGCTCGTTTTCCCTCCCATTTTTCACCTCAAGCGTGCTATTGGCACTGTGACACCATTTGTAAGTTGATTTTCTCACTTGACTTGGTCATATTTACTGCCAACCCATCAGGGGCTTGTTTATCCAAGTCGCAGAGTATCCTTATTTTCCACCATCCACCATTTTGAGTGAGGTTTCTTTTTTACCTTTGAGTCAAACTCTATCACCTAATCTGCAGTCCATTTGGCACCAAATTAGAGAGGGACGCTATGCAGCCAAGCACAAAGACAAACCCATAGGCACCATCCATGCCAAAACACCGCCAGCCAGTCTGCTCGTTGCACCAGTCAGCCATCCATCCATACCACTTACAACAGATAATCAAGTACTCTCGCCCCTTAGTTTCAGCACTTGTGATTTCTTGCTCTTTTCCTCAGCCTACAAACTCCATGACTCAGTCATTGCTACTCTTAAACAAGCATTGTCGAAGCAAAATGTTCTAGGGTAGCTTTTTGGCTCAGTCAATGGTTGTTTTTTTGTCTTACTTTTTTTTTGTAAAACTTTGTTAGGGGCGATGCAGTTGGGCCCTAACCAGAGGTTGGTTAAAAGCAAAAATACTTCTTTGGTCTCAAAACAGCACATAATGCCATATGTAGACCCTGACACTTAAGAAAACAACTTTGTGCGCTGCAGTGTTCCTTCTCGAGGAGCAGAAAGCCACCACTCACAGTGCCCTGTACTGTATGCTAGTGGGTGAAAAAACATGCGAATGCCTACAATAGATAATGGATGATAAGGGCTGGCTAAATTAGTATATGTCTATAATTTTAGTAAAATCAAAGTCTTGGCTAGCGCAGACCTAAAAAAGACTATCGTTACCATGGCATTCCACTGCATAGAGGTTCTTCATATTGGTGCTTTCCTCCAAGGAGCATTACAATTAATGCTATGTTGTGCAACATGTGTTCCGCGGTTCAGCGCTATCTTGAAGTTGCGGAGTTATGTGAAATGTACACCATTGATCTAGGTTACTTGCCAGAGACCTGGCAACATAATGCAACAAGTTTCTGCCTTGATCAACATGTACCACCTAATTACGTTATCATTAGAAACGACCGCAGTGACAAAAAGGGTGAGGGGGTGGGTGCCCATATTGTACAATACTCATCTAGGCCTTAAACCAAAATATTTCCAGAATACATTCAAAAGGTGAATTACTTACCTACAAATGCGAATTCGGTACCCTCCTGGTCAAACTTTCTCGTATAGTGCCCACCCTGGGCCTACTACAGAAATCTCTAATGTGATCCTAGAATACCCTGAACAACACCCATGTCCTAATACTGGGTGGTTTCAACTATTGCAGGAACAAACACAAGTAACAGCTTACAACTTCTTAAAAGACCTAGAAACATAAAATAGCTTGTTGATAAACACAGAACCAATGCACCTTCACCTCAGCTGTCAAGTGCAACTCAAGCCCTTGCATTTCCCTCCCTTGGCACAGAAGACACCAAGCGTATATCATCACATTCAGTGAAAAGAAGACAACAAATAACCTAAAATCAAGGACAATTTTGCCCTAGAATGTCGCTGCTTTTCCTGTTTTATCCCTTACATGGTTCACTGGTTTGTGTACTGGAGTGCTGACCTCAGCCCACACAAAAGCACCAGGAGTCAATCTTTGATCTTCACCAGAGCACAAAGGTTAGCATAGAGTAGGAGCAGCCTATTGCACAAAGGTGCTAATGAAACATCTATATCTTACTAACGTTAACATCGAAGACAAAACACCAAAAGCGCACAGTGTTGTGAAGGATGCAACAAAGTGGATTTTTCAGGGGGAGGCTAAAAATGCCAGACTTGGATGGGTTCCAGGCAGTATCTGGACAGAATTGAAACCCTCTAGAGGACTTGGGGAGTTTGGAGCATCGATGTGCCTTAAGCCTGCATCCAGAATTTACTTCATATTAAATTAAATCCAAGGATAGCCTTTCCAGTTTTCGAATCGAGATCTCTGTGGAACATCAACGAGCCAACAGTTACTGCCTTCACAAAACAGAGTAGTCTGTGCTTGCTGTGACGAAGGAGCTTTAGGTGTTTTAATAGTGCTTCTAAACATCTCTACTACGCATGGACTTGTTGAGGGACTGCCAGGTTTCATTACACGATACTTTGGGAACACGGTTAAACAAGCAAATAAGCTGATGGGAAGATGGCAAGAATAAAGTGTGTGCTTCGATGTAAAATAAAACATCTTCTCTTCTTGGATGACAGCCAGGGAGCGGGCAGCTACAAGTTTCAAAATAACTCCTAGGGGGAGGTGTTGTCTAGAGGTTAAACTGCTAACCCTGTAGCCTGGAGACCTGGGTTCAAACTGTGGCGCTAGCACTTGGATAAAAAAAATTACATCTCTAGATTCCTTGCAAATCACTTCATCAACAATTGCTTAAACATGTTAACCGCGTACTGATCTATGTAGAGCCCTTCTGTTTGAGAAGCTCCTGCTCCAATAACAAGCATTAGGAAAGCCAATAGCTCTGGCCATGGCAAGGGTTAGATTATGTATTTATTGCAATGATATCCAGCATGCAAAACAACATTATAAAAAATATTTTAAAAATATATATAAAAATGAAGGAGCGGCCCAGCATGCAAAGGGATGTAAGCCTTGGCGCTGAAATGTACTCCTTTCAGGCTGCTTCTGTACATGTAATCAGGAAAGTGTGGTCAATTACAGTGCAAGTTTTGGTAAACATGAGGCTGAAAACAAGGTTAAGGATGTCTCCAAGTCAGACCTAAAATGTGTTTTCTGTATAGCACATAATTACTCGTTGGGGCTGGGTTTGTGGCACAAAGCCTACATAAAGAAAAGAGCACACTCTAAACTTGACAAGTTACCTTTTGCTTTACTGTACTTTAAAGTTTCACACTTCCAAATCATGTATTTTCATAAATAGTGAAGAATCAAAGCGGGTGCTCGTGTCATTTTCTGCCGTTCCTACCCTGGTTCAGTTGCTAAGAACGGAAGCAGACCTTTCCTTTTAATTATGCATCGCACCATATGCACAATTCGGACGAAAGATTCCCACAACACAAGAAACCAGGTTTGTCACCCATGAAAGACAATAAACCTTTGCAACAAGACCAACATCGTACTCTGAACAGCTGTCGACGACACGATATCCAGCCCTGGGACTAAATGTAAATAGGATTTCAATAACCCAAAGGCAGCTGCTGCCTTTCTCAACAGTTCACAACTCGTCATCATTTGCGCTGTATGCCTTTAAATACCAGCTGCCAACTTGTCCAGGATTTCACAAACATAGCAAACAGGACCACATATCATCTGCTGTGCTGCTGCTGATTTGGGTAGACCGGCACCAAGGAAGAGTCATGCTAAGGAGTGTCTTACAAGGCACGAGCAGGACACTGAAGGCGCACTGCTCTTTAAAACTATTCTAGGCCATCAAGAACTATCGTATAATCTAAAACACTCCCCCTTCCCCATCAGTCAGGTCACAATGACAAGAGCCCTCACACAGGGTGCCCTGTAGCTGTCTGACCCAACAAAATGTGTGTGTATAGATATATATATATACATATATAAAATATTTGCGACTTCTAAAGAGTGCATGTTTGCCCCAAAATATTAAAATGCTCTCTACCTACACCCAGCAAGTTACTATTGAAGTAGCCAGGTTTTGGCCTTTTCACCTGAACAAAAGATTATCAGTGCAACAGGTGCAAAAAGTAAGAGTATTGCAGAGATGGGCAGACTGCGCAGTGATGTACTAACGAGAGAGCACTAACAGTCAAAGTGAACATGTTTCCACGTAGCTGTGAAATATTTATAAATATAGGGGATCTTTTATGAAGCAGGCCCCCCGAAAGCACTGACAACGTATTTCAATGTAACATGGAAACTAAAATAAATAGGGACAACACCTCCATAACTGACCAACAAGTGTGTCGCAGCATCTAGCACCAGCAAGTGCCTAAACAAGAAGGCAGGCTGGACAATGGATTGCATTTTAACACAAAAAAAGGAGTGGTGCACAAAATGTGCATGTCTTGTAGACATCGAGCTGGATTCTTTTTTTTCGTTTTACTGCTATGCAATGCTTAAATAAAAATAAACAATTACTCAGGTCTTGGAGAGAAAACGTTAGTATAGCTCTGCTTATTTTTTAAACTGAAAAAAATCCCTGAATATGGTGTTGAACTGATTTATCTCTATAATTAGTTTATTGTGACAAAGTGCTGGTATAATTCATCTGGACATAAACGTATTACATGTTGGGACAATTTGGCATTAACAATGTATGCACCCTGAGGGACTGCTGCGCTCTTTCTCAGATATGTGGAGCGATGCCATGGATGCCACGGTTCGCTGGGCTACAACCTTGATAAGTGGCTCTGGCCTGAATGATGGAGACGACAGACATAACGCTACTGAGGGGGAAAAGTGACAAGAAGGGAATGATAGTGGATATGAGGAAGGAGAGAAAAGCAGAGGTAGAGGATTGTATTTATTTGCATCATTTCTATAGAGCGTACTACCCCTACGTGTGGTGCTGAAGAGCTCGCCTACATGCATAGCAAGCTACAACGTGTGAGGTGTTTGGTTGGAAGGGTGCTGTATTTATTTGATCCCATGAGGGAAGTGTTTTCTTGTTGTGCGTGATGAACACCGAGTTGTGGTCATTGTGTAATGGGATGGAGTGCGTACCAGTGTGCTGGATGATGAAGTCTAAGAGAAAGACTCGGGTTTTATGGTTTTCAGAATGTTGGTAGCCTTGAACAGCTTTGCAGGTCCCTTATGATATAGTCTGCTTAGCTGGTTACCGCACTGGGTTATCCAATATGAGATTTTGTTATATAGTGGTGGTCCTGAGCTGGCATGGTTGGAAGGCGAGGGAAATAACTGTTTACAACTGTCTTCGGAAGTCTGTATGCTCCTAGGTGCTTCTAATGTTGGCAGGTGGTGAGTTTGAGCTTGGTGGCTTGTACTGCGAAACCAGTGCCTCCTACGGATTTCTTATGGTAAGGTGATATGAGGATAAGTGGTATGAGCCTGGAGCGCAGTGTTCTGTTTGGTTTGTATTACTTGAATTTAACCTGTAGGTATAGCTGTCCTCTCTGGGAAGCTCTGTGGACAATCCAGAGTGACATGCACATTGCCCTTCTAGCTGTTTTATGCATCTACAACATGTTAACCCCTTTGAGTTATCTGCCCCATCCAGGAGTTCAAATCAATTACATACTTGGAATATATAACTCTCCATGCCTTGCCTATTAAGTGTACGTCTGTATTGTAGAAGGCTTGATGCGTTTTCTACTGCTCTTTCTTGTCCTTTGCACAAACAAGTTAACCACAGTGTTAGCTTAATCAAATAATTTGAAATCTCAAAAAAAAGGGTCCAGGACAGTTCTGGGCAGTATATTCACTGTATTGTAACAGGTTTCGGTGGCCAAGGTATAGTTCAAGGTTTTTCTCTGCCACCTTAGACCTCAGCCCATAATTCTCAAAATTATGAAAAACGAGCATAATGCAATCTATACCTCACAGGTCCTTCATTCTCCCCCAGAGAACTGTTCGGAAATGCAAGCCCACAGACCCATCTAACAACAACCGAATCAGTTTTTCAATTGTTTATATTGGTTTACTTTTTAACAGACACCAACAACACAGCAGGTATGTGTCAAGGGAAAATATAACCAGAAAGGACAAAACTGAACTCCATTCTTTGCAAAGCAGTTTAGGGGACTGGAGTAAACAAATATTGTAGCCGTCATTGTCAACTGAACGGATATGTTCTGAGCGTAGGGCCTTCAGGCGCTATCTGCTTCTGTTTCCTCAATCCTTTGGACTTTATTTGGAGGATCTAAGTGCATAAACCAATTAATTATGAAGGGCAGCGGGGCAACCAGTAGATGTAAGACACACAGACAGAAGAAATAAAATTGCAGGGTAAAGGACAGACTGCAATGAGAGGACAGATTGTAATGCGAGGGCATCCTAAGCAGCTAGTGGATTGGTCAATGATTCAGTCATCTATGGGCTGACCAAACAAAATGGTTCCAAGTAGTGGAAAGGATTCGATCGAAAAGAATAACTCTGTGGTCAAAAAAGAAAAGGCTGAGAAATACTACTAAGGGGATTTTGTAGTCCTGCTCATCTACAAAATCTTCCACTGCCGATCTTGAATGCGCTGGAGAAACTGTGAAAATGCACAGAAAGTAGCTCGATCTTGAAGAGCACATTATGGGGCTCCTTGCCAATAAAAAATGTCTACCTTTTTTTAATTGCATTTGCAACTAAGTAATCAGAAAGGTAAATTTTGAGCTCTCCTGCAAACTTGCTAGTACTTTAAGTACAATTTTTAAATTCTAAGTGACATTTCCAGCAAGGCCTCTTCACTGACCTGCACAGCCGTAGTAAGCTTCCCATCTGAGGATCTTACCTCTCTTGATACTGCCTACCTTCCTACTTTCCCATCTTCCCCGCAGGCCTCGGCTGTGACAACTGGATAACTTTTCCCTGGTTAAAGGAAATCAAAGCAGACAGGTCGCTGCCACACGTCCACACGTCTACTTGTTAATTAGACCGGGGTTTGGTGAGTAAAGATCATCTCGATGCACCGAGGCATGACTAATGCACTGACAGTCAACCTCTCCAAGATCAGATAAACACCGACACAGTAGAAAAAGGAGGACTTTAAAATCCCCACGCCCATTTACTAAGTAAGAATTTAAACCACTATGATGTGGTTAACCATCCAAACCTATTCCTCGCCATTCCATAAGAGGGAAACATGCCAACAGGTAATTCTGAGAAAAACATTTTATTTTGGCAAACCGGGTACTTATAGGATTTTGGGTTTCATTACTGGGATTTTTCATATGCAGAGTTCAAAGTCCCAAAGATGGGTTTCTAGGACACCGCAAAAAGTGAATTATCTTCACCTTACGTTTAGATTACTTTTAATGCATCCGTATTCAATAAATACTGATGCATTAGTACAATGTTCCTGTTCTTACAAATTACGATTCATTGATCTGCACTCTTAACATGCATAAGGTGTAATTAATGATTTAACATAAAAATAATCATGTAAAATCTTATAACTTAAAAGCTCAGGAAACATTTGACAGGACTGCTAAATGGAGTAAGAAATGGAGAGTGCACCAGATTAACATTTGCAAGCAACAGTGGCCCCCAGGAGATTCCGGGCATAGATACGCATGCGCAAACTAACAGACCAACCGGAGATTAGGCTATTGTCTCTTAGATGAGACATACGGTCAGGACACTTGCTGTTAGGAGAAATGATGTGGAGTCAACATCCTGAGACTGTTCTGACAGTGAGGGGTCAAATCGCATTTAGTTCCGAGGAGGGCAACACTATGTGAGCTATGCCAAAGATTTATACAATGCCAGCTGTTACTACTGTCCTCGGGCATATATTTGTTAGATTGGGGCCAGGGTCGGCTGTTTGAGAGATTTCAATATAGGAAATAATGGGGACATCCCAGGACCCTCTCCAATGCATCCTTCTGTCATTTCACTGGTACTGATTCATGATTACTGGCGGAAGGTGATGCTCAACTGCCCGTGGCAACTAAGGGCTGGTGATTGTCAGGGGGAAATGCCTATTTCGGGATAGCGGCCTACCTATCTCAGAATTCCAATTTTTTGTTTTTATCTGGGGATGACACTTCCGACAGAAGCACATTTGGGGAGGAAGTATGGGGCTCTTAGACAGTGCTACGAGGTGGTAGTCAGTCCAGAAGCGACATTTTCTTTGGGTGTCCACTGTTATGGTGATACTAGTGGTCAACTGAGAAAGTGTAGGGGGAGGTGCAGAAAGAGGAGAAGGGTTTTTTGAGGGGGCTGGGAGACTGTCTGTGTAGCTTCTCTGCAGGGAGGAGAAGGTAATAGCATCTTCTGTGATCTCAAAAGAGAAATAAGATTAAGGAGCTCGAAAAATCAGCCCCACTCTAAAGGGTGTCTCCAATTACCCTTTCTGCCTCAATATAAAAACAAATCCAGATGGCCTGAGAGAGCATAGCTCCCTTAGGAAACCACATCAAGAGAGTGTACTGCGGTCCTTATCCCGCACCTCAATTTAGCGGAGAGTACAATTGCAGAATAAGTGCTGGGATGGGAAGGATGGTACACAGTGCTTTAAAAACACAAACTCAGGAAGGACCACTCATGAAGACCAGATGCTGCTCCTACACGGAATGTGGTTCATCTCCCTGCCCATGTCACTGAAGCAATTGTTAGCTGTTGGGAACGCCAGCCTCCCAAATATGATCTGTTAGATGCTGCCCACTGCAAAACAGTTTTTCCTTTTTTTTTTTTTTTTTTAAAGTTGCACATTCTAGAAAAATGTGTTTTACTGTCGACTTGAGGCATTTTATAAGCTGTTAACACAAATGTAATAAACTACAAAACAAAGGAGTTTTATTTTATTATTTCTAATATATTTCAGTTAGAAAGGCAATTATCTGAGGGTTTCAGACACTTCTGAAAGTTAAAGGGTAAGAATATCAGCCTTGATAAAATCAAACTGGCAATGAGTTGTTTTAGAGCCGACACAGGTGCATCCGAGGCACACAAGTATAACTAATGGTGTGTTAACAAATACTTAAATTGACGAATTGACAGGCATATCATTAGTGACAAATAAGTGAATCACAAATTGGATACATCTGCTCCATTTCATGATAATGGGATTGAAATTGCAGCCAATCAATCAATTAGGTTTCTTGAACCGAGTTCATTCCAATAGTTCCTGGTCCGACAGCCCGCCAATTACAGCCGACGCCTCATACACGTCCATCACTCAAGATGACGTATCACTGGAAAGTCTCACAAATGCGAGTGTTTTTAGATAAACAGCTGCGCTGCCCAAAATACGGATGGTCTCATCACCCAGAAACTGCTGAATATGCTCCGGTCTTTTTCCGCAATGCTTTGAAGCCTGCATTACCTACATGTTCTCAGAATTGATGCTCAAGGACTGCACAGGTTTATAATAGTGCTCACAATTTGCCTTTGCTGGAAAGTATTTTGTCAAAAAAGGGCATTTTAATGGGGGAATTGAAAAGTTGGCGGGCTTGAGTTAAATGCTACAAAACACAACAGTCCAAACGAAACAATTACATTAGGGATTTTGACACCGATATGGCGGAAAGAAAAATATACAAATACTTTCACAGTACCCGTTTACACAGGCATTTATGTGAACACATGGTACACCCAGGGGAGAAAATTAATGCATCTTTTTTAAACCTTTGCATCATTAAAATGACCTTGTTTCCTTTCCTTTTCCACCAAAGAGCTCAATTGTGGCTCAAAGGTCTACAACTTTTCAAGTTGCTTCGGGTTAAACAGTGATAAGTTACGCAAGATTCCTTCTCACCCAATTAAAAAAAATTACACCGTGCCTTACCCCAAAAGCATTTAAAACAAAATCTAACCAACTAGATAACAGGAATATCCGAGGGACAAGCAGGACGGTGCAGATTTCCATTATATGGTTATGCTTAGTAGTGTGATTCTGAGGACGGCTATTAGACCCTGAGAACAGAGCATCAAAGAACACCTTAGCACACTGTATGTATGTTTTGGTATTTATATTGCAAAAACCTAGCTATAAAAGCAAAGGAGCACTGTGCATTACGTGGGGGTTGGGAGACAATCGACAAATAAGTATCATACACATACATTTTCAGGCACCGAGGGATTAAGTGATTTGCCCAGAACCACATGATGCGGAGTCAAGCGCCGAGTCCAGGATTGAAAGCTGGGTCCCCAGGTCGGTAGCTTTAGCCAAGAGGCCACACCTCCTACGACACTGTCGTGGTTCTATCTCCTCCTACCCTGTGTCTTGGGTTCTGAACCCCAAACCCAAAAAAAAATAAAAAAGGAGATTTGCTACAGATTTGTTTTCCCGGTCTTGATCTATCTACAAGGAGAATGATGATACACTGGCTATAACCAGGGTCACAGGAATAATGCCGCAGGGTTGACTAAATTATGTGGCAAGAAAAGGCAAATTATGCGACCTAATGTGGCACATTTTGTAATAGTATTATTTTATAGTTTTGTCATTTTTTTCACGTTAACTAACACTCGCTGTGCACAAGTTTCACCTCATTCATACAAGTTTAACTTGCAAATACAGTAATAAGTAACTGAAAGATGAGCAGTCAACCTTTGCATTGGCCCATCAACTAGTGGCAAAATGAGTCACAATAATACTAGCAACTTTTGATCCGTTTGAGATAGAAACAATTTTTTTTTGTTAGTCTGCAGATTATACAGTAAATGCGGCGATTCCAAAATTACGCGTAAAACGCCACAGCATCACATTATCCCAGTGGCCCTGGCTAAAACCATTGGGACTGTTCCTAAACCTATGGAAATAAAACTCAACCGAGCGGTTTTTGGCAGGGGAGATCCGTCCGTCCACGGTGAATAAGAATGAGAGCCTTTCCAATGATACCAGAGTTTGGCGTGAAATGATTGTTTCAAAAATACAAAAAAAATTGTGTTAAAAAGGTGGTTTGAGCAAACTGAATTCTGTGAAAGAGTATGCATGCATCCAAAATATGTTTTATCATACGATATTTCTGAATTAACATAGGTGCCAAAACACTGTTACAGAGCTTGCATTAAGTGAAAAAAGGAAATGCTATGCCCAGGTACAGAGAATAAGTCAAGTGAATTAAGGTCAGAAGAACAAATTAAGGGGCATGATTTATATGTAACTACAGTCTATGGAAAACACAAATTAATTCCTTTCAAACTGGTGCGTCAAAATACGGACATGCAAGCGGCTTTTGGCCTGCCCTGGGACCTGCACAGAAAGGCTCTCTGCTTGGGAAACACCTGTATTAAAGAAGGCCTGGCATAATCCCGCAAGTGGCACTCTGTCAACAGAGCAAAGCACACTACATGCACACAGAAAGACTCTAAGACATGACTGAAGGGACAATGATTGCCTGGATGTGATGTGTTACATTTAACAGATAGTAAAACAGTCTTCTTTATAGCTGCTTTGAAAGCTCATGTAAAACCGTATTTTGAACAAGCAAAAGAGACATCATGCACTCAAAGCCATGATGAACCCATCTAGACTTACTTCCAATGGTGAGAGTGAGGAAAACCTTTGGTAGGCACAACTCCAAAGGCACCATTTAGAGCATGGGTACTCACAAATATTTTCCCAGGGGCCACGGAGTATGACCTGTGATGTGACAGAGTGCCACACTGATACCAGCAGGGTGGTGGGGAAGTGAAGCATGTACATGTAGTGGCTGAATTGCACAATGTGAAACCAGAAAACCTGGGATCAATCCCGGCTTCCTCATTTGACCAAAATGTGTGATCCTAAGCAATTGTTTTTTTATTTCACTTTGCCTCCTTTTCCTTCTCTTGTGTTTGGTTTAATAAACTAAGCTGTTGTCCATTTATAATAGCAACACAGACCACCCAGAGGGTGCACATGACAACTGACTTGCCTCTTAGTTCACAATTGGCATGGTTGTCAGGGTAGGTGGAAGCATGAATGTTTCTAAATTATTGCATGAAAACTATCATTAGAAAAAACAAAACAATGCAGCCATATCATCCGATGTTCTCAAGGTGAAAAGGTTCTGCATGTTAACGCAATACACGTTTTTGAATTTTGAAGAGACTTTATCATATTTTTTACAAGTTTGTAGTAAAATGTCTTTAAAAAATGAAGGTGTTCTAAAGGTAAGTGGTGCAGGACTTCCATTCTGAATGTTAGTGCCGAGTCAAGGCAACAAGCATACCAGTGCTGCTGTTCACCGAGGGATCGCATGGAAAGGCCAGGAGGTCCACAAGCTTTGAGTATCACGGATTTAGAGCAAGAAATAACAAATAAATGGTTTTTTTTTAAAAAAAAATTTAAAAGAAGTACATATTTCACGAGGACAGGCAAGAGTCGAAATGCCCAATCTGCAGGTCCTATACCTTTACTGAAATCATTCCGGGCATTAGACAGAATCCAAAGTTCGTTGGCCCACTCTTGTAACCTTTGAAGAGTTAATCTTGCAAAAGCTGTTTCCAAGACAATCTAGGAGAGATATGGGATGGAAATTTCCAGGATCTGGGCTTTCAAACACACACCCTATATGGGTATTCTTTCTGCTCTCCACCATGACCCGGGAATACTGCCAGACCTGATAATCACATTGTTAATTGTTAGTATAAAAGAAGACCAACGGTCTGGATCACTCTTGCAGAAGTTCCCTTCAACATTAGCTGGGCCTGGCACTTATACACACTTCAAGAAGGCCATGGCTCTTGATACACACTTCAAGAAGGCCATGGCTCTTGATACACACTTCAAGAAGACCATGGCTCTTGATACACACTTCAAGAAGGCCATGGCTCTTGATACACACTTCAAGAAGGCCATGGCTCTTGATACACACTTCAAGAAGGCCATGGCGCTTTCGACTTTTATGGAAGTGAACAGCTTTACCCCAAAAAGGGCCAAAATTACTGGATTAATTGGAGAATCAGATACAATGTCAGACTTGTGCTATAGTCTGACACACGTTTCTCCTGAGATTCCAGAATTTACATTTGGGACTGCTGGCTTTTTAACTCATGCCACTAATCTTCACAATACTAATAATGAGTTTTGTTTTTCATGTACCTGGCGTAGGTCATCTCAGTTCTTCAGTGAAAGTCCTCCTTTTTCGGCTATTAAAAACCTATAATAGTAACACATAGCTCCTTGTTCTTTCAATGAAGGAATACTTAATCCTTACCTTGAGGGCTCATTTCGTCAGTATGAATTTTTATCATGCCAGGTGTTCCACCTAGAGGAATCAATGATGGAATTTTTCCTACATCACGATGGAACTAGATTGGTATAACAATGCTGAGCCTCCTGCATAATTAGGTTATTAGTTTGCCAAAAGCTAGAATAATCCGTGTCTCGGAGCTCAGGCTAAAATCCTACCTGGAGTGTGAGAGAAAGACTCTGATGTAGCCAACCGAAAATTGGTAATCGCAGCTAACTGCTAGATCAAGGAACTGCCATTTAATTGATTGTAATTAGAAGTAACCTCTATGACCCCCATCCATATCACCCAGCTTGTTTCACTGGCACGTGGATTGAGATAAATTGAGTCAGACATGTAAAGGGTCATCATTGCATTTAGCTCTCAAGATTACTTCACATTTCTTTTTCACTGACCAATGTTCCACGCTCACTAAAATTATTTAGGCTTTAACCAGTTCAAAGTGCATGGTAGACAACACAGGGATGTCTGATGGAAACCAGTCATTGATGTTTCTTACCAAAAGGCCTTTCAACAAGGAGCAGATTGTATCTACTGAGTGCAACATAGCTGGAACTAGCTGTAGTGCAACTAGATCAATGACACCATAGGGCTTGTTGGCCTGTTCAAAATTCTGGCCTGCTGGTTCCGTGTCACCGTATGGTAGGTTGAAATCATCCGCAATTAGAATTAGTGACCTTCCGTTAACAAGTTGGTATAGGTCAAGTTGCTATGAATTCAAGTTTAGGTACCCAGCTTAACAATGTCCTTAGAGCTACTATCGTATTGGTTATGTAAACTTCGATGTTCGGTATCAATAGCTTGACTGCCAAAATGTCTCAAGTTTCAAACGCATGTTTGTTCTTGAGGTGGATGTAAATCATATGGGAAAAAAAATACCTAGGGATAGATGCGAAAGGTAATTTAGCTCTGTGCTCTCCCAGGTTTCAGGTTACTGAAAACATCTACTTAGGAAAGGATTTTCAACTTTTTCAGTTCTATTAATTACATAAGTCTGGAAATGTGTCCTAAGATCTACACTCCACCTGCTGAGCTACATCAAAGCAGAGGCCGCTTCCCATACTCAGAATTCTAGTTAACACTTTTATCTCTTCGAGGCATGGCTTGGATGCTATAGGGCTTACACACGTTTAAGGTCAGTCTAGTGCTGCTGATCTGCAGCACAATGGATAGATAACGGACATCACTGACCCTCTGATTTCACAAGGCCACTCGAGTGCACGACTGACCATGCTGACTGATTTTCACATGTTCGATACCGTTTAATATTTCTTTTTTAGGTTAACAAACAAGAGGAAATATTTATATAAGTGTAAATACACACTGCATTTTCTCTAATCAAATACCTCCTATTTCGGGGGAAATGGTTAACCGCCGAACATGGCGGACGCTGAACATCGGAGCTCCTGACCCGGCGCTCGAGAACCCCGCCGCAAAACTTGTATCAGCTGTTGCTTTTCGGCCGCTGATCGTCGGAGAGCGGACCAAGATGACTTCGTGATGTGGAGGAATGAATGATCGGCATGCCTTTTCGCTGTAATTACGAACTAAAACAGTGGTACGGCACGGAGACATAAGAAATTCAACATGGCGGCCGTCTCCTGCGTAGTCTGTTACCCGGAGGACGGGTACATGAGTGAAAGGCTCTGGAAACGCTGAAAGCATGTAGGCAACCCCCGCCCCGTCTAACAGTGCGGTGTGAGTCGCGCTCCTCTGTTGTTGCCTCCCCCAGAGCATCTTTGGGGTCGGAGCGCGAAGCTGCAGGTCGGACGAGAGGAGCTGCGAGCTTGACCGTAGAGACTATCATGCTGATTGCGCGGTACACACTGGGGGTGTGCGGTTACATAACGGAGGAAGCAGAGATGGGATTGTGCCTGATTCCAGTAGGGACGAGCCATTAAAAGGACTGATGCGGCGGCACTCCTGAATATACAATGGCGGTGAGTGCAGTGTCGTCGTTTGAAAGCAAGGGACAGACTCCTCTATGGACTGCTGAATGGCTTCTTTGTTAAGAGCTGGGAACTACCACCCTTTCTTCCCTACTGATATCCCGCTACACCAACCTGAGTGGAGGAGCTCCAGAGTGTGGTGAGCACTGTAGCTGGGGAGCCACATCTGATGACACTGGGGCAGGGACTCCAAGCCACTGGGTATGCAATCTGGCCTGTTTGAAGCCCAGGACGTCTCTCTCATTATTGTGAACAGTATGCCCACCTCATTGTTGCTGCACGGCACCCCTTGGGCGCACTCAAGTGGGGCATCGCCCAGAACATTATCGATCCTTGATAGGGCGAGCCATGATTACCCTCGTCGTCTGTTCTTCCGATGGGGATTTGTTATTGGAGAGGAGCGAGAACTAAAGGTGCTGCTGCTAGATACGACGGAGGCACCAGGATACGCACAGTGTAGGGCGGAGCACGACACTGTGATATTTATGCAGTGCCTTTTCTTAATCAATGGAATCCTGAAGAGAGAGCGCCTTATTCTTTTCATTACCCATAAAAGTATCGTTACAACCTGAGTAGTAGCAAGACAACCTCAGCGAGCTGGGCGATTCCTGTTTGTAAGATTCACCAAAAGTATATTGTCTCCACGGATTATTATTGTGTGTAACGGTAAGACATAAGTGAAGATCAACAATGGGCCACCCGAAGGGGGGCAAGCCGCAGGATATGGACGATGCTTTTCATCCTCATTCACTGCCCCCTCGAATGTTGTGCCCCCCACAGCGGAACCTTCGCGCCCGGACAAATTAGGTGTTATTCTTCAAGAAATACGTCAATCTCGTGCTTCATTGGAACAACAACTGGGTTCACTATCGGCTGAGGTGGCACTAATCAGGGACGATCACAGGAAGCTCTCGGATAAAGTGGCCACTAATAAAACAACGCTACAAGAGCTTGTCCCGAAGCAAAAAGAGCACTCAGCTGAGATAGAACGCCTACAACACCAAATCTCGATTTTACAAGACCGTGCCAAAGATGCTGAAGGCCGTTCGCGCCACAATAATGTCCGCATAATAGGCATGCCAGAGAATGTTGAAGGTCAGAACACCACATCTTTCGTTGAAGCCTGGTTGCGAACATGGTTACCAATAGAAACACTGACGAGCACCTTCTGTATTGAAAGGGCGCATAGAGTCCCAGCAAGGCGGAGATTGCCTGGCGCACCTCCTTGTCCGATTGTTGCCAGGGTTCTCAATAGTAGAGAAGGTGATCTTATACTACAATCGGCACGTGAGAAAGCTCTTCTCCTAAAGGACAATGCACGTATTTCAATATTCCCGGATTATACTCTCCAGGTCCAGAAGCAGAGAGCTGCCTACCAAGGAGTCAAGAAGCTCATGCAGAATATAAATCTGAAATACGCACTGCTCTACCCTGCCCGGATCAAAATCTTGCATGATCAAAAAAAGTCATTTTTTTGACACTTCAAGCGAGGCATAGGAGTGGCTGGAGCACACATTCCCTGATTTTCCTATTGACTCGGCTCAGCGAAGTGGAGAGGACGCACGCCCTAGAACGTGGGCTCAGCAGCAAAGGCGTAGGAGGACCAAGATACATGATGGCGACCCGACGCCGACACAAGTAATTGATGGTCAGCGGCGGGCCATAATATCTGCAGCTAGCTTCCATGATTATAGGATAGTTACCGATGAGGAACTCTCCACAGTGGACACGATACACTCCGAGCCAGACGCCAGTCAGTTGCTTTTCTCTTCCTTATCGTCACAAACTAACACTGATCTACTTAACTGACTGCAGTGCCTTATTCGCTTTAGGCCCCTAGCAATATAGGTGGATGACCATAGACAAGATAAGCAGGAGTTACCACTGTCTGGGCCGAAGAAGTTTTTTGTGTGTCTCCAGATGGCTCCTAATGGCTTTTTCTGCCGGGGGTGGGGAAAGCTTAGAGAACGGCTGTCTGGGCCAGGCTGCGGACTGCTCTGGCGACTTTGAGGTTTGGCAAGCGCAGAGGTAAGCCGATTGACACTTTGGCCCACCGGACATAGACTATAAGGCGGTAATTTATATGGGCCCTTTGTAAACGGATTCCAAAGGTGGTCTGTTCTAGAGATCCTTGTTAAACGGGCGGGGTGCGGGCGGGCACCCGGGTCGGGGGCCGATGCCTTTCTTTTCTCATTGAGGTGCCTAGAGGGCTTCTTCAGTTCTCATATTACAGTGTTGTCACCATGACCCCCATTACAGTAGCACATTGTTTGCTTGTAGAAATGCTAGTGTTTCCTTTTTATGTCGTTTATGTTAATTGGCCGAACCCAGTTTGGAAGTTGGACCTTGTGTTGGGTAGTTTAAGTGGAAAGCTGACGTGTGCTGGAGTATCATTTAAGGGGCGGGATGTCTCACGAGTGCAATGCTATGACAATACTAATGCATAATGTACAGCAATCTAACTGCCTTACTTGGAATGTACGGGGCATGGGCTCTCCACATAAACGTCATAGAATACATGCTCAATTGATCAGACGTAAAACACAAATAGCTTTGCTACAAGAAACGCATATGACTGCTGTAGAAATGTCCAGGTTACAGAAAAAGTGGAGGGGACAAATATACAGTACGACCTACTCTGCTTTTGCCCGAGGGGTGACAGTTTGGATACGTTCAGGAGTACCATTTGTAGTGCAAGAACAGCGTATTGATAAAGAAGGTAGATTTGTGTTGCTATGAAGTGAATTGGATGGCAGACCCATAGTGCTGGGAGGCCTATACGCCCCAAATACTGATCAGGAACATTTTTACAGTCGGGTGAATGCAGTGTTGGCAAATTGGTCCGACTAACCATGGATATTAGGAGGAGACTACAATGCGGTCCTAGATGTAGTATTGGACCGTTCACATCCACCTACAGATGGAGCTCATACCAAGCGACTGGCAGCCTCTCTGAATAATTGTTCACAAGGGTGGTCTCTTATGGAGGTATGGCAAAAACACAATAAGGGGATGCGAGAGTACTCCTATTACTCGGCAGTACACGACTTACACACTAGAATCGATCATGTTTTCTGTAGTGCATTGCTTATAACGCAAACTACACGTTCCGTCTAGGTGGGCAAAACAATATCTGACCATAGTGCGCTGGAAATGACATTTGAATGGGGCTGGGTTCCTACTCCAGTGCCCAAATGGCGGCTGAACCCATTGCATTTAGAGGACGGAGTATTTAAAGATACATTATCTAGGACCATAACACATTATTTTATAGAAAACACGGGCACAGCAATGAGTACTGCTACAGAGTGGGAAGCATTTAAAGTGGTGATTCAGGGTGCAGCTATAAAGGCCGTCACTGGAGCTCGACACCAGACCAACTGAGAACTATGCCAAGTAGAGGACCGGTTGGGGGTACTAGAGGCGCGCGTGGCATCAGATCCGGCGGAAATGCCGGCATTACAAGAGGCTCGTATTAAATATGCGGAATTATTAGAAGACTTGAGAATTCTTGACTTCCGGTAATATACACAGAGAATACACGTTGAAGCGGACCGTCCAGGTGCGCTGTTGGCACGAATCATTAGAGACGATCCCCCACCTACACCAATAGTAGAAATAATCACTCCGCATAACACGTGTTAACTCTCAGGCGGAAATAAACTATACTTTTTATCGGCATTACCAGGCTCTGTACAGGGCCCCGCACCGGGTAGACCCTCTTGAATTGCACTCCTTCTTAATTTAAGTACAGTTACCCCGAATAACTGATGAAGTCAGAGAAACGCTTGCTAGCCCCATATCAATTCATGAAATACGCGCAGCAATAAAGAGTCTTCCCAAAAACAAAACTCCTGGTTTAGAAGGACTCCCTGTGGAGTTCTATGCCACCTATGCACAGCAGCTGACCCCACACCTTAAAAAATGATACGAGGCAATTTATGCCACAGGCATGTTACCACCTTCAACAGCACAGGCGTTGATCACTTCTCTTACAAAACCAGGTCGTGATCCTTCAACATTGAATGCATATCGACCATTATCACTACTGAATACGGAGTATAAAATTCTTAGTAAAATTCTGGCAACCCGACTGAAGCCTCTTCTGCAGGGCTTAATACATATTGATCAATGTGGATTTATACCTGCACGCAATACTTCTCTCAATATATGCAGGCTCTGCTCTATATTATTATACTGCTCTGGCAAACTACCGAAAGCCGGGTGTATGTCATTGGATATCACTCAAGCGTTTGATACGCCGAGCTGGGAATATATGTTAGCTACATTGCAGAAATTCGGGATTCCCCAGGAATACATTAAATGTGTGCAGGCGCTATATCATCTCCCTACCGTCAGAGTGCGTACAGGGCGACATATTTCCATACCTTTGGACATACAGAGAGGCACAAGGCAGGGATGTCCCCTTTCACTCCTGTTGTTTGCGTTAGCAATGGAACCTTTAGCTTGTATGATTCGGTCGGATGCAGTGAACTGGGGTATCTCAATGTCTAATACACTTCATGCTATTTCATTATATGCTGACGACATTATATTGTACGTCCGCAATCTGCAGGAGAATGTCCAGACTGTTGCGCGGGCATTCAGACAGTTTGAAACCGTTGCAGTCTGGCAATAAATTATGATAAATCCTGTGCATTCTTTTTTAATGATGTGACAGATGCTCTAGAGATCCCTTTCGGCACCCAAAATATAGCAATAGCCCAATCCACTTTTCGATACTTGGGGATACAGGTGTATCGGACCACACAGGATCTTATTGACGGCAATCTCCAGAAGGCGATTGCATCTTTGAGATCACAGGTAGCATTCTGGACGTCCCTGCCCATGTCGGTTGCAGGCTCGCGATCTCCAAGATGGTGGTCCTGCCGCAACTGCTATATCTCTTTACTAATCTACCGGTGAAGTTCCCGGCCGCTATCTTTCAAACTCTTAATACATTATGGACTAGTTTGATTTGGGGAGCGGGCAGACGCCGGCTGAGTTTAAAAAAATTGCAACTCCCATTGAGTGCGGGTGGCTTAGGTGCGCCTGATTTATATGCCTACTGTTTGGCTGCTCAACTTCAATGGCTGTCTTACTGGCTGGGGGGCCGAAATTTAGGAGAAATTGCATACACATCTCAAATGCTGGCACAGGGCAGACTACACCGTTTGCTGTGCTCGGATGCGGAACCCCCTCCTACGTCTAATGTATTGCTTAGGATAGCTCTGGATTACTGGAGAAGAGCGCTCCGATATTCGGCAGCTCTTTTTGCATATGCACCTAATATCCCATTATTGGGTATACCCACGAACATTGGAACGTTAACATCCCGGCAGTTGGATCCTTGGGTACAATCTGGAGTGGACACAGTAGGCGACTTGTTTGGGGGTGGGACGTTACTCTCACATACTGATTTTGTTAATGAACGGGGAGTACCAGAAACGCTGTTCCTGATGCATGCTAGTTTAGCAGCTTATGCAAAGAAAAAATGGTCCCCCCAGGGAACAGAGCCTCCTAAAAATGAACTTGTTCACCTTATGTATCTTATGGGAACAGGTAGTCATCTTAAACGCTGGGTGAATCGCGGAATACGTACACACCAACTGTCCCCTCTGGCTACTGTGCGTGATAAATGGGAGCGAGACCTTGCCCGACCTTTGTCGGGTAAGGAATGGACGACTATATTAGAATATCCGAAACGTGTGTCCCGTAACACCAGATTCAAATTTATTCAATATATGGTTACCCAGCGGGCTTATTTAACACCACATACTATTAACACTATATACACTGGCGCAAATGCCCTATGTCCCAGATGCTCCGACCAAGATGCAAACCGGATACACATGTTATGGACCTGTAACAAATTATGTGGGTACTGGGAGGAGATAGCACAAACGCTAAAAGAAACACTAGGTGACATGGGACTTCAAACGATTGAAGTTTATATTTTAGGGTTGTATAAAAGACGGAAGGGCAGCGAAGTTCAAGCTAAATTTCTGGACCTGGCCTTGCTGTTGGCCAAGCGAGGCATAACTAGGAGGTGGAAATCTCCAACAGCACCCACTCTTCTGACTTGGAGGGACGAAATGATTAAATGGGGACTGGCGGAAAGCATGGCCCTCCGCGCTGAAGAAAAAGGGGTTAACACAAAAATCCCATAGCCATGAGCTGGGACGTTCTAATGGAGTCTTTCAAGGTGGCTGATGTCCCTATCTACAGAAATGCATAACATGAATCCTATAAGCGTCTGGCTATATAGGATATATGCACATAGCAGAACTGTCTATAATGCTTGGTTAGGAGGTTCCTATCAAGGTAAATTTCAAAGCTGTGATACTGTCTGTCAGACATATTCCACTGTATGGTAGAGATATCCTGCCGCTCTTATTTATTTTACTTTTGTATTTTTTTCACTATGTTAACTTCAGGTAACGTCAGCGAAGGGGGTGGGGGGGATTGGTTTAAAAGTTTCTTAGTTATAAAGAAAATGCATTTCCCACAACGTAATCTTGCTGCTATTTAAGCAGGGATGACAACAAAGGTTTCAGCAAGAAGGCAAACAGAACTATATGCTGGATTTTTAGGGCTATAATATTACTTGCTTTTTAACTCTGATGAATATAGCCTTATTGTTTATCCTATATGATTCTTTGTCTGAAAAGGCTGAATAACTATTATTTGTCAATATGTGGAAAATGAATAAAATTTGTTTTATAAAAAAACACAAAAAAACCTATTTCCATTCACTCATCTATAAAATTAATATGCAGTAATGTAGTTTCGCAAATTATTCTGAGAAATATTCATCATAGGTAAACTGTTCAAAGAAACCCTATATGGGAAAAGAACATGGGTAATGACAGTAAGAAAGATGGGCGAAGGAGTAGCAAAATGCAGATTGGAACAGACACACATCTAACTTATCGAAATTAAGCTGCCTAGTCCGATCCGAGGGTTAAAGAAAAAATTATATACATCCCTCCCATATTATGTACAGCGTTATACCTATGGCTGCCCAATTCATCACTCCTATTATTTATATGTATACACACACACTCTCTCTCATCAAGGGACATTTACTGTGCTTCCAAAACAGGCATACCCAAAATCCCAGCTGTTATGTACTTCATCAGCATTTAAACTAAACACAGACGTTCTTCTTGTGGCAGTCTGCTGCATTCATTCGAAAGGATTTTAATGGGCACCATTAGCAGGACTGAGATCAGTGGCACTACATTAGCTATTGTACCATGAGCCCAATTCCTAATGTCACATAAAGCAAATTCCAATTACTCACACAGCAGTCTGGTGCCCTGATTTCACAGGTCATGGTGCCCCTACCAGCTCGCCTTCATTTCCAAATGCCACCATTCTGTCAGCGACAAAGAAGTTGAGCAGATGAAGGGACTGCCATGATGCATGCAGCACTCCAAGGTTGAAGCTAAACAAACAAAAGACTGGAACCTCGTCCTATCATTATTTAACATCATCACAAAGGGCTCGATTGTATTTATTTTTTTCACTTTATACACTGGCACATACTCTTCGAGAAGGAGAGGTCTGACAGAGACTAAAGCAATTTCGTGTAATGCAGTGAGTCCTTTACATCAAATGTCATCCCAAACGAGGCCCCAAAAGAAAATGCAATATAATTCATACAAAAGGTCACCTTGTCATACAGTTTGCAATGCTTACTGAAATAAACAATTATTACAAGTTAATGGCATGGTGAAGGCAAGTGCAACATGTTTACTGACTTGTAGAGCAGTTCAAAAGCATTTTTTATTGAATAACTTATTTAACTGCCAAAGAAACACAATTGCTCTACAATGCAATAATATGCAGTAAGTATTTAAACGTCACAAAACAATCTGATAGATGCTTCAGTGTTAAATGAAAGCTGATTGGAAGTTTACACTGACAGAGGTGGAGCCAAAGAACAGTAATCAATACCAAAAACAATAGTAAATAGATTGATTACCCAGTAGACCCAAGGGTGAGGGATCAGTTGCCACCTTTTTTGTTATGAGAATGTGTTGTTCACTACAACATATGGCCCTTCTACCCAATACAAAAGTTGGGATCTAGACTGCAAGGAGCAGATCACAAAGCCAATTACAGTGAAAGACTGGATCTTACTTATATGCATACCGAGTAACCACAGGTAGGTTTGAAGGGAGAAGTCGAACACAATCAATGCTACAGACAAATCCGGAAGCACTAACTTCAACAGACTAGCCTGCTCTACTGTATTGAAGCACTTGTCCAGTGGGCGGACTCTGGTAGTTTCTGGCCTCATAATACTATAGGTGTCAGCAAACTACAAAGCTATGCGAAGTTGCCAAAATTTACATTATTCACGGTTTTACCAGCTTCCAATCTCATCCTACTTGGCTTGCAGCAGAAGTTTCTTGCAAAAGGAAATGTTTTTGGAAATGTCTTTTTGCACACAATTCTTTGCATTCTTTTACTAAGGTGTGAATTTTGTGGAGTTTTTTTTAATTTATTTTTACTGCAAACCTACTTTAGGCCGAAGACTTCTACTGCTATTTTTTTGTCTGACTTAATCGCAAATCTATGTATAAAACCCAACAAGCTGCACAACCCTCCTATTCTATGTTATTCTTTTATAATTTTATGTGCATCTATTTAACTCACAATATTTTAAAAGGAAAAATCTTTAAATGGCGATAATAATGGTCACAAGGGTTTAAAATCTTCCTCTCACTCATCCCATGCTCCCCACCCCCTCCCAAAGAAAAAGATGATGCAATTATAAAACTGTGAAAATCCATCTTTTTTATGCGACACTAACAAAATCACCCATGCTGAATTTGAATTCCTCTTCACTTTACTTTTCAAATCAGGTACCAGTGAAGTAGTCAAAATAAAAAAAAAAAGTGCAAGCTTAGGTTCGTGGAAAGAAAAAGAGAAAACAGAATTATAGAAAGGAATATTTCTTAAAAACTAGCCCAAATTAAAAAACCGCAATGGGTGATTTGTCATTTCCACCTCAAAGAAAACAGTATCTTAAAAACTGTTAAAGAATGATAGAAAATGACTAAACATTTAACTTTAGTAAACACAAGAAAATCTAACTTCTGTGGTCTATTTAACACCAAGCCTAACAGGAGCTTACGATGCCTTTGCTTTTAATTTTCTGATAGGCATTTAGCTCTCAATGAAAAACAAAATAGGTACGCATAGGAAGGCAACATATACATTTCTACGAATTAGGCAAAGACAAGATAGCCATTGAAGAATTCCTTAAACGCTGTAAAATACTCGCCAATTTTCAGAGAAACAGATTTTTTTGTAATTTCTCTTAAATAAAGGTAAAAGTAAATAACAATTGGTAATATTGGTGGCATGAGTCTTGGCCACAGATTGAGGGTCAGCAACACTGTAGCTATGTGAAGAGTGGCTCTTGGATTAAAGTTCAAACCCAGATTGCATAAGTAGCACGTTTGAAGCTGGGCACTTACACACACAGGAAAAACTGTCAACTTCATGCCAACTGGTCCCCTAAACATTTCCTCCCCATAATGCCCCTGCATCTGACTTCAAGAATATTGAGCAAACGTGAACCTATTCCTTGTATTCATATCGAACAAGTTACTTACCTTCGGTAACGATGTATCTGGTAGAGCCAGATGTTAGTTGTAGATTCCTTAATTTAGAAATTCCCCCAGGCGTCAGTCTGGGTCCGGAGATTTTTTCTTCAGCAGTACCCATGCGCGCCGTTAGGTGGCGTCGGTCGGCTCCGCGTCCGTCGTCGGCGCTCGGATGACGTCGCAGGACCTTCATAGACGCTGCCCATGCGCACGGACGTTAGTTCTAACACGACTTTCCACACCAGAAGCGCAGAGCCATGAAAGACACTGACCACTGGTGCGTCAAAACTAGGGCCCTTTAGGGTAGTCCCTATCCCTAGAAATCAGTTCGCAGAGCAGGGAGGATGGGTGGGGCAGTAAGGAATCTACAACTAACATATGTCTCTACCAGATACATCGTTACCAAAGGTAAGTAACTTGTTCATCTGATAGACACTGTTAGTTGTAGATTCTTTACCTTAGAATAGATACCCCAGCAATACCAACCCGGAGACCAAGATCAAACAAGAAAGTCCTGGAGGACCCAAAGGGCAAAGTACCCATCCCCCCGGACTTGGCTATCCAGGCAGTAGTGTTTGATAAACATGTGCAAGGATGCCCACGTTGCTGCGTGACAGATATCAAGAACTGGAACTCCACGTGCAAATGCCGTGGTCGCCGCCGTTGCTCTGGTGGAATGAGCACGCAACCCCACAGGAGGCTCCTTCTTCGCCAAAGCATAGCATATTTTGATGCAAAGGACAACCCATCCAGAGATGGTCAGTTTCTGAACAGCCCAAACTTTGACACCCACATAGCCAATAAAGAGTTGATCATTCACCCAGATGTCTTTTGTGCGATCAAGATAAAAAGACAATGCAGGTTTAGGGTCCAGAAGATGGAGTCTCTCCTCCTCCTTGGAGGGATGCAGAGGTGGATGAAAGGTGGGCAGAGTGATGGATTGCCCCACATGAAATGGCGTGGCGACCTTAGGAAGGAATAAAGGCTTGGTCCGAAGCATCACTTGATCCGGATAGACAGATAGAAAAGGGGGATTAGAAGATCAGGCCTGCAGCTCGCTCACCCTGCGAGCAGAAGTGATGGCAACAAGAAAGGAAGTTTTGAGAGTCAGCAACCTGAAGGGACAGTTATGAAGAGGCTCGAAGGGAGCACACATAAGAAAGGTGAGAACCAGATTTAAGTCCCATTGGGGCATTACAAAAGGAGATGGAGGGACCAGATGAGTAAGGCCCTTAAAGAATCTGTTAATGATAGGAAATTTGAATAAAGAAGGCTGATCTGGCAGCCGAAGAAAAGCAGAGATGGCTGCAAGATATCCTTTAAGAGTGCCCAAAGCAGATCCCTGCTGGACAAGGAAAGAATATATAAAAGGACCTCAGCTAGAGGAGCAGAGAGGGGGTCAACAGCCTTTTCTGTTCCCCATCCCACAAATATTTGTTCCATCTACAGGCATATACCGTTTTAGTGGAGGGACGCCTGACTGCCAAGATCACATCATAGACTTCAGGGCAGAAGGTTGAAAACTGTCAAATGCCACCGCTCAATCTCCACGCAAGGAGGTGGGGACTGCACAGGTTCAAGTGAAGAACCCTCCCCTGCTGCTGCGACAGAAGATCCTCCCGAAGGGGCAGTCTGATCGGAGGATCGATGGTCATGCTCAGAAGGTCGGGGTACCAGACTCTTCATGCCCAGTCCAGAGCTACAAGAATGACTTGAGCCCGGTCGCGCTTGATCTTCTTGAGCACTCTGAGCAGAAGTGGTACAGGCGGAAAGGCGTACTGGAGGCCGAAGCTCCACTCGTGCCGAAAAGCACCGCCTTGGAAACTCCAAATGCAAAACTGCTGACATTGCGCGTTCTCTTCAGAGGCGAACAGATCTAACCAAGGCTCTCCCCGCCGCTGAAAGAGACCTTGCGTCACCTCTGGATGGAGACGCCATTCGTGATCGACTAGGCACCGACGGCTGAGTTCGTTCACCCTGGCGTTCAGGGAGCCCGCAAGGTGTTGAACCACCAGGGTTATGTCCTGATGTTCCAGCCATGTCCAGAGGCGGAGAGCCTTTTGACAAAGGGTCCACACCACACCCCACCCTGCCTGCTGCAGTACCACATGGCGGTGGTGTTGTCGGTGAACTTCTGTACCACTTTCCCCCTGAGAGAGGGAAGGAATGCTTTCAGTGCCAGTCTGATCGCTCGGAGCTCCAAAAGGTTGATATGGAGGCCGGACTACGCCAGAGACCAGACGCCTTTGATCTCCACCTCTCCCAGGTGGCTGCCCCATCCCAGAAGTGACGCATCCGTCACCACTGTTAGATCTGGTTGGGGAAGGGAGAGGGATCTGCCTCTGACCCAATCTTGGTTGGTTAACCACCACTGCAGTTGGTGCGCAGTTCCCTCCGAGATCTGACATAGTCAGAAAGATTCCCCTGATGCTGCACCCACTGGAACTTCAGGTCCCATTGCAGAGCCCGCATAAGCCATCTGGCATGATTCACCAGCAGGAGGCCATGAGGTCCAGCAGACTCACCCTCACCGAAATCCGGGATAGCGCTAAAACATCGGTATAGTAGCCCAAATATCCCGGACTTGCTGCTCGGGAGGATAGGCCCGAAACTGCACTGTGTCCAGAACCGCCCGATAAAAAGAAGTGTCTGAGAGGGAGTCAGGTGTGACATCGGCACCTTGATAGTGAACCCCAGCGAATGCAAGCGGGTCCACCGTAGTCTGGAGATGGGAGACGACAGCCTGGGACGAGCCTGCCTTCAACAGCCAGTTGTCGAGATTGGGGAAGACTGGAACCCCTGATCTGCACAGATGAGCCGCGACCACAGCCATCACCTTTGTGAATTCCCGTAGGGCACTGGTAAGGCCAAAGGGGAGTACGGTGAACTGAAAGTGCTTGTGGCCCACCGTGAACCGAAGGTAGCGTCTGTGGGCCGGCAGGATGGGGATATTAAAATAAGCGTCCTGCAAGTCCAACGCCACCAGCCAGTCTCCTGGGTCGAATGCAGACAGAATTTGGGCTAGGGTGAGCATTTTGAACTTCTCCTTCCGGAGAAAGAATTTGAGGGCCCGGAGGTCTAAGCTAGGACGCAGGCCTTTGTCCTTCTTGAGTACCAGAAAGTAGTGGGAATAACAACCAAGAACCTACTTCTGGCACAAGGACCCTCTCTAAAGCTCCCTTGGCTAAGACAGCCGATACTTCCTGGCGAAGAAGTGCCAAATGATCCTCCGTCATGCAATCGTAAGAAGGTGGCATGGAGGGAGGGGTAATCTTGAAGGGGAGGGAGTACCCCTTCGGACTATTTGCAGAACCCACCTGTCTGACGTGATGGATTGCCAGTGGAGGAGGTGATAGCAGATCCTGCCTCCAACTGGCTGTTGATGGGCCTGAAAAGTCAGACTAGGAAGGTTTGGAGACGGTGGCAGGGGAGAAAGGGTAGACTGGCCCGCCCGCTAGCTCCCTGACCCACGAGGACCCTGGGCCCCACGTCCACAGCCACGCAGAGGCTGGACAGTTTGTGTGACTCTGTGGCTGGGCTGGACAGGCTGTGGCTGTGGCTGGGCGCCCCTTCTGTAGCCATGAAAGGGACGAAAGGCAGACTGAGGTGGACGTGCGGCCCAAGGATCTGGCCGTAGCTTGAGAACCCTTGAAGCGCTTAAGCGCTGAGTCTGCCTTGTCACCAAAAAGGCGAGTGCCATCAAAGGGCATGTCCATCAAGGAAGACTCGACATCCCCTGAGAAGCCAGAAGTCCTAAACCAGGCGTAGCGTCTAACAGCTACCGACGTCTCAAGCTGGTCAGTTAAAGGGTTCAGCGGCCCCTCTCAGTCCTTTTCCTCACCGTCTGGCCCAAAAGGAATGCCAAGAATGAATCCAGGAACGAAAGTCCCTTCCGGCGTCATAATTGATGTCGATCCGTCTCCGTGTCCACTTCGGGGATTAGGATGGGGTCAGCGCCTACTGGGGGCACAGTCGACGCTGGGAGCATCGTCGTCAGGATCGACCGCATTGATCCGGATCCAGGCCTGGATCCACAGGGACCCTTCAGAGCCACTGGCGTCGAAGTCCCAGGGCCCCCGACCGACTCCGCAGGGTGCTGAAGGCGCACCAGCAGAGCCGGGCTGCCCAAATATGAAGTACAAGGCCTCATAGAACTGCTGGATCTGGGCAAGAGAGACACTGGCTCCCGGAAAGGGAGGGAGGTGTGGAGCCGTCTCAGAAGTAGGCTCCGGAGAAGGAACCTTCAACCACCGACACTCGGAATCAGCGACCGTTCGAGACCTTCCCTTCGAACGAGAGCGACGCAGAGCCGAGCACTGGGCCTCCATCAGCTTTCGGGGCCGCTCCCACAAAGCCTTCAGGTTCATGGCCCGGCACTCGGAGCACGACTTTGGGACGTGGTCGCGCTACAGACACCAAAGACACAAGAGGTGCGGATCCATCACGGACATCATCCAGTGGTAGGCAGGAACTGCAGGGCTTGAAGCCGGTCCTTCGCTGGGACATCCTCGACGCACCAGGAGTCTACGATTCGAAAGAGACGTCGACCAAAAGTCGAAAAAAGTTAGCTAAAAAGGGGTTAGGGGTAGCTCTCTCCGGATCTGCGCTAGGCTGTAGCGGAAAAAGAAGGGACTGATGTCAGCAGGCATGGGCGGCGTCTATGTAGGTCCTGCGACATCATCCCGGCTCCCACGACACCGATGACGGACATGGAGCCGACTGACGCCACCTAACGACACGCAGGGGGTACTGCTGAACAAAAAATCTTTGGATACAAATAAAAAGACAATGCACGATTAAAATCTCAATCAGTCGAATCAAACATAAAACTTCCAATCTTCAGAAAACCCTCTAAGAAAAAAGGTGCAAATGTTTCTCTGGCAAAGACCCAAACTGAATATGGTCAAGGCTTCCACCAGATAGTTTTCCATTCAAATTTCAGATCCAAATTCCATAAGCTGAATGCAAGCAGGGCATCATCTCGAAGAGACCAAGGATACCCTACCAATGTCAACAATCAGTCTTCAAAAGCAGACATCCTCTAATAGCTGGTGTGGGCCCAATTCATGGTCATTTTCCAAGACTTTCCTGCCCACAATTCCCAAGAAGCAGGGACTCTACACACAAGATTCTTTCTTGACTTTATTTTTACAAGTCAACTTAAATAGATGGCCATCTGAACTATATAGCTTTGTACGTCCAAATAGGTTCAATAAAAGTGTTACACACAGCTAAAATACACATACTTGATACAAGCACTTGAAGGTCAAGCAAGGCACCTTGAAGCAAATTCTAGGATAAACAGAAAGCCAAGGGCAGCTTTGAAGAAAATATGATACACCTTTGTAAATCCCAAATCAAACATACTGCAGTTTCAATGGCTAATGGACGTGCTGCAAAGATAAACTGAAAGGACTGCACACAGGGTACCACTGGGGTCAAGCCGAGAAACAATTACGGTTCCAAAGAATGTGCCCCAGTCCTGAGACAGCCAAAAAGGAGCTTACTTTTCTCGATCCAAATTTTAGGATCTGCATTTCAGAGCTGTGGGCCAAGGGTTACATATATACCCAAGTATATGTACAGTTTTTGCTGTTGTTGCATTGCTAATTAATGATGTTTTCAAATAACAAAGTAAGTCGTAGGATATCAAACTCTTGAACCCTATTCTGTCTGAGACTGAGAAGAATTCCTTTCAGTATGTGAGCATTGAGCTGAAGGCAGCTATTTTTCATTCAAAATACAATGCTACCAAGACACTTGATCCCTTTAGATGAGTCTGGCAAGTAGATCTACATATCACACATACAAAAAAAAAATTTCAACTCAAAGTCCAATAACGAAGAACATTAATTAGACAATGGTAGAGCACAGAACCATACGGCAGTTGATAATGTAGACTGAATCACCTAGTCTAACATGGCGGCAACCTGGGATACATGTAAAACGATTTGCAGGCCTTTTGGGGAGCTTGGACATGACTCCTCCATACCCCACAACCCTACTCCGTAACAGACCAGTAAGAGCTTGGTCACATCAGCAGCCTACAAGGGAAAAAACAGTGCTGCATGTTTGTGACTGTCAACTCCAGCATGAGAATTTGCTTGAGAAGTAATCATTTTCAGATTAGTCTCTCACTCTATAAATCCTATAAGGCAAGAATCGGAAAAGCAAGGGCTGTCTTCATTCAGCTAAAGATCTGAAGCTCCAAGGTCCTAACGCTGCAAACCAAGATCAGGCTTTTTAACACCAACATAAAATCAGTCCTTCTGTATGGAGCAAAAACGTGGAGGACAACAGTGACCACCACCAACTAAATTTACACCTTCATCAACACCTGTCTGAGGAAAATCCTCCAATCCGCTGGCCAAACACCATCAGCAACAATGACCCATGGCACCAGACTTTCCAACTCCCTACTAATGAGGAAATCCTGAAAAAATGCTGGGGGATGGATAGGTCACATCCTCTGCAAGCCTGCATCAAACAACACCAGGGTAGCCAGGACCGGAAACCCTCAAGGGAAAAGGAAAAGAGGAAGGCCAAGAAACACCTGGCAGCAAGGCCTCGAAGTTGACTGCAAGGAGGTGGATTACACCTGGAGTCAGATTGAAAGAAATGCCCAGGGAAGAGATGGCTGGAGAGTACTGGTTGATGGCCTATACACGAGGAGGGGTCGTAGTCATAAGTAAATTAAATCCAAACTTTGCCTATACATTGATAAAAGTGTGTGACCATTGTTGAATTTTTTAACTGGGGGGCTCTTACTAACAGAGTGAAGATTTCATTGCGTACAATACGGGCAGCTTTAAGGAATAAATTCATATGCATCATCAAGTGTTGCACTGACTCATGGCTGCTATGAAGTGAAGAACACTAACTCTGATAGTCTAATATTTATGGGATGCAATACAATTTTAATAAATTAGGCTGGAGACTTTAAGACAGTAGAGTCCAATTGACTTTACCTATAAATAGTTTCATCTCAGACTCCGAGCAATTATGTTAAGGTCAGATTTACAAGTCCATGTCTTCAAGTCTGATTAAACATGGCCACTTTTTTGAGGAAGATGTAATTTGCAATTTCATGTAAGTCCAAAAAGCTTAGGGTACTCTTTCGAACTTGTTTAAATATCTGAAGGTTTGTACCATCCTGCAGACTTTGGAAATGTGGACATATTTGAGCATTAAGGAGCAGAAATCACTCTAGATACTATAGTTTTTCAAATTACTGGGAATGAACCCAGTAAATCAAGAGGCAGCAAAGACCTGGGTTGATAGAAGTTTAGTGAGTCAAAAGAGGGACCAACAGGTGAACTATCCACTGGTGTGTTGGCAGCTGCATCAATTTTTGTGAGCAATATAAGTCCAAAGACTGTAATTTTTGAGGTTATGTTAAGGTTAAGTCCGTTCTGGAGAAGCATACCAACAATGAGATTACAGACCCAGAAGAACATCTCCCCCTGCAAGTTCACACTAAATGTCATTTTTTTCAGGGCAAGCACTTCCAAGCGTCTCTGGCGCCACTGATTAAGTGTCGGAGGCAAATTCGTCTTCCAGGCCACAGCTACCAACATTTAGTAAATTGTATAATTGCACCCTATCAGTCCCAGAGATTCACTGACTCCTCTCATATGGGAGGTCTAGCCAAACCACCCCAAGGTCGGGATCAATCGGGAACCACATCACTGCATTTATAACACTCAGTACCTCCTTCCATAAGTGTTGCCATTCCACCACATTTGTTCAAAGGTCCCGCCCACCCCCAACATACACTGGTACAGTTAAGGAACTTAGCATTGAGCCTCTGCAGAGGAATGTCCATTTGCGCTATCTTACAGTGGACTTGGGTATGGTTTTCCAAAGATCACCCAATCATCCTGATGTACATACTTACTCAAACATTTTTCCTCCTATTATTTTGTATATGTCTGCTCGGATTCCTCTGCAGCAGTTTAACAACTTAGAGGCTTCAGATGTACCCCATAGCTCCTGCACAGCTGGTGATCATTTTTCATAATAATTAACTTGCTTATAGCAGCCTAATGATGCCAGGGTGCATGGTCTAGTGGTAAAGCTGTAGATAAATCAATGTGTCGTGCTTTCTAAGGCTGACGTATATATCTTGCACCCCTAAAGGGACTTCACTCTACCTTGGCTTAAAAGAACCTCAGGACCCTACAGTTCCAAGCCCTCAAGCAGTGGAATATGACCCCCTGTAAACCTGATGTGGCTTGGAGATTGAAATGTGTTGAGAGAGGAATAGGTTGTCATTCAATCAATCAATGAATCACGATTTATAAAGTGTGGCTAATCACACGATAGGGTATCCAGGCACTTGCAGGACCTGGAGGTTTATTCCAACAGCCAGATTTTGAGGGCCCTTCTGAATTCCGAAAGTGAAGTGATGGTACAGAGGTGCATGGGGAGACTGATCCAGGTCTTTGCTGCGATGTGGGAGAAGAAGCATCCTCCTCTTCTGCTTCGGTAGATGCGGGGGGGGGGAATGTATAGGCAAGTGAAAGGCGGAGCATGGTTGGTGGAAGTTCAAGCGGTGGTTAATGTGGGTGGGTCCTTCGTTGTGTAGAGCCTTGTGTGCATGTGTCAGCAGCTTGAATTAGCATCTCTTCTGTACGGGGAGCCAGTGGAGTTTCCTGAGGTGGGGTGTGATGTGGGTTCGTTGGGGAAGGCCAAAGATGAGTCTGGCTGCGGCGTTCTGTACGATCTCAAGTCTCTGTAGAAGGTGTGCGGCGATTTGTACATATTTCAAAACCAGCACACCCTGTGTTTTTCAACCAGCTCCCAGTAACGCTGACTGCATTTCTATGAACATCCACAGGAGATACTACAGGGCCCAGCTTGCCACCACCTGGTCCAACTGCTTCTCCAACTCTGTATCAGTCCATTCACTCACGGGCTTCAGGTGCGCTACCCCATAGTACTGGAGAATGTTAGGACTTGTCAAATCCCCTCCACTTCAATAAAGTGGGAGTTTCTTAAAAATAAATAAATAAGTTGACTACTTTTCTCCCAACAGGTAGGATAATTGATAAATCATTGATACATTTTCCTGCTGGCAACCATCATACTTTTCACAATGGCCATGAACAGGGTAAAAAGCATCATAAGATCTTCTGATCAATTGTGCAGATGGCCATGTGGCAGCTTGGCTGCCAGCTAAGGATTTCTGCCGCCAGAGGAAAGAGATGCTCCACCATAGGAAATGACAAAGACCCTCAGCTGTAAAGGAGGGAAAATGACTATGAGGTGGGCAAAACAGAAACCAGTTTATGCCTTGTTCCATCCACATTTAAATGGTGCCCAAAAGCTAAACATAAATAAAAGAACAGGGTGCACAGTGTGCAGGAGACAGAATTAGTTTTGCACATTTCCAAGACAGAAGTCCTTCTGCAAATCGTGGGGCAGTAGCAGAACTAATTGTTTTCTTATTTTATCAGGCACCCACGAGAAGTGGAAATGGTTACTCATTTTCCTTAGCTGGAGATTTCCTCTTCCTGAAAACTTGAGAAAGTTCTGCTAGCCACGATGTAATCACCATTCAAAGCAAAACAGAAAAGAAACAAAATAATGCATTACCAACATCCAACAGTAGCTTATACTAAATTACTGACAGACACGTATATTACAGATTCCCATTACATTTCCAAAAGGTAATGAGTCTGTGGTTTTCTAAAATCTTTGCTAATTCAGCGACACCAGTCAATACTTATCTACATGCTACACTGGACATTGAGCTATGAAAAAGCTTTTGTGGTCTCAGTTGTCAAAGCAAAATATAAGGAGTGACATTTTTAGACACTTTGAACTAAACACATGTATCTCAATCTAATCCAAACAACACTTTGGGGAAAGGAATGGAACTATCCTAAGTTAAAAAGAGAACTTCCTAAGACCAAACACACGAAGGAGAGACAAGAA
This sequence comes from Calotriton arnoldi, assembly GCA_963921515.1. Taxonomy (NCBI): domain Eukaryota; kingdom Metazoa; phylum Chordata; class Amphibia; order Caudata; family Salamandridae; genus Calotriton; species Calotriton arnoldi. Next base: position 1,528,110 of record CAWUFW010001131.1, read on the forward strand.
ATCGGCCACTTCACATTGCTTACATTTTAGAATATTGCTACCAAATGCAATATTCACCTGAGTTTTATAGGTGTACCAGCTGGTGCTATCTGGGAGTAGCTGGCAAGGATTTCAGTTCATCAGTTTCGGGATTTTTGCGTCCCAATTGTGAACCCATGTCTAATCCAATAAATTATGCCCACCTACAAATCATGTAGTGCTATGTATTGACTTGAGCACACTAAGCTAAGTCTGGGGCCATTTGGATGCACAGACAGGCTCTGATGCAGATGATCTCACCAGCCATTAACAAAGAGCAAATTCAATCAGAAGGGAACGCCTATTACTATGTATATCCACAAAACTGCATGAGGCAGACAAGGGCATTTTTAAAGCTTTTAGAAACGAAAATTACATAAACAGAAGATGGTAAACATGAATTAAACGCAATAACAATTACTGTAAATCATGGAGTTCTACTCTCATTTGATGGATGCCAGCTTCCAAATGTCGTTCAAGTAGTTTAAAAAGACAGGCAAAAACAATAGTTCTTGACTTTTAAAAGGTCAAGATATTTGATTCACTAATCCCTCATGTTACTGGAATACTAACGCAGGCACTGGAATCTTGGAGAAAGTGGAAGTTAGTAAGGAAACGCGCGCGCTCTCATGGAGTGCTATCAATTAAAAAACATTGGCAAAGCCAATAATATGATTCGCCTTGGAGACCTATTGGCTTTGCCAATGCCTTTTGGCAATGCTGTACAGGGGTAAAGCAAAACGTTTTGTTCCAATGCTGCTGCAAAAAAAAAAAAAAAAGAGCAGTGACACAATAGATTCTCGGGGTCATGTCATTCCGCTGTAAGTGCAGCAGTGAAGATGTATAAGCATGCCAGCGGATGCCGGCACCATTTGCTTTGCATTTTGTGTTCGCTGATCCAACGTGGCAGATGCCACTTCGAGCAATAAATAAAAATTAAAAAATAAACGATTTTTTGCTAAAATGCTCAAATAAAAAAAAGAAAATGACCATGGGGGAGGGGTACAACGGAGGAGAGGGGCACAGAAAAGCAGGGCATAAGGGAGAGAGCACCACGGGGGCAGGTAGAAGCACATGGGTGAGCAAGAACAAACTGCACATGAGGGCGAAAGCAACATGATGGCAGGGTTCCAGAAGCACATGAAAGAGAGCAACAAGGAACCCTTGAGGGGGAAGAAGTACACAAGAAAGCGCGAGCAACACATGGGTGAGACAGTAACACCAAGCACTGGGGGACAGGTTATTATTCTTATTTATTTATTCGATCAATAACATGATCATTTCTGATACCTCCGGGTCTAGCCAGCGCTATATAAAACTCATTAAATAAATAAATAAATTTACATCAGAAAATTCACAATTAATAAAAAAAAAAAGATAAAAAGTCCATTACATTATAGGTGAAATAAGTTAAAAACAAATTATCACATACCTCCAACAATATTAAAATGTACCCAAAAATTTCATAATTTCACAAATGATTAAAAAGGGGGGAATTCCACATTACAAGTGTCTGTATTATAAAGATTCCTAGGATCAAGATTCCTAGGATCAAAACCCCTGGGGGACAGGTATTTTTAGGGGTGGGAGGGATTACAGGAACATATGGGTGAGAGCTGAAAAACACATGCACCCGAACAGAAAGCTTAACTAAAAAGAACTAAAATTCGTGAAAGTGAGCTGTGGCTGGATACAAGTCAGCCAAACAAAGTGATGGTACAGAGATTATGCTCAAGGTGAGAAACAAACCTAAAAATGGAAGCAGTCAAATATAAAGCAAACGTATGGGTGTCAATAAAGATAACCAATGAAACAGTTGGCAGGCTATACGCTCCTGTAAATTCTTGGTAACCTCGCTATAGGTCTTTTGCAAGTAGACAGCTTGCTCTGTGTGGTAGGGGAGACCTAGAAAGAGTTCCATCAAGCATGATGTGAAAAGATCAACTCACTAGCAGAACAAGGTGAGATGAGATGTTACTCTGCAGAACAAATACAGAAATAAGGAAGAAAACAATCAAATAAAGAGTAGACAAGTGATACAGATAAAGTCACCCATTTATGAGCAGGGGGTAACAATGCCTAATGTAAGTAAACGTTGTGTATTTGTAAGAGTCCTGCCTACAAACATCTAACACTGTCTGTGAGACCAAACCTAAAACGTATAGTACTGTGCACGATCTAAACACTCAATTCAAAATAAACTACCTACTCAAGTAAGCAAGCAAATGTGTTTACTCGTAAAAATGTTTTTGTTTCAAATATGTGCCATAGAAATAGATAAAAATGTGCATTTCTGCTACATCCGAATTACCTCCCCACCTCTGTTCAAAGTGAAAACACATCTCCTACCTCACAAACAATTGTTGCCCCAACCACCCGCTCGACTGTAGCTCCTCCCCGACCATCACACTTAGTTGCTCCTCTGCCCGATCCATGTTTTTTTTACCCCCCACACACCTGGCAACTGCTAAATTATACCAGGGCGCTCGCTTCATTTTAGAAATGTATGCACACTTCATTTTCTATTTTTAGTTTACCATTCTGACATAATGTTCAGCCATGCTGGGTGAGTAACGCAGACACCAAAATGGCCACCAGTGCGCCATGACGCATGTTTCACATGATACATGCAGACACAGCGTCCAACCTGCAATGGTTTTTCTTAACATTCCATAATGGCGGTCACGTGTGCACATGGGCCATGATGTAACTGCTCGGGTGGCCATTTTAACTTTTATTTCCTTTACCATTCCAACATGGATATGGATGACAACCATGCAAGAAAAGTAATCTAAAAAAAAAAATGTGCATGCAAGTGCCAGTTTAAACAACTATTACAAAGCCAATAGGTCGACCCTCACCTGTTAATGGCAAGGTCTATTGGTTTTGCCAATGCTTGGCAGCTGTGCCAGCAGAGGGTGTTATGCCCACCGTTGAAGCTCACACCCAAGAATTCATATTTGTGCCATGCAATAGCCATACATTTTTCTTTTTTTTACTAGTTTGCTCTGTATCAAATTCAGTCTTACCAATTCCAAGACGGTGAGACATTGGCATTCTATGGCTTACAGCGTCAGTCTTATTACTTACGGCATGGAGCCAGCTTAACCTACATGAGGTGCAGTCCAGCATGAGGGAGTCTACCAAAAACATGGGCTTGTAATCTGCTGGTTTATCTGGAGAGTGTCGCCAGCCTTAGAATCATCTTCACTCTGCAAAGACCCCAATGCTTTCCACAGACATAAATGGGGATCACCTGCTCTGTAAACCTGTCTCCCCTCCAAACCACCGATCACTTTCATTCGTCTCAAAAGGATCACAGGCACAAACAGCGGACTTTGCCATTCTGGACACTTAATATTTTTTTTTTTATTTGTTTATTGCATTTCAAAAATAAATTTCACCAACATAGGTGTCATGCGTTACTACGCAACATTACAAACAACTGTCACAACTCGTGACTCATCGGTACATTGCGATTATAGTTTATATATTTCAAGTTTCTCATTTCTCTAAAATCTTCTGTGTCCACTCTGCCTTTCAATACCCCTAAGCCTCTTGTGTAGGTGAATCTATTATGTCCCGTTGGTGAAGGAATTGGCGCAGTGGCTCCCAAATGTCCCTGGGTTTCGATGTCGTCGGCAGTTCCTCTGCGTATAACTCCAGTTTTTCTTTACAATATACTAGGTCTTTGAGCCAGTGAGTGTCCCGCGGTGCATGTTTGCCTCCCCATGTCATGGCCACCCGCCGCCTTTTGGCCATCCGCAGTGATACTCTTACAAATTTACCCATGGTGCCCTTCACTTGTGGCAGCAAACCCAGCAAGCATTCCTCCGGCGTTCCCTGTAAATCTATCCCAGTCATCTGGCGTATATGCCATACGACTCGCACCCAGAAATCTGCAACACGTGCACACTCCCACGTCAAATGCCAAAAGTCCGCCTCCAAGTGGCGGCAACGCGTGCAACGACTAGAGTCCCGTAGGCCATATTTGTATATCTTGGACGGCGTGTAATACAATTGGTGTATGTACTTGAAGTGTATGATACGAAGGTTGCCATTGGGTGTGAGTTGTCTGGTTAGATTACATACACTTTCCCATTCTGATATTGTTAGGGGTGGAAAGCCTATCATTCCACCGGGCTAGACTCCTGTCTGGGGCCCTAGGGATGTCGGCTCGTATTGCTCTGTAGAGCTTTGTAACCAGCTTTTTCCGTGTAGGTGTAGTCAACAAGACCTGCAGAGATTGTAAAGTGGATGGTTCGCCCGAGTATTTCGAATAATGTGACTTTATGGCATGCCTAAGCCTGTGTATCGTGAATGTAAAGAGGGGTGTGGGGTTAGTAATGTATTGTAGGTCCTCCTTCTTGAGGAGTTTCCCGTTTGGGTATAAATCTTGCATTGTATTTAGTCCAGCTTCTCTGAGTGCCTTCAACGGGCCTTTCTCCTGCAGTACTGAGATGGCTGCATGGTGTGCAATGGGCAATGCCGGGGCGTATATGGGTAATTTGGAGGTGAGCCTGCCAATATCTTGCCATGCTGTAATTGTGGTATCTATGGGATTAATTTCATCTTTCGGGGTGTTTCTAGATGTGTGAGTAATGATACCCGACAGGAGTCGGACTAGCGTCACCATCCTCCACGGCAACATGCGGCGTATAGGCATGTGGGTTGAACCAGTAAAATGCATACTGCGCCTGAGCACTCAGGTAGTACGCGTACAGATCCGGAGCACCAAATCCACCCTTGGCGTAGTCAAGTGTCAGGGTAGCCCAGCCCACTCGTGCTTGTTTGCCTCCCCAGATCAATCGGAGCAAAGCCGTACGCAAGGTTTTTAAAAAGTGCAGTGGCATAGTGATGGGGATATTGGAAAAAAGATATAAAAATCTCGGGAGGATCACCATCTTTGCAATGGCTATGCGATCAGACAGGGAGAGTGGTAAAGTAGTCCATCGATCGATTTGCTGATCGAGGGTGGCACTAGCACGCCCATAGTTTTCTTGCCGAACCACCGCCGGATCTCGATGTATCCAGACTCCCAGGTATTTAACTGGATCTGAAGTCCACACCAATGGGTAGTCTCTCGGTGGAGGGGAAGTAATGGTATTATGACAGATTTGTCCCAGTTAATAGTTAGTCCTGAAAATAGACCAAATCTAGTGTATTCTCTCAGTAGAGGCGCTAAGTTACAATCCGGCTCACGCACAAATAGGACCATGTCGTCCGCATATAGGGATATGCTTACCGGGCGATGTAGAAAATTAAGGGCTGTCTCCCGATGTCTTTGGCGTATCACACACGCCAGGGCCTCAAGCGCTAGCGCGAACAGTAAGGGGGATAATGGGCACCCTTGTTTGGTGCCACGTCTTATCGAGAATGGCTCTGACGTCAGTCCCTCCACCCTCACCCGTGCTGACGGGTCATTGTAAAGCAGCCGCACCCAGCCCAGGTACATCGGAGGGAATCCCATTCTCTGTAGGATGACAAACATATAGCTCCATTCTATAGAGTCGAAGGCTTTCGCCGCGTCAAGCATAACTGCTGCAGCATGTAAGCTTGGATCAAGAATGTGCATCATTGCAAATATAGTTCTAAGATTGTGGGATGTGGATCTCTCCGGTATAAAACCGGATTGGTCCGGGAGAACCAGCAAAGGCATCAGGGGTTGCAATCTCATCGCCAGTATTTTTGCCAGTACTTTGGCATCTAAATTAATCAGTGACAGCGGTCGATATGAGTCGCATCGGTCAGCAGATTTGTCTTTTTTGAGTAGCGTTATGATTAGTGCCTGCCGTAGGGAGGGTGGTAAGATGCCCACTTCGTGAGCCTCCGCGTAGACAGCTAACAAGTGTGGTGCTAAAAGATCCGCGAATTCCTTATAAAACTCAGCCGTTAGGCCGTCCGGCCCTGGTGCTTTTCCACTGGGAAGGTCGCGTATGGCCGCTTTAATATCGGATATTCCAATCGGTTTGGATAAATATTCTCTATGGCCGTCTGTTAGCCATGCGCATGCAACATCTGCGAAATATTCCGCCACATTGGCTTCGGTTGTGGTCCCGCCCGATTGATACATCTCAGCATAGAAGGCTCGGAACTGCTCCACCTGCTCCAGTGTTGCATAGTGCTCTACACCCCTAGCGTCGATTATTTTATCAATGCGCGTCTGCTCGATACGTGTCTTGAGTTTTGTAGCAAGGTTTCTGCCTGGTCTCCCGCCCTCACCATATGCCCTGGCTACATGTCTTCGAGAGAGATAGCGCATTTCAGACTCCGCCAGATTGTCGTACTCAAGAATTAGTTCGTGAATACGGTTGAGTGTCTCTAGGTCCGGTTGCGTATTATATGCCGCTTCCAGACCAGCAAGCGTAGTTTCTAGTTTTGCTAGCTGGTGTCTAAGGTCCTTTAAGATGCCGGCCGTGGTACTCATGCAGACACCCCGGATCGTGACCTTGAATGCCTCCCATAGTGTTGCTGTGCTATCAACTGTGCCGACATTGAGTTCAAAATATTGCTCTATGGCCTTTCTTATAGTGTCAGTGTAAATGGGGTCGAGCAGCGCCTCAGATCGGAAACGCCATGTGAATGGGCGGCGCAGTGTATCTGGGAGAGTGTAGGTTAGCTGTACTGGATTATGGTCAGATAGTGTGCGGGGTAGCGTGACAACCTCTGTGTTCCACCCAGTTATCTCAGCACTAATAAGCCAGTAGTCCAATCTGGACCAACTATTGTGTGCAGGTGTGGCATGTGTGCCCTCCTTCACTGAGCTATTTTGCAATCTCCAAATGTCTACCAACCCAAATTCTATTATAGCTTCGTTTACACAGCGGGCAACCTTCGGTGACCGGGCACCCTGTGGGCTTGATCTGTCCAGCTCAGGGTCTAGATGTGTATTGAGGTCTCCACCCCACATTGTGACTGCCTCTGGCCAGTCTCTAAGTATTCCTACCATGCGTTGAAATGTCTCTGGTTCGTCAGCAATAGGCCCATACATATTTACAAACGTAACCAGTGTGTTTCCAAGTTTCCCGTGTACCAGGGCACATCGTCCTTCTGTGTCTATGTGAGTGTTAATTGGAAGAAACGGGACGCCCCTCTTGACCAGTATAAGGACACCTCTGGCGTAAGAGGAATAGGAGGACGCCAATCTGAACCCTGCCCATTTTCTTGCAATTCTGGTTTCTGTCTCCCTGGTAAGGTGCGTCTCTTGCAGGAGAGCCACTTGTATGCCGTGTCTGTCCAAGTACCCAAACACTTGCCGGATCTTTTTGGGGTTATTTAACCCACGGACATTCCATGTCAAACATCTATATTGTTCACCCATAGGTGCCTGGCGGTGTATATTCTAGCAGAGTGTGAAATCGCCCATTTAGTAGACACATTAATAAGAGAGTTTCTTGCATCAAAGAGGTACCGACATAATCACATAAAACTGATTGCCACTTAGCAAAACTAACTCCCCCTCCCCCCTTCCACTTCAGCAACCCAATCATGCCAAAGCCATACCCATTTCCCAGAAAGGGCTCCAACAAAAACACGGAGGACTGCCCCCTCGAAACTTGATGGGGTACTCCGATAGGGGGGAACGTAGTGGCGCCTACTTCTCCCCGGTGTAGTAGGGAGGAGGCCGCCCTCAGATGTGTAGGGTAAAGCCCCTGACCCACCTCTAGTCCATTTATTACATTTGGATATTACAAAAAAAGAGTGCACCCAGAGGGGTACAGCCATCCACACCTTCTTAACGCTTGCCGGACCCATAGTTCAGCCCGGCCCACCCACTCAAAATCATATGTAAGGGAGGTCGCCTCCGCAGACTCTAAGCGTCTGCCCTATCTTAATATTTAACAGTATTCTGATGTGTAGGTCCCCCTCCAGCGACTCTCTGCGGCCCAGAGAACCCCGTAGCTAGGCCGCCACAACCCAAACATGAATGTCTAATCCAATGCAGAGCAAACCCATCAGGAGAGATATTTAAACAGGGCAAACAGCATCCTGCAGTCAGGGAGCATGGGGAGCCGGGACACATCATCAGTATCGCAACAAATCCCCTACTTTACAGCCAGATCCACTTCTGGCAGATCTTACCCGCCCCATCATCCCAGAGCGGGAAGAAAGCAGAGACTCATGTAGTCAGTCATCAATGTCAGATGTGTGTTCAGCTGTCTGCTTTTTGCGCCGCAGCGATTGAGCGTAATCCAGGGCCTGTTTTGGATTATTGAAGATTTTTGCCGCCTTGTCCACCCCTATCCGAAGGCGAGCGGGATACAGCATGGCATAAGGTACTTGTTCTTGTTGCAATATTTTTTGACCCCTTGGAATTCCTTCCTCGCAGTCTGGACCAAGACCGTAAAATCCGGGTAAAAAGAAAGGGTGTTTCCTTGATGTTGTATGGTGCCCTTCTGACGGGCCACACGTAGCACCGTGTCACGGTCTCTAAAGTTGAGCAGGCGTGCAATGATAGGCCTGGGAGGGGCTCCCGGTGGAGGCCGGGGGCAAGAGATCTGTGCGCTCGCTCCACCACCAGCATATTGGATAGGGTCTCTGGGCCGCAGATGTCCCGGAAGAGAGCCTCAACGTATTCCTCCAGCCGCCCCGTAGTCGTGGACTCCGGTAGGCCTAAAATGCGCACGTTATTGCGTCGTGACCGCGCTTCGATGTCCTCATTCTTATTTTTTATGAGCGCTAGGATCTTTTCAATGTCCGAGGTCTTGGCTGCAACTTGCTGCAGACCATCTTCGGTGTCTGATATCCTCTGCTCTGCCTCACCCAGCCGAGTTGCCTGCTTATCAAGTTTGGCCGACATAGTGTCCATGCGACCGTTCAGCGCCTCGATCTTGCCATCTATAGATTGCAGACTTGCTTGTATTGCCGCAAGCGTCTTTTCAAGCGCTGTGGATGTCTGCGCTGTCGATTCTAGCTCTGAGTCCGATGCCGCGCTTTGTGTGGATCTGCCACCCTCACGTAGCTCAAAGTTTAGCCTTGGCTGGTTTTTATCCGGCTTCCCCATATTTACTGCGGGTTTAGGATGCACAGCAGCCAGCGCACAAGGGTTGCCGCCGCCACCCGGACTCCCACCGGCGCGGGCAGCCCCACCAAACAACAGTATCCCGCTGTCTGGAGCTTCAACTATTGAGGCCTACCGCCCACACTCACGCTCCGTCACCGAAGCGGGCAGTAGCCCCAGCCTGCAGATATTTCAGCAGCTGGGCCGTGATCACAGTCTCCAGCCCCAGGAGTCCCACATCTGCCAGCGAGCTCTAGGGCCACAAGTCTGCCGCCATCCAGGCCTCAACACGCCCGCCGGCCGCTCCAAATCGCAAGGCTCTGCCTTAATTTCCACTCTTCACTCACTGCGTCATTCAGGATTTACATCTCCACCTCCAGTGCACCAGCCCCTCAGTCTCAGTCAATTGTAGCCCACCGGGGCAGGCGAATGGGGTGAGGCGCCAATGGCCCGAGTTAATAGACGCCCGGTGTGGCGGCGACAGTGCAGTCCCCCGAGCCACGCTCCAAACCTTGAGTCTCCGCCTCACTGGGAGCTGGCAGCCATCTTGCGCGCTGGGGCCTCCATCACAGAGCGGAGCCGGGCGCTTGCGTATCACTCACCCGCCGCCCCGCAGGTTCGCGGCGTGCAGGGCACCAAGCAGTTGCAGCACTCCGTCCGCGCCAGTTCAGGGACAGGGCTTCACCGTCTGCCAGGTATCGTAGCCGCCGCTGCCCAATGATCGCTGCGCCGCCTCCGCGGCGGGATTGTAGGTGTAGCGTTGGGCACCCGGCCCCGGTCAGCGCCGCCCGTCTGCCGTCTTATTTCATGTCCGCGGCCGCTGCGATGTGCGTTTCTCTGCTCAGGGGCGGTCCCCGCCTTCGGCGTCGTACCGGAGGGTAGCCCTCCGCTCCGGTGCACTCTACAGTCGTGTTAGACCCCGGCGGGTCTCAGCCTTTCAGGATATTTACAGGATTACCGCGGCGGCCGGCAGAGCTGCACTACTGTGCTGCCATCTTGCCGCGCGCCAAACCACGCCCCTGGACACTTAATATTTACAGAGTTATTAACACGGATGCATTCCTTTCAGGCATTCATTCCCTGCATCAGAATGAAATTCCAGCTCTGGAACAGGTCTGAGACTCCAGACAGTGTCATGCCTAGTACCAAGGGGTACAGGGAGTTGGAAGCGCAGGTCATCAGCTTGAGGGACGCCACTTCCTCTCTTTAGTGGCTTCTAAATACAAAGCAGGCTAAACACGTACTTGTAACTGTAACCTATAGGTTGTATCGGGAAGACTGGTGACCATATGAAGGTGCAGCAATGGTTCTATGACGGTTCTGAGCATCCAGCACAGCGGTGCGTGGATGGTGTGCATGAAGAAAGACATTCACATCTTGTTTATTAAGTGGTCTGGGGTCTTCAAGTTGTTTGCATGCATTTACCACAAACATGACTGTTTTGACAGCTCTGTGGTTTATTCAAGTCCTGCAATACTCAACATGACAGTCTGTAAAGACTCCACATACTGTTTCTCTGTCCCCAAAATGCCAACCAACATTAACTGTCCTGTCCCCACTATGGTTATCTTCTTTTAAAAGAAGCCATATGTGAGACAGTAGAACAGGTAACCTAGGTGGAGTCTGATGGGGCAAGCCTTTTGTGACAGGCACACAAGGACTCCAGTGGGTCCAGTATGATGAAGTAATGAAGAGGCAGAGGAAGGTATGAAGATTAGGTTTGTCACTTCCTTGCCTACTTTTTGAAATACTACTGAATTACTTTTCCCCTATAATGCCAAAATGTAAAAAGTTAGCGGTTAGCGAAGACGCACTGCATAACAATGAGTCACACATTTAAAAAGTCGGTTACCTTATGATAATTTCATGACCAGGGGAGGTCACTGAGATTCAAAATCTTAATGGGCAAACATCGCTGAACTCAGTATGCCAGATAATTCATGAATCCTGTCACATGTGCTTCTTGGTTTATGCAGTCAGGGACGAGCAACAAGAGAACAGAGAGGAGAGACGGGTTAGAGCCAGAGCATCTGTGAAAAGAATCATAGACACAAAAAAATTTCCCATCAATTACGCCCAATGTATTCAACAACTAAAGGATCTTCCTGACTTCAGAAAGTCTGGGTATGACCTGATTGCCACACGAAAGTTTACAGGCAAAGAGCAAAAGAACACTACTCCAGTCTGACATTTGGCACACCCTCCCAGATGTTTCTTCTGTGAGCTGCATGGTGTGCTGTCTGAATGGAGGAAGGTGATCTAAAAATAAGAATTTGTTCACATGGGAGGCAAAGGAGGAGGAGTCATTCAGAAAGAATCGCACAGTGCAACCCTCCCCCTCAGAAAAACAACCCTGACGAGATTACCACTGTAGAGTAATGACGTTAGGATATTGCTGGACTGCTAAATGGCATTGTATTACATTACAGACTTGAAAACGTGCCCGCCTGATCTGCAGCAACAAACATCTAGTGAACAACAATTGCTTAGCTCAGAAGTTCTCGTCTTCTCTCTGTTAACAAATCTAGTTAAAGCCCCCATCGCCTTAACCACACAACACTGATAATAGTGCTGTGTACCTGCTCAAATGGATAAATTCACCAAATATGGACTCATGGGTCCAATGTTCTGGAACTCCTTATTTTAATAACCTCCTGCAACAGGGCATGCATTGCACTTTAAACATTTGAAAAAGTACGACTTTGTTCTTTTAAAAAATGAATGCATTCAGGGGGTGCAACTAATAGGAGTTTATATTTTTCTCCTCTGCAAACCAAGGTCTGGGAAGAGAACTATAATCCCAAGGGCTTCAACATTAAGACGCTTGGTAACCAGTATGGCCATCACATCCCCTACCAGATTGCCTGACAGAAGGATTCAATGGTGTGACATCACCACAGGAGCATAGAACATACGTAGATTGACTGGGGGCGAGTTTGATCCACACTACTCCCTGAATTAATGAAAAGTCGGATTACCCCTGTGGGGCTTGGGCACAATTTTTTCAGTGCCTTTTGGTCTCCTGTACATTTGTGCGTGTGCTTTGTGAATCTGAGGAGGCTGCCTGGAAGCTCCCACCTCTGATCAATATGCTTCGGTTTCCTTCCTCCACGTGCTGTCTGAGAAGCAGGTCTCGGTTTTTTTCGTCTCTGCACGCTCGGATATTGTTCCAGCCTGAAGAGATAAGGTACTGGCTTAGGTTTTTGTCAGGCTAGTGGGAGATCATTCCATTTTCCTTGCTTTTCACGATTTAGGTTGGGGGCTGGAAAGTAGGGGGATCCCGAATCCAGCAGCTATTCCTGGACCGGATCTGGGATTAGGCTGCCCCAGGAAAACATGCTGAATTTGTCCTGGTGTCGTTTTCCGACACCGAGTCATACATCATTCAGCAGCTCCCGCACTGGATTCGGGCACTGCATTCAGGTCGGAGCGGCTAGACACCAGTGCAGTGGAGGGTAACAAAGGTGCACAGCTTGTTATTTCACAAGCACTTAAACAAAACAGGATTTGGATCAGGTTTTTAACTTTGTTCAACTCCCTAAATAAGGGATGTGCTTGCACTGTAAGAATGCACGATGTATTTGAGTAATTACAGAAATATTGGTTTTAATTCCACATTTTTTTTGTAGTGCTACTCGTCGCAGTGGGCAGTGGTTACCAATCTGTGCGCCGATGCTCCCTGGGGAGCCGTCAAAACTAGCCTGGGGAGCCGCGCACCAAGTACTTTAATTCATTTAATGTTTAAGGGTTTGTTGGCTTCAGTTAAACTAATTAGACTTAAACGTATGTTGTCAATGATTTGTAAATGACATGTTCAAAGCTGGAAATGTAGTGCTGAATTGATGGCATGTCGAGGGAGGTGACCTCCATATTTCCATGGATCCTCACGTTCCAACACTGACAAAGTAAGCAGCAGACGCCCAATCTATTTTGTTAGACTGGTTGATAGTTTAGTTTTTTCCAAATGCATTTTACACCAATGCAAGTTATCAGGAAAAGTACAGTTGTCCTGTCTCTCAAACCACTAAGTGATATCAAGTATTGACATGTGTACTTGAACCATAGGTACTCCCAGTGCACATTTCTCAGTACACACACATTTCCAGACAGACCAGATCTTTCTATGAGCACAGGGAAGTAAACATGATATAGGGCATAATGCCAACATTTGCAAGCAAGAAAGAGGGACGTTTAAAAAGGAAAAAAAAAAATCAGACGTATTTATTTGGCTTGAATTGAATTTGAGATAATTTTAGGGAGGAGACAGCTAAAATAAAGCTGTATGTGGTTTAAAAAATCATGAGTCACCCTGCTGAGACAGGTGTGTTGGCACATATGACATGGGTAGAAACGGAAGTGCATGCAAATATTCTTCAAGCGCAGAAACACTTTGGCAATGGGGCCTACATGCATAGTGGTGCTATCTAGTACTGTAAGCAAGATAAAAAGGTTTGAGAGGGTTCTCCAAAAAAAAACGCATGAGCAAAGAAGTGCAACTAGGAATATTTTATTATCTGCCTTTGTAATGCAAAATACCATGCGTATATGATTATAATACCTTCATCAGCTTCATCCCAATTATTTTCAGGGAGAAAAATGCAAATACTCCTATGGCCCAGCTTTCATCCCCCCCACCCTCCCAAAAAAATTAACAGTGGGGAGCCGCGGTCAACAGCCAATGAGTCAAGGGAGCCGTGGGTCGGAAAACTTTGGGAATCACTGGTGTAGGGTGTCAGAGCGCTCCACGTTACACACAGATGTACATTAAATCATACAAGTCTGCAAATCAATATACAGGAAATGTTGCAAAAGGCAATGAGGCATATAAATTGCAGGAATATCATATCATCCATTCTTGTAGACATGATGTTAAAGAGTGAATGTCGGAAGAAACACAAAGTCAGGATGTACAACGTGAAGCAGTGAATGTGGTTGTCAACCCTCCTTTGCAAGCTCAGAAAAACAGATTGAGAAAAAATAATAATTTAAACCCATGAATTAGAATTTGGTGCCCAGCTCCTCGATGCCGGTAAATACATCACTGTGCTATATCATAAAGGTAAATACATCACTGTGCTATATCATAAGGATTGCAACTTATGAACTTGAAGCAACAATTTTATATCAGTGTCAAATGCTGTAGCCCACTTACTTATCTAAATAAAATGCAAATCTGGGATCTGCATGTTCCACGATGTCCTTTGCAGCAGGAACATTAACTTTCTATGCTACTTTAGGAGTCAAAACTGTGATTGAACAAAACAAAGAACTCTCCCAGACCGGTGTTAACCACTAGAGTTAACTTACTGCTATTATAATCGCCTCAAAATTATTGAGTACACAATGATCTCTGCAGCAGGTGTCTTAACCCTGTAAGATTTTAAAATGCAGCCTCTTAGTGACAAATTAAGTCATCTAGAAAATATTCACTGCGAAATAGGTCCTTGATGCCAATTTCTTTGTGATACATTTTATTTTTTAAATAACTGTACAAGTTGACTGTCCGACTCTGCTTTTCAAGCTCTGCCCCCCTTGACTCCATCCCCTTTCCTCTGCCACGGCTTGACCCCCAATATTTGGATTCCCCGAGTGAATTTGTTTCTGATTCTGCCACTGAGTCAGGATACCCACTGTCAAGAAGTGCGCCTGAGAAAGTAATTGGTACCCCATGAACTGTTGTAATTGACCAGCTCGAGCTGAGCTGCGGAATGTTAGAATGCCTTTACTCAATGGATTGTTGTGGGGCATTCTGGCTCTGGATGCGCTGCTGTGAACATCTGTTACCTGTCGGTGGTTGTATCAAATAAAGCAGCCTTACTTCGATTCCTATCTCAGTGGCTTTTATTACTGGCGATGAGCTGCTCTTGATTGGGGACAAGTGTGAGCAACCACCGATTCCCCTGCATACCCACCCACGCCTCCTTGTCGATTGAAATACTTAATGAAATTTTTTTGGTGATTGGTACTTCGACTGAACCAGCTGACTACAAGCTGCACTGCTTTTAGACATCGGAACACACTCCGGAACGTATGTTTTTGCAAAAATCTACTCGTTTTCTATCTGGAACTGCTACCCAAAAGTAAGTGACAGTTGTTAGCTTACTTTTAAATTCTCGGCCATTGCGTGCTTGCTGCCAGCTTCCCGCATTCCAGGCACGACGTCTATGTATTCCGTGCACTCCGACGTTCCCTGCATTATTCAGATCACGTTGCGCTGACACTGACGTAAGACGTGTGCGTTGGGTCACGCAACGTGGCGGCCATCTTAGGAGTGTCCATTACAAATTGAACAGTGAAACTGAAGGTTTTCTCAACGCAGCGCAACTCTAACGGTGAAAGAGATTAGCGATTCTCACAACATGACTGTCTCTTCAAAATAGGATTTATTTACGGTGAGAATTTGGTTTTTGTATTTCAAGTATTACGTTCTTAGACATTATAGGGCAATGGTGTCCTCGAACAAGTGAAAAGTCATGGCCACATCTACCAGCATGTCCCAACCCCCCGCATTTCTACCTGAAAAAGGAGACCCAATTCTCCCATGGAAAAGATGGAGGAACTTATTTGATTCGTACATAGTGGCTATTGGGGGAGAAAAATTCTCAGCTTTCAGAAAACAAGCCATCCTGTTACATAACTTAGGTGTGGAAGGCAGAAATATATATGATAGCATTGACCTCATAACAATAGGCAATGGTGATGGTGAGCCTTCTGACGTTTACGAAATGTCTATGACCATGCTAGAACGCTACTTTGGGCCTCGCATCAATGTGGTTTTGGAGCGCCACAGGTTTTTTACGAGAACTCAGGGTCCCACTGAGCGTGTGGGGAGCTATGTTGCTTGTCTCAAAACCCTGGCACGCACCTGTGAATTTGGTGAACTTTCGGATTCCCTCGTAAGAGATCAACTAGTAAGGTGTACCAACAGCTCTAGGGTACAAGAAAAACTTCTATCCAAGAATCCCACGTTAACCGAGGCCATTGCAATTGTCGAAGGTGTTGAGAATACTTCCTCTTGGGTAAAAGAGATAAGGAAAAATCGTGATGATAGTAGCCAAAGCCAGAGTGAAGGCACAAAGAAGGGCCAAGATGGTGTACGCACCCTGTCTGATTGTGACAATGGTGAAGAACTCATTGATAATGTTGCTAGAGTGTTACATGATCCCAAGAACAAGAGTGTTTAAAAAAATCCTCAATCTCAGATTGCAATCCATAGGGCTAATCAACCACGCACTGAACGTGATCATCTGCAACAACAGCGTTTCCCTACTAGTGACAGGAATCCCAATGATACCCAAAGGGGACGATGTTATAGGTGTGGTAGTTATTCCCATTCCTCTGCTTATCCCAATTGCTTTGCCAGAGACTCTGTGTGCAACAACTGTGGGATTAAGGGACACTATGCCCGAGTTTGCAAGTCCTCCAAGAGGACTCGCACAACTGAAAGTGTTCCTGAAACAGTTCGTACTGTAATTGTTTGTAGTATTTCTGAATGCAATGGAGACGTTGATTCTGAGAAAATAAGCATGCCGTTGTGTGACATATCTGTAGATGGGAATGAGTTTAGTGTCATGGCTGACTCAGGTTCTCCCTTTACCTTAATAAGTAACAAGTTATGGGATGAGAAAGTTGGGCTTGAGAATGTAACATTGCTGCCTCCGGACATCTCCCCAATTAGTTATGGTTGATCTCCCATAGACATCATTGGGTATGTAGTTGCAAAAATCGTGTTCAAGGGGAGGGAGACTGTGGGGAAAGTATATGTGGCTAAGAGGGGAGACAATCTGCTTGGATGGAGACACCAGCGTGACCTAGGTATAATTTTTAACCCAAGTGCCAAGAATCCGCAAGACCAAGTCAGGTTGATTGACAATATGAATAATACTAGTGAGTGTTTTGAAGAATTTCCTGAGGTGTTTACTGACACTCTTGGTTGCCTCAAAGGTTTTGAGCATCGGATCATTCTGAAGGATGCAGCTAAACCTTGTGTGCACAAGGTGCTTAAAGTGCCAAATCTGATGATTGAACCGTTGAGGTTTGAACTTGATAGGTTACTAAAATTGCGGGTAATTGAAGAGATTGAGGCCTCGGAGTGGTTGGCTCCAGTAGTATTGGCTTCCAAAGATGGTGTAACTGCTGAGAGGATGTGTGTGGACTTACGCGGACTAAATGAGTGGATTTGGGTAGATCGCCAGCCCTTACCAAATATCTCGGAGTCTATCAGTCTGTTGAATGGTGCCAAAAAATTTTGTGTTTTGGACCTTTCTTCCGCATACCATCAGATCGTGCTCCGATTCTAGGCATTTAACTTCATTCGTGACTCCTCTGGGAGCTTACCGATTCCTGAGGATGCCTTTCGGGTTGGCCTCGGCGGCGGCATGCTTTCAGAGGATTATGAAAATGGTTTTGGGGGACCTACCAAACGTCTTGTTTTTCCAAGACGACATTTTGATTTATGGTAAGGATGAGAGTGAACATGGAGTTGTCTTGAGGTCGGTTTTGGAGAGGTTGAAAGGAAGAGGGCTCAGTCAAGAAAGAGAAATGTTGCATTGGACTGAGGTCTGTTACCTATCTTGGACACGTTATTTCAGGAGATGGTATACAGCCCAAGTTAGAGCTTGCAAAGAGTATTGTTAAGGCTCCAGCGCCTAAAGACAAAGAACAAGTCAGATCCTTTTTAGGAATGGCCGAGTTCTATTCTAAATTTGTTAAAAATTTTGCTAGTGTTGTAGAACCTATTTGAGCCTTATTAAAGAAAGGGGTGCGTTTTAACTGGTCCCCTGAGTGTGAAGCAGCTTTTGAGTTGGTTAAATCAGAGATTGGTGAGATGCCAACTTTGGGGCATTTCGACACCGAGTTGAGAACGATTTTGACTACTAATGCCAGTTTGAAGGGACTTGGGGTTGTGCTTTCCCAAATAGTTGATGGAGAGGAGAAAGTTGTAGCTTTTGCCTCTAGGGCCCTTAGAGAAGCTGAGGTCAATTACTCTTGTATTGAAAGGGAGGCATCAAGTGTATTCTGGGCAGTACAACATTTCAAATTTTATCTTTGGGGAATTCCGTTCACTGTTAAATCCGATCATCGCCCCCTTGTCCAAGTTTTTTCGTGTCATCACAGTGACCACATGACCCCTAGGCTGAAGAGGTGGAGCGAAGGTCTAGAAGAGTTTAATTTCCGTGAGCAGTACATCTCAGGCCAAAGTAATAAGTCAGCTGATTGCTTATCGCGTCTGCCTTTGAACAGCGAACAAGTTGTTGAGGAGTTTGAGTCTGTGAATTGGCTGTCCGAATCCTCGCTATCAAAAGAAGATTGGTTATCTTGTACCAGTAATGACAGAGTGTTTTCTTCCCTTAAAGTTGTCATCTCTAGGGGTTGGCCAGAGTACAAAAATCTTGACTCTGATTTGAAGCCTTTCTGGGCTGTGAAAAATGATCTTACCTTTTGTCAAGTATACCTCATGAGGGGCGACAGAGTGGTCCCACCAGATGAACTGAAAGGGAAAGTGGTGAATCTAGCTCATGAGGGGCATTTAGGTAGGAGTCTTACCAAGGCGCGTGTCAGAGAAAGATATTGGTGGCCTGGAATGGACCGAGTGATAGAGAGTGTAGTCAAGGGTTTGCCATCTGTGTGCCATTAATGACAAGTCTCATACCACCAGTCATATTCCTCTGTCCCCCGTTGAGGTCCCTGATGTTGTTTGGACCAAGTTGGGGTTAGACATAATTGGTCCATTTGAATTGATGCCCTCTCATGAGAGATATATTGTCCTCCTTGTTGATTATACCTCTAAATGGGTTATCTCCAAATGCATGGGTTATCTCCAAATGCATGAGTGCTGTTAAGTCTAGGTCTGTGATCGAGTTCTTGAAGGATGTGTTTGTATCGGAGGGAATTCCTAAATACTTAGTTACGGACAATGGGGTGCAATTCACCTCTCATGAGATGTATGCCTTCCTTGAAGATCTTGGGATTGTTCATCAAAAGACAGCCTTATATTCCCCACAAGCCAACGGTCTCACAGAAAGGATGAATAGGGTTGTCAAAAGTTGTGCCCAGCGGGCATTAGATTCCAGGATTCCTCTTCAGCAGTGTGTTGAGGGAAACCTGGTGGGCGCACCGCACTGTTCCCAATGCCATTTCTCAAAAATCTCCTTTTGAAGCCTTGAGAGGCAGGGTGGCCAACTCTAAGCTTAATCCAGTGTGGCTTCCCATTCAGAGGGAGAGAGTTCTGTCTGATGATTTGAGAAAAATAAAATTGGTAGATTACCAGCAGAGGTACAAACTACGGTATGATGACAAAATGTCTGTCAGGGTGAAGAAGTGGAGTCTGGGTGATCGTATCTTAGTAAAAAGGGCTAAACATGGTCACAAAGGTACGTCTAATTTCCTTGGCCCATTCACCATCATTGCCATTAGGAAAAATGTCGTAGTCCTAGACAATGGCTGTACATGGAGTATGTCTAGGCTTGTCAAATTCACTGAGACGTCTCATCGTACTGCTGTTACCCCTGATCCTGTTTATGTAGAGGAGATAACAACACTGGTTGTTCAAGTAGGCACAGGCAGCTTCCTGTGAAATTTAATGATTACGTTTTGTACTAAGATGTGTTCTTAATCTTTTGCACATGTTTCTTTTTGCTCTTCTTTTCATTTATGCATTGTTTAAGCTAATAACATAATAACAATGTTCTGCATTTATATCTAGTTCCTTTGTATTTTCCCTGTTTTGTGCCATTGTATTATGCCTCTTGTCTATTTTTAGTCTCATTGATTTTTGTAAAGGGGATGTGTTGTAATTGACCAGCTCGAGCTGAGCTGTGGAATGTTAGAATGCCTTTACTCTATGGATTGTTGTGGGGCATTCTGGCTCTGGATGCGCTGCTGTGAACATCTGGTACCTGTCGGTGGTTGTATCAAATAAAGCAGCCTTACTTGGATTCCTATCTCAGGGTTGCTTTCCGTTGCTGTCTGATCAGGCTAGGTGACATTTCACACTGAGTAGAAAAGCAAAATATCCCGGTTGACCTGCTTTAACTTTTGTCAGGCTGGTGTCTCCTTTTAGCTTCTTTTTTGCAAGGGATGTCACCTTAATTTAGCTAGGTAACAAGGTCTTGCACAGGGCTAAAGGAATTAATATTAATATATCTCCACATGGGTGAGTGCTTACTTAAATAGTAAGTAACCTTAACATAAATTTATTACAGAAAGGCACCTTAGTATTTTTGCATTTGGATAATTAACCCGCAGTAATATGCCTTATAACACATAGGAGCAAATACACCCATACCAAAAAGGGATAACGGCAGTTCTTAATTTGTAAATAAAAAATAAGTGCCAGGGCCCTTGTCGGAAGGCTACTGCAGCTTGCTCCACCCATTACCCCTGCCAGTGCTGCCAATGACAATTCAGACTATTCAAGGGCCCCAAAGCTATAAGAATGTCTTGGGAGGCAGCTATTAGTTATTTTTAATACATATTATATTAAACTGTTGTTTAGCTCATCTCGAAATTAGACCGACAGTGCCACCATGTGGCAGACTGTCATAAGTGCCGGTGTTGACAATTAAGTGCCGGTGCTGAGCACCGGAAACCACTGGCTCAAATTAAGCACGGGATAAAGGGTACCACATCATTGATGACATAACCTTGTCCCTCTCTGATACTGCAGTATGTTAAAGAATAGAAAATCAAAACGAGAAAACAAAATGATAAAATAGTCAAAACCTCCAAAAAAGTCGACAATATCTAAACAGACCCAGTGTCAAGTGCCAGTTGTGGGAAAAAATTGGTTATGTTATGTTAATGAGATTTATACAGCGCACTGCTACTCAAAAGAATGTCCTGGCGCTAAATCAGGCATAACAGCACCAGCAATGATTGTCCTATGAAGATTGTTGGAAGTGCCATGTCTTTAATTTTTTCTTTAAAATGGGGAGATCGACTGTGGTACGTAGCTCCAAATGGAGCTTATTCCATGTGACCGGCCCAAGATAAGAGAAATAGTGAAAAACTGCACACACTTCCTCCTATAATTCAAAACAAAATCTGAAGTTTCTGTACAATTGTTCTATTGTATAATAAACTTGTGATGCGTCGAAAAAACAAAAGCTTAAAGCAACTAAAAAAATGCTCTGGGACACCTAATTCATTTTGCTTTTCTACTGCATTGCTCAACCGAAAGACTGAAGGAACACGAAATGGTAAGACTGTGATGTAAGAGAGGAAAAACGAGAGAAAGGTAGAGAGAGGGTGCAGGGTCGAGAAATGGTTGAGAATAGATAGCACGGAAGCTCATATCCTACATCCTGTTGATGATGGGATTCTTAGTGGCAAACCACTATTTCCGATGGATACACATGCGCAGAATGGCACTGGGGAAGTGAAGGCTTAACTATTGTGCAATTTGTTTTTAAAATAGAAGTACATGTGCATTTTTTAAGCACATTTTAAAATACTACTTCTCTAAAGCATAATTTTTTTTTTGGATATTCAAGTTTTTACTGATTTTAAACACAGACAAACAAATCAGCAAAATCACGGATAGCAGATATTCATTTACATCATCAAAATCCATGTGACCCCAATTCAGCACCCCACAGGGTGTACAACCACAGAAAGAATTTGAGTATCATTCACTTTCTTCGACAGCGCCCAGCCATTTACCCCACACCCTCCGGTATTTCTTGGGGCATCCACATGCCGCGTATAGAGCTTTCTCTTGTGTCGCGCACCAGTCCACTCCCTTGCGCCACTTTCCCAGAGCCGGTGGATCGGGACAAATGCACAAGTTACTAACTTGTGTAACGATATATCTGTAAGAGACAATAGTTAGTAATAGATTCCTTACCTTAGAATATCCCCAGGCGTCAGGCTGGATCCGGAAAGTTTTGCGTAGCAGTACCCTTGCGCGTCGGTAGGCGGCGTCGTGCGGCTCCGCGTCTGTCGTCGGCGTCGTGATCGCCGGGATGACGTCGCGGGCAGTACTTAGGCGCCGCCCCTGCGCGCTGACGTCAGTTCTGTACACGACTTTCCGCGCCAGGAACGCAGAGCCATGCAAGAAGCTGACACAGGTGTCTGAAAAATACTAGGGCCCTGAAAGGGATGTCCTTAACCCTAGAAATCAGTTCGCAGAACGGGAGGATGGGTGGGCGGTAGGAATCTATCACTAACTACTGTCTCTTACAGATATATCGTTACACAAGTTAGTAACTTGTGCATCTGAAAGAGACACGTTAGTGATAGATTCCTTACCTTAGAATAGATACCCCAGCAATACCAACCCCGGTGGTGGGTCTGCGAACAAAGATCAGACAAGGAAGTCCTGGAGGACAGAACGGCCAAAGAAGCCGTCCTCCGGACCTGACTGTCAAGGCAGTAATGCTTAGTAAACGTGTGCAGCGAGGCCCACGTAGCTGCCTGACAGATAACCGGCAGCGGAACACCGCGGCCCAAGGCCGTGGTAGCAGCCGTTGCCCTGGTGGAATGGGCACGCAGCCCAACAGGAGGTTCCTTCTTGGCCAAAGAATAGCAGGTCTTGATGCACAAGGTAACCCAGCGGGAGACGGTCCTCTTGTGCACCGCCCGACCTTTTGGCGCCCACGTAGCCAACAAAGAGCTGGTCATCCACCCGGAAGTGTTTTGTGCGGTCGATATAGAAGGAGAACGCACGTTTTGGGTCCAGACGGTGGAGCCTCTCTTCCTCTCTGGAAGGATGCGGAGGCGGAAAGAAGGTGGGCAAAGTGATGGTCTGCCCAATGTGGAAAGCAGTAACCACCTTTGGCAAGAAGGACGGACGCGTCCGAAGAACAACCTTGTCTGGATGAACAGACAGAAAGGGAGGTTTGCAAGATAGAGCCTGGAGCTCACTCACCCGCCGAGCGGAGGTGATGGCCACCAGAAAGGCAGTCTTCAGAGTCAGAAGACGAAGAGGACAGTTATGCAGAGGCTCAAAGGGAGCGCACATTAAAAAGGTAAGAACCAAGTTCAAGTCCCACTGAGGCATTACAAACGGAACAGGAGGGAAGAGGTGAGTAATGCCTTTTAAGAACCTGTTAACAACAGGGGACTTGAAAAGGGAGGGCTGATCAGGAAGCCTGAGGAAGGCCGAGATAGCACAAAGATAACCCTTGATGGTACCCAGGGCAGAACCCTGTTGGGCCAGAGAGAGAAGGAACAGAAGGACCTCAGAAAGAGGGGCAGAAAGGGGATCCACAGCCTTTGCTGTGCACCATGCCACAAATTTGTTCCACCTGCAGGCGTATACCACCTTCGTGGAGGGACGCCTGGCTGCCAGAATCACATCACAAACTTCGGGAGGCAAGTCGAAAGGAATCAACTGCCGCCGCTCAATCTCCACGCAAGCAGTGTAGACTGGACAGGTTCGGGTGGAGGACCGTCCCCTGCTGCTGCGACAGAAGATCCTCCCGAAGAGGCAGACGGATCGGGGATCTATGCTCATACTGAGTAGCTCGGGATACCAAACTCTTCGAGCCCAGTCCGGAGCCACAAGAATGACTTGGGCCCGGTCGTGCCGAATCTTCTTCAACACTCTGGGTAGAAGTGGTATAGGCGGAAAGGCGTACAACAGACCGCAACTCCACTCGCGACGAAAAGCGTCGCCGAGCGAGTGCCGCCTTGGAAATTCCAACGCGCAGAACTGATGACATTGCGCGTTCTCTTCGGTGGCGAATAGATCTAACCAAGGCTCTCCCCACTGTAGAAAGAGTCCTTGCGCCACTTCCGAGTGAAGACGCCATTCGTGATCCATCATGCACCTGCGGCTGAGTTCGTCCGCCCTGGCGTTCAGAGAACCTGCCAGGTGTTGAACCATCAGGAACATGCCCTGATGTTCCAGCCATGTCCAGAGTCGCAGAGCCTCCTGACAAAGGGTCCAAGACCCCACCCCGCCCTGTTTGTTGCAGTACCACATGGCGGTGGTGTTGTCCGTGAACACCTGCACTACCTTCCCTTTGACAGAGGGAAGGAATGCCTTGAGTGCAAGCACGGATCGCCCGGAGCTCCAGAAGGTTGATATGGAGCCGGGACTCCGCCGGAGACCAGAGGCCTCTGATCTCCGCCTCTCCCATGTGACCGCCCCATCCCAGAAGGGACGCGTCCGTCACAACTGTATGCTCTGGCTGGGGAAGGGAGAGGGATCTGCCCATGACCCATTGCCGGTTCGAGAGCCACCACTGCAACTGTTTTGCAGTCCCCTCCGAGATCTGGACGTGATCGGACAGGTTGCCCTGGTGCTGCGCCCACTGGAACTTCAGGTCCCACTGCAGAGCCCGCATATGCCATCTGACATGATTGACCAGCAGGATGCAGGAGGCCATGAGGCCCAGCAGCCTCAGGGTCATCCGTACCGAAACCCAGGATAAAGGCCGAAAGATCGGAATCATAGCCTGAATATCCCGGACTCGCCGTTCGGGAGGATAGGCCCGAAACTGCGTCGTGTCCAGAACTGCTCCGATGAAAAGGAGCTGTGGAGAAGGAATTAGATGCGACTTCGGCACATCGATGGAGAACCCCAGCGAGTGCAGGAGTTCGGCCGTAGTCTGGAGGTGGGAGACGACTGCCTGGGACGAGCCCGCCTTCAGCAGCCAGTCGTCGAGGTAGGGGAAGACTGAAACCCCTGCCCGGCGCAGATGAGCTGCGACCACCGCCATCACTTTCGTGAACACCCGAGGGGCACTGGTAAGGCCAAAGGGGAGCACGGTGAACTGAAAATGCTCGGGGCCTACCGTGAACCGAAGGTAACGCCGGTGGGCCGGCAGGACGGGATGTGGAAATACGCGTCCTGCAAGTCCAACGCTACCAACCAGTCTCCAGGGTCGAGGGCAGTCAAGACCTGAGCTAGGGTGAGCATCTTGAACTTCTCCTTCCGGAGGAAGCGATTGACGTTCCGGAGGTCCAAGATAGGACGCATGTCCTCCTTGTCCTTTGGGCACCAGAAAGTAGTGGGAGTAGCAACCACGCCCTACTTCTGGGGTCGGAACATGCTCGATGGCCCTCTTGGTCAAGAGGGCCGTGACTTCCTTCTGTAGAAGCACCAAGTGATCCCCTGACATGCGGTGGAATTGAGGTGGCATGGCTGGGGGGTGGTCTCGAAGGGGAGGGAGTAGCCCCTTCGGACAATGTCCAAGACCCACCTGTCCGAGGTGATGGTGCGCCAGTGGGGAAGGTGATGGCGGACCCTGCCCCCTACTGGCGTGCCGTGCACCTGAAAGGAGGGACTAGGAGGGCTTGGAGGCCGCGGACGGGTTGGAGGTGGTGGCCTGACCCGCACGCTGGTTGCCCGATCCGCCACGGCGGAATCCACGTCCTCGGCCACGCGAAGACGCCTGCTGCGCGGGCCGGTGGCTGGGCTGCTGACGTGAAGGGCGCCCCTACCGTGGCCACGATAGGGGCGAAAAGCAGAAGGCAGCGGAGGGCGTGTAGCAGAAAGGCCCAGGACTTGGCAGTAGCCCGTGAGTCCTTAAAGCGCTCCAACGCATGGTCTGCTTTGGACCCAAAAAGACCGACTCCATCAAAGGGCATGTCCATGAGAGTATTCTGGACATCCCCTGAAAAACCAGTGGTTCTCAGCCAGGCGTGGCGTCGGAGCGCCACCGTCGTTGCAATCGACCTGCCCAGCGAGTCGGCGGTGTCAAGGCCACAACGGATAGTGTATTTGGCCGCATCCCTTCCTTCCGCAATGGCGCGGAAAGCAGTGCCTGGACCTCCTCAGGGCACTGGGGCAAAACATCCGCCACCGAATCCCACAGGGAGTGGGTATATCGGCCCAAAAGACAAGCGGTGTTAACGGACCGCAAGCCAGCACTGGAGGAAGAAAACCTTTCTTCCCAAACTGATCCAGGCGTTTGGATTCCCTATCCGGAGGAGCGGTAGGGAAGGCGGTTTGGGAAGCGGAGGCTTGGACAACCAAGCTCTCAGGAGTGGGGTGGACAGAAAGAAACAGGGGTCGCCCGGAGCGGGGCGATGGCGTCGTGACACGTTCCGATCCACAGGAGCCCCTGTGTTGGGCTTGGACCAGGCGCCCAAAGAACGTCCAGTGAGGGCGTCGTTAAACGGCAGCACAGTCTCCGCAGAGGAGGCTGCCGGCTGAAGCACCTCTGTCAAGATGTTAGGCTTGACCGTCAAAGTAGGGAGCTGGAGACGTAAGGCCCCAGCAGCCCTACGCAACACCGTACCAAAATTGGCCCCCTCCTCCGTAGCCACGGGAGGAGACAGCATGCCAGTGTCAGGGGAAGTATCCAGACCACTGGCCTCCCTAGACTCTCTGTCCAGTCCTCATCATACTGACAGTTGCGCGTCAGAGGGTCATCAGACCCCTCCCAGTCCTCCTGGTCCTCCTCTGGTTCAAAATAAGGAGGAGGAGGGACATTTGGGACCCAAGGTCCCATCGGCGCCGGAGCCGGCGTCGAGCGACGCTCGCTCCGGGTCCATGTCCGGAGCCGGAAGGAACTGGGGACGACGCCGCCCGGAGCCCAGGGCGGCGTCGAGAACGGCACCGGAGACATCGGCGCCGGCGGAGGTGTCGTGAGGTCGACCGGCGTCGATGGGAGTTGTGGAGCCGGGATCGAGGCCGGGGCCGAAGCCGGAGCCGGGATCGAGGCTGGAGGCACGGGCGACGCCGGGGCCGGAGCCGCCGGCGACGCCGGAGCAACCCCATCAGGGCCCGCGGGGCCCGAAGGCGCACCGGAGGGGCCTGAAGGCCCGAAGAGGCGGGCCATGGCCGACAGGAACTCCTGTACCTTGGCCGGATCCGCCCCCGAACCCGGGAAGGGCGGGTATGGCGGGGGCGACTCCACAGGCAAGTCCGGGGCCGCGGGGCGGGGACGGTGCCGGGAGGGGCCTCAGCCGAGTCGCGAGACCGGCGAGGCGAAGTCCGAGAGCGACGATGCTTCTTGGACTTCTTGTGCTTAGACTTACCGGACGAAGAAGACTTCGACGCCGACGACCGGTGTGCACTCCGCGAGCGACCCCTGGACCTCTCACGCGACCGGGGCCTCCGTGGAGCCGAATGCCGGGCCTCGAGAGCTTTCGAGACCGCTCTCGCAAAGCTTTCGGGTTGAGGGCCTGGCATTCGGGACAAGACTCGGTGTCGTGGCCTCGGCCGAGGCAGAAGAGACACTCCCAATGCGGGTCGGTGACGGACATCATCCGCGCACAGGCGCCGCATCGCTTGAAGCCGGGCATCCCTACGACACCTTAAAGATGGAAAAAACAGTGAAAAAATCACCAAAAGTATGGTCAAAAATTGACCAGGGCACTGCTCTTCCCGGATCTGCGCTTGCTGGCGCGGAAAAAGAAGAACTGACGTCAGCGCGCAGGGCGGCGCCTAAGTACTGCCCGCGACGTCATCCCGGCGATCACGACGCCGACGACGGACGCGGAGCCGCACGACGCCGCCTACCGACGCGCAAGGGTACTGCTACGCAAAACTTTCCGGATCCAGCCTGACGCCTGGGGATATTCTAAGGTAAGGAATCTATCACTAACGTGTCTCTTTCAGATCCACGCTGCCGCTATGTCACGCTTGGCAACTATCATAGCTGTGTTAAAGAAGGTCTTATCGTTCCGGGACCCATCTAGCCCATCTGTTATCCCCAATAATGAATGTCGTGGATCGTGAGGAACTGTCCACCCCAAGACCTCTGTAAGCTCCTCTTCAATGGCTCCCCAAAAATTTGCCAGCCGGGGACAGGTCCAGACCACGTGAAAAAAATCTGCTGGGGCCTGGCCGCACCTAGCGCAGAACGCATCATAGCGTAGACCCGCTCGGTGAAGGCGTACCGGAGTGAGGTAAAGCGGCATGTAAGTAATATAATTGGATTAGTCTAAGTTTGGCGGAGGCGGTAATTGTTTTGGGCGCCATGAGCACATCGCGCCAGTCCACCTCATCCAGTGGCCCCTCCCAATCTGTCCACTGGTCCTTCAGTTTGTCCAACGAGGTGGGAGTGTTGTTGATTAAATTGCGGTATATACGGGAGATGCCCCCCCTGCCCAGGTCCCCCAATAACGTCTGGGCCTCCGTAGGGCTGTATTCCGGGAGCACAGCGTCGTCTATGATGTGTATGTGAAGGGCGTGTCTCAACTGTAAATATTTATAAAATTGGGAGGGGTGCAGGGAATAACGGGTGCGCATATCCTGGAAGGAAAGCATGTGGCCCTCAACCCAGACGTCCCCAAGCTGTGTTATGCCTATGAGGTCCCAGGTTTTGAACCCCCGTAGGCCACTCACTTCCCGGAGCCAAGCCCCTTGCAAGAGGGGGGTGCATTGGGTCAATTTGCCGGTCCAGCCGGTATGGCCAAGCGAAGCCCGCCAAGCCAGGAATACCGAACGTGTCACGTCTGGCAGCTGGATCGGGACAGGTCCCCCATACAACATGGCCTGTACTTTAGAAAATCCCAGCTCGCACAACTCCAGCCGGTAGGCCGGGTCAGTCCATCCCCCGTTGAACCAATCATGGACCACCAGCAAACGTGTGGCTATAAAGTAGAGGTACAGATGCGTCATGCCCATGCCCCTGTCAAAGGAAGGGATCCGACACGTGGAGAGAGCCAGACGCGACCTCCGCCGCCCCATAAAAATTTGGTAAGTAAGCCGTCCAACTCCTTAAACCAGGATCTGGGGAAACAGAACGGGGTGTTCTGGAGGACATAGAGGAACCTGGGGAGGATCAACATTTTAAACAAGGCAACCCGGCCCAGAGGGTTCAGGGGCAGTGTCTTCCATTTCTGAAGGTCTTCTTTGGCCTTTTTGACCAGTGGGGTTACGTTGAGGGACCAGCCCAGTTCCGGGAGCAGGGTAATCCATATTCCCAGGTATTTAAAGGAGTTGTGCCGGATCGGAATATTAGACTGCCAATCGTAACAGTCCTTTGACAGGTGAAGTGGGACCAGTACTGATTTCCCGGGGTTCAGCCGAAGACCTGACACTTGCCCAAACGCCTGCAACAACCGGAGACAGGGCGGCCCGAGGAAGCGGGCTCGGCCAGAAGAGCAGGACGTCGCCGCGTAGAGCGCGATCTTGTCCGTTTCGGTGTTTGGCCACTCCCATCCCCTAACACGGACGTCAGCCCGCACCAGGGCCCCCAAGGGTTCCATTGCCAGGGCAAACAACAGGGGCGAAAGGGGACAACCCTGCTGCGTGCCCCTAGCAATGGGAAAGGCCTCGGACAGGACGCCGTTCACCAACACCCGTGCCCGCGGCTGCGCATAAAGTACTCGGACCAATGCTCGGAACTGGGGCCCGAATCCCATCTCAGTCAACACGTCTTGGAGATATGCCCAATCCACCGAATCGAAAGCTTTTTCGAAATCTATAAGGAGGAGGGCCAAATAAGGAGTAAGTGTCTGTGGGCCAGAGCCAGTTGTACCCTCCGGAGACAATGACGGGTCGCGCGTGCGGGCATAAAGCCACACTGGTCCGGATGAACCAGCATGGGCAGGTACGCTTCAGCCATTGGGCCAGGATGGTGGCATAAAGTTTGATCTCTGTATTGAGGAGGGATATGGGGCGGTAGTCCGCGCAGTGACGGGAGGGAGGCTGGGAATTCGGAATGACCACAATAGTGGCAATGTCTGTCTCCGGCGGGAAGGAGCCCTGATCAAGGGCTTCTTGAAAAAGGCCAGCCAAATGGGGCACCGGTGTGTCACGGTAAGCCGCGTAATATTCTTGGGGAAGACCATCTGGTCCCGGAGTCTTGCCCGGGGACGTGAGAGAAATGGCTTCCTCAATTTCTTTTCTAGAGATGGGGCGGTCTAGGTCTTTCTGGGCTGCCGTCTCCAACCGGGGGAGACCGACGCGGCTCCTTCCGAGGAGAACACGGAGCGATGAATCGGGAGTTTGTGCAGCATACAAGCGCCGATAGTAGCTGGCAAACGTGTGTGCCATCGCTGAGGGGGCGTTGCATACCGATCCCTGTTCATCCACCACTTCCGGAATTATACGATTCGCCCTGGGAAAAGTGGCCAGCCTGTGCAAAATCGTGCCGTTTTTGTCTCCCCAGCCATAGATTCTTGCCACCGAGGACCTCCTTAGGAGCTTGGCCGCATCTATAGATAGCTGTCTAATCTCGGACCGGATAAGGGCTAGTTGTCGGCTTTGGGCGGCGTCGTCAAGCAGGGAAAGGGATTGCTGCCTCTGCTTCTTGAGCTGCCCTTTCGCGAAGCCCCGAATGGTTGCCTTCCCAGCCTCCCATAGGGTCCCCGCGGAGGATACGGAGCCCTCGTTGGTGAGGAAGTATTGCTCGAGCTCCTTCCCTATCGTCATCTTAAATTCTTTGTCTTGGAGGAACCATGCATTCATCCTCCACGTTTGGCGGGCTGAGGGAGGGGGAGTCCCCGTACTGAGGAGCACCGGGGAGTGGTCTGAAATTCCCCTGGGTAGGATACGAGTGTCTACAAATGTCGAGCAGTCAGTGGCTGGGAGAAAGATCATGTCTATGCGTGCCTGCGTGTGGTGGGCTGCGGAGGTGTGAGTAAAATGGGTGGCACGCGGGTGCCACGTGCGCCACACATCGCAGAACCCAGTGACTCGGACCAAGACCTCAATTGTTTTGCTTGAGCAATGCGGACAGCGGAGGGAAGGCCCGTTTTGTCTAAGGCCGGAATGGAGACCGCATTGAAGTCACCGCCCACAACCGTGGCGCCCAGGGGGAGAGTGGTTAGGAGGGTGGAGGGCTGTGCCAGTGTAGAGGTAAGCATAGAGGGAGGCGAATATATGGACATAAGATGGAG
The DNA here is from genome assembly GCA_963921515.1 of Calotriton arnoldi. Taxonomy (NCBI): domain Eukaryota; kingdom Metazoa; phylum Chordata; class Amphibia; order Caudata; family Salamandridae; genus Calotriton; species Calotriton arnoldi. Next base: position 1,558,876 of record CAWUFW010001131.1, read on the forward strand.
GGGAGCCGGCCAAAGAGCCACACACCGTCACATATGTGCCTTGAGGGTCGTGGATCACCCGCGACAGAACGAAGGGTAAGTTGTGTCTCATGAGGATGGCCACCCCTCGGGAACCCCTGGAGAAGCCGGAGTGCCACACTCTGTCGTACCCATAACGGGCAAGAAAGGGGCAGCAGTTACCCAAGAGATGTGTCTCCTGGAGGAGAAGGATGTCAATGTGGAGGCGTTGCGTGTAGCGCAGGACAGCGGTGCGCTTCAGCCTGTCCAGGAGACCGTTAACGTTCCAGGACATGACATGGAGGGAAGCCCTGGTCGTGGTGCCGTCAGTCATGGCGGGTGGTGTCTGGGGCTGGGCCGCGCTGCCCCACCAGGTGGTGTGAGCGCGTGCCGGGGCCAATATGTGTGTGGTTGGTCACGCGCATTAAGGGATAGTGCAATCTTTGCAGTTGAGGCATTTACCTGTCCGTGGAAGCTGAAACAGCAGAACAAATAAAAGAACAACAACAAGGGAAAAAACCAATCCCAAACCACCCCCCGTCCCCCTCCCCCCACCCTACACTTCGAGAACGGAAGCATCTGTCGACCCCCCATTGAACTAAACCAAACTAAAACGCTCGGATCGGTAGCGTGGAGGACCCCTCCAGAAGAACGGATAACCAGTGCATCGGCATGAAGCAATGTAAGTAAACATTTAAGTCCATCAGAGTCTGATGACCCCCCCCCCCCGGTGAAGCGTCGCACCCCAGTGGCGGTCATATGTCCAAATCTGACCACATGGCTGCTAAAGAGTGGGAGTGTAGGAAAGGTCCGAGTCCACCCGAGCCCGCGGTAGGGACGAGCCCATTAAGTTCTCAGCGGAGCGGCGCCTGCCGTGTGGTGGAGAGCCTGATTGACTGGAGGAATCGCGGCGGTCAGGAGCCGCCACACTGAGGGATCTGGATGTCTAAGCACGTGAATGGGGCTCTTTACGAGACCTTGTGCGACGCCGGCGTTGGCGTCCCGGTGATCCCGGCCCCACCGGCTGCGACCCCATGTGCTCCGATGAGACTTCATGTCGAGGGCGGAGGGGACGTTCCTCTGTCAGCCATGTCCCTGCCGCTTGGGGAAATTCGAAGAAATGTGTTTTGCCCTGAAAAATTACTCGAAGGCGTGCCGGAAATTGGAGCTGATATTGCAGGCCCAGGGTGCGCAACTTCTTCTTGACCTCCGTGTAGGAGCGCTGGAGGTCTTGGACTTCCCTGGTGTAGTCTGGGAATACCATAATGACGTGATTTTGGAACCTGAGGGGACCTCACGCCCTGGCCGCCCGTAAGATGGCATCACGGTCTTTGAAGTTGAGGACTTTTAGGATGATGGGGCGGGGTGAGGCACCAGGAGGAGGCTTGGGCGCCAAGGACCTATGGGCTCTCTCTACAACACACGTCGACAGGGCATCTCCCGGCATCCAGGACTTAAACCATTCTTCAAGGAAAGTGGCTGCTTGCCCCGCTTCCACTCCTTCGGGAAACCCCACCAGGCGGAGGTTGTTGCGACGTGCGCGGTTTTCAGCATCTTCGGCACGCCTGTGAAGCTCCCAGGTACGAGCACGAAGTTGGGCCACTTGATCCTTAAGTTGGGAGATGTCGTCCTCGGCCGTGGAGATGCAGGATTCGGCCTCTGTCAATCGCGCGGTTGTGTTGCGAAGGTCCTGTCTGAGGAGGGACACGTCTATCTTGATTTCCCCAATCTTCCCCTCTACGGACGCCTGAGAGGCACTGATAGCCTGGAGGATGGTGGCCAGATCCATGTCTTGTGGGGGGGGAGGTCCCCCCGCCGCCCCCCCAGGAGGCCCCGACTCGGAAGTGGTAAACCGGTCCATTTTGGTCTGCGTGGATGCCGGTGTAGGTTTGGGGCCCCTGTCCCTCCCCATGGCCGGGGGCAGGTCCCAATGCCACTGTGGCCGCAAGAGACCAGAGGGGGATGAAAGTTCGGTGTGGGGGAGGGGGTTCAGGGACCCGCAGATGCGTGGAAAGTCCGCGAGCAACTCGAGGGCCTCGCCAGATGGGAGTAATGAGGGGACACCGTCAACTGTAGGGACGTGGCACCAACAGCGTCGGTCACAGATCCTGGGGGGGCCCCCGAGGCTCAGCAGACCCCAAGGGCACAACCCTGGGCCCCCGTCCAGGCCCAGGTATCTCCAGTGTCTTCCCCCGTGTCCCCGGAGTGACCAGTCGGCCCGGAAGGTTCCTGCTCAACAATCAGCCGGAGGACGCCGATTTCCCCTGCGCCACCCGATATGGTGGCCGAAAATTCCCCCACCTAGGGCCGGACCCACCGCTGATCAAACGTGCCCAGACCGGCCTCCACAGCCGGGATCCACCAGCCGCCGCCCGGGAGCACCGGCAGGCGGGGGCACGAACACGCCCAAAGGTCAAGCAGATAGGGGGGGCCACCCCGTCAAAGTCCCGCCTGCAAGGGAGCGTCCATCGCCACCCGGTAAGATGGCCGAGTATGCCCTGCACGGGCAGGACCCCACCACCACCACAGCTCACCGTGCGGGCCCACGCTGGTGCGGATTCAACAGTGCCAGTACAGGAGGGGGCACAGTCCTGCGGCAAGATAACTGTGTGCCCCACTCGCCGCTGCCCGATAAAGCAGCCGGTCCCCACCTCCGAGATAGAATGAGGGAGAGTCGGCAAAGGACACGACCAGGCGGCGGGAGGCCTGACCAAATGCCGCCACCTCTATGTGGGTCTAGACTGCCAGTTCCGCCGCCCCAGGCCCTCCGATCTGGAGCCTACCCTCGGGTCAAAGGCACAGGGCGGCCCCTGAAGCTCAGCGAGTGGGGACAAAGCGAGAGGCGGGAGGGAGGGGCCCCCGCACTGCTGCCCAAATTGACAGCCGGACCCCCCCACTCACCGCAAGGTCTGCCGCAGGTCCCGCTGCTGGAGGCCCGCCTGGCCTCGTGTCTCGCAGGTCTCCATCGCCACCTCTGCCCCTCCCGCGCCAGCCGACGTACTGGCGACGGGGCCGCAGAATGCAGCAGGATCGGCCAGCCCTTGGAGCGTGGGCCACGCGCCGAACCAGGGATGCGGGAGCGGCCCACCCCTCAAGCGTCGCTGGCCGCCTGGCCCACACCAGCGTCACCGCTCAGCGGGTGCCTCGTCCCCACCGACAAGGGGGCCGCGCCTGCGGGGACAGGTAGGCTGCGACCGGCCGCAGCAGGCCACTGCACTCAGGAGGCCTTAGACGCCTTGCGGCGGCACCAGATCACCAGAGGAGGAGCGCCGCCGGTTGGGGAACAGAATGCGGTCAGGTAGGATTGCGGATGGGCGCCGATGTCCGTGGGATACAAGGCGGATGACGGAGGGGTCCAGAGCACTCTTAGAGTGCGACCGCCATCTTGACGCCTTCGGCCACGCCCTCCTCTAAAGCATAATTTAATTAAAAATATTTCATGCATTCCAAAAGGTTAAAAATGTTTTTAAAAAATAGTATAAAGCCAAATGTAAAACCAATATGAGCCACATTCTTAATCACTATAGTGCACCTGCTGGACTATGACCTTGGACTGGTGCAGAGCTATCGTTCACAGTATTTCATAAGAGTTTACAGCAGCAGGCATGGAAAACTGCAACTGCTGTAGGTTACCAAGGTACTCATAGCAAATGTCTGTAAATTTCATTTTTCAATGAATAGATATATCAGCTTATTTTTGCTGAAGCAAAAATCTGCCAAACAAATGCAAATTTACTTGTCCCCTGTGGAGAATGTTCCTTGTGACCCTTTTTACTCTGGCATTTGCCAGCTGTAAATGTTTGACATTTTCCAGGATCGGGTGGTATCGAGAGTAATTGGTGAATACACATGCACATACGTTTGCGAGTATGCTCAAATCAACATGGCATTCCAGTCCTGGAACGACCACTTCTCGCCTACTTCCAACTCCCGAGATCATATTTACTCAGATGAAAATGTTCACGTGTGCAAATCATTTTATGAGTGAAAAAGCAATCATAACAATTTTACTCTGACAATAATTTGCAGAGCATACCTTGTCAAATGTAAATGTCCAATCATTGATATAGGCCTTGTTATGTGCTCACAATTATGGCAAACAAAGGAAGTGTGGCACAGTGACATGAAGTGATCTGCCCAAGAATTACATAAAGTGGAGAATGTGAAACTGGGGGGCGATCTTGATCCTCAGTTGGCAATCGAGGCATTAGGCCGCAAGAATAAACTAAGTATATTTACAGTAACATTTTTAAAACTGAATTAAAGCTTAAAAGGGCATTTGCCAGAGCAATTCACAAGAGTCTTCCTCCGACACTAAAGTAAGAGAGCAATGATATATCCTGAACTCTGCTACAATCAGATCTTCGGAGCAATGAAAGTGATGCATATTCACACCCCTCGTGATTAGAAATCTAGCCTAAACACTCCCCATTCAAAAACAGAGCACAGCATATAAAGATCCAGTTAATAATCAAATTTATGAGTAAACAGAGCCCTCATAGGTTCAGAGACTGGGAAATTTAAAAAGTGTATAATCCTAGCCTTGCTAGTATCCAAACCCGGACCATATACGAGTCTTGGCATAATAACCGAGGCTGTCACCAAAGCTCAAGTATAATGAGAATGCGGTCAATTTTGCACCTCATTTACTAGGCACCAAGTGGGACAAATGGATTTTTATTTTTTTTTACAGGAAATTTAGTTTTTTGAAACATCTAGTACCGTGAGCATGCATCTACCACCACACTTTCTATATGTGCTTTCTTCAACATGTAAAGACATTCTGACAACATTTTTTAACAAAAGCAACGGTGCACCACAAAGCAAAGAAAAACACACAAGAAAAAAATCAATCCGTGTTCAATAATATGTCCTTTTAGTTCTTCCTTTATTTTTATTGGGTTAAAAAACGATCAAAGTGGACTGAACAGCCGACGCGTTTCGTCCGTACAAACGGACTTCTTCAGGGCATGAGTAAGACACTCATGAAGTGTGACATCAATGAAACCGTGGTGTATCAGGACAGCAGCAGCTGTAGTAGAAAACGCCCATTGAAATGAGATGAAAAAGCCACATGTGCTTCACGTAAATCAAGTGAGCACAAAGTAAAGTGAATTCATGCACCAAGGTAAGGCACTCATAAGGTATGCCGTCAATGTAACCGTGTAGCGTCAAATCAGCACAGGCTGTAGTGGAATCCGTCCTTTCAATTTGAAAGAAAAACAACGTGTACTTCACGTAAATAAAGTGAGCACAAAGAAAGAATAATTCATGCACCAAGATAAGGTGGGCCCAAGAATAAGGGCAATTGCCAGTTCCAACCACAATGAGTCAGGAAGATGGCCGGAACGTCTCCTCACCGATAACGTCTTTCTTTGTTCTCACTATATTTACGTGAAGTACACGTTTTTCTTTCAAATTGAAAGGACGGATTCACTACAGCCTGTGCTGATTTGACGCACAACGGTTACATTGACGCCATATCTTATGAGTGCCTTACCTTGGTGAATGAATTCACTTTACTTTGTGCTCACTTGATTTACGTGAAGCACATGTGGCTTTTTCATCTCATTTCAATGGGCGTTTTATACTACAGCTTCTGCTGTCCTGATACACCACGGTTTCATTGATGTCACACTTCATGAGTGTCTTACTCATGCACTGAAGAAGTCCGTTTGTACGGACGAAACGCGTCGGCTGTTCAGTCCACTTTGATCGTTTAACCCAATGAGAATAAAGGAAGAACTAAAAGGACATATTATTAAACACGGATTGATTTTTTCTTGTGTGTTTTTCTTTGCTTTGTGGTGCACCTATGCTTTTGTTAAAAATTGTGATATTCCTGTTTAGGATTGCACTGTGACAGTGAGTGCGCTAACAGTGTGCACACAGCTTTCTGGATACCTCCAAGTGCATATATAAAATATAGGGATAGCAGGTCAGGTGCTGTTCTTTATAGGGTTCCACTGTCTATGTTTGTTTTGTTAACATTTTGACAACATGCCTCAAACATCTGGTAGGTTTTACTTAGAAGTCTTACACTTCTAATATATTTTTTCATTAGGATGAAGATGAAGTTTAGTTCTTAAGGTCCAAGTGGGGTAAATTGAGGGTTTCAGTTTAAATAACGGTTGTGGGCATTCACAGTACATACATAAAGCAACCTCACAGGGAAATAGCTGCATTTCTCATGCTTAGAAACATGCAGAGATGAGACCCAACTTAAGAGTGGCCGTATAAATGGCAACTGAGGCAAACATTAGACCACTTCAGCCTTCTAATAGCTTCCTATTGTTCTTATCCCTGGTGACAGAAGCTTTTCCAGTGACTGCCCTTTTCTTGCGCCTCTGCCTCAGTGTCCAAGGCCATAAGTAGCCGAGTTTGGTGGTCTGCTTCCAAATGGTTGAAAGCTGAAAAATGAACAGCTGCCATTCTCTGTTCAGAATTTCATTGATAGGACAGGTGTGTTTCATCAACAGGTCGCCAAACTATCCCACTGTGGAATTTAAATTTCCCAAAATTCCGCAGGTCTCCTCGGACTACGAACCGTTTTATCCTTCATTCATGTGCTTCCTTTTTGGGGATCTCCCAAGCCATGTTTGAGTTAGCAGTATGACCAAAGCGTACTCAAAGAGCTTTATAAAACTCACACAAGGTTAACAGTCCCAGTGAGGGCAATGAGGTAGCGGCTTCATTATTTAAAGGAAAGGGAAAGGCTAGAGTGTCTCTTTATTGACTCTATTGAAAGACTGAGCTAGCTGATGATTGTCTACATGAACATCTGAATAAGGTTGTGAAGACACCAACACTTTCAGAAGAATGCTTATATTACCAGGTAGTGATATATGTTGACAATGTAACCAATAGTGTTTAAAGAAAATGTTAAAGTTGGGAAAGCATTGTTAATTCATTGCCTATAGTGTATTTCTGCTCTTTGAGGAAAGCAAGATGTTCTTTTAGACGTCCTGCAAGATGCTCATTGGCTCAACTTGCATTTACTTACGAAGATGAAATGGTGAATGGGCTGTACTGGGATTAGCATTTTATAAGAGCCGGAGGATTTTTGCGTTTTCAAGCTTGTTATTGAACAGAATACAAACAGCAATCAACATACCATAAACATTGGAGAACAATATTCGCTCTGCATATCTTCTAAGTGGTTGCTCAATTAAATGAGCATTCAATAAGCCAGTCAGGCATTATTCAAACTCCATGAGTTTCATGTATGCCTTCACAGCGACATACTTACAGAAAATATTCACAGACATTTCCTAGGCCAGCAATCAAGAGGTGTACTGGATGAGCAAAGAAAGTTACAAAGCTAACAATCAATTTCTCCTGGTTCTGCATTTAAGTTCTTTCAATCTTTAGGCCCCATCTAAAGAGCCCATCAAACACTCAACCTCACACCCATCTAGTGTCGTATCTGTCAAGGACTCCAACATCTTCAAAGCAAATATCATTTTTATGGATCTTGAAACCCCCAGGATTAACATCTCTGCTCATCTTCGTGCAGATCTACCTCATTTGCCTCTTTTTCCTTTCCTGGGTAAAGGTGAACACAGCTTCCACATGGATGAAGGTGCTGGTATCCCTTTGTGTGCAACCCTCAACATGGGTGTGTGGACTCGCAATGCCTTTAGCTCGAGGGAGTCTCAGCTCCTCTGTTGTCTTTCTATTGATCTGGTCTTTAATGTTTATTATTCTCAGACAATAATGGCTAACGGGCCTCATCCTGAATTGTAGTTCATAGCATTCTGCTCCTCTAGGCAGTATTTCTTAGTGTTACCTTAACTTTATAACCTCATTTCTGGCCTTGGGTGAGAGTCATGTAGGCGTGTGCACTTTTCATTCTTAGATCTGGCTCAACCGTTTCTTTCATTTCAGGAAATGGATTAAATTCTGCATGACGCTCTATAAGTCAACACCACCCAAGTCAGAGCAGACCTCTAGGATCGTCAGGCTAAACATCATAGCCTGGTTATCTAAAATGTAAATATTGTTAGCCGGTTAGTAAATGGTTTGGACAATACAACCTTAAAACTCTTAATGTGCCCTGGGTCTCTGCTACTTACTTCATATTTTGACTGATAGCCTTCATTTTGCCTTCTAGAGTGAAGACAAATGATTCTGCCTCCACTCCAGAAGCCGAGGCCTCCATTTCGGACTCCATAGAAACTACTCTGGTTTCTTATGAATCTATTATTAAGAATTTATCAATAGTTTGCACAATTATTTTCTGAATCAAGAGTTTACTGGGTTGCGTCTATGCCATCCTAACTTGCTAACTGCTGGATGCTGCAGTCAAAAGGTTCAGCCCCTATCCCTCTTCTTTACTGCTTACCACTGTACAGTGCCTTTAAACTGATACTCCGATTTCAACCTCTTAGCTATGGTGGCAAGATGATGGAGAAAAAAGATAGGGCCTGGTGCAGTCATAGGGACTTTCCGTCAAAAGAAGCAAGTGGGAAATTCATGTTCCCATTAACCTTCCTGTGACAGAGTACCTCTCTTTTTCCTATATCCAATAACCTCCAGATGCCATTACTTGGCTGCCACCAGGCACTCCCCTTCTCTTTCGTGTTCCATACACCCAGCCGCTGCCCCAAATCTCAGAGTAAACACATCTGGCCCCTGAAGAAGTGACTTTCCACAGCCAGTATTAAGCCCCTCCCCCCTTACAAATGTGGTTTTGGAAACCGGGGTCTATATATTTTTCTCTGCCAGTTTATGGCATTGTATGTTGCCAAGATGAATCATTGGTTTTTCCATCACTGCAGAGCTGCCAAGGGACGGCTCTACAGTTCGGCCAGAATGCTCATCCATGCCCTCACAGTGACAGCCACAGTAAAACTCCAAGATTCTGTGCCAACCTTGGGCCGTGCCATACCCATTTTTGAGAAAGGTAGACCAGATCAATCCATTTTCATGTCACACATTTTTATCATGCAAAAACAACAGTTGATGGACAGAATGCAGAACAATGTCATACATTCACCCCAGTACAGAGATCTGGGCCTAAATCCATCATTTTTTTGCTCACCATGCCATTCCAGTTTGAACCCAGCCATATGCAAATCAGTCTTGACCCTGTGCCTCATGGGAACAGTCCAGCCCGAACTGCCAAGCCAGGTCCTCCCTGGACTGGAAACAAGCATCCTAGGACCGGTTTCGGGGTTTCACCCCTCTTCAGCCAGGATAGCTTGATTCCAGTGGCATGGAGAGCACAGGACCCACGTCTGGGCATACCCGTCCCACTCGGGGTGACAAATGCAAAAACAACAGTTGATGGACAGAATGCAGAACAATGTCATACATTCACCCCAGTACAGAGATCTGGGCCTAAATCTATCGTTTTTTGCTCACCATGCCATTCCAGTTTGAACCTAGCCATATGCAAATCAGTCTTGACCCTGTGCCTCATGGGAACAGTCCAGCCCGAACTGCCAAGCCAGGTCCTCCCTGGACTGGAAACAAGCATCCTAGGACCGGTTTCGGGGTTTCACCCTCTTCAGCCAGGATAGCTTGATTCCAGTGGCATGGAGAGCACAGGACCCACGTCTGGGCATACCCGTCCCACTCGGGGTGACAAATGCAAAAACAACAGTTGATGGACAGAATGCAGAACAATGTCATACATTCACCCCAGTACAGAGATCTGGGCCTAAATCTATCGTTTTTTGCTCACCATGCCATTCCAGTTTGAACCTAGCCATATGCAAATCAGTCTTGACCCTGTGCCTCATGGGAACAGTCCAGCCCGAACTGCCAAGCCAGGTCCTCCCTGGACTGGAAACAAGCATCCTAGGACCAGTTTCCCCTTTGGAATCGCTTTGTTCGCCCTAAGTTGGCAGGGTATGCCCAGACGTGGGTCCCTTGCTCACTTTGCCACTGCATTCAAGATAGCCTGGCTGATGAGGGTTATGAACCCGAAACCGGTCCCAGGATGCTTGTTTCCGGTCCAGGGAAGACATGGCTTGGCAGTTCGGGCTGGACTGTTCCCATGAGGCACAGGGTCAGACTGATTTGCATATGGCCATGTCTGCACTGGGGTGGTGGAGTGAGCTAAAGAATGATGATGGATTAAACCCAGATCAGTTGACTGGGGGTGTGTTTGATTTGTTCTAACGCTCCGTCCATCATCCCCTTTGGTATCGCTTGTTCGCCCTAAGTTGGCAGGGTATGCCCAGACGTGGGTCCCTTGCTCACTTTGCCAATGGATTCAACATAGCCTGGCTGTTGAGGGTTATTAACTCGAAACCGGTCCCAGGATGCTTGTTTCCGGTCCAGGGAAGGCATGGCTTGGCAGTTCGGGCTGGACTGTTCCCATGAGGCACAGGGTCAGACTGATTTGCATATGGCCATGTCTGAACTGGGGTGGTGGAGTGAGCTAAAGAATGATGATGGATTAAACCCAGATCAGTGGACTGGGGGTGTGTTTGATTTGTTCTAACGCTCCGTCCATCATCCCCTTTGGTATCACACATTTTTATCATGGCATTCGCCAGGTTGTCAAGCCCAACTTGATAAATTTCCACTTTATTGAATTAACTCTTTTTTCCTAATCCACACTAGGAGAAGTAGGTACCCTCCTCCATCAATGCAACATTATTTTTCTTTTTTTTCTAGCCATCCTCCTCCCTTAAGTGTTTTTTTTCTTTTTAAGGTTATTTCCACCTCCTGGCCCCAAATTGTATTCCCTTGGCCCTCACTTCTGCTCTAGTTCTTTCCATCCACTTCCCTCCCCTGGCACGGTCTCCAACTATGCTTAGCTATTTACTCTTTGTTTCTTTATGGCAAACTGAACTCCTATTCCCCATCCTCATTCTCGCCAAGGCAAAATTAGAAAACATTCAGCTCTCTACGGGAGAGCAAGGCCGCCTCTTCCATATATCTGAAAAACATTCCAGATATGTCCTTGGCTGGACCTACAGACACCCTTCTGAGTGATGTGCCTGGGCAAATGGGCCATAACGTGGTCTCCTAGGGCAGGTTTATCTATCTCCTTCTCCATGGAAAATAAGGTGGAGTACCCAGCAAAAGGAGGGAACTGCTGTGTAAGTGGCCCCATCCCACTAGCACCAAGACTCTTAAAAAGCCCACACCTGGCGCAAGCACAAGCATATTTCTATGGAATCTGAAGAAGGATGCAAGAGGTGTTTTCCTGTATCCATGCCAATCACGAACCTACCCCACCCTCAAAATACGAAAAAAGGCATGCAAAACAGACCCAAATGGCTAAGCATACCACCACACAAAACAACCCCCTAACAATTGGGTTGGTGAAAAAATAAAGTTTCAGCACATAGGTCACTGGAGCAGGAGACTATCACAGTGTCAGGAAGGCACAGGCCAACGGACTTCCGATCCGGCATTAAGAAGCTAATTAAGGTCTGTCCGCCATCCCAGACACCACTAACTCCATTCCTCAACTTCCTCCAGATGCCCACTTTCACATGCTACTGCATTCAGCAGAAGTGACTTTCAACAGCCTTACCATGACGCCATCGCCTCCCCTCCACCAGGTTGTGCTATCGCCTATCTGTAGAACCCCCACTTTGGGTGGGAATTGTTTCAAGGTGGGAGGATCGGGCGAGCAGGAGAATCCTCAGTTCAGGAACCAATAACAAGACCCGAGAACATAGTTTGTAGTTTGAGAAAAAACATCTCAGGTCTTAAGCATCTTTTGTTTTTCAAACAACACTATCAAAGTTTGCATTAGTAACAATCCAAACAAATAAAGTGTGCATGGGCAATAAGGTGGAGGTGGAACAGCCACGTAACAGCCACTTCAACCCCCGGCACAAAGACCCTCCAAAAACCTGGGTAAAGACATTTATTTTTCTATGGAATTTGATACGGGATGCAAAAAGTTCCTACTTTTCTCCATAGCAATCATGAGCCCATACTGCCCTTGTGGCACCTACTATTTTGCCACTCCCCTACAGAGCTAGGTGCTGTGCAATATAGGAGATTAATGAATCAACAAATAACCCATTGCCAGGATGAGACGAATGTATACCATCGCTATAAATAAAAACTTTTTTAGCTGCCCCAGATCCTACTGCAAGGCAAACAATTCGGTTAAGGCAATATCATAACATAGCGTCTTTTCATGTGCTTTTGTGAAAACAATTACAAAATGGTGAATGGTAAACCACGTTTTGATAAGAAACAGTCAAAACAGGATCAGTTAAAGTTTCCCCGCAAGAAAAATCATTAGTTCAAGACATCCAGTTAATCACTTTACAAAAATCACTGTATACTTTAAATACTGAATACTTTTGTCTGAGTAATTGACAAGCTTTGCAAGCAGGCACGTACAAGAATGTACATCTGCAGTACATAATTTCTATAATATTCTAGAGAAATCTACCACAGCAGAGGGACAAGCAGTGATGAAATGTGCTGCCGTTAATAGACACCCACATAACTGTCAGAACTTTCATTTTCTCAGACTAATGAGGAGAATTAACACAGACTGAAGACCTAGGTTTAATCACAGAGGCGAAAAAACTACATCTTGAACACATGACTCGCTTTTCATAATGGGAATGTGTTCCACCATGAAGTTTTAACTATGCCATTCTCAACAAGAGCAGAGCTCGAGGTGTCTATAACACACTAAGAACACAAAAGAGTAAAAACATTAAAGATGGAAGCTCATTTAAAAAAAGAATTATTTTAGCCCTTGCCCGTCCAAAGCGTCTCTGCTTCCCCTTTCCCTGTACCTATAAAGCAGCAGCACAGATAAGAGGTTTCAATGGAGCCAAGGGCATCTTAGAAGACCCTGCCACACGCCTTAAGCAATATTCTAATTTCTAATAATAATAATGATGATGATTAATGATGCAGTGGATAGTTATTTTTCTTGGGGAATTTGTGGGGGTTGGAACAGGGCGGGAGATTCGGATGCTAGCTCCCCATGATACTGGGAGGGATGGACCCGTGTCACTGCCCAGAGGGTGGGTGGGGGGGGGGGGGGGAGAATTGGGGGTTCAACCAGTTATGTCTGTTATGCAAAGGTTTAGGGGGGTTCAGGGGTTCCGTGTCTGGGATACAGTCTATTGATATGTGGCCAATTTCTGTGGAGGGTGGAAAGGTGGGAACCTAGAGACAATATCAACTACGAATCACCATGGTTTCCCCCATGATGAACTTGCTTACCTGGAATGTGCGAGGTATGGCAATGCTCTAAAAGCGGAGACGGGTGTATGCCTACTTAAGAAGGTATAGAATATCTTTAGCATGCCTCCAAGAAACTCATGTCTGGGGTGATACACTGCCTTATATAAAACGTAGATGGAGAGGGCAGCTATACACCACTTCATATTCAGGATTTGTACGCTGGGCCCTCATTTGGGTGGCCCCAGGGGTCCCCTTACAACACTTACATCATGTGGTTGACCCAGAAGGACGTTATGTGATTTTACATGGCAGGCTTGATGGCCTAGAGATCTGTCTTACTAATGTATATGTTCCTAACTCGGATAGCCCGAGCTTCTTCCCTGACATAGTGGCTGCAGCAACTCAGGATGGGGGATGTTAATTGTATGATGGATGGGACATTGGACCGCAAGCCTCCCCGACAGAACACTCAACCAGTGATGACAGAGGCCCTTAGAGGCACCTTGGAGGGATTGCAGTTGTGGGATGTATGAAGGATGAGGTACCCAAACCGCAGAGTCTTCTCCTGTCATACGCCAGCAACTAATGCTTCAGTAGATTGGGCCAGTATTTTGTATCAGCGGACCTGGTCCCTATGGTGGGGGAGATAGCATACCTCCCGAGGTATATCTCGGATCCCTCTACGATGATTCTATCCATGGGTACTAAGAGGCCCAGTTCCGAAATCCCCACATGGAGGTTTCGGGGTGAGGCGCTCACTGACCCACCTTTCGCTGCCACAGTGGAAGAAGAGCTTTCCAGATATTTTGAAGTGAATTGGGTTTTGGCATCCTCAAGACCAGTGGAGTGGGAGGCCATGAAGGTAGTGATTAGGGGGGTTTGCATTAAAACAACATATGGAGTGCACAAACAGCTTGAGCGGGACATCAAAGTGCAGGAAGGGAAACTAGCAGAGATAGAGACGTCACTCCAGACGGCTCCTCGTCTTCTGGACGAGTGGCGCGCAGCTCGGGAGCTGCTGTTGGGGGCACTATGCCGCTTAGAAAAGTTTAATTACACAGCGTACCGGCAGCGTCTGCATATGGAGGGAGACCGGTCCGGGGCCCTGCTCGCAAAGTTAATCAAGGGAGAGATGCCCGTGTCCCCCATAGTACAAATGCAGTCCAGGGAGGGAACCACAGTATATAATCAAAAGGCAATTCTGGACATCCTATCGGATCACCTAGCCAAAGTGTATTCGGAGTGGCCTTCCTCGCCCCCGGAGGTGGCTGCAGATTTTTGGGCCACCCTGGGCTTACCCCGATTAGAAAATACGGCGAGCCAATTGCTAGATGCCCCGATATCTAAAGAGGAACTAATGGAGGCCATACAAGCTTTAAAACAAGCAAAATGCCCCGGGAGTGACGGTTTTCCGTCCGAGTTCTATAAGAGGTTTGCACCGTTACTGGTGGACCGCCTTTTGGAGGTATATAATGAAGCGCTTCAGATGCAAACTCTACCAACCTCTATGAGAGAAGCCCTGGTAGTCATGATCCCCAAGGCAGACAGGCACACCCAGTTGCCAGGGTCGTACAATCCAATTTCCCTGTTAAATATAGATATAAAAATCCTGAGCGGAATTTTGGTGGCCCGGCTCCTGCCACATATGCAGCACTTAATACATCCCGACCAGGTGGGCTTTAACCCAAGCGTAGTACCACCTATAACCAGCGGAGGCTGGCTCACATATGACACTCTCCCACTTTAGATCAGGACGATTATGCCTTGGCGTTATTAGACATAGAGCAAGCCTCTGATTCAGTGAATTGGTCTAACATCTGGGAGGTCCTGCGAATGATGGGGGTAGGAGTGGAGTTCCTTAAATGGATACAATTGCTCTACTCGGCCCCCATGCTAGAATACGAATGGGGAGGCTGATATCGAGGGCTTTTGTACTGTAGTGTGGCACTAGGCAGGGATGCCCGTTGTCGCCCCTCCTATTTGCGGCGGCGATGGAGCCGTTAACATCGGCTTTAAGAAGGGAACTGGGTGCGTGGGGAATCCCATTGGGGGACACTAACCATGTGGTTTCGATGTACGCGGACGACAATCTAGTGTACATTCGGCAACACGTTCAAGCGATTCCTATACTACTAGATATACTCCAGGGGTTTGGTAATATTTCTGGATTACAAATAAATCCTGGAAAATCGAAACTACTTCTGATTGGACGGTTGGCCTTACAGCCACATACGATGCTACCGGAGGTGGGACTCCCATGGGTGGAGACTGAGCCCAGATATTTAGGGATTAAATTGCCAGCTACGCCTGGGAGGTACTTGACGCTTAATATAGAGAAGGTGATTGAGGGAATACGGGGCTCGGTGCGCTTCTGGCGGGAGCAACCTCTGTCCGTTATGGGAAGGATAGCTATAACAAAAATGATCATCCTGCCCCGATGCCTCTATGCGATGCAGCACTCCCTCTATAGAATACCTCAGGTTTTTTTGCAACACTAGATAGCCTGATGGTAGACCTGTTATGGGGCGTTAAGCGTAAATGGGTTAGTCTGGCCACACTGCAGAGAACACGGCAAAATGGGGGATTGGAGGTGCCATGTCTCGAGTTCTATTATATGGCCTCTCAGTTACAGCACGCAGTCCACTGGCTAGATGAAGCCGAAAACTGGGAGAAGAGTCTGCTGGCTGGAACCTTTTTGGGAGGCTCACTTCCTGAGCTCCTGATGTTAGGGAAAAGGGTACCCCCTGCATGCCCCTACATAATCCGTCACATCGCAGAGGTATGGGAACACACGGTCAGGAAAGTGCTGGGTCGAACGCCGTAAGCCCCAGATAATTCACTTTGGGTGATACAACCCTTTCTAAAATTGCAGAGTCTATGTCTGTCCGTAGATGGAAGGAAGGCAGACGTCTAACGATGGGTGACCTCTTTGAAAATAAACAATATATCACGCGAGAATAGGCAGAGACCACCTTTAATCTAGGAAACGGGCAGTTCCTGCAGTATTGGAAGATATCCCAGGTGGTTCGGGAATTATGGCCCTCATTCCCGGAAGAACCTCCTGTCACAAATATATTGCAAGTAATGCTATACATGGCCCAGGGACGAAGACTTATCTCGCATTTATACCGGGCAATCCAGGAAGATAAGATGACCCAGATACTCCCTGTACAGACCAGATGGTCAGCAGTAGTGGAAGCTCCCTTAACAGCAAAGGATTGGATTAAAATACACAAGGGGGTTAAACAAGTGAGCTAAAATACCCTATTTAAACAGATAAAATACAATTTTGACCACCAAACTTACTTTACCCCCAAAACATTAAATAGAGTTTACCCAAATCACTTGGGGCATTGTCCCTGCTGTGGTGAAGTGGACACGGATTTCATACATATGTCTTGGTCTTGCTCAAGTATGAGCCCTTACTGGACCGACATTTTAGCCAAACTAAACGAGGGTACGGGTTGGGTGGTCCCTAGGGAGATTTGCACGGTCCTGCGGTCCGACGGAAGCAAATTAGGCATGATGAAAAAGTAGAAGATGATTTACGTGCCTGGGAGGCAATGTTAAGAGATATAAAGGGAACGCAATTGCCCGGGGCTGCCCCGACCCCGAATTCAGATGCTGGGAATACCTCATAGATAGTAGAGAAACCACTAACAACAGTAGGGTGTACCATGATTAGGACACAAGATGAGGCACACACCGGAGTCCAGAAAAGAGTAGAGTGGACACACAGACACGGAAGAGGGTGGGTAGGGAGGGGGGCATATAGGGGGAGTTAAATGATTCTGCTGCCAAGGAGGCATTATTCAATAATGTACGTTATATAAGCTGAGAGAACAGACTAAAATGATACTTTGTTGTCTGATGATCCTCCAATAGAGATTGGAACTGTATTTTTTTTTTCCCTCTGTGCAAATGTTTCAGTATATGTCTAAAAGATGTACCCTCTGCATCGGTTTAAAATGACAATAAAGATATTTAAAAAACAAAATAATAATAATGATGATGATCTTGTTTCTGCTTCCGCCTCTACTCTCAGACATGTCGTGTGTGACCCAAATACAAAGTAAGAGCTGGTATCTTGTGTCGCCCCCAACACATCACTCAAATTACCATCACAAAACAATACTTGATGCATCCCACACCATAATCTTCCCACCCATCTCCACCCACTCCTCCAGCTTCCCTTCCATGACCTCTACAGGAACAAAGAAAAATACCAGCTGCCTGACCCACCTTCATCACACATCCTACCCACAACGGGAGAATTACCCGTTATCTCCTGCAATACCACTGCAGATGGCCAACGCGTCAGTCCCGAACTATAAGCAATGCACTTCTCCCTGTTCTCACTACAGTAAGACTGAGATTTAAAGTCTAATTTAATCACTGGCTTATACCTGCATGAATGTCTCCTACCGTTCCTCAGAGCCCGATCCCCCATCAAGACCTAAGGAAGGCACTGTCTGGCAACAAAGATAGAAACCTGGTCAGTCAACTTACTTCCAAGAGCACAAGGTAGCGGTAGAAAAATCACTGTCCAAGATTGTGCCTATACAGTGAT
Source organism: Calotriton arnoldi (assembly GCA_963921515.1). Taxonomy (NCBI): domain Eukaryota; kingdom Metazoa; phylum Chordata; class Amphibia; order Caudata; family Salamandridae; genus Calotriton; species Calotriton arnoldi. The sequence goes on from CAWUFW010001131.1 coordinate 1,576,571, forward strand.
GTAAAACAACTTAACCACACACGTCACAGCAGTGCCTTGTACTAAGAGGTTTTAAGACATCAGTGGCGGAAACTAATGTCATCCAATGTGCATTATGAAAATGTGCCTCATTAATAAACAGGCACATTTGTGCATGAACATAGAACACGTGGCGGTTGTGTTGTCAAAATTTACATTCTGCTGCGTGGACCAAAAGTATAAAATAAACTGCTGCCTCAATTACTCTTTAACCCCATGATCTATCACATTTTCAATCTGTAAGTAGATTTCTAGAGACAGCAGGATGCTCTGGGAAGCTAAAATCTACACAGAGAATTGGCGGATCTTTCTGGCCAAACTGGACACTTGTGCAGGAGGGAGACTCAACCAAGCAAATTGGGAAGTGTGCATGTGGCCCACCTATAGCTGCTGTGTGTACCTCTCAGCACTTCCCTTCGACTGGTCTACCCAGCACTATATCTATGACAATCTGCATTAATTCATGCAGAGTGCCAAATCAATTATTAGTATAAGGGGTGAAAATGAAGCCAGACTATTTACAGATTGGTGGCTCCTGTCGCCATCAACTTGAGAGGCTTACAGTAGCTCCCAGGGAGCTCTGGATGAGATTCCATCCAGTGACTCACCTATAAATGCCTGACAGGCAAATTCAAAGATCTTGTACAAAAGTAAAATCATCATCCTCTCTGAATGACCAACTACACATCCACTCTGTCACTGTCCATGCTCAACTTTGCCAGAGAGGGTCACCAATGAACCGATGCAGGAGTTTCAGAATTCGCACAGGCAGCACTTCTAATTAGAGCCTTTACAACATCCAGAAACAAAAAAAATCACCCTGTTCATACACAGACCTACGAAAGGGTCTATGCACCCTAACTTAGGAATGGAATAGCAAATTAAGCCCAATGAGTTTTCAGGACATGCAACACAAAGAAAATAGCATAGCAACGGCTGCACAATTCGAGGACTATTAAATACTTCACACAGACAAGAAGGACCGTTCAAATGCTACTGGTGGCAAATGAAAATAAGAACCAGCCCACACAGGATGAGCCGAGAAGCAAACTTTTCTGTAGAAGATTGACATCTAGTTATCCCTTTTGTGGAAGGAATATATATTGCCTTTATTTGTCTTGCATTATGATTTTAGTCTGTGGTCACTCATGAGGTGCGACCCTTCCTATTCTAATTTTCAACCAGTGACAATAATAAAGACATCTGAGTGCTCACAATCGAATACATAATATGCAGTTATGCTATAATGGTGAAAATAAACATACCCAAATAGATTATGGTATAGCACTATGACAATCATTTACACCGTGTAGTTTTCTTGGAAAAGTAAATTGCCCATGTGGGTCTGAAAACCTCGACTAGGTCCATTTTTACTTGGAAGTAGGGCGAGAGAGATCAGCCTAGAACCCACATGGTTTCAAACTACCCCAAAAATTAGTTTGGATATAGTGATGCTCCATGCCACGATTTTTGCAGTTGGTAAGCACTATAATTCACAGTTTCTAACTATTACATAATTTAATCGCACTGAAATTATCAGCCTCAGGAGGATAAAAAGCTGAATAGGCCCTGTTGAAATTCAAACACGTGCTGCAGGTGACACCAATCGTAAGAAGTGAGTGCTTAACTTGCTGGGCAGCCCTGCCATCTACATTCCAATTTAAGTTTCAAAAACAAAGCATGAGAGCACACAGCAAAGGACCAAATGACCCGCTTCAGAGTTAATGATCTTCATTCACAGAAACATAACGTGTGTACTATTTAGCCCAAGCTGGAACATATAGACGTATAGAGGCAAGGAGCATAAATTCAAATGCAAGGGTGATGTCTGGTGGTGGTGTCACCTGTGAGCCAAGTTCCTCCCCTTTGAGACTATTAAAATAAATGTCATATTAGCAAATAGGAAAGAGAAGCCTACTGATGAGAAATTTTTTATTTAAAACATGTTAAAAATACTTAGCCGAGTATGTATAAAAACTGATAGGTTAGCGAAAATCTATTCAATCAGACAGTCCTTGCTTGCCAGCATCTCACATTAAAAACACTAGAAAGCGTCTTGTAGGACTTCATAAACGTCTGCGGAAAGACGTGGTCTGGGGCACTTTGCTAACTGTTTTTGCCTTGCTTATCCAAAAGAAATGTTTTCTAGTTTTATGCAGTAGTATGTAAAACATAATTAAGAAAGGATAAAAACACAAATCACATAAACCACTCAAATTTCACCATACATCACCCCATATTCAAAAAGAATGCTCCAAATACAAATACCATAGAAGTTTGGAAAAATATATAGGACTTTAATTCTCTTATATAAAAATAATTTCAAGTTCATATAACACTTTCATGTTAAAAACACATGTACATCACAAAAAATAATAAACAACAGAAAAATCAAACAATAATAAACACAATACTATGGAGAACAACTAAGACATAATTAGACTCCATAAACCAGCATATCTGCTTATAGTATCAACGGGGAAGGGGGGATTCCATGAAAATATCATATCACAGATATAGACCCCTGTGCACTGCAGATTTTACTTTAATGTTCCATCAACGTGTTTCGGCGAACACTCTTATTAATAAACATCTTCTTCAGGACTATATAAAGTTTTCTCCCACATAATTTCAGAAAACATCTATAAATAATAACAATACGTTAACAAACATCACACAAATATATACAATCCATTGAAACAAAGCCCCACAGGTTGGTATGAAGTTATTATGGACAGTATTTATGTGATCATGGTGTGAGTGTGTAAGACTTATTTGTTTTAAGCAATGAGAGTTTGAATGTTTAGTCTGGAAGGAGTGTTTGGTATGAAGTTATTATGGACAGTAAGTATAGTATCATTTCATAAGGGAAATGGAATCATGTGTAGTTGTGGGATGTATATGGTTTTAATTAATCATTCATTTTGATGGTTGTTTGATGTAATTATTTTATGACTACGGGGTTTTGTTTTGATTGGGGTGATGTTTGTTAATATATATTGTTATTTGTTATCATCTTCTTTCATAGATGGTATGTGAAATTATTTGGAAGAAAAAATGTATAATGTCATGAAGGGAGTGGTTATGAATAAGAGTGTCCACTGAAACGCGTCGATGGAACATTAAAGCAAAATCTGCAGTGCATACAGGGTCTCTATATGTGATATGATACTTTCGTGGACTCCTGTTGATACAATAAGCAGATATGCTGGTTTATGAAGACTAATTATTATGCCTTAATTTTTCTCCATAATGCTATTGAGTATCATTGTTTGATTTTTATATTGTTTATTATTTTTGAGATGTCTGGAGTACTCTTCGACAGTTCATTTAGAATGATGCTATGTGCACTTGTGAAGATAACTGTGCACCTTTTCTGTCTGTTAGGTGATAGGAATCGAAATTAGAAGGTTCCAGAAACAGCAGCTCAAAACGTGTACTGGTTCAGAACTGTTGAGAATACAGCCTGAAATATTTAAGTCTCATATTGTTCAGTTGCCCGGTGTTCACCACATGTGAATGGATCTGTGCAGGCCAAACTAAAGTAGAAGTTATTTGGAGTAGAGACTAATAAATACAGCCTGTGAAGCATTGTAAACAAAGTTCCAACAGCAAGCAAAGCACCGACAATCACTGCAGAACCTTTGGTAACGCGGGAATGGCAGGTTGGGTCAAGTTCATAGTCGGCACACTGAATCAAGTACTGTTCTATTAAACAGATGTTAAGCGCCTGTGCATTACTGGAAGCAGGGGGGTAATGATTACAGCTAGAGGGGCTTGTGCAGAACAATATTATTTCACAAATACTTATGGGAGAGTGAAAAACATTATCATAACCCACCCCATGGACCTAGCCCCATTTCAAAGATAATGAGTAATTTCAATTTCAGATCTGGTACACAGACTCACGCCAATGGGTTTAGGAAGCCAATACACCCTCTTATGGAAATCAGTGTGTGCGTCAGCTTAGTCCCAGACTCCCAAAAGAACACCAACTAAAAGACTCTGAAAGGGCAGTTATAACCAGAGGAGCATTTCTACAGTTTGCAATCAAATGCATCTTGAATAGGCCAATGGAGGTTTCCATCAAGAGATAGATATATATATATATATATAATTGGTCCGTGAAGTATTTCCTGAAATTTACAATGCTGAGTTCATTAGCAGGATATTTAGCTTCCCTGGACAAATAAAATAGTTAAAGAAAGCATTTAGTCTTTCTTTCAGTGATGATATAAAGCACTTTCACAATAACAGCGCTGCTCTTTCAACATTAATTGCAAAAAGAACAACAAATGGACGGAATGCGGAACAATGTCAAACATTCACCCCCAGTACAGAGATCTTGGCCTAAATCCATCATTTTTCCGTCCACCATGCCGTTCCTGTTTGGACCCAGCCATATGCAAATCAGTCTTGACCCTGCTCCCCATGGGAACAGTCCAGCCCTAAACTGCCAGGCCAGGTACTCCCTGGACCGGAAACAAGCATCCTGGGACCGGTTTCGGGGTATCGCCCTTCATCAGTCAGGCTAGCTTGACTCCAGTGGCATGGTGAGCACGGGACCCACATCTGGGCATACCCGTCCCACTCTGGGTGACAACTGGGGTGGAAAGGTGCGCAAAAGAACGATGGATTTAACCCAGATCTCTCAACTGGGGGTGAATATTTGATTTGTTCAGCATTCCGTCCATCAATTCTTTGTACTGCACTTTGAACATTAATTAGCACACCTGAAAAGCTCTCCCCTGCTGGCCCAGCATTGTTGGAAGCATCTACCAATGAATCCTGCCCAGTGTGTGAAATACACTATAAATGCAGAACCCTTTCAGCAAAAAGTTACTGTCCCACACTGAACTTTATTTTCTTTCTTTATATATTTCTTGTTAAACTTGTTCTATAGTGTCAATGTGCTACAAAAGAAAAGCTCAATTTAGAATGTATGTTTTTAATTTCCTTACAATGAGCTTTGCATTTAAAATCTGATTTGTAATAACACACATTGCTGCATGACACACATTTACAATATCACCATATTATCCCCAACAAAAACACAGGTTTCTCAAAACATTGACACATATCTGCAGTCTCAAGCAAGCAATGAATAGTAAACAGGTGATGCTTAAATGCACCCAATCTAATTAAAGAGTACTAAAACAATTAATAAATCGTGTAATATAAAATACATATAATGAGTAACAGATATAACAGAGTTCTATGTTGCCATCTCTGTGTTTAAGTGACATTTATAAACCACCTGGCCTTCGGCCTTGTGGTTTGTAAATGTCCCTACCATATCACAGTTCCCCATCATATATTCTCTCTATACCTCTATCACCCCCTGCACCCCCTCAAACATACTCGTATCGTCTCATCTTTACTACACAAAGAACCCAGTGCCCACTTAAACAAACCCTGCTTCCCAAGGCCATGCCGAGTGTAACACCCCCTGGCTTCCACTTCTGCTGCCTACGAAATGCAGGGGCGGCCGAGAATGCCACTTACTTTGGAGGCCCAGGGCTGCAGGCAGTTGGCGTAACAGCGCACGAGGAAAGCCATTTCCTTGGGAAGGGCTGGGAAGTTTCCTTTCTCGAAGAAAAGGCCTCTTGGGAGCTTTGCGTAAAATAAAATAAACAATTCCTTGGTACGGTTTTATCAATCGCGCAGCATGGCAGCGGCCGCTGCGCGCGGCAGGGTGGACCTTCCGGGGCTGGCTCCGGCCGCTGGCCACATCGCAGCGCCTCTTTGCTGCAGTGTTTTTCTCCCGGTGCTGCAGTGAAGCAGCACCCTGCCTCTATAGCACCATTCCAGGTGTGAACAGGTGAACGAGTGGCGGTGCCACCATGGCCCTGGCTGTGAGGGCAGGTCTGCACAGGGGGCCTTACAGTCTGCAGAGCCCGCTACCTACACGAACCGGCTGCACAGCAAAATTAGAGAACACTCTGAGAAAAGCAATTCCTCTCCCGTAACCGTGCAGGTGGTGCGTGCGGATCTCCTGAGCCACTTTCCCCAAACTTGGCATTGTACGCGGCAGCCGAGCACTGCCGGCAGGGAGGGGTCAGCGCCTTCTTCACATCCCTCTCGAGAAGGACTGGAAGCCTGGAGCCCGCCCTGCAGCTTCGTCTGGCACTCACGGGTCAACGCCGGGCACTGCCACAGCGGGCTCCGCATCCCACCCAAGTGCGCGCGCGGCGGGGCTGCAGCCGGGGCACGGGCTCACGTGCACGCGAGGACCGGTGCAAGAGTGAAACTGGAGCTGCAGGGGTCCTGCCGCTTCCTCCCATCCAGGCTGGCTGCTCGGCGGCTCCCCCAGGAGAGGCTGCATCGATTGGACGCTCCGCAGCAAGATGAAATATCTAATAAGGAGCCGAGAGGGAGGGGGCGCGGGAGCTAAAAGGATGACATCACCTGTGCAGAAAGCCTTTAGAACTGCATTAGATCAATTGGCTATCTGAGGATGCAGCCAGGGGAGGATCCGTACTGACCTCGCACAAACACAACATCACAACAGAGCAGCAACAACATCCGGGCACTGGTAACAGAATATAGCGTTTTCACAGTCCAGCCGGGAGGGCAAGCCGCCTCCGTGATGCTTACAAAAGTGTTCTGTCACAGAATCCGTGCTCTTTTCCTCATGTATGTGCAGGGATAACCACATCAGAATCCGGGCTCTTTTCCTCATGTGTGTGCAGGAATAAACACATCCTTCACATCTAATCAAATAAAATGCAGACATTCAACTTGCGTTTCAGCTGTCAAGGCTGGTGTACTATACACATTTTGCTGTAACTGGTTCCCTTCTTAATAGCAAACCACTAAGCCAAAATCCAAAATGTTCCTGCGCATTTCCTGCGTCTGAAGCTTTCGTTGGAAAAGCATGTGTAACTGGTGCATCTAGAATAATAGCACGTGCAACAGATCAGCGCTGTAAACCTCCGAAAGTAGCCGCGGGCCCGCACCTCGGACCCACCTGCAGGCCCCATCATGTGCTTCTTTCAGACCAGGTTGAATTCTCAGTACAGTAAGAACGCTAGACCACGCCACATCATCTCGATAGCCTTGGGTCGTACAGTGCTTATCGAAGTAATATTCACAGCATTTAACCCAGTATTAATCTGAATTCGAGGTGCGCCCAATTTCGGCAGGGACGGGCATTTATTTAAAGGGACACACACATTAAGGCATGCCCAAGATCACATAGTAAAGTGCATAAAATGGAGGCTGGCCATACCTTCAGTGGCTTTCCGTTGAGCCTGCTGATCTAAAATGCATAGATGGAAAAACTTAGTAAATCATGCGGCATTTTAACAAAGCAGCAAGTCTTCCACTTAGGTTTTTATGCGTGTTATATCACAACTGTCAAAAGTGAAACCTGTTTATTCACCACCCAATGAAACTTACTTCAGGAGTGTGCGTACTGAGTGTTCTCAGACACTCGATCCTAGAAACCCAGAGAGGCGTGACCAACACACACCCAGCATTGAAAAGGGAGATACCTACCTACCTACCTACCCACCCACCCACCCACCCACCCATCCATCCATATATATATAGATAGACTTATATAGAGAAAGTAAGTCTGTGTGAGAGAAACAGTGTGAGAGAGAGATAATGGGCATGTGTCTGTGTGTGTGAGAGAGAGAGATGTGTGTACAAATTAAAAACCACGTAGAAAACTGCAACACGAAGACACAAAATAGTAAACTTGTAAGTTACTTGCAGGATTTTTCTTCTTTCCGAACCCTTGAGAACTTGTAAAGGAAACCAAATAATGCATCGTGTAGGTATTCCTTGTTTTCAGTTAAAAAACGTTTCACAGATAAAATATTTTTTACTTTAAAGTGAATAGAGTATTCTTTATCAAACAAATTACAGTTTTCTTTTGGTCAGGGGAATCATACGGTGGCAGGCTGCTAGAATGTTTTGCTACGCTACTTTCCTACAGTGGAACAACACAGCAGCTGGAGGAGCCCCGGCTGTGACACGATGCCCGTGCGAGTGTCTCATGTATTCTCCTCAGCTCTGGCGCTCGCATAAGCGGTTCCCGCCCTGCGCTTGCACCCGGCAAGCTGCTGCAGTGTGCACGGAGCACAGCCTGCCGGAGAAACTTGTCGAGAGCGCGACATGTTAAAACTATATAAACACAAGCACTAGAATAGGAACACCGTCTATTCCTATCGAGCTTTCGCCCTTTAGTAAGGGTGACATCATCCTGCTCTCCTCCTAGACAATCAGATCTTAGCAACGGTGCGGCAGCTCCCGGGGGGACCTCTCTGAGAGACCCCGAGAGTAAACCCGCCAGCAGGAGACTGCAGGAAGCGAGGAGCTGCCCTCCTTGTGGACGGGAGCTCCCTTCAGCCAGCCCCGGACCCCGTGCCCAACGCCGGCAGCATCCTGATGCCGGGCCGACGGAGGAGAGCGCAGCACCGCCAGACCGGGAGGGGCTGGCTGCTGCCTTACAGGACCAGAGCTGGGGAAACACGCGTCTGCTGTAGCAGGAATATCTTTCAGACCCTGAGAGATAGCAAGGGTCAGAAGGATGCAGGCAAGGTGAGAGGAAGCCTCCCCCCCGCCTGTCACTAAGCATCAACCCCACCCGCAGCGTTAACACACATGGCACGTGGACGCCGACAGTCCTGTGGGACCATCCATCAAGCTCACATAACACAACCGATGCTTGATGGAAAGCTGGTATTTTATACACCGCCAACATGCACTTTATTCGGCTCAATATTTCCAGCCATTAAACAGCGCAAAGAATGTATCAGTCATCACACACATACGTCATCAATAATATCCACATATTAAGCCTATTATCTTCACTGGCGCCAGACTTGCACACTGACAAAGCAAATAAGTCTCGCCTTTGGATCCTACTGGCTGTGCCAATGCTCTCTGACCATGCAGTACAACATGGCCAAAAGAAACAAGCATTGGCATAGCCAATAGGTCTCGCCTTTGGGACCTTATGTGTTTAGCCATGCAACAGTTGATGTTGTTGCACCAAGGATATTGTGCTGGATAACTAAACACTTATAAGGTCCCAAAGGCGAGACCTATTGGCTATGCCAATGCTTGTTTTATGTTCCCATGGCGTTGCCCTGAAAATGGGCACCACATTGGGAACACAAAAACAGTTCCTGCACGGTATGGACTGTACAGTGCATGCCGTGCAGAAACTGTGGAGCATGCACACTGTGGGGCCCATGTTGTGCCCCACTGCATGCACCCCAGGGTGCAGAGGAACCAGGGGGCCCTTTGTTTCCTCTCCGCCACAGTTTTCATGAAGAAGGAACCATCATGAAAACTGTGGTGGAGAGGAAACTTGTAATATGCTTGGCAGGACCGCAGTGGTCCCGCCAAGCATATTGCAGCCTGCTGACCACCGCAACACTGTCAGGGAACAGCAGTCCTCGGGTGGCTATGGCGACGTTCCCTGGCGGCTATGGCGAGGCAATGGCGGTCTGACCGCCCTAATTGTAATAGGGTGGTCTGATGACGGCCACCACTGCGCCCCCACAAGTCTGGCGGTCCATGGCCCGCCAAAGTCGTAATAGAGCCCTAACTTGGACCTAGACTTGAGCCAGGGAAAAATAATATTCTGTCTAGGTGCAAGAAGCTCATAAGAATCCACCAGCTGGCTCTACACCCTCCAAATGCAACATTCAAAAGAAACATCGTAGACTAGTTCAGGCATGATTATCGCACTTGCGCTCCTTGAATCACCCCTTGAAACAAAGCAGACCTTGTCTGTAGAGAAGTACAGTGTCCCTCGTAAGAGTGACATGAAGATCCTAGTATGTGATGGGTAACACACCACAGTTAACCAGGTTCATGCAGAGGGTCACAAAAAAACAAACTGTCTCTGTGACTCACCACACACAAAATCTAAAACACCACAATCACACTGGATAGGTCTGTTAAGTTGCATGTGCCATTTTCTTTGTAGCACCGCCGTGGACATAACCGAGACAGAAAACCTACGTCCTAGTAGTACCTTTGTTTTTCCTAACAAATTGTATTGGGTCTTTTGCAACAACAGAGCCGGAGTGGCCCACATACATGTATAGGACTTTGCAGGATAAGACCCCATAAATAATCAAAACACGAAAATATGCATAGAGTATATCAAGGCTTTAAGTGGGATGAAAAAACTGGGGTGTCTCTCAAAGGGGCGCAGCCAATGTAATTAAGGGCGTGGTTTAAAAACACAATGAGCTAAAAAAAAAAAAAAAACTGTGCCTAGCATAGTGGTCCGCCCAACCGGTATTTTGCTGCTTCTGTCATTGCATCTAGATATAGAAAACAACAAGTAATATTACACCTACAAGAAGTCAGGACTATTGGCTTTGTCAATGGTTGTTAGTTGCACATGATAAAAAAGCAACAACTACGGCTTCTTTGTTTATAACATTGATAATGCTTCAGTTCTGACATGATGAGACTATGACACAACTATAACAAATCTCTTTGAAGTTACCTCAAAGGCAGTGAAGAGTGGTACTGCTGCCAAGTTAAGATATTTTTTCACCCTGAGGATAAGGGCAAAAATGGAGAGCAAGATAGAGACCTGTCTCAGCACTTGCTTTTAGAACTGCCGGTGCCGAGCACCAGGAGGACCCGGTCCACTTAAAGCCCTGGTGTATCCCTAGCCACCCCACCCACCTCACCCCCTCCCACCATAGATAATTGACAGTAATTCTAGTCGATTGCTCCTAGGAGTACCTTTCGCAAAACACCCCACAAAAGGGACTAATTTATGTTCCCTAAAGTGCGAAGATGCGGAGTAACTGGAAACCATGTGCAGATTTTGGGACGTTTCACAACCCTTCTGTGTACTGACAGGAAACACTCTACTGTAGCACACGATGGATCCTGAGGCCGGGACTTTGTGCCATTAGAGAGGGAGTTGCAGCAAGTGAGAGCGAAAGTAGAGATTGGATAGATACCATGAGACAACTCGAGACGGCATGAAACAGAGTACATGGGTAACTAAATAACACGTAAAAACGAATACTTACGAACATCATACATGCCACACTCAATCCAGGCCCTTTTCACACACAAATGAGCAAAGTAAACTGTTATAAAAGCAACGCCTCTTCCAAACAAGCGCTGAAACACAAGCGCGGCCCCGCGGCCGTGAAAGTTAAGCGAGAGCAGGAGGTGAGCCCGCGAGTGGTGAGCAGTCTGCTCATTTTCAAGCACTGCACTCGTGCTTGTGGCGTGCCGCTGCTCGCTCCCGCAAGGTGGATGCTGCCACAAGCACGAGTGTGTGCTTGAAAATGAGCAGAGCGACGGCTAAAGGCCCTCCTATGCAGCGCATGCAGCGCATGCGCGCTGCGTATGCGAGACCTAAAAAGCTACAGATAAAAGCAAACGAAGCGGCCGCAGTAGCTGCATAATTTTGGAGGCGCCCTTATTCTTTATGACATGCGCACGCAAGCACCATAACGCATGATGCGGAGAACATTTTATTTACCACTCCTAGATAGATCTGTAAGTTAAAAAAATTAAATAAAAGTAGCGTGAAAGTACTTCTTTAAGGCATAGAGGCCTGCAGGAATTTGCTGCCTGTTACTATCCCAAAAATTATATGTATTTTTTTGTTTTTAAAGACCGCAGGGCGGTGTGTGGGGCGGATACAAAGAGACCTAGAACGCACAGGCACACACACTCTCATAGTTTGCTTTAGCTAAAAGAAGCTCCCTAAAAGTGAGCAGTGGAAGAATACCCTGCTAAGTCACAGGATGGTAAAGAGACTATGCTACAGAGAATGAACAAACACAAGATGGAAGAAGATGGACAAGGAAAGCCACAAAATAAGAAGGAAGAGAGTGACAAAATAAACCAATGGTAATCAATGGGTGGGATGTAAATCTACTAGAAGTTCTTGGTAAACCCACAAAAGACTTCTTTCAAGCAGACAGCTTGCGCTGCTTGGTAGGCCAGACCTAAACAGCAGAGCCTGCTCCCATATTCCCACTCCCTTTTATACAATGGCAGTGCCCGTCTTGGAGGATAGAACATGCTAAAATATGCTTTTCCAACTAGCCCTCACCCAAAGTTTAAAATGTTCAGCAGTGTCATATAGTCTGCACAGAAGGGCAATGCTCGCTCTAGAACTAGCATTGGAGCCGTGAAAACGTGTGCTCACTATGCAATGATTGGTCCCTCCATGACGATGGTCTTTACAAGAATCCACACTCAAAGATCTGCACCACCAGAACGCCACACAACTCAAGTAACAATTCTTTAAAAAGTGAAGAGGCTGAAATGGACCCACACAAAGGCAAACACTCCACTAGAATGAACATCCTACTGAAAAAAACAACAGTCACTCCAAGACCCCTCTGTGCCAGGGCCCATCGCGGTCGAGGTGTGTCTTGGGCACAGGAAGAGAGGAAGACTTCAGGCAAAATTACTGGGGAAAGTTGTATTAATGCACCTTCTAGAGAGGAGCGGTCTGAATCTAAAGCACACCAACAGCGATGCAACTCCGAAGTATGACAATAATACGAGACTGAAGATCCTAGGAACCTAGGGATTGACATTTAAGTGACCCTTACATTAAGAGGACAGGTCCCAGGTTCTTTCAGGGACAGCATAAACTACGAGTAGACCTGCATGCTCCGTGAGTATTCTACTGGAATCCATATGGAAAGATCCCCAATCTCCAGGTATTCAGGGAGCAGAGGAAGCGAGAGTGTAGGCAGGCACAGGGCACAGCAGTTTGGCAAGCTTCAGCTACCATATGGAGCCAATGGCAGCTTGTCTACTACTGCCTAACTTTGGATTCTCGCCAGCGATTGGTTACTGTTCACCAGACAGCAGGCACAGGGGCTTTAAATGGCAGCGCACACCTTTATCAAAACGAGGTGCACATCTGTAACTGGGTAAAATTCGAGGCCGGCTTAGCTTGCAGATTTCCTAGGCTCCAACTGCTGCACTATGAGATAAGGAAAGGCAGTGCAACCACTCAAGAGACCCAGGTTCACCAAAGTACTGGTGGGGACATGACTTGGTACTATGAGCTACACCGTTGCTGGATGCCTTACACAGCTCTAGGTGTGCCCCCACTCTTAGGTTCCATTTCCAAATGTAAAGAATTGGCAATGACCATATTCCCCCCAGTTGACAGAGCTGTGTATAAACCACCCAATTATTAATTTTCAAACCGCAAAGAAAGCAGCTCAGAGTAGCTAAACTCAACCAGGAGAGCAGCAAATGTGCTAATATAACACTATCGTGCTACGCAAACAAATGATGGACGGAGTGCTGAATGAATCATACATTCACCCCCAGTCAAGAGATCTGGGTTAAATCCATCGTTCTTTTGCTTCACCACGCCACCCCAGTTTAGACCCAGCCATATGCAAATCAGTCTTGACCCTGTGCCTCATGGGAACAGTCCAGACCGAACTGCCAAGCCAGGTCCTCACTGGACCGGAAACAAGCATCCTGGGCAGTTCGGGCTGGACTGTTCCCATTGGGCGCAGGGTCAATACTGATTTGCATACAGCTGGGTCCAAACTGGAATGGCATGGTGAGCAAAAACAATGGATTTAGGCCCAGATCTCTGTACTGGGGTGTATGTATGACATTGTTCTGCATTCTGTCCATCAATTGTTCTTTTTGCATTTGTCACCCCGAGTGCGACGGGTATGCCCAGACGTGGGTCCCGTGCTCTCCATGCCACTGGAGTCAAGCTATCCTGGCTGATGAGGGCTGAAAGCCCGAAACCGGTCCTAGGATGCTTTTTTTCCAGTCCAGGGCGGACCTGGCCTGGCAGTTCGGGCTGGACTGTTCCCATTGGGCGCAGGGTCAATACTGATTTGCATATGGCTGGGTCCAAACTGGAATGGCACGGTGAGCAAAGAAACTATGGATTTAGGCCCAGATCTCTGTACTGGGGTGAATGTATGACATTGTTCTGCATTCTGTCCATCAATTGTTCTTTTGGCATTTGTCACCCCGAGTGGGATGGGTATGCCCAGACGTGGGTCCCGTGCTCTCCATGCCACTGGAGTCGAGCTATCCTGGCTGATGAGGTCTGAAAGCCCGAAACCGGTCCAAGGATGCTTGTTTCCAGTCCAGGGAGGATCTATGCTGGCAGTTCGGGCTGGACTGTTCCCATTGGGCGCAGGGTCAATACTGGTTTGCATATGGCTGGGTCCAAACTGGAATGGCATGGTGAGCAAAAAAACGATGAATTTAGGCCCAGATCTCTGTATTGGGGTGAATGTATGACATTGTTCTGCATTCTGTCCATCAATTGTTCTTTTTGCAATACAACACTATCGAGCATTCACTTGAAGGCAATGGCTCTATTTTCTACTGAAGGCAGACGTAAAAAAAGTAGCTAAACATGTTTTAACACGCAGAACCTGAAATGAAAAATGAAAAGCAAGCTAACCTATTTCGAATTCACATGGGTTTATGCCACATAAGGGGTAGTTCGAACTTTAAATGCCATCATTTTAAAACTAATGAGACATACCCTTAGAAGGCATATTTAAAAAGGGCATTTTTAATCAAGACATGTTTGAACATTTTTCATTTAAACGTACATTTCCATATGAAATAGCTCCTTACGGAGGATAGTAACTACAAAATACATTTCGGAGTAGCATTTGAGAACGACAGAGACCTCTACATTGCTCTTGTAAACAGAAAAACAGCATTTCCAATTAGAAAAGAAGAAAGGCACTTCCTTCGTTTGCCAGTCCTCTGCCTCCCAACCAGCCCAACAACAGCCCAATTACTTTACTGGTTCAACTTTAGAATTAGAAAACCTATATATTGCGTACCATTTAATGAGATAAAAGCCATCCAACGAGACTGGTACAAATTGACACTCGTAGACATCTAAATGCATGTTTCAGAGAGTTCCCAGTGGTATCAATACGAAAAGAGATTACGTGCCTTTAGTCTAGGTGGACAAGTAAGCGATGGGAAGCCCTCAGACACGCCACAAAAGTTCCCCACCCGGCCTCGAAGTCCGTAGCGTACATCTTTATGTACTCCAGACCAAGGAATAGGTGTAGCTGCCATTTGTGATCCGCTAGGCGTCTCCTGATGAGTTTGTTCACCCTGGTGTTTAGAGATCCGCCAGATGGTGTACAATCAGGGAGCTGTCCTAATGATTCACCCAGGTCCAGAGGCACTGGCCCTCCTGGCACAGAGCCAAGGATCCCATCCCGCCCTGCTTGTTGCAATACTATATGGTGGTAGCGTTTTCCATTAGGACCTGAACCAACTTCCCCTTGATGGTTGACAGGAAGTCTTTCAATGCCAGGCAAATGGTCCACAACTTCAGCTAACTAACGTGGGGGGGGAGCAGGGGGGGAATCTCTGTTGGATACCAGAGTCCTTAAATCTCAACCTCTCCCAGATGACCTCCCCAACCCAGCAGTGGCACGTCCATCACCACCATCAGCTCTGAGTGGGTTAGGCAGAAAGGCTTACCCCTGGTCTAACTGCAGCCAAGCACCCCCACTGCAGATCTCTTGCAGTATCCTCTAAATCATGGATGGAATGTGACAGATTCCCTTGGTTCTGGGCAGACGAAGAATTCAGAGCTCATTACAGAGCCCGCATGTGCCATCAGGCATGGTCAGTGAGCAGGATGCAGGAGCCCAGCAGGCTAAGAAGCTTCAGAGCCATCCCCACTAAGACCCAGGACCAAGGCTGCAACATCAGGATCCTAGCCTGAATGTCCTGGACTCGTTGACCTAGATGGAAGGCCCAAAAGTGAACCATATCCAGGAAGGCTACGATGGAAGGAAACCTCTGTGAAGGAGTCAGGTGCGACTTCGGCACCTTGATCAAGAACTCTAACCATGTAAGGATATTCACCATCGACCGAAGGTGGTCCACGACTGACTGTCGAGACTGCCTTCTATACCCAGTTATTGAGGTAGGGGAAGACTGATACTCCCAAACTTCGAAGCTACGCTGCCATTACCTTCATGAAGACCTAAGGGCTACTGCTGAGGCCAAAAGGGAGCATGACAAACTGAAAATGCTCAGGTCCACATCGAACCGCAGGTACTGTCTATGGATCTGCTGAACATGAATATGGAAATAGGTGTCTTGCGTGTCCAACGTCACTATCCAGTCTCCTGGTTCAAGGGCAAATGGATACTGGGCCAGTGTGAAAACCTTGAATTTCTCCTTCTGCAGGAAGAAATTGAGAGGTTGAAGATCTAAAATAGGACAAAGGTCTCTGCCCTTTTTTGGCACAAGGAAATATCAGGAGTAACACCCAGTTCTGATCTACAAGGCCGGAAACTCTCTATGGCTCCTTTTTTCAAAAGAACCTGAACTTTTTGCAGCAATGGATAGACAGGAATGGAAAAGCATAGCCTCATTGAACTATCTGTAGGGCCCTCCAGTCAGATGTTACGGCATACCACCCATGAAGAAAATCACCGATCCTGCCTCCCATGGGGTGGTATTGTGCCAATGAGGGCAAACTATAGTGCCTCGGAGGCTGTTGCCAGTGTGGCTGAGGACTGGGAAGCTCTCTGTCCCTGTAGGCCTGCACATTCCTTGCTGGATCTCCTACCCCAACAGCACTGGGGTGCTTAAATATGGGGTTGGTGAGCCTTGACACTGTAGACAAAACCACTAGCAATGCCTCGAAAAGGGCAAAATTGTTGGGTGTACTGCCTTGTGGGCGTGGAGAAACAGAGGGAGCGTGCAGTGGCTCTACTCTCTTTGAAGCACTAGAGGGTGGAGTCAGCCTTCTCGTGCTGATCGTGGTTCTCATCCATGTGTGGTGCCAGAGCACCACCTTAGGAATGACTGTTCTGCCTAAACAGTTGGTGGTGTCCAGCCCTGACCATATGACGTACTTGGCTGCATCCTGGCCATCTTGAATAATATGTGCCAAATTGTCTTGAAATTCTTCTTGGATTGCTAATAAGATTTCAGCGACCAAGTCCCATAATGCAAGGGAGTACCTTTCAAACAAACAGCTAGCGTTAACTGACCTGTGGGTGAGGCTAGCATAAGAAATCATCCTTTTAATAAATGCTTAATTTCCTTTTGATTCTCTCTGGAAGGGTAGCTTGAAAAGAATAGGAACCCTGCTAGTCGATGCCTGTACTACCAAGCTCTCAGGAGTGGGGTGCTGGCTCAGGAAGGCAGTGTCGGCCGGAGCGGGTCTGTGACCCAGGTGCCACCTGTCTGTTTACAGGTGGGCAGGAGCAGGGTTTATCTCAAATGCCTATGAGGGTGTCAGGGAGGGCATCGTTGAACGGCAGTAGAGGTTCAGAGGAGGACTGTCCGGATTGTAACACTTCTGTGGCAACATTGGTTTTTACCTCAACAGAAGTCAACTGCAAATTTATGGTTTCAGTTACCCATCTAATGACCATGGCAAATGAAGCAGACTCTTCCACGGAAGGGCCAGGAGGAGAAACAAACCCCATGTCAGGGCACATGTCAAGAGATTGGGACTCTTATGTCCAGATAAAAATTATCATCCCCCTAATAGTGAGGAGAATTCGCCTCCACCATCATCACACATCACCAAAAGCTGGTTGGTTCTGGTCAAAGTCCGATCCGAATAGTTGTTGGAGTTCTGGGGGTCTTTTCAGAGTTAGAGTGTATGGGAGATGGGCGTAAATGGGAGCTGAGCGTGTTGGGACTGTGTCAGAAGGCAGTTTCGGCGAAGGTTAAGTCAGATGCGGTTCGGAGTCTGACAGGTCAATGGATCGACCTCCTCCTCAGTTGTCGACACAATAGAAACCAGTGTGGATCTTGGTGCCGGACGTAGAGTCGGTTCTGAAGTTGGAGCTAGAACTTTAGCAGGTTCAGAAGGCACAGACAGTGCCATGGGCAGACCTGCCATTGGCAACCTTACTAGCAGCCTCTGCTGATTCATGGAGCCCGAAACCACGCCAGAGGGAGCTGGTAAGGTGCGGAAGATGTGTAGCATGTTCTCCATCAATGCCACAATCTGCTGTGGCATCACAGACAGTCACAGGAATTTATGGGGTGCATAGAGATCAGCTGCGGAATAGGCTCCTCGGGGACTGAAGCTAGACCGTGGGGCACCTTGACGTCCTCTCAACTTCTCAGTGGAGAGTTGTGAGGCTAGTACCAGGCCCGCTTGGTTTTCCTCTGCTTCTGTTTTGATTTGGACTTACTCAAAGATTTGGACCGCGGAGATGACCTGTCACAGAACCAGCCCCAAGAGCAGAAAGGGGTCTGTGTCCTTGGCTTCGAGTGGGCACAACCCTTATGCCGCTACCTGCGGTGCTTGGGGACATACAGCTATGCGTTCTCAGATCACTTTCAGGTGCATCAGAGCACACTCCTCGCATGACTTGGAGTAACGGCCAGAGCCCAAACACCACAGACACACCTTGTGGGGATCTGTCACTGACATTTGGTTTAAGGCTTAAATTGGTACTATAGCTAAACAAAGAGAGAGAAAGGAACTTCTTTGTCTCCACTCTTATTCCCCAGGAATATATAATAAACAACCAAAGAGTGAGGCCAAGGTATCAAGGGCTATAAACAGGGATCACTCATGTTTTTATAAAGGGTCCTCACTCACCCACCTAGTTGGTGACATGCTTCATCATAGGACCCCCACCAGAGAGGCCGAATGCCTCTCCAGTGTGCTTCAACGCCTGATTACAGCGGAGCAGGATTTTTGAGTGTTGAGTGCAAGTGATGGTGCAAAAAGTGATGTTAAAATAATCTTTACTACTCCTAAAAAAATTTAATAGTAGGGTAGTAAGACTAGGTTAAAAAGTGTGTAATGGACGTTATGACTGAATAAATTGATCAGCCATATCCAGAATTAAAACATTAGGTCGACATGTTTCAGCCTCTGTATGCCAATTGCGAGGCTTTCCTCAGGACCAGGGACCATGGCGGTATGCACTCTCTAAGGTGCACCCTAACCTATGGCCACGTAGAGAACCGGATTACTCACGGTTCAGAAAAAACAAACACGCCTCCAGCTCTTCTGAATGCGTAATTAAATCTGTGAAAAGAAAAGGACATTGAAAAGCACATACACAGGACATGACAAATACACATATTTTGCCCGGTGCTTAGTCCCAGAATTCAAGCGATCCTCTGTAATCGCCTGCCCTTCAAAAGTGACTACTTAAATTGCTCCCGTCACATGAAATAAAATCAACAGTGGCGAGTGCGTCTACAAAGTGATTCTTGTTAAACTATCCATTCGGATAGCTAGGTGCAATTACGCAATACCAGCAGTAGATAAAATATATGAAGTATACCAGTTCACTACTTCTGATTCTATGCGCAAAACTGCTTTACCGTCACAAAGTATAAATTCTATGTCCGGTTTTCTATATGACTAATTGCCAACTCCGCAATGCCTTAGAAAGATGCCTAAGAAAACATGGTGGAACTACCTTGTTAAGTAAGAAAAGGCTATGTGTTCAAATCTTCTCTAGTTGCAACAACTGAGAATGACAGTCAAGGAGATGTAAAGCTTACGTTTCGATATGAAGTTATATTACAGCATGGGTCCTGGCAGGGGGCGGTGACAAGCCGTCACTCGCTGGCAGGTGAGAAACAAAAAGACGAGGGTCATTACGATTTTATATTAGGGAGAAAAACCCAGTGTTGACCGAATCGTCCTGTGTCACTTACTGCCTCAAAGTCAGCCGCCCGCGTTGCCTAGGTCGTGCCCGTCTACAGGACCCGAAAACTGCAAATAATCCTCCATGAAGAAAATATAACAGGAAGTACCGCCGCTGTCTCTAGGGCGGTGCTCAGCTCGCGGAATGACGTCAACGTGCACGCGCGTCATTCACGTCAAGTGAGTAGACCGCTGACCCAGTTACAAGCGTACTGGCTTCCCGGTGAGGATTTGCGCATGCGTACAAGCAGTAATGTCGAGAAAGAATGAATACTGTCTAAACTTACTTGTTGCATGACACCGGTGCCCAACATAATGTTTATATGGCACCATGATAAAATGTATGTACCCTATGGATGATAGATCACGGCCTCCAGATTATAAAGGAACAGCATAGAAAGCCTGCTTCCGTGATTGAAATTAAACTCAACTACAGAAGTTAATGAAAACTGGGGGATAAGCAACGTCCGTGTAGGCCATACCACAATGAAGAGAGCAATGTCTCCTAATTCAAGAGCACAAAAAAAAAAAAAAAAGGGGGGCGGCTACAGCATTTAAAAAGTCTACCTAACAAGAAGCCTTTTCTTACTTAACAAGGTAGTTCCACCATGTTTTCTTAGGCATCTTTCTAAGGCATTGCGGAGTTGGCAATTAGTCATATAGAAAACCGGACATAGAATTTATACTTTGTGACGGTAAAGCAGTTTTGCGCATAGAATCAGAAGTAGTGAACTGGTATACTTCATATATTTTATCTACTGCTGGTATTGCGTAATTGCACCTAGCTATCCGAATGGATAGTTTAACAAGAATCACTTTGTAGACGCACTCGCCACTGTTGATTTTATTTCATGTGACGGGAGCAATTTAAGTAGTCACTTTTGAAGGGCAGGCGATTACAGAGGATCGCTTGAATTCTGGGACTAAGCACCGGGCAAAATATGTGTATTTGTCATGTCCTGTGTATGTGCTTTTCAATGTCCTTTTCTTTTCACAGATTTAATTACGCATTCAGAAGAGCTGGAGGCGTGTTTGTTTTTCTGAACCGTGAGTAATCCGGTTCTCTACGTGGCCATAGGTTAGGGTGCACCTTAGAGAGTGCATACCGCCATGGTCCCTGGTCCTGAGGAAAGCCTCGCAATTGGCACACAGAGGCTGAAACATGTCGACCTAATGTTTTAATTTTGGATATGGCTGATCAATTTATTCAGTCATAAGCGTCCATTACACACTTTTTAACCTAGTCTTACTACCCTACTATTAAAATTTTTAGGAGTAGTAAAGATTATTTTAACATCACTTTTTGCACCATCACTTGCACTCAACACTCAAAAATCCTGCTCCGCTGTAATCAGGCGTTGAAGCACACTGGAGAGGCATTCGGCCTCTCTGGTGGGGGTCCTATGATGAAGCATGTCACCAACTAGGTGGGTGAGTGAGGACCCTTTATAAAAACATGAGTGATCCCTGTTTATAGCCCTTGATACCTTGGCCTCACTCTTTGGTTGTTTATTTTAAATTGGTACTAGGCTTAAATCCTGTTGTTTTAGGAGGGGACATGTTCCCTTGCACACTGAAAATACATTTTGAAGATGAAAAGCTTGTCCACTGACGAGAAAAAGTTAGAAACCTGCTCTGGGTCCGCATACAAAGGCGCAGAAAGAAAGGAGCGGCTCGTGCATGGTCTACCCCTTCTAGCTTTCTAAACAGCGCAACCTCCTCAACTGCATCGCAGGTGCGACGGTGCTCCCATCCGGCCGCTTTATTAACAACTCCCCATCACACCCACTTGACAACAACACATATGCTTGGGAAGGATAGGAACGTAACATTTTTTAGGAGGTTCAAAACGCTTTTCATTTTCTTTGCTGCAATTATTATAATTAAGAGGGGATTGTTATTTTGTATTTGGAAAAAAGTGCTGCAAGAACAGATCTGCACAAGCAAAAAAAGCAACAAAATATATACCGAGAATGCATGCAATTTAAACGTCCCACCCTATCTCTTCCAGATGTGGCAGACAGGAACAATTCACACGGGGTCAAAATAAGGGCAGATCGGGAGAAATGTTTGAATAAAATAGCTTTGACAGAAGGAGGTCGAATGAGCAGTATGATAGAGAGGGTGAGTTTGAGGGTGAATGAAAGTAAGAGTGTATGGAAGGTTTATTTAAAACGGGTGGGGAGTTTGAGTCGTCCATTGGAGGGCAATAGCATGTCAGAGTAAACGGTTGAGTGTGAGGCAAGGGGCCAAAAATGTGGGAAGAAGAAATTGGGAGTAAGAAAGAAGGAGCCACATGAGGAAAAGTTAGTGTATTCATTAGTAATAAGATGCGACAGATGATGGTTTTGCGAGTTGCATGTGAGGAAAAGATAAAAACCGGGGAATGATTTATATGAACTGAGAGGTTCGTTTTGTTTAATGGCGTGCACTATGGTGGCAGAACTGGTTATGGAGTACAAATATAAGCTACATTTGAATGGAGCACTTAGATAAATTGCAAATCAATGTGTAAATACTACTGATGTTAGAGGTAGAACTATTTTTTAAATGTGATTGTTTTGTCATTCTAGTGACCCCTGATGAAGGGCACCAGCGGCCCGAAATGCATTGGGTTTTGAAATAAATAAACACTGTCTTGGACGAATTTGCGTCATTCATGTTTTTGCAAGAGGTTCGGATGGCCCAGCTGTAACATAAGAAAACGAGAAAATTGACATACCATTCCGCGTGTGGATGTAAACATTGTTGAAAACAAGTTGAATACAAGTGGTGTTACACTATGGATTAGAAGGAATACATTGATTAACTCGGAATAATTGTGTGACCACTAAGCTGGCAATATTCAGCAGTGCATTTGGTTGGAGCGCAAGATGCCCCAAATCATAAAAAGACAGGAACAATTGCCACTACATGGTAAACTAGGCCTCCCCTGCTACTGATATTTTCACAATCTGCATAGAAAAAAATAATAAACACGCTATATTCTTTCAGCGTGTCCCCCTACCTTAAACATTTTATGTAAATGTAGGACTAATTTCTCCACTAGTACAATGCAAACTGTGTAAACAGCAAGACCATGAAATGGCTAAAAAATAGTTGAGCCTAGAACAAAGCACTGATCGCTGTGCCAGTAATTTTGACAAACATAGTTTGATTTATCCGTCCAAAGATGTGTCAGACGTTGTCCGCGTGTATTTGAGAATGTTGATTCCAAGGGCGATGACAAAGGTTCAAATGTAATTTTAACATAAGAAAAGCCAGAGCTAGTCCTCAAGACGCAAATGAGCCTCAGAATCACTAAGATCGACTATCCGACTACAAGGGGAGGATACAAATCGTATTAATGCCTCAAAGCGCTAACCAGATATGCATCGAAGCTACTGACGGCCTCTTGTCTCCACAACCAGATGTTGCCTACTCCAGAGGCCTGCTGTCCCCACGCTGCACTGGACAGGATGATGCCCCGATTCAGATATGAAGGGAGATGGGGTACTTTTTCAATTCCATGGTAAACTAATTACGCCGAGGCCCCATTAGGGAAACAAGGGCTTTTCAGTATTGTAACACCAGGAACTCCGGCGCTTTAAGTCTTGCATCCGAATCCACAAGGCCCTGCTACCCCAGTTCACGGTCAGCATCTCTTTGATACTGGCAGCCGGAAATCAATTTTAACAGCAGCTTGCTAACACGGAGAGACAAAATACTGATGGGCCCTGTACGAGTCTAAGGGATATGAAAATATGAGCTAACCTTGGAGGGGGGGGGGGGGGGGGAGACTGGCACTGAAGGGTTGTCATCACAACTATGATGATGTAAGCTTCTAAATTTAGACTCAGCAGAGACGAACAAAGCAGCAGGTACCACAGACCTGGTTCTCCCAACACCCCTGAATCCGCCTGTGAACACATTGCCAGCTGTGATGTTACAAAAACATTTTTTACTCAGAAACAAACAGTCACTGGGCGAAGGAGCGCTTTCATACACACCCCCATGCAGTCTATTCGTAATAATCTTACAACAGCACACACAACACGTAAGGGGTTCTCACTTTGGTTTGCCTGTGAAAGATCACTTGCATATTATAGTGAGCAATATCCAGACTGCGACAAAAACTTCTGTTGAATAAATCGGCACACTTATTAATTAAATGGGACTAAAAATACACAGGGCTATCCTTGCAAAAAAAGTCACCTAGCTCAAGGCTATTTTTTAACCACCTCATTGAATCTCAAAACAATGGGCGATTACTCCTAAAATATCAAGCAATGATGTCACAGACTTTCAACAGGCTTAACTTTTCCACTTTAATTATCTTCATGGTGGCATCACGCTCTCCTCCGCAGGACATGGAGGGAATTACATCTTTTATGTTAGACCGGAGCCAGGGAGTGGCTCTGCCCATGTTTCGGTAAGAAGACAAGACGGTCACAATAATGACGCCAGGCTACATTAACAACATGCTCTAAAGACAGGGTCGATACGGCAGTACACTGTAGCACAACTTGATATTCCCTCCACTATACAGCCTATGAGCAGAGTACAACCAAATCCGCGGGCAGGCCTGCAAAGGTCGTAAAACAAGACTACGCTCGCCTACATGGATCCCAGAAATGGAAAAGTCTGTCGCTTCTACCTCTGCCTGACACCTGGCACAAATAGAACCCCTTGGAGGGAGTATGCTTGCCTGGTAACGTTCTCTCCCTACATGAATACATCATGCTGTGGACTACCACTGACCACAACGTATACAGCTACTTATGCATCACTTGAAGCATAACACATCAATTATATTAAATGATCTGAGATACAATGTAAGGCTATTAAACTGCAACTAAAGGGTGGAGAGCAATGTGGTAGGACGAAGAGCATTGTCCATGCCCTACTCGCAGCGAAAGGTCTCAAATCAATAGTTACCATTCAGGGTCAGCCATACGTCTACAACATTCGATACTGCAAGGGGGTGAAATTCGGTGGCTTAGGAGTGAACTCATTCAAATCAATAGAGCAAGATTATTTTTTGTTGGGGTTGAAAGCTTTTCTGGACGGATGATCTCACTGAAGGCTGTGGGAGAGCGAAAACGAGTTCAAGAAGGGCGACACCCTGCAAACGAGCGTGAGTTGAGAGCTGAGGATAGTTGTGCTGAGGATAGTTGTTCGGAAGCAAGTCTCTACTGAAAGGTAGTGAAAGTTCGGCCTCAAATGATTCAATCAGCTGGACTAAGAGGCCCTTCGAAACAAAACAAAAAAGAAAAGAAAAAAGGATGATTTCCCAAACCACTAGTACAAAGTTGAGGCTGCAAGATGGTGTCGAGAATCTGAACAGATCTTTAGAACTGCTCATGGGGAGAATTAAGTTTCACTATTATGTTTATGGCACTAATTTGTGCCTTCAGAAGAATATGCAAAAATATCAATGTAAAATGGCAGAAGAACTTCTGGGTAACGTGTGTTAATCATTCGATCTCTGCCCTAGGATTATTACAATGGCAATAGTGTTTGGCTTTTTTTTTCTATCTAAAGAAATTGTAAACCAGTCCTATCCCTTACTTGACCAAACCACACACCCCGGATCAGCACGACTGCAAGTTACTGACAATGCACAAAAGGATAAGATTTCTACATGGTGTAGAGTGACCCACATGTTCTCGTGGAGCATGCAGCTTAGAAGCTGCACACATACCTAGGCAAGTCTCACAAACAAACCAGCCTGAGGAAGGACCGATTTGGCGGCTACAAATGCCGGAGCTCCAGGGCTCCTCATCCACTTGACTCGGACATCACCAGAGATATCCGTGACACGTCCGTCTGGTTGGGCAACTTCAAAATTTCTACAGCTTGCGTCCCCTCTGCATTCTGCCTTGAGGCTCGCTGTCAGTATGATATGAGAAAATTGTGATGAATTATAAGAGAAGCCCTGAAGGTGTGTGGGGCGTGATGTGCCCTAAAGGTGGCAAATGTAATAAAAAGGTGTGGGCACCACTGTTGCGAAGCGGGGGCTGGGGTGTGGGTGAGATGGCGAGCCATGGGGTTAGAATGTGAGAGGATGAGCCCAGGATTTTGGGAGTGATGAACTCTTGTGGTAGGATGGGTGAAATAAAAAGCACTGGGGTAGGTATGACACAGAGACCTGTAGGGCTTAGATGAAAACATCTGTATTGAGGAGGGTTGAGAAGCCCAACTGATAGGAATTGAGAGGAGTCATGTGGGATGAGTGAGATGAGAAAAGAGTAAGATGGTGCCCTGGAATGTATAAGACACGGAGCAGCGCAGTGGTGAAGAGGATCTGGAATGGGATGTGGTGATGGAGCCCTGGGGTGGAAAAGATAAGCCGGCCTGGGGGTGTGGGTGATAATGCACCCTGGGTAGGAGCCAGGGTGTGGATAAGATGATACTGTGGTGTTCTACCTGTGTAAGCAATTTATTTTTATTCAAATCTGTATTACTGACCTCAGGAGGGCTGCAACTCTTTCCCTCTCTACATCGCGTCTAAAAACTAGGAAGCAGGCGAGTGCTCTTGTCTCATCTCCATATCAAAGAAAATGTAAAAATGAGTGGTAAGAGCGGCGTTAATGTTCCAACAAGATATGAGCAGGTGTTGCAAGGAAACAATGAAGATAGAAAGGGAAAAAGCACAATGAAAACACCTAATCCATACTAATACATCAAACTAGTTTGCATGAGGCAGGTGAGCTAATCTGTTTCTTGGGGAATGGCAGAGAGGTCGAAACTTGCCATGAGCAGCAAACATCCTTGCAGTGGCCTTGCACAACCAATTGCCCATCAAACGCAGCTATTTTTCAAGTTTTTGAAGCCCAGAGGAAGCAAAACTTACCTTCAGCGTTGTTGCTGATCATTTTCTAGACTGGGATTACAAAGGTAAGGAAGGAGTTACACAGTCCTTGATTAAGACAGAAGGGGAGATTAGGCAGTGCAGCAGGGCAAGAGGAAAGAACCAACTGTGGCTGAATTTACAGTCCCTTTCTCCCAAATGAGGGTGTGATCTGTCACAACGAGGAGACAATGAAACGTTGCCTTCACTCCCACAGAAAGCTAGGCAGACTGGATGACCTGCATATTCTATTGAGTTTAGTTTTTATGGATTGCTTGTTTAGGCTTCGAAAGTTTGGATGCATCAGGAAGGTGGGCAAGGAGGTGGTTTAGAAATCTGTTGGACTTAGCCCTTTTTGCAGGGTATCCCCAAACTTTTTGCTTCTTCCTCCTTTTTTTCCCTGACCTGCGTTTGTTGGTTTTAGGACTCGTGGCACTTTACCATTGATAATCAGTGCTAAAGTGAATATGCTCTCTGTGTAAATTGTTATCATGATTGGTTATCTATGATTGGCATATTTGATTTACTGGCAAGCCCCTAGTAAAGTGCACTGAGTGTGCCAGGGCCTATAAATCAAATGCTACTAGTGGGCTTGCAGCACTGATTGTGCCACCCACATGAGAAGCCCTTAAAAGGTAACTCAGACCTGCCACTGCAGTGTCTGTGCGCAGTTGTTAACTGCCATGTGGACTTGGCAAGTGCACCCACTTGCCAGGCCTTAACCTTCCCTTTTTCTACATGTAAGGCACCCCTATGGTAGGCACAAGGTGCCCCCTGGGCAGGGTGCAGTGTATGTGATAGGTAGGACATGTACTGGTGTGTGTGACATGTCCTGATAGTGAAATACTGCCAATTTCGTTTTTCATTATTGAAAGGTTATCTTGCCCCATAGGATAGAATGGGAGTTTATTTATAACATCTTATAAATATAACTTCCCATTGGGACAAGATAGAGAAATAAAGTTTAGGATCTCTGAACTCAGAATTTAGTAACATCTTTTAGTAAAGATGGTTTTTAAATTGTGTGTTTGAAAATGCCACTTTTAGAAAGTAGGCATTTTCATGTTTAACCATTCTGTGTGCCTCTGCCTGTTTGTGTATTGACCGTCTGGTTTTGAATGACAGGGGCTGGGGATGTGCATTCTCTCAGACGGTGTTAGAAATGGGATTTTTGGTAGGCTAGGGCATGTGCCAAAGCCAGGCAGAAACCACCACTCTAGTCAGGATAAGGGAGTTACACTCCTAAAATAACTCCTGCTCACCCCCTTGGTAGTTTGGCACGAGCAGTCAGGCTTATCTTAGAGGCAGTGTGTAAAGCATTTGCACTAAACCAACAGTAATACAGTGTAAGCACTACAAAAGGACACCACACCAGTTTAGAAAAATATCCAATATTTTTATATACTTAAGACAAGACCAAAAACGATAAAAATCCACAATACAGTACTTAAAAAATCTTCAGTTAGCAAAATAGGATTGAAAAACAGTTCCTTGATGTCGATAGCTCCGTCCGGGGCCATCACGGCGTTGTGAGCAAGCAAATCCAAACAGTTCTGGCTGACCGCGTCGTCGCGGGCCAGCTACGGTGTCGGGGAGACCCGCAAACAGTACCTTTTAGAAATGCAGGGCATCGGCGACCTCTCGTTGAGCTTCCGAAAGCACGGCGTCCGCAGGCGTCGGTCCCGGAGTACGGTGCAGGAGTCGTCGGGGCCCTCGAAGTCACACGCGTTGCAGATCGAACTCCTCTCTGTTGAAGTCAGGAGCGCTGGCGTCGGCAGGCGTCGGGTGCTGCGGTGCGAAGTGCAGCATGCGGTGCCCTCCGGTTGCGGTGCGAGCAGCGGCTCGGTGGCGGCGTCAGATGGCGTCGTCGGTGAGACCAGGGTCGCGGTGCAAAGTGACGGCGGTGCTCATCGCGGTGCTGGCAGGTCACGGTGCAAGCAGCGGCGGCGTCGTTGCTGAAGCGATGTCGTCAGCTGACGAACTGGAGTTGATGGCACCGGCGTCGGTAGGCCAAGGCTGCGGTGCGGGATGAGGGCGGTGCGTCGTGTAATTTTATGAGCGGTGCCCTCGACAACGGTGCAAGCAGCGGCGTCGATTTCGGCGTGGAGCGGTGTCGTCAGGGATACCAAGGCGTCGTCGTGAAGCGAGGCGGTGCGGAGCCCACAGGTCGCGGTGCAAGCAGCGGCTCGGTGGCGGCGTCAGCAGGCGTCATCGGTGAGACCAGGGTTGCGGTGCGGCGTTGCCCTCTGCGGTGCCTTTAGGACACAGAGACGGCAGCAGCATTGCAGACGGCGCCGGGTTGCTTTTTCTTCCATTGCAGCACAAAACACACAGTCCCCAGTGCTGAGGGCAGAAGTCTTTGCTGTTCCTGAGACTTCTTGAACAGGGGGCAAGCTCTACCTCAAGCCCTTGGAGAAACCCACAAAAGTAGATTGCAGAAAGTCCAGTCCAGTCCTTTCACTGCCCAAGACAGAAGCAGCCACTGTAGGCCAACACAGCAAAGTGGTAGTTCCTCCTCACAGCTTCTCCAGCTCTTCTTCTTGGCAATCTTCTTGGTCCAAAAGAGTTCTAAAGTTCAGGGGTCTGGGCCCCAATATTTATATCCCAAAATCCTTTGATCTCTTAGGCAGAGAGTGTCTGTGCCCAGCCAGAACCAGTTCTGCCTTCTCTGGTATGACTTCCTGGCAGGAGGTGGAGACGGCATTGTCAGAGGCAGACCAGGCCCTTTGCTGTGCAAGGAAATCTCCTCCCCCTTCCCCAATTGCAGCTCAGGTCTAATCAGCCCTTTCCTGACCCACCTAGACTATCTGGAGCCACTCCTGCTCCCCAGCCTTCTGTCATCCAAAACCCAGACAGGCAATCCACATTCCAGCAGAGGCACACGGGATGACTGAGCAAGAAAATACCTACTTTCTAAAAGTGGTATTTTCAAACGGAATGTAAAAATCACCTTCACTAAAAGATGCATCTTTAGATTCTGAGTTCAGGCATACTAAACTTTATTTTCCTACCTAGTTCCCAGGGCCAGCTATGTTTATAAGATGTTATAAACAAACTTCCCATTCTGTCCTATGGGGGAACAGGTAGCCTTGCAATAGTGAAAAACGAAATTGGCAGTAATTCACTATCAGGACATGCCACACACACCAGGGCATGTCCTACCTTTCACATACACTGCACCCTGCCCACAGGGGTACCTTGGGCCTACCTTAGGGGTGGCTGACATGTAAGAAAAGGGAAGGTTAGGGCCTGGCAAGTGGGTGTACTTGTCAAGTCGACATGGCAGTACCAAACTGCGCACAGGCTCTGCAATGGCAGGCCAGAGTCACATTTACGGGCTGTTTGTGTGGGTGGCACAATCCAGTGCTGCAGCCCACCAACAGCATTTGATTTACAGGCCCTGGCACACGCAGTGCACTTTACTAGGGACTGACACGTAAATCAAATAGGCCAATCATGGAAACACCAATCCATAACACATTTTACCACAGGAGCACTTGCAGTTTACCACTGATCAGCAGTGAGAAAAGTGCGCAGAAAACACTAAGCCAGCACAAACAGAGTCAAAACCGGGAGGTCAGAAAGCAAAAACTCTGGGGAAACACGCCAAAAGATGCCAAGTCTAACAGACGGCCACCGGGGTGGTGGGAGGGGAGGGGGCGTGGGTTGATGTGTGTCCTGCCTTTCCTGGATGAGTCAGAGCTGGGCTGAATAGTCCCTGGCTGAATTTAGAGTAGTGGGAGGGGATTTCCTTGCACCTGAATAGGGCCCGTCTCGCTTGCACAATGCTGTCTCCATTCCCTGTGGTCATACTGCACCAGTGAGGCCAGAACTGGTTTTGGACTGGGCTCAGAGACCCTTGCACAAAGAGAACAAAGACATTTTGGGGTAGAAGTATTAGACCTAAACCCCCTGAACGCTAGACTACTTCTGGAATCAAGAGGAACCTTTGCCAAGGAGAAGAGCTGGAGAAACTGAGGTGAAGTACTGCCCTTGCTGTGTGTCTGGGGTTGGCCTGCAGTTGCTGTTTCTGCCAAGGAAAGGAGAAGGACTTTGCTGTGTGCTGTGTCCCCTGCTTGAGGAAAGTCTCCAAGGGCTTGAGTAGAGCTTGCCTCCTGTTTTGAAGTCTGAGGAACACAAAGACTTCAACCCCAGGTACCCCTGAACTTCCTTGCTGGGAGTTCTGACCTGCCAGGAGTGCATGTGACTGTGTGGGGCCTCTGGAGGTTGTTTCTGCTGCTGGGAGCTGGAAAGCAACGCAACAACAAGAAAATCGCGCATTGCTCTTCTTGCAACAGTTTTTCCGAAGCAACGTCGTGGTGCGAGAATAATATCCCCGCACCGCCGCTGAAACCGACGCAGCGCCTGTCGCCGCTGCAAGAATCGATGCATCCAGGGATCGCGGCTGAAGAAACCGATGCAGCGCCGGCTCCACACCGCCGCATCCCCGATTTCCACGCATCATCCCTGTGCGGCAAGTTTTTCCCCGACGCATCACTCGCAGATCGGAGTCGTGTCAGAATAGACGCATCACTTCCCCCTACAGACCGGACCCGACGTACCGCTCCCGTGTCCAGCGGAACTGTTGCGTCGCATCCACCAAGGTCTCAGGAATCGACGCATCTTTGTTTTTCAACGCTTCCCATCGCTGCGGCTGTTTCGCTTGGTGAATTTTGTCGCTACGACAGGTACTTTGCAAGAAATCACTGCATATATAGTTTTCTATGGACTCAGTTGCTAAAACCTTTTGAAAGTCATTTTTCTTAATACTTGTATGTTGGATTTTTGTCGGTTTGGTCTTGTTAAGTTTAGATAAAGATACTTTCTTTTTCTAAACTGGTGTGGTGTCCATTTCTGGTGCTATCACTGTATTACTGTGTGTTTTGAGTGCAAATACTTTACACATTGCCTTTGGGATAAGCCTGTCTGCTCGTGCCAAGCTACCAAGGGGGTGAGCAGGGGTTATCTAGCGTGTGTATCCCCCTTACCTTGACTAGAAGCAAGGGTATCTATTTGGACAAAGGTACCTACCTCTGCCAACTAGAGACCCCCATTTCTAACATTGGTGGTCAGCGGTGAGGATTTGAACCTGTATTTGTACTTGACCCACAGTGATTGGTGTACATCACTAGTTTAGTGCAGACCACTACGCAATCACATACTGTTTTTTTTCTGTTTTCTGGTTTCCTCCTGGAAGTATTGTTGATACTGAGACTCTGGTTAGTTGTTGCACCTGTGAAGTCTTGACAAAATGGAAGTCAACTTTTGTCACCTGTATATCTACACAATGGAGGAGATAAAAGCTTTTTGCAAGGAGAGGAGGCTGCCTGTGGAGAGAGGGTCCACAAGGAGGGATCTTGAGGCACGCCTGAATACCTATGAGATCATACGTTTGGAAGCAACACTACCAGATGATTCTGAGGAGGAGGACTTCTCTGACAGTGAGGGAGAAACAGAGAAAAATGAGTGGCTTCTAGCTGTTGAGCAGAGGCTGAGAGAGTTCGACCGGGAACTCAAGAGGGTGGAGACCAAGAGGGCCTTAGCCCATGGAAAAGAAGGGTGTGTAGCTCAGGAAGTGAGCTTGGCTGGGCTGGAGGTGGAGTCCAGCTCCGATGGTAGCAACAAAAAGGTGTTATCTATTGCTGAGGGAGCAGTACACACACCCAGAGATGTGGCACCTGACTTGAAGGAGGGGGTGAACATACACCAGTGGGTTCAAGGATATGAGGTAACTCCAGTGGTGCGCAGAGTCCCTGATGTGGATTGGAAAACTGGCACAGGGGTTCATAGTCCTAGTGGTGGGCGGGACACTCTACTGACTCTAGATGAGAGGTGTAGGGAGAGGGGTTCCCCCATGGTAGAAGTCCTGGTGTGTGAGTGTGGAGACCACCCAGAAGAGTGTGGGTTGAGTGACAGTCAGACACTGTCTTGCCAATCTCAGGAGAGTGGTGTGGGGTACTTGCGCGAGGCACTGGATGGAGAGGCAAAGGATAGCTTGGTTAACACCTGTGTGATTCCATTGTTGGAGAGCATATTTTAAATCCCTGTTTTCCAGAGCTATGCCAACACCTGGTGGAGTGTGAGTTCTCTGACCCCATGGAGCTCGCACCGGAGGCAGACCTTGGATTCCAGAGTCTGAAGAAGCATCTGGGGGTGATCCTGAAGGAGGTGGCTCAGGTTTTCCCCAACCAAGTGAAGTGGGGGAGGGTTGTGGTAACCCAGATAGGTCTCAGAGTAGTGGGAGGGGTGTAGGGTCCCATGTCCTGTTTCAGAGGAGAAGGAGTGGGAGTGGGCTGTGTCCCTAGGTGCCCGCAACCCAGTCTCAAGGCCTGGTTGGTTCCATAAGGGAACACCAGGAGGGGGGCCTGGCCTGTACTGGGAAGCCATTCCCTGAGGGGGATCCCAAGGTGTCAGTTGAGCTGGGGGAGACTGCTGTAACCAGCGTCCCACCAGCTCTGGTGTCTGGCAGCACCTCTCCAGTTGGGAGGGTGCACGAGTCCAGAGAGAGGGGTGAGGGGGGGACGCAGTCCCCAGTGGAAGGACCAGTGGATCAGGGGTTACCAGCTCTAAGGTCAGAGCACCCCAGGACTGACCCTGGTGAGGCCACTTATGGCCTGGAGGGTCTTCATGCTCTGTCAGGTGGACAGGAAGCTGGAGACCTGCGCCAGGCAGACACTTGCACAACTCCAGGGGAGTGTGTTTCCCTTGGGGGGGGGGGTTGGCGTACTCCCCCGGAAGTCCTGGGTTGCCAGGCGCAGGTCCAGCCTAAGGGTGCAGGCCCTGGGTTGGAGGGCCAGGTTCAGGTTGTCCCCCCTGACCTGGGAGGAGGGGAGACTGCTAACAGTGCCCCTCCCGGCTTGTCTTCTGGGGGCATCGCTACAGGTGAGAGGGTGCAGAGTCCCAGGGAGGAGGACCGGGTGTGGGAGAGCCCACCCCAGTCCTGTGTCCAGCCTCAGGGTACAGACCCTGGGCTGGTGTACCAGTTGCAGGATAGAACCCCTGAACTGGTGAGCGAATTGTGCAGGATACCTGCCACAGGTGCCCTGACAATTCTGGGAGGGGGCACCGTTCCATGTGGGAGGGTGCAGAGCCCCAGGGAGAAGGACCGGGTGTGGGAAAGCCCACCCCATTCTCCTGTCCAGCCACCGGGTACAGACCCTGGGCTGGTGGGTCAGTGTCAGGATGTCATCCCCGACCTGACAGGAGGGAGAGTGGACAAAGAGTGCCAGGCACCTGGGGCTACTGCCCCCCACTCTCCGACGCCACAGAGGTTAGAGAGCCCTGAGAGGCATAAGGCCTGGGTCTCATCACTGACAGCTGTCAGTGGCCACTGTGGCTTGCTGTCCTGGTGGACAGAGTGGCCCCTGGGGGGGTGGGAGGGGGTGGACTGGGCCACACCACTGTGTTGGCCATGTGAGTGCCATCTGCCTGTTGGGACACATCTGTGAGCAAAGTAAGTTTAGGCGCTGCACAGATGGGGTCCACAGGTGAGGAGAAGGTTAGCATTGGTTAGCTTAGTGGACCATGAGAGTATTGATGGAGGGATCCAACTAGGTTCAGGAAGGCGTAGAACGGGAATAGACCCCTGCTGTTGCGGGCCAGGTTCCATGTTCTATCGCCCCAAGTATGGATTGGTCTACCCTGGCTGTAGGCTGGAAGGGAGTTGTGTTGGACTTGGCCCTTTTTGCAGGGTTATCCCCAAACTTTTTGCTTCTTCCTCCTATTTTTTCCTGACCTGTGTTTGTTGGTTTTAGGACTCTGGGCACTTTACCACTGCTAATCAGTGCTAAAGTGCATATGCTCTCTGTGTAAGTTGTTATCATGATTGGCATCTTTGATTTACTAGTAAGCCCCCAGTAAAGTGCACTGAAACCGACGCAGTGCCTGACGCCGCTGCAAGAATCAAAGCATCGAGGGATCACGGCTGAAGAAACCGACGCAGCTCCGCTCCACGCCGCCGCATCGTTCACCAACGCATCCCCGATTCCCACGCATCGTCCGTGTGCGGCAAGTTTTTTCCCGACGCATCACCCGCAGTTCGGAGTCGTCTCAGAATCGACGCATCGCTTCCCCCTACAGACTGGACCCGACGCACCGTTCCCGTGTCCAGCGGAACTGTCGCATCGCATCCACGAAGGTCTCATGAATCGACGCATCTCTTTGTTTTTCGACGCTTCCTTTCGCTGCGGCTGTTTGCGGATCAGGTACTTTGCAAGAAATGACGCATCCATAGTTTTCTATGGACTCAGTTGCTAAAACCTTTTGAAAGTCATTTTTCCTAATACTTGTATGTTGGACTATTGTCGTTTTGGTCTTGTTAAGTTTAGATAAAGACACTTTATTTTTCTAAACTGGTGTGGTGTCCATTTGTGGTGTTAGCACTGTATTACTGTGTGTTTTGAGTACAAATACTTTACACATTGCCTTTGGGCTAAGCCTGTCTGCTGGTGCCAAGCTACCAAGGGGGTGAGCAGGGGCTATCTAGAGTGTGTATCCCCCTTACCCTGACTAGAAGCAAGGGTCCCTATTTGGACAAAGGTACCTACCTCTGCCAACTAGAGACACCCATTTCTAACAAAATCGTATCGAGAAGGTTTGCTTTCAAGCTGCCAGCCTCACACTGGGTTAAGATTTCATCTTGAAAGCATGAAATGCTGGTACAAGCAACGTTGTTAATCACCTTCCCCTAGAGATCCTGTCTTTAAGGGCTAAGATTTTAGTTGTGCATGCTGCATTGTAGTGACTGTGGCTTTGCAACTTGGTGGCAACTTAGCATCACATAAAAGCAGCCTTCTTGGAATGATTTTGCTAAGCAGAAATGTATTTCAGACGCTAGAAGGAAACCTGTGAATCTACTATTTGGAAAGAAATGCTTAAGCACTGCCTTCGCAGAACACTAAATTTGCGTTTAGAAATACTCTCAAGGACCCATGTCAATGCTGCAGGCTTCTTCCCATTCACCAAGGTAGCAGTGAACACTACAGTCAATGTTGGAGTTGCACAGAGATGAACCGACTATTAGGAATTTTAGATTTAGTTTCCAAACACGAGTATGTCAGGGGGAAAACCCTCAGAATAAGATCTAGAATCTGTCGTCCCACACTCATGGTGGATAATGATTGAGATCGCTTTGCAAGCAGAAAGCAAAGGCTTTTGGCCTACTGTGGTTATAAATTAAATTATTAAATTGCATTGGACTTGATTTCACAAGGAATGTGTCCTCCATGTCATGAAATCAGGTTAAGACACTGTTGGCTCCCGTGGAGAGGCTGGAACCATTTATGAGGGAAAGGAACAAGGTTGATTAGGAGTCATTTATGAGGGAAAGGAACAAGGTTGTTTAGGAGACATTTATGAGGGAAAGGTCCACGGTTGTTTAGGAGCCATTTTGAGGCAAAGAAACAAGGTTGTTTAGGAGCCATTTATGAGGGAAAGGAACAAGGTTGTTTATGAGCCATTTATGAGGAAAAGGAACAAGGTTGTCTAGAAGTCTGGGACACTGGCTTTGATACTGTGTGACATCACAGGAAAAACTAAATACACCTGCATCATCTTTAGAAGAAGTTCCATTTTGACACTCCATTGTGTGAGAGGAATATTTTCCAATTTCCAGATCCATGTGTGACAGAGATGCAAAGGAAAAGAACAAAATGACACTGTCTGACAAAGGTATCCTCTCAGATTTGAGAGTTTTTTGTCAGGAAAGGTAACCCACCACAAGGATTGGAGGTCAAAGTAACATTGGCATAGGAAGTGAAGTTTGCAATAACATCTAGATACCAATGGGTGAGATACAAGCACCTGATGAGAAACAGAGGTGGCAATGAAACCACCTGAAAGCAGACAAAGTAACTGCGGATCAAGAGCCCAACTCCCTGTAGAAATAAAAGTGGGCAGTTTGTGGTCAGGCATGGACCTGTGGGTAGAGAAAAGTTAGCAGTGTCTTTCTGTGATGTTTCTGGTGTACAAGATGTTGCCAAACATTTACAAAGTCCAGGAAACCTGTGACTACAGGAGATGTACTAAATAAGTCTATGGTACAGAAGAGATTCACCAGTATTATGAAGGCCACAGCCGAATAAAGGGTTTGGTACTTAAGTCAACATGGAAGGCACTGAAATCCATCCAAGAAGCAGTCCCGGGATCACTTCTACAGTTTTTATGATTTTCATACACGTCTGAAAGCAATATTTTAATTTATTTTGCAAACATGGTAGCATCAGACCACAGTGGCTTGGCTCACGCCTTTTAAACCATACACCTCACTCACAGAATCTTTACAAAATAGAAGCATTTCAACAGTAAATTCAAAAGAAACCTCTATAGCTATTCTAAATTAATTCAATGCAAAACAATGTGTGCAGAAATAAAGGGAAACTAGGACATATTGCAATTACATATGAAATGTTCTTTTCTGCCTTTGCGGCATTATCCAAGGACATTTTCCTTTATTTAACCTCTAGGGACAGAGATATTGCCATGGGCTGAAATAATATAGTAATGACCACACACCTTAGTTGGCATTAAAACTGCGGCAGCACATAGATCTTTTGTGAAACCCTGACAGAGGCACCAACCAGTGTGATCTATCAAAGAGGTCAAATAAAAAAAATACAGCCCATTCGGGTTTTCAGATACAGAAGATATACACAGCTTTTGTCAAATAAACACATCAGCTTTTGGCAAAGCCAACAATATTAACTTGCAAATACAGATGTGAAGAGGCGGTAGGATTAGTGCTACAGCAGGGGTCAAAGTGAAGGTATTGAAGTTTTACACAGAGGATGGCAAAATTAGACAATGACCTTTTGTACACAATCCATACTCGATTGCCTGCAATCATCGACGTTGCAGATATACATATATTAAGCAAAGAAGAGAAGCACTAATTTGGCGTTATTCGTAAAACTTAGGACACAAGTTATCACATCATGTTGCTGAAAAGTTAGAAAAATTACCATCGTTCACTACAGAAGCACTTTTATTCCTCTATAGAATGGTGTTCAGATTTTTCTTACACCCCACCTATAGACAAACCAGAACACAACAGCCAAAACAAATAGGAAACATTAGACTCTAGTCTGGAATGGAACCTCAAACTCCATTAGAGCGTGAAAGAGAGTCAGACAGCGCAATATACAAATGCCACTAGCCGAACAAAACCAAGTTACATGAACGATTGTATGCGTGCAAAATCAGAGCTATCCAATTAACGGGGTCTGGATTTTCTGTCTTTTTGGGGGGGACAAAAGACAACTTTGCACACAATGAAAGCACATGGAAGAAATTCCAAGAGGACAAATAATAGTAATAAAATGTGCCTCGCCCCAGTTACCTTGAAAATCTCACGCAGTTCGACCGATCACAACTCCACAGGGTCCAATGGCTTCCCCAAACCAGAAAAAATACCTAAGTATCCTGAATATTGCACACACAAAGAGCTTGGCTGTGCCAATGGAGTTACTACAAACGCCATCATCGACCGTTGTCCAAGTGTCTAAGGTACTGAAAGGAGACCTAAGCAGGTGAACTCGACCTGGATTCGGAACAAATATTCAGATTCTCCAATTCGGAGTATGATTACTTAAACTACATCATAAGTAGCTATGCCAACAATGGTGCAGTGTGCTGCCCAGACCAGCACGGTCCCAATTAAAGGTTCCTACCACATGCCCATCGCATCCTAATGTCTTAGATTTGATCTCAGACAGACACCACACGCCATGCTGCTTATTGTACAGTGCCTCGCAGTCTGCTGCAGCCTGTTGGAGCTCGCTCGGCGCTATATATAATACCAAACAATAATTGCAATGTTCTGGTATGTCCTGAACACGCTTAATCTCTGTAACCCAACATCTGCGGAAACAGCACACTCGACACCCACATCACTTCTGCTGAAGTGACCGCCGCTTTTACCGCAGTGTAAGAAACGACCTTAAAATGGCACGCAAGGCAGTGCACTTTATAGACACAGTGCACAGAAACCCGAATACAGCAGTGTGCACTGTGCTTACAGAAACAAGGAAGCGGCCATACCGCATCTTTCTGAACATGCAAAAAAGAGAGGAAAAAAACAAGAGCATTTCCCCCCAAGAAACGCAGAAACCACAAAAGCAAAGACCTAACAAATCATACAGAATCTTATCCCCCACGGCACCCGCTCGTTCACTGCCACATAAAAGGCTGTACATTTGTGTACACACAGGCCCATAATTTATGGGGTTTGTGCTGCAAAATCAATTCACTGAGCTGTTCAAATAGGCGAGTCGCGCGTTCGATTCCTTAACATAAACACACATTTGATCTTAGGCAGTTTTACAAGGGAGAGGGGGCCAGGGGGGATGTTACTCCTAGCATCAGCTAAACCTCGACTCATCGGTGTGCAGGAGAATCAAGGCTAAATCGCGTTACCAAAGGCACTTCCCACGTCAGTGAGTGATGCTGTGGTGGCCCTGAGTGATGCTGTGGTGACCCTGAGCGATGCTGTGGTGACCCTGAGCGATGCTGTGGTGACGCTGAGCGATGCTGTAATGGCGCTGAGCGATGCTGTGGTGGCGCCGAGCGATGCTGTGGTGACGCCGAGCGATGCTGTGGTGGCGCCGAGCGATGCTGTGGTGGCGCCGAGCGATGCTGTGGTGGCGCCGAGCGATGCTGTGGTGGCGCCGAGCGATGCTGTGGTGGCGCTGAGCGATGCTGTGGTGGCGCTGAGCGATGCTGTGGTGGTGCTGAGTCATCCTGTGGTGGTGCTGAGTCATCCTGTGGTGGTGCTGAGTCATCCTGTGGTGATGCTGAGTCATCCTGTGGTGGTGCTGAGTCATCCTGTGGTGGTGCTGAGTCATCCTGTGGTGGTGCTGAGTCATCCTGTGGTGGTGCCGAGTCATCCTGTGGTGGTGCCGAGTCATCCTGTGGTGGTGCCGAGTCATCCTGTGGTGGTGCTGAGTGATGCAGTGTTGGCCCTGAGTGATGATGTGGTGTCGCTGAGTGAAGCTATGGTGGTGCTGAGTGATGCTGTGGTGGCGCGGAGTGATGTTGTGGTGCTGCTGAGAAATGCTGTGGTGGCGCTGAGTGATGCTGTGGTGGCGCTGAGTGATGCTGTGGTGGCGCTGAGTGATGCTGTTGTGGCGCTAAGTGATGCTGTGGTTGTGCTGAGTAATGCTGTGGTTGCACTGAGTGATGCTGTGGTTGCACTTAAGTAGAGAGAGAATTAGAGAGGGGAGAGAGAGAGAAGGAGAGAGACAATAAGAGTGGGGGGTGTGGAGTTTAAATAGAGTGAAGAAGTGACGCGGAAAAAGTAACCTTAAATATAGCTTTGTGCTTTGCGAGAATAAATATTTTTTAAAAACAGAGTGAGACAAAAATACTGGTAATTAGGCTGTGACTCCCAATATAAAACAAATAGCGATATAAGGTGAACGCCGTGAGGGAAACGGCTCACCTTGCCACCAGCTCTTCATCTCGGGGGCCGTGAGGTGAACGGCACGCATCCTGCTGCTCGCGCCGTGAGGGAAACGGCAAGACTACTACTCCCAGCAGCCCTCAGGAGTCCCGCAGCTGTGACGCGTGTATCTGCGCCCGCAAGCGCCATTTAAGCGACAAGCGCCCCCCGCAGCACGGGTTACACGAACGCCGTGAGGGAAACGGCTCACCTTGCCACCAGCTCTTCATCTCGGGGGTCGTGAGGTGAACGGCACGCATCCTGCTGCTTGCGCCGTGAGGGAAACTGCAAGACTACTACTCCCAGCAGCCGTCAGGAGTCCCGCAGCTGTGACGCGGGTATCTGCGCCCGCAGGCGCCATTTAAGCGACAAGCACCCCCCGCAGCGCGGGACGCGCGCGGGCGAAGCCCGGGCCAAGGGCGGGCCCGTCCGTGCCCATCAGAGGCCGGAGGAGGCTGGGCTGGGCCTCCCCTCTAACTTTCTAGCCCCGGGATCTGCAAACAAGGTACTGTGCTGTGTCCCCCAGATCCTTATCTTATAGTTATTGGAATTGTTTTTCCTTCTACTGGCACACAGTGAATACAGCTCGCATCTCAAATGACTATGCTGAGAACAATCTTGGAACATTTATTCCGCACTCATTTTTCTATGTGTTTGTTTGAGTTGCACAGACCCTCTTCTATTTTATCTTTGACTTTTGGAAAGCAAACTATATAAATTGTTTCCCGCATCGGCTCTGTAATTTTGTGTCTGTAGAATTTGGTATTCTAATCGCGCTGGTCCCAGATAGTGCTCCCTATTAGAGGTTTCCCTAATAGGTATCCCAGTAGTTGTGGATACCCATAGAGCCTTGTAGTGGAGATCTGTAACATTAAGCTCCTGTGCCCACTCTAAATCCAAACCCTTTTTAACCAACGCTAGAGTCTAAACACAGAGATACTGTAGAATGGGGAGACGAACCTGCGTTGAAAAGAAACAGGCCCTGGCTATGCCCAAACCTAACACCAAACCAACTTCTATTGATAGGATGTTGGAAAAGGCCTTAGGAGCTGTGGCCACCGAAATAGAGCGCACTGAGAGACGACTGTCCTTGACCCCAAATCTAGAAATCGCAATGACTGACCCTAGCACCTCACAAATTATAGGGGTTTCGATAACTGATTCTCCCAGTGACCAAACATCAATAATTGAAGCAGTTAGCCCCAAGCAACCTAGGGCTGCCACATCTAACCAATCGGGTAAAAAAGGTAAATCCAAACCCAAAGTGAAAGCAGCAGTAAGAAGGAAGAAGCCCATGGGAGCGATTCCTGATAATGGGAAATCTGGGATTGGTGACCTAGAAGACAGCACAGAAACCACAAGCGATCAGCCAGGGTGGGTCACCAAGCTAGTGGTGGATCTACAGATCCAAATGAGGGATATAGTTGAGGACGAACTCAGACCTTTACAGGAGAGGGTTGACAGGTTGTCAGTACTTTTTAATGACTGGACAAGCACTAGGGGGGCAGCCCATTGTAATGCTGGTCCTGAAAGCAGAACACGAGATCAGACCACTGCAAGTATTACACTGGCCAATCCAGGCCCTAAATCCAGTGAGCAAGCTCTGCTACCAACATCAAATAGGGAGACACATACATCGGAGGGTACCAGAGTCAGCATTTTAAGGCCCCCATTGGTTACTTCTAAGTAAGCCAATTGTCCACCTTTACTTCATAAATCTAGAGGGCAATGGCAAACAAAAATACAGCAGGTAGGGGGAGGTGCCCCCATAAGTACAGAAGCTACCAATGACTCCTTCCCCCCTCCAGTCATAAACTTACCTCCTGCATCAACCCCTTACGTCCTTATCCTTGCAGGCATCCCTGAACTTAGAAGGGACCAATATGAATCCCACCAAGAATTAAAGAATAAATGTATCCATTGGCTTATAAACCACAGGCATTTTAGTTATGAGCATGTGGAAGAGATTTTAACTACACGCAGGGTGGGCTGGATAGGCAGGCGACATAAGGATTTACATGGAGATTGTATAGTAATTAATTTTAGAAATCCGTTGATGGCCCAAAAAATTTTAGATAGAGAGGATGGGAGAAAATCGGGCGGCACCCAAGTGCTTCCATTGGGTTACTTCTACCCCCCCAATAGGCCCCACCATGATATTAGGCATTATGAGCGGGGTTGGAGAAATGACACCAAGAATTGCGAGTTACCTCCCCCGGACCAGCACTGGCAAAGGCAATTTATTTTTAATATTCCCACAGTAAATAGGTATAGCAGCTTAGACGGAATAGATTGACTCATGGATCAGCCCCCCAACATTAAAGACCAAATACGCCCGCCCCCAATAGCAATCGAGGCTCAGGCTAGTGATATAGGACCTTGCACGCCGCGTGGGGAAGGTAAAGCCTGTGGGAGCATGAGCGGCTCCCCTGGCTGCGCCCACAATGGCTGTGACATGGTACCGAGGGATAATCTAAAATTCTCACTAACCAGAGGGTCCGATCTGATGGACGAAAGTGTGAAGAGAAAGGCCATACCGCAATCATCCCCTTTAGTGGCTAACAAACTGAACTGCCCCAATTGCCCAAAGACAAGGGTTTTATCGTGGAACATTGCGGGTCTGAATAATAAGTTAGATGACCCAAATTGGGGTCTCTTTATTAGCCAATACGAGATCTGCATGTTCCAGGAGACATGGGCCACAGGGGATGTTTCCAAATTGGGTTTTGCCACTTTCAGTATTCCTGCAACATTAGGGGTAAAGGAGACCATCGGGAGGCCTTAGCACATGGGTGGGAGTTCATTTAGGTTGTACGGCCAAGCAGATTGACACAGTATCTAACGATATTCTGTGTGTTATGCTGCAGTTTCCATCAAAGATTTCGGTAGCTCTTTTAAACGTGTACTCTAGACCAACCTCCCAGGGTAAGGAGTCTAAAACGCTGGAAGAACTAACTACGTTCTTAGCGACCATTGCAGATAAACATATGGTGATCCTAGGAGGGGATTTCAATTGTCAGTTTGAGCCACTAGAGGGAATGCTCCAGGATAGCCTATATGATGAGGATACATTTTGGGCAATCCCGGAGACCAGGTGTTCACCAGTCAAAAAATGGTGCCCCCTGGTGATTCAGATGAACTGCCTTGTTTTGAAACATTCCCTAAGAGCTTGCAATGGTAGAACTTTGTCTGACACATCGAGTAGTTATACCTTCCATAGAAATGAGCGTGGCTCTCTATTAGATTATATTTTAATTGACTCCAAATCCTGGGACAGGCTAATAGATTTTAAGGTTATTCCACGGTTAGACAGTGACCATTATGCGTTAGTACTTGAACTAAAAGAGCTCAATCCTGGGAGTGTTCTTAAAATGGATAATCCTATTGATGATAGGTTGACACTTTCAAATTGTAGGAGAAGAGTGCGATGGTCTGACATCAGCCAGTCACAAGATAAACTTAGCACTTTATATGAAGCCCTGACCCGGTGCTTCTGACAGCATCTAACTCAATAACTCACCATGGGGATAGTATAGACTCCGAGATGGTTATAATGAACCATGGCAGGTTAGGAGAAGTCACATTAGACTTCTTCTATCCTAAAAAAACAAAATCGGCCAAGTAGGAAACCTCCCCACCCTTGGTATAATGATCATTGCCATAATGCCAAAAGATCGCTGGTTCTGTCCATCAAGGCCAACGATCGCCCGTTAATTAAAACTGCTAGGTCGGCCTACAAGGTGGCCATTACTGAAGCCAAAAAAGGGTGGGAAATGGATAAGTGGGATGTTTTGAGAAGCTCCTTGGGAGCTAGGGATATGAGGACCTTCTGGAAAGTTGTCAACACAGGTAGCTCTGGTGCTAAATCATCGATAGAGGCGAATTTGGAAGCAGAGGTTTGGCGGGACCATTCTGAATCTCTCTACTCTAATGGAGATATTCTGAATGCTGAGATAATAGAGGGATGCCCTGGGGGGACTGACTATTCCACCAAGATAGGGGAAACCAATGAACACTTTGACGATAGCTCTAGTATAAGTATAAGTCTAAATGAGATTAAGGGAGCCCTTGCCAAAATAGCTCCAGGTAAAGCACCTGGATTAGATAAAATTCCTGGGGTTCTTTTCCGCAGTGAACCATCTGTATGGGCACCATACCTCTGGGTGC
Source organism: Calotriton arnoldi (assembly GCA_963921515.1). Lineage (NCBI taxonomy): Eukaryota > Metazoa > Chordata > Amphibia > Caudata > Salamandridae > Calotriton > Calotriton arnoldi. The sequence continues at coordinate 1,620,659 of CAWUFW010001131.1, forward strand.
TATTTAATGCCATATTTCAAGGCATGAAGATTCCCCCCAGTTGGGCGGGAGCCGAAATAATCCCCATTTACAAAAAAGGTTCACCGCTATTACCAACCAATTATAGGCCGATCAGCCTCATAGACATTACGCAAAAAAAAATTGCGCGTGTATTGCTGCTTCGGTTACAAACTTGGATGGAGGAACGGAAGATACTTACCCCCCTACAGGCAGGGTTTAGAGAAAAACTGTCCACTTTGGACCAAATACTCAGGCTACAACTATTACACTGGAAGATCGTGTGTTTAGAGGGTGGCAGCCTCTATTTAATATTTGTAGACCTGAGGTCAGCTTTTGACTTGGTCACAAGGGAAAAATTGTGGGCAGTCCTCCACGAGATGGGGGTTCCAGCATATCTATCCCAACTCATAAAGCGGCTGCATGAGGAAAACTTCGCCCAAATCAGGTTTGGTAAGGATGGAAAGCTAACTGCACCCATCCCGATCAAACGCGGTGTTCGACAGGGCTGTGTGCTTGCCCCTACTCTCTTTAGTCTATACATAAACGGTCTAATAGATTATTTACTTGTAGAGAAAGACCTCGATGCACCCAAGCTGGCCTCGCGTATAATCCCAGCAATGATGTTTGCCGATGACACTCTATTAGTATCTAAATCACCCATGGGGATTCAGAGGGTACTCAATAGATTTGAAGCATTCTGTAGTGAAAGAGGATTAGAAATTAATCTACAGAAAACCAAATTTATGGCGTTTAACAGCCCTAAAAGCACACGAGCAAACCCTTCACTAAATGGTAAACCCCTCGAGAGAGTCTCCTCTTTCGATTATCTCGGCATCACAATCACAGAGACTATGGATTGGGGGGCGCAAATCAAAAAATCATCACTAAAATTGTCGCAATCGTCAGGTGGTATCATGAAGGTCTTCTCTAAGTCCAGCCAGAAACCAGTGAGTCCTGCCATTGAAATTTATAAGGTCCAAGCCAGGGGAGGGGCGCTATATGGCGCAGAACTATGGGGTCACTCTAGTTCTGAGAACCTAACGCAGACAGAGAACAACTTTCTCAGACAGTTGTTAAATTTCCCACGGAGCACCCCGCTAACTCCGCTCCGATTAGACCTGGGTGTTAGGGCAATCACCGATGAATCTAACCTTAGACCTTTATTATATTGGCGCCGCCTGTGGGTTAATCCAGAACTTCTATCATACAGGGAGGAATTAAAAGAAGTGATGAACCTGCGTGGGGCAGCCAAACTGCTGTGGCTTGCGTATATCAAGCACATGCTAACCAGCATGGGGTTGGGGGAACTCTGGGCTGACCCTGAGTTTGCTTGCATCTCACTCCCCAGGAAATCGTTAAAGGCCCATTATGGGGAGTATAAAATGGCTCAGCTTTTTAGTAGCCCCCGAGTAGGCAAGTTAACCTCAGCCTTTTTAGAAATCAAAGATAGGTATAGCTTTGAGCCGGGCCTGGATGACATCAAGCCGGCAGCTGCTAGAAAGCTCTTTCTTCAGTTTAGGCATGGGGTTTTGCCTCTCCACTGTTTTACACACAAGTGGGGGGGTCTGCAAATCCTTAAGTGCCCGGCATGTGACTGCCCTGCAGAGTCAGTACTCCATGTGTTTTTTAGCTGTCCTGGCTACCATAAGGCAAGAAAACGATGGCTGGTGCAGATTTGTAGAAACCTTGGAACTAGGCGCTGTTCTGATGCTTTCAGGATACTGAAACACGACTGTAGTATCCCGATTGTTTACTCAGTTGCAGGTTTTCTATTTTCTATGTGGTGTACCCGCAGGATATTTTTAAAAGCATCCTTAAATAGTTAAGATAATGATTCTGGAGGAAACGAAATAATCTTTTCATCAAATTCCCGGAAAAAATATCTATCTATGGTCACCCTTGCCAGTTTTAAAACTAGGTCTTGTTTTTACATGATTAGTTTTATCTGAGCTATGTATGTAGGTTTTCTAATTATGTCACAGGAAAATTGTTTCTCTATTTCATATGTTTTCTTAAAGTATGTATATTTTTCTATATGTTCTTAATGTTTTTTTAAATGTTAGTATTGTTTCCTGTCCTTGAGTAGCTTACTAGTCTACTACCATAATTGTTGCGAAAACCCCATGCAGAAGCAGCCTGCATTGTGGGGCTCCCAGTGCTAGGTCGTGCTAACTGCTGCATAAAACTAGTGGTAATAGCAATCATCTTTTTATGAAAATTGTTTTTACTTAAATTATTTATTTATTCGCACTATGCACTTTCCAAAAGTGAATCCTTGTCCTCTGCTTTGATCAACCCTCTGTTATATCCACTGCCCTCGCTTTCCTTTGGTGAAGTAACTAGAATAGAGGGCATTTTAAATTGAGTGTGGAAATTATTTACTTCATATGTGTGCCAGCAATGTTCATTACTGTTTTTATTATTTGTTTTTCACTACATGCAATTGATTTTCTTTGTAGTTTCAAATGTATTTGTATGTACTGTGTCTGTACTTTTAAGGTCATACTGACCGAAATAAAGTTTATCGAATTGAAATCACCCACCGAAGCAATATTTCTAACTAGACAAAAAAAAGCTTGCATTTCAATGCTAATCGCTGTTGTTTTTCATGTGACTGTAGTCCAGGGCCGTCAGTTGGTAATGTGAGCTGCTGCTGCGATTGAAACATCAGAGTCCAGAGAGTTAATGAGCCATGACTAGGAAATGAGGAAGAGATAGGAAACCCAGATGGCAGCTGCGCGCGTGCACGCCATCGTGAACGCAAGCTGGTCGCCAGCCGAAAGCCAGTGGGTTTGCACTTCCAAAACCCGCTTACTAAAACTCTCGGCCAGACCAGCGCAAGCGCTGGTGCAGGCCGAGACCTAAAAAGGGCCCAAGTAGTAAATAGGTCTCGCCTTTGGGGCCTTATAAGTGTTTAGCCAGAGCTATTGACTTTGCCAATGTCTTCAAGCTGTGCTGTAGAGAAGTGTGGCTGCTGTGCAGCATGCTGAAAAGTTATAATAAAAAAGTGTCAGAAGCATTTTTGTTACTTTATATAATGACCAAGAAGGCATTATGTAAAACTGAACGACCATATTAAAAAGTATTTACAATAAAAAATTTCCTCAGTTTTCTTTTGTTCTTGCAATGCTGGCAACTTGTTTCTGCCTATTGCAATGGTTGATTGTTAAAGCTTTTTTTTGAGGGGGCATAAACAATCGGAGGGTGAAGGTTGGGAACTAGTACCTGTATTATAACACTAGCAGCGGCCAGACGCTAGGGGAGAATCAACAGATGCCAGATTCCGAGAGCAGGCTGAGGTGGTGCTGAGTGATGCTGAGGTGGTAGTGGTGGTGGTGGTGGTGACTGTTGCGGAGACGATGCTGAGGTGATGCTGAATGATACTCAGGTCTTGCTGAGTGATACTGCTGTGGTGCTGAGTGATACTGCTGTGGTGCTGAGTGATACTGCTGTGGTGCTGAGTGATGCTGTGGTGGTGCTGAGTGATACTGCTGTGGTGCTGAGTGATACTGCTGTGGTGCTGAGTGATGCTGTGGTGGTGCTGAGTGATATTGTCTTGGCGCTGAGTGATGCTGTGGTGGCCCTGAGTGATGCTGTGGTGGCCCTGAGTGATGCTGTGGTGGCCCTGAGTGATGCTGTGGTGGCCCTGAGTGATGCTGTGGTGGCCCTGAGTGATGCTGTGGTGGCCCCGAGCGATGCTGTGGTGGCCCCGAGCGATGCTGTGGTGGCCCCGAGCGATGCTGTGGCGGCGCCGAGCGATGCTGTCGCGGCGCCGAGCGATGCTAGTGGCGGCGCCGAGCGATGCTGTGGCGGCGCCGAGCGATGCTGTGGCGGCGCCGAGCGATGCTGTGGCGGCGCCGAGCGATGCTGTGGCGGCGCCGAGCGATGCTGTGGCGGCGCCGAGCGATGCTGTGGCGGCGCCGAGCGATGCTGTGGCGGCGCCGAGCGATGCTGTGGCGGCGCCGAGCGATGCTGTGGCGGCGCCGAGCGATGCTGTGGCGGCGCCGAGCGATGCTGTGGCGGCGCCGAGCGATGCTGTGGCGGCGCCGAGTGATGCGTGGCGCCGAGTGATGCTGTGGTGGCGCCGAGCGATGCTGTGGCGGCGCCGAGCGATGCTGTGGCGGCGCCGAGCGATGCTGTGGCGGCGCCGAGCGATGCTGTGGCGGCGCCGAGCGATGCTGATGCTGTGGCGGCGCCGAGCGATGCTGTGGCGGCGCCGAGCGATGCTGTGGCGGCGCCGAGCGATGCTGTGGTGGCGCCGAGCGATGCTGTGGTGGCGCCGAGTGATGCTGTGGTGGCGCCGAGTGATGCTGTGGTGGCGCCGAGTGATGCTGTGGTGGCGCCGAGTGATGCTGTGGTGGCGCCGAGTGATGCTGTGGTGGCGCCGAGTGATGCTGTGGTGGCGCCGAGTGATGCTGTGATGGCGCCGAGTGATAATGTTGTGGCGCCGAGTGATGATGTGGTGGTGCTGAGCGATGCTGTGGTGGTGCTGAGCGATGCTGTTGTGGTGCTGAGCGATGCTGTGGTGGTGCTGAGCGATGCTGTGGTGGTGCTGAGCGATGCTGTTGTGGTGCTGAGCAATGCTGTGGTGGTGCTGAGCGATGCTGTGGTGCTGCTGATCGATGCTGTGGTGCTGCTGAGTCATCCTGTGGTGGTGCTGAGTGATCCTGTGGTGGTGCTGAGTGATGCAGTGTTGGCCCTGAGTGATGATGTGGTGTCGCTGAGTGAAGCTATGGTGGCGCTGAGTGATGCTGTGGTGGCGCGGAGTGATGCTGTGGTGGCGCGGAGTGATGCTGTGGTGGCGCGGAGTGATGCTGTGGTGCTGCTGAGCGATGCTGTGGTGGTGCTGAGCGATGCTGTGGTGGTGCTGAGCGATGCTGTGGTGGTGCTGAGCGATGCTGTGGTGGTGCTGAGCGATGCTGTGGTGGTGCTGAGTCATCCTGTGGTGGTGCTGAGTCATCCTGTGGTGGTGCTGAGTCATCCTGTGGTGGTGCTGAGTGATGCTGTGGTGGCCCTGAGTGATGCTGTGGTGGCCCTGAGTGATGCTGTGGTGGCCCTGAGTGATGCTGTGGTGGCCCTGAGTGATGCTGTGGTGGCCCTGAGTGATGCTGTGGTGGCCCTGAGTGATGCTGTGGTGGCCCTGAGTGATGCTGTGGTGGCCCTGAGTGATGCTGTGGTGGCCCTGAGTGATGCTGTGGTGGCGCTGAGGGATGCTGTGGTGGCGCTGAGGGATGCTGTGGTGGCGCTGAGGGATGCTGTGGTGGCGCTGAGGGATGCTGTGGTGACGCTGAGGATGCTGTGGTGGCGCTGAGGGATGCTGTGGTGGCGCTGAGGGATGCTGTGGTGGCGCTGAGCGATGCTGTGGTGGCGCTGAGCGATGCTGTGGTGGCGCTGAGCGATGCTGTGGTGGCGCTGAGCGATGCTGTGGTGGCGCTGAGCGATGCTGTTGTGGCGCTGAGCGATGCTGTTGTGGCGCTGAGCGATGCTGTGGTGGTGCTGAGCGATGCTGTGGTGGTGCCGAGTCATCCTGTGGTGGTGCTGAGTCATCCTGTGGTGGTGCTGAGTCATCCTGTGGTGGTGCTGAGTGATGCAGTGTTGGCCCTGAGTGATGATGTGGTGTCGCTGAGTGAAGCTATGGTGGTGCTGAGTGATGCTGTGGTGGCGCGGAGTGATGCTGTGGTGCTGCTGAGTAATACTGTGGTGGCGCGGAGTGATGCTGTTGTGGCGCTAAGTGATGCTGTTGTGGCGCTAAGTGATGCTGTGGTTGCGCTGAGTAATGCTGTGGTTGCACTGAGTGATGCTGTGGTTGCACTGAGTGATGCTGTGATGGCGTTGAGTGATGCTGTGATGGCGTTGAGAGATGTGTTGGTGCTGACTGATGCTGTGCTGGCTCTGATTGATGCTGTGCTGGCTCTGATTGATGCTGTGCTGGCTCTGATTGATGCTGTGGTTGCGCTGAGTGATGCTGTGGTGCTGTTGTGTTGCCGAGTGAGAGATAGAGTGAAGATATAATGCCCAATTAGAGAGGGTGGTGAGAGAGAAAGAGAGAGAAAGGGTGTACATAGAATAAAGAGTGGAGCGGGATAGAGAGAGAGAAAGAAGGGGAGAGAGAGTGAATGAAGGAGTTTGAAAGAGAAACAGATAAAGGGGTGAGAGAGAATGAAAGGCTAAACAAGGGGAGAGTTAATTAAGTAGAGAGAGAATTAGAGAGGGGAGAGAGAGAGAAGGAGAGAGACAATAAGAGTGGGGGTGTGGAGTTTAAATAGAGTGAAGAAGTGACGTGGAAAAAGTAACCTTAAATATAGCTGTGTGCTTTGAGCGAATAAATATTTTTAAAAAAAATAGAGTGAGACAAAAATACTGGTAATTAGGCTGTGACTCCCAATATAAAACAAATAGCGATATAAGGTGAAATCAACCCACCGAAGCAATATTTCTAACTAGACAAATAAAAGCTTGCATTTCAATGCTAATCGATGTTGTTTTTCATGTGACTGTAGTCCAGGGCCCTCAGTTGGTAATATGAGCTGCTGCAGCGATTGAAACATCAGAGTCCAGAGAGTTAATGAGCCATGACGAGGAAATGAGGAAGAGATAGGAAACCCAGATGGCAGCTGCGCGCGTGCACGCCATCGTGAATGCAAGCTGGTCGCCAGCCAAAAGCCAGTGGGTTTGCACTTCCAAAACCCGCTTACTAAAACTCTCGGCCAGACCAGCGCAAGCTCTGGTGCAGGCCGAGACCTAACAAAGGGATAATACTTCTTTTCCAATGAACCTCTAGGGATCGATCACTCGATCCTTCTGTTTTCCAGCCACCCACTGCTTTACGCCAAATCTGCCGTTTTTTATTTGGGCAGGGCCGCAGGGGTACGAAACAGACTTCGTGACGCACAGGAAGTATGTTAAGCGTGGGAGCGGCTTTGCTCTAAATTCCCGATGCGACCCTTCAGTTCCACGAGGAGCGGCATAGATGTGTGGGCCACATTCTGCTGACTGACTGACAGTCTGAACTGAGTCACTGATACTGACTGCAAGCGCTCGCTGGAAGGTCATGACCACCGTGGCGTGGTGGCTGTTCCACAGCTCCAACCCTTCGCAGCACTTGAATGTTTGTTCTCAGGACTGCGGCTCCCTGGATGAAAAGCACGGCGCGCGCCATTACAAGTCAAGGCCCTGCAAACTCACCGCGGATGGCAGGCGTTTAATGATGCCGGAGATGGAACTAATATTCAAACGCAGAACATGGAGTCCGAGCAGTAACAAAACCAAGTTAATAACTTTAAAAGACGGTCACTGCAGCTTACAATCTGTTTCAAACGATTCTGCGGCTTTCCACATGAGATGTGGAGATAGTTCAGGGCAGCGGTTGGAATCACAGACAAAATGGTTACTTAAGACTTTACTGAAAAGCTAGTAAACAGAGATCAGAAATCAACAACAGGAAGTTCTTAAACCCCCGATCCCCTAATCGTTCTTAATGTCTTTTATAACTTAATGTTACTCAGATTCTTTTTGTATTATTAGATCTCATATGTTGTCATTTATAAGTCTGATTTGTTTATTCTCAATATGCTTATTCTGAGTGTACAGAAGTGAGATTATTATTATTTTTTTCTCATTGACACCTTTATATTTCTCAATAAAATTTTCTTGAACTTAGAAATCAAATGTATATCAGAAGAACATTTGGTTAAAAAAAACTAACTGGGCCTAATGACGGATTCGAATTTTTGATGTTTACCTGTGCATGACCAGGCTTTGAATGTCACAGGAGTCATTTCAACCCACTAGAAGGTTGCTTTAAAAGCCAGACGTCTCTTTTCGCCGCGACTATTATTTACTATACTATACTAAGAAGACACAAGGTGAATTCTGAATTTAGGGTAACGGTCTCTGACACTTTTAGATAATCAGGCTCGGAAATTAAAATATTCCAAGCCCCTCACTTTTTAACAAAATATTGCCTAAAGGGCTCTTAAGATGAGCAAAAAGACTTAAGTTACAAAAGTGTAGAAATGTCTGGGCGATATGTATAGGAATGCAAGCAGTCTTTGAAGTGCAGACTGCACGCAGATTAAAGCATTTAAAGGTGGTGTCTGTCAGTCAATGAACAATGGGAAGCCTACTTCCTTCTTTGCTCAAACAACATCGAACCTTCTTAAATCTGTGTCCAAATACAGGGAGATTTAAGAACCGAGAAGGACTTTTTCAGGGAACATAAAATGTCTTCAATAACATCACAATAATTTAAGACTGGAGTACAAAATGGAACTGGCTATTGGCAGGTAAGTTAAAACTCATTCACAAGTGTGAAAAAAGTAATTTCTTTTGCTTTTAAGCTCAAAGCGGTTATTCATTGCTTAGTTAGCAAATGTGCTTTTTTTTGGAAAAGACAAAGGCCCTCTCCCGCAAAGAACAGAGGGCGATGCAATTTTTTTAGGTGCAGCAGAATATAAAGCGGACATAAAATGTGTTTCTTAAGAGTTGTTCCTGATTTCAGCAATTAGAAGGCTTCTGAAATGTATTCAGCTTTCTATAATTTGACAATTATTTCAGTAATGTAATGTCTCATCTAGCTTTACCACATAAAAACCTCCAAGGTGCCCTTGACAAATGGTGCTGATAGTCCTCAGAGAAGCAAAGAGACCGCAGTTCAAACCCCATAACAATCAGAAGACACACAGCAGCAGAGGCTGCCACTGCAGCCCTGCACAACAATAGGATGGTGCTTGCATTGCTGCAGCTCAGTCTTTGCATTCCTCCCAAGGCATGTTAGCCTGGGCTAGAGTAGTCATATTGTAGAAATAACGACCCCAAATGAAAAGGAGTGTGCCTCAGGCTTTCCACTCACCCATTTACCTCAATAGACATCCCAGCAGGCTCCTGAAGTCTTCCATGGCAACCAGACACATCCCACCTCTCCAGCTAGAGATAAACTGTAAGCTGACCCAAGCGGCAAGTCATTCCTTGGTACCAAGAAAACGTAAACCAAACTGCACTGCTGGGACTAATATGTAAAAGGTCACATATAACTCAAATAAGGCCCGCTCAAGGTTCAGATAAACCCAAGTACATATGGAGGTCTGTTCCCAAATAAAATAAGAGTAATAGTCTTTACCATTGTGAATAATCTCATAACAACCCAGACTGCGATGCCTTAGCAAAGACTGGATTATGGGATTAACCATTGGGATTAAACAATTAAATTCTTAAAAGTAAATCAGCAGAATGTTATGTGCTCGTGCGTGATTCTGTACATTAGCATACATTAATTATGTCACTCTTGGAGACCAGGAACAGCAAAGCAACAAATAGTGGATTTCAATCAATAACCTGGATTGACAAGTGCTTCAGCCCAAGGTAATTACGTTGTTCAACATCCTGAACAGTTCCGCTATCCAGCCTCCCTGCTAAGTGGCTACTTCTGATAATTAAGTTTCTCTAGGACAGGACTGCAAATTAAATTAAATTCACTTTTGAATAATGGTAATCCAAACGTGATTTACTTTGGCTATCTGGCAAGGACAGTCCCATCTTTGAATCAGTTCAAGAAATAAACAGTTTGTGGCTCAGAGGGAAATGGGGTGGCAGACACAACACTGGATTAATTTGAAAATTAAGATCCCACAATGGATCCCTGGCTTACATGGCTCACAAAAAAACTAAAACTCACAGGACAGAGATCTGTGGTGGCCAATGAATTAGTAGAAAAAATCAACATCAAATAGAGAAAGCTATTTTTGTGTCCTTGTATTGAAGAACGTCATGAACGTGTGCTTGATTCTTTCTGGTCGCTAATGTGACAGTCACGTATACATAACTACTAACTTAACACTCTCAGTGATGTATTTCAAACAACGTTTGTTAAGAAGCCATACTTCCAATTTCTGCGCAACTGCAGACATAGCGAAGACCAAACAGAGCCAACATCGCGGTCTATGTAGTAATCCACAATGCAAGTTGGTTACATTAACATGCACCAAAGTCACCCAATGCCATGAAATGTGGGCTGGTAGCCTTCTTTCCTCAATCCGGTAACCAGCCATTCATACAAAGTTTACAAAGCACTAACTGTTGTTCACGAGAGTGGATTTAGGAACCCTAGTTGACAACTTCCCTATGCTTCAAGACTTGCAATGGTTACGACCTAAAACCCAAGTACCACACTAGAAACAAAAGCTTAATATGAAACTTATGGTTTGCACAGCAACCATTTTACTGCAACAAAATGAATGAAAATTCGAAGTTCTTTAGGTCTCGACTGAGACAGTGCATGCGCTGTTTGCTTGAGAGTCTCTTGTACATACATTTTTTTTAAACTTAAAAAGGGCTTCGAGCCCGCCCATTACTTACCATTGGTTGGTTTCGACGTCAGTCTCCTTTCCTTGCTTCTCATTGGTCAGCGCCTCCTGCTTTCATTTGCTCTCTTCCTAAATTTGCATATTATGTGGAGCATGGACCAAGTACAGATTCCTGGCTGTGGCCAGTGTCATTCTACCCGACTAGGGCTTCTTGAGGTACTTTAAAATAAATTGCTGCATTCCATAAGAGTACATGTGTTTCCCTTCTCTCGCTCTCTGTGGTGTGGCTTGCTCCTTTCCCTTGGTGCTTGCCACATCCCCTTCCCACCCTCCTCCCGCTGTCCATGTTGTTACTTACTCCCTTCCTCACTCCTCCCGCCGTCTGTGGTGTAGCTTGCTCCCTCCCCCCCCTTCCTGTCATCTGTGGTGTAGTTTGCTCTCTCTCTCATGTTACTTGCCTGTCTTGCCATCCTTCCACTGATTGTCGTTTTGCCTGTCCTGACCCTGACCTGGTCAAAAAACAAGCATCTATTGGCCTTATCAGTGTTTGTTTTTTTAGGCATGTTGCACAACATCGTAGCCGCAATGCAACATGGCTTTAAGTAAAGGGAAAAAAAGCGCTATGAACAGCCAGTGTTGTTTTTAGTTCTGCGTTACAAGTCTTGTATGTGAGCTCTGCTAATTTGGTATGTGCGTTGGTGTAGTGGGTTTAGTTTCCAAGAAAATAAATCAGGATGGATGATGTGCTTGCTTTCTGTTAATGGAGATTAAAAATAGGCTTATGCCTATTTTATCCTAATGTTCATAATATATATGTAGACCCTCAGCCACCACTACAAGGTATCATCCATTTACTGATTTACGTGCATATTCTTGGGAGCTGCCATGTGAACGTGTAGGAATCGAATTAGCAAGAAATGTTAACATTTTACGCATAGATATGCATTCTTCTTTAGCAGGAACATCAAACAGCAAAGCAATCAAATGGACAGAAAAGAATATCTGAAAATATTCTGTGTGCATTTGACGAAGCTAAGCACGTTTAACTGGTATCAAGGTTACCAACAACCAGATGGCATCACACATTTTACATGACAAGAATAAACCATATTATTAAAGACGGGCATAGCTTCAAGCAAAAGGAATCATTGATTTGAATATATGATTACGTATTAAGTATATGTCAACTGGCTTGTCTGGTGCACAGGGTTAACCTTCAGAAGAGCCCAGTCCTTTTTAAAGCCAGTGGTATCAATGAACCGTGTGTACGCAAATAGGTGCAGAACCTACAAAAGCAGAGACTAAAATGCTGGGCGCATTATTCCGTCCATATTAGCCCTTTTTCAGATAAGAATTACGCAGAGTTCTCAACAGGGATAATCAGTCCAACAGTACGGTTACACCTGGTGTCAGATTAACTACATAGTGCACCACCTTCAGTGAACAATGTCTAACAATACTCATTAGGAGGCAATATCCATCCAATCTAGAAATTCTGTATAAGAGGGACAGCTCAACGAAGTACATTCAAACAAGCTCTGGAAAAACCAAATAGGTCTCTCACCTTTGGGACCTATGGACTTTGCCAATGATTTTAGCCATGCCAGGTATGGCTAACAACCAGGGAAAAACAACGGCCTATACAGCCTGCTGTGTCATTTTGTAGGTACGCACTTCAAGCATGCGTGCGCCTACCAAGTGCTGCAAGGTTTGTTTTTTTTCAACTGATTCGGGTTAGATATGTAAACAAAAAAAAAATAACACTAGCGGGTGGGGGAAGCGAGCGGGTGGGGGAAGCGAGCGGGTGGGGGGAAGCAAAACGGAGGGTGTGTGAATATGCAGACTACTCAACACACGGCGATTCACCTTCGGTTTTCAGCTAATCCGCCAAGGTCATTTATTTGGTTAATTGCACACCCTTTTCATATCTTCAAATGCTATTAAAAATCGATGAGCAAGTACGAAGGCAGTACAAAAGCCTCTGTCACGTTTGTGGTGGCTTCCTACACTTGCTCGGGAGGGTTTGCCCCCCCATTCTTCTGGTCACTCATGTTCCTTTTGACTTCGCGCTCCTGTTCAGACCTCTTTACGTAGCCAATTCAGTTCCTTGTTCCAGCATCAGAAGTGACTATAGGTCTTTTTCCATGACTATCCCCAACACTACAACGAATGTTGTACAGTCTTGCCTTTTTTAGCACTAGATTCACTGATGCAAGAAAGTAAAAACTCCCTTGTTTCTTTTACATTAATTTCACAAGAGGGATCCTTTTGTTTCCACTTTCTTCTTCCGTTTACACGCCCTGATGAGATTTGTGGAAGCTCACTACAAGGGTCGATGGTATCCCACAATTAGCTTCAACGTGAACTTTATTGTGCGACACTGTTTTGATGCATACTCACTTGCACACTTTCACATACACACTGTATGGTAGGCACTATATGTAGTCCACTGTAAATCCTGTAGGCATGCTAATGCTGTATAATATGACTGCATTAAACAACACCATAAGGGACTGCTTAAGAGCCGTTTTTCCTTGCCTGGTCCATAATTATTTAATTAGCTCTTATACATTTATGACATTGTGTTTGGTTGCAAGGGAGTACAATACTCGCCAACATCATCTATACATGGGGTACAGGGAATTTTCGGAGACCTCTGTTTTCATTTATTTTCACAACTTGCTCAGGAGGACAAATGGAAATGGACAAAAAGAAACTCAATGAGTGGGCCAGCAAGTGGCACATAACGAAGTGCGGGGACAAAAAATCTCAGGATCGGCTCAAAATGAGTAAATATAAGCAGATTTGGTCCACCTTCTTGGATTACATGTATAATGATGATGCGATATTAAGGCCCTGGGTGATCACAAACCATCCACATTTTACGACTCTGCCCGGATGGTTGCATTTTTCATCATGTTTGTTTTCTTCTCTTTAATTATGTGCTCTCACGGTTATGCACCCTTAAATGATACGCCAAGTTGTACCACAACATGAATGGTCAATAAAGATACTAGATGTTCAAACTGGGATCCAGTCTTAGAGTTTTACTGACCATAAATATGGCAGTATGACTAAACGGAATCTCCAAAAACGATTAACAGGTCTCACAGCAATGGGTTTCATGAACGTATAACAAGTAACACTAAATTCAAGGATGGTCTTATCTATCAGATCATAACATTCAACACACTGACAATGGTTGTGATAGAGGGTTTAGAGGCTAGCTCATGATGATCACAACTAACAAACTATTCTAGTATTCTTACTTCATTTCAAAGAATGCCCACCGCTGCACCTGTTAATTTATTTTTCTGCAAGTGTTGATGAGGTCACGGAATGTTATCTGTTGAATTGGGTTAAAAGAAAGTTCAGAGAACTTACAACTTTGATTAGAGAAGAGGAGGAATGAAACAATCTGATTGTCAGGGACTACATGATAACCCATGAAACTACTAAGGAAACTGAGCCGTATTTGTACTGGGTTCAAACCCGTGGAAAAAGATCTGTTCTGACAAGATTTCGCATTGGGTCTATTCACTGCATTCTTAACGTTCTGCTGGGGCAATCTCACACAGACTTCACACTGCTGCTCTGCCCTTGCAATGAACATTCCCTACAAACCCTTTAGCATTTTTTATTTTTCTGTAAATGTTATATTCGTTTTATGCGTCATTTTCTAAAAGGAGACCTGCACTTTATTGCTTACGGTCTCTTTACAATCGCTATGTTATGCAGTGTGTGGCTTTTTGAAATCAGTTGTGGCTCATCGAATATCTTTATTGTTTTGATTCAAATGGTTTTTATCTGTTTTTACTTGTGACAGTGACACTTTCTACTAACTGAATTATTTGTATCATTCTTTTATGATTATTTTTTATATTCGAATAAAGAACTTATGAATTAAATTGTTAAATTCTTTCCTGGGTCAAGATGTAATCTGACTGACCCTAGGGATACAGACAGAGCTGTGCCGTGCGACACATTCTGTGGTGAAAAATAGTAGCAGGTTCATCAGTACTGATTAATTTCTAAAGGAAACAAGCACTGATAAAGCAAATACTTCTGGGTTTAATGGATGAGTTTAATGTGACAAAGCATGCAGCATAAGCACAACAAAAGAAGGAACAGGTAAGGAACAAAAGGCGGACTGTAATGAATTTGATACAGTCCTGTTTGTACTTCAAATACAGGCTAATCAGAAGGGTTTGAGTTCTCCTCTCTTTTTCAAATCCATTTTATTGCTTTCCTTTGTAAATACAAATAAGCACGGCTTTATTACACTACTGGCTGCCTCATAACTGGCAGGACATAATTTATTTCTGATTAGTGGTATTAAGGTTGCAGAGTTAAAATCATAATCATTCCATACATCATCATAGTGCTATTAACCAATTAACATACCATTATCTTAGATTGAGCTTGGTGTGTGCTATAACTGACGTGGTACAATACACTGTTCGCCAGGGCAAAATCAGTTCTGTTGTATATGGTAAACAGGGTTTTGAGGGACAATGGGGGCGACCAGCATGCTTCCTGGAGTTGGTACAAACAACAAACAACAAGAATGGTAAAACACTCCCTGAAGCTTCATGCTAAGTAAGAAGCAGGCAGATCATCTTTGCATGTGCTCTATCACCAAGAAGAGGAGAAAAATCTGGTAGACAATGTTAAAAAAAAAAAGCTCAACTTCTGACAGCTTGGTTCTGGCAAGGAACTTTAACTTTTAATCACTAACGCGTTGATCAAACAAGGTCTCTTGCTGCAAGAACTACAATAAGAATCGCAGGAAAAGGCAGTGGCGGTGCGTCCATTGGGGGCGCTGGGGCGTTGCCCCACTAGCCACATGGCCCCATTCACGCAAGCAACTAGTTCCATTCATCATAATTAATAATTGCTCGCAGTCGGGCCGTCGGCACTGACTGGCAGTCTCCCTCTCGCGCATCGCGCTGATGTACGGCAATCGGCCGCTGAAGGGGGTGGGGGCGGGGCTGCGGCAGCATTGCAAGGGTTGAGTGACAGGCAGCGCGCACTAAGCGCAGCTGCAATAGTGCGCATGCTCAATTTTGGGCTGGTCATTTTTATGACCAGCCCGAACATGCGCACTACAGCCACCTACTACCATCCTGTAGGTCGAGCGAGGGCGGGGACCCGAGAGGCCAAGTGTTGCTTCATGCAGCAGCCCCCGGTCTCCTAATGGGCGGGCTGTCTCCCTGCTCTAACCAATCCTGGCGCTGCTAATGCAGCGTCTGGATTGGCTGAGACACCGCGCAGCCTGAGCCTGAGGGCAGGCAATAAAGGCATTGGGTGCCCCGCGTGGGTGGTGGCACTGCCGCACTGTGATTGGCCATTTCGTTACTAACGTTAGTGACGTGACCTCGCAGCGCACTGCTGCAGTCAGTCCATCCGTCACGCGTCAGTGCCACACCACGACACCACAGACCTCGTCGTGCCGGTGTCCTCCTAGTGCGTAGTGAGTGACGATCATTTGATTTCATTTGATTCCTCCTCCTCGCTCCAAAAAGATCCTGATCATCGACGTGATCTCTGTGTTGAAAAGTAAGAGTCTATAAGTTATAAATAAGACAACATTAGTCTGAGTCCGCCGCTCGGCCCGCTCGCTCGGCTGGGTGGTCGGTGGACCCTCAGTTTCAGACAGTTGTTTAATGTTTCGGTCGGATAACAGGTAACGGATACCCCGAGGGCCGGGGACACTCATAGCACCGGGGCCTCGCGCCCTCCTCCCTCCCCACTTGTTACTATACACAGGATGTCAAGAATGACCATATGTTAAGAATCTATGTAAGCGACTGTGGCGATTGCGAACCCTCTTTTTCAGAATAAAAGAACGTCTCATCGATACAAAACGAAAGCCAAATTTTCAGGCAGCACAGTGCGTCGGCTGGTCTCAAATAAACGGAAGCGGCGCCGGCGATTCGGACAAGCCCCTACTCTGGAGTGACATCGGGCACTGGTCTGGGTTGGTTTTACGACTCCTTAGGTATCCTGGAGGATCAGTGTGTGTGCCTGCCGCAGAAGATGGGTACTGGCAAAGCACAGAGCCACAAAAAAGGTAACCTGCTGTTGGAGAGTGGTGGTGAAGAATGTCATGGAGAAAGAGGTCGCAATCTTTTTTTTTTTTTTGCAATTTAGTAATATGCGGGGCACGTGGGCATGGATTGGTTTCAGAGGAGGTCTTGTGTGGGAAGAGCGCTTTCTTTATCTAGAAGATGGAAGGACGTAGAAGTAAAAATGCTTTCCTGTGTATTACTACGGCGGCTAAGGAGATGGTGCTAAGTGAACACAAGGTTACACAATTAGAGAAAAGTTAGACTATTGCGGTGGCTAAGGGGGAGGGAAGGCGCGTGCAGGTGGGGCACACAGGAGGGGGTGAGACGAGGGTCGCATTTCGGCAAATTTGGGCCAGAGGACTGACAAGAGACGAATTATAACTTAAGGGGTGGGGGGAGCCATGCTGCCCAGGAGGCTTTGAGATAAGGATGACGAGGTGGGGCCTCCCAGGGATTCCTTGGGCTTCCGGACACATCTGGTGGGGCAAGGGGGAGGTCGGTTGGGTGCCTGGCACTAATGGGTGCGCTATCCATAACGCATGGGTTCGCTAGTGGAGTCCTGGATCTATGGGCATAGAGAGGGGGGGGGTCGTTAGGGGTGGGGTAGGATCGGGCCCCAACACTGGAAACTAAATTTGGCATAAGAGGAGAGCCCAGATTGCAACAGGCAACGCTGACATGGGGAAAACATGGACCCAGGGTGGCACATTTTGGGCCGCTTTGCAGCTGCATCTCGGAGGTTTACCTCCCAGTAAAATAAACTGCAGTGTACTGGGGCGAACCTCATTATTTGCGCAAGTAATAAACACCTTGTGGCGATCCCAGGAGAGGATTGTGAGGCGTTGGTTTCACTGTTCTTGAAAGCCGTTATTCGGGATAGT
Organism: Calotriton arnoldi; assembly: GCA_963921515.1. Lineage (NCBI taxonomy): Eukaryota > Metazoa > Chordata > Amphibia > Caudata > Salamandridae > Calotriton > Calotriton arnoldi. The sequence goes on from CAWUFW010001131.1 coordinate 1,637,912, forward strand.
ACGTGCTTGTTCTATTTTTTACTGTTAGGGTAGACAGAAAGGGTTGTTTGTTGCTCTGTGGAGGTGGTGGGAGAGAATCGACGTTAAATTCCCATGTGTTGGTTGATAATGTCTGGATGTGTGGAACGGGAGGGGCACGGAGGGCGGGTGAGTGGTAGAACTGTCATGGTTGATGCTTGTGAGGGTTACAAAGTATGAGCAGAGCGCTGATGTTGGGGAGGCAGGTCACAGTGGGTTTATGTTTTTTATCTATCACTAGCAGCGGGCTATGAGAGTGGTTACGACCAATATGCTGACTTAAAGGGTTAAGTATGGAAATAATGTGGTTAGTATCCTCCATTAGTTGACTGGTGTTATGTGGACAGATATAAAATGGCCTGTGTCTAATCGGACCCGTTTAATTTCTCTCTGTCGGGACTGAGTGGGCTAATAGCTGGATAAATCCCGTGCACAAAGGGCTGTCACACCGGCCGACCTTGAAGCTGGCTGGGGTTCAAGGGTTCAAGTCTCGGCGGGAGGCTCAACATCCTGTGATTCCAGGCAAATCAGCAAGGTGAGATTTAAGTGATTTGAAATCACTTAAATCTCTCCGTGCCTAACAATGAATGTGCCCGCCGTCTGTAATAATGCAGTGCAGCTGGGGCTCATGTAAAGCGCGCCGATACCTTCGGGTCGAGTTTGTGCTATACAAATACAAACATACAGCATGATTGCCCCCCTGATTTGTTTCTGCTGATGGTATGCTGCTCTCTTTGTCGAAGATATTCTTCCTGCGCATTATGCCGTTTACCACCACCACGGCATTCCACTGATTGCAGAGTCCTGGAGAGAAATGCACAGGGTGATCGAGGCAGCAAGGTGTGTAGGAATAGCTCGATGGCAGTGCCCACGCTAAATGACATTGCAACGTTAACTTAGCCTGCCTGTTTGTGTTACGTTTATTATATCTGTGCAGGTGAGAGGTGTTGGTACGTGTTTATGCTGCTGAGAGCATGTGTGACTGTGGGTCGGAATACATTAATTTATGGATTGTGCAAAATGTTTCATTGACTAGAGTGTGAGTTACACTGTGCTGTCAGGTTTGCAGGATAAAACCTGAGCACCAAGGGAGCTTTATCAGCCTGGCTGCTACTTTTTAAAGCAGCTGGAAAAAAACTTATCTTTACCGGGTGAGGTAGAGCCTGTTGTAGTGGAGTTGTGCTACTCACACGGTACTCTGGTGCTGAGATAAGGAACTTGTAGATAAGCCTGTGAGGGCAGTTTAGGCCCAGCACTAATTGCTTTATTAACCTTCCTGCTTCCTCAAATTTGCTTAAAAATGCACCGTTTGTCCACTCTTTTTTCAAAATGTTCTTGGGGGGGGGGGGGGAGGACCCCCCAAACCCCACGTAGGTTGTTCGAGCTCGCTCGCTACGCTCGCTCGCTGCAGTGCAGTACGACAATAATGTTACGCCGCACCACTTTCAAATGTCACCAGCCGCCACTGGGGAAAGGTTTAACTTTAAGATGCATTGTTGGCAATCGAAGGTAAAAGGTCACTTCTGCGCTCTCTGCCAATTTCAGTAATGGACCTCTTTCTTTTTGATCTCTCATTCTTTGGCATCAAAGGTTAATAAAAATTATGATTTGTTCTGAGCAATTTTGTACCATGCACATCTGTTGATTTCACTGGATCTGTATGGAAGTCCGCATCAGGACTGAGGCAATTGTGTTTAAATCCCTAGCTTCTTCAAGATCGTAACATTTCTAAATTAAATGCACTTTGGATACCATACATGTTCCGAATAGTCATGGAATACTCTTTTAAAGGTGTAAAAGTATAAGCTTGGTTACTATGTAGAAGAAACCTTTGAAAGAAGGCCTGAGGTTAGAAAAATAACCACTTGAACTGAAGATTGCACATACAAAAATACTTCTGAGCGAATGGGAAGCACAGCTAGAATGCTTGTGACAGTAAAAGGCAAAAAGGCTTTAAGCGTCTAGGTCAGATCTTTGAATAACAAGGATCTTCAACTAAACCTTTACTTGATCAATATGCAGTTTAAGGAGGAGGATGTGAACTGTTTTCTGGAATCCATTTCTTTTTCTAAACTGCTTACAAAGAGAAACAGTTACTGCCTTTCACATTGAGAAGGGAGAGTCTTACAGGTAATAAATATCTGTAAAATGGGAAGTCAGAGTGCATTGGTGGATATCCCTCTGATTGAATTCAATGCCACTTGAGCATCCGCACCATACCCATGTCACACTGTTTGACACTTTACGGAGCTGGTGCGTACACTAATCTTCATGCTAGTGATGAAGACTGGAGTTATCACAATGAATAGCAAACATTTTAACTTTAAAAAAATGCACTTACGATTCTAAAAATAATCTTCACTGTGATTTGGAAGGCAAACTGCAAGTAGTCCCCTTAGGCTGTCTGGACCATCAAGTGGCTTTTAGGGGCACATTGACAATTGTAAAGGGAACACTTCTAGGACACCGGCCAAGCTGCTCAGGTTCAAGTAAACTGGACACACAATTCTAAAATTACTTTTACAAAAAGCTGCTGATAGGCCGAGCAATCTCAAAAAGGAAGTCTGATTTTATGTGCTTCTATATCTAGCATGTAGGATTCGAGTCCTCCTGCTAATTAACATTATTCTTTGATAAATTAAATGCTTGAAATGTCCAGACTTCAAGGGATATAAAGTGTCTCGGCTGGGACTATTACTAGGAAGTGATACAGAATTCTCTTAGACACATCTGAGCTACTGCTTTGGGAAAAGATACAATGGTAATCTTTTTTTTTTTTTACATAATACTGGCATAATCCCTAGTTAGGTTGTTATGCGAAGGGGGGAAAACAGAGTCTAAGCAGATCACTCAAAAGTAAAGAAACAGTGGCACTTTGTGTTTTCAACAGTGGTAGATGCTTCTTCAATGAGGAAACCAGAGATATAATCATACAGTTAACTGAAAGTGGTACTGAGCACATTTGTCTTGATGCAATGCCAGTGTTCAAAATGTGTTTTAATAATTTGCATCTTTACACACTCCGTGGAGTAAAATGGCTTACCATAAGTAATTGTTTATCACATATTATTCTTAGAAGTACTCATGAGAGAACTTTTGTAGCGCAATCTAATGGATTTTTGAGTTTATAAAAATAGAAATTTAAATGAAGTTATTAAGTAGAAAAGAGGGCCAACTGACCAATTCCATATGGAAATCACTGAACCAAATTCATGGAGCACCTAAACACAACCAATAGATAAAAATGATCAAATGTGATGTTAGTGTCGCAGAAGGGATGGAGTATACCAACAAGAAAATGATATCCCTCATGAAGGTGTTACACACATTTGGTACAATATACCTAAAATAATATAACGCTTCTTTCTTTAAAATAATGCACAACACATGCATCTCCCTCTGGAAATAACAAGCGATGGAGCGTAAAAGTTTAAAGATGATTGCCTCTATCAATTCTCACTATTAAATGAGATTTACAATACTCATTTTAATAAAATGTGCAAAATAGTTGATGACGAAAAATATGAGATCTTTTCCTGCATCGTAAAAACATGCAAAAGTGTTCTGAAAACCTGAAAATGTGAAAGACGTAAATAAAGAGAGAGAAAAACAGTTATTTGCTTACCCAATGTAAACATGCGTTTAAGAAATCAAAGATGGTTAACTCATAAAATGTGTTGCTGATTACCTAACGTGACAAATGAAAAGAAATGCTTACATAATGAAACACTTGAAAACTATTGAAATGTTTAGTTTAAAGATGCTGGACAGTACAAGATTAGCTGTTTTATTCTAGTATTACGTGAAAATAAACGTGAAAACAAAAGTGACGCATAGTAATCTGTATGAAAAATAAAAATCTGTGACATGTTCTTTTTAGTAGTACCAAATATTGACATGTAACTTTTGGAGAAAGAATAACAAGTGAATGTACTAAGAAAACTGATTTATTCATATTAATGTGTGTTTTGTATTAATCATAACGTGATAATGATTTAACAAGTTTTCATGTAGGCCTCAAATGCCTCCTTTTCCTCCTTTCGAAAAGCAGAATCTAGCTGAAGTAGTCATTTCAGACGCTATGAGAACTTTTACGTGTGTTTCTTTTCATGCTTATGAACAATAGGCCCTTTTCTGATTCAGTAACACTTTTGACAGAAATGTATCAATATAATTGCAAACCCAGAGAGTGTCTGGGAACGGACAGTGAATAAATGAATTTTATTACTTCCGAGGAAAGGATGGAAATTATAAAGTTGTTGAAATTGATGATTTGGCGAAAGGATTACTTAATGCTTCCGGATTTCTTAGTGCAGTATTGATCACACCATGCGCAGCCACTGTGGACAACCAATGGAAACTATAACATATGATGGAACTGATACTTTGTGGGCTTAAACTGAGAAATTTTGGAAGTATAAGTGCCCCCTTGGAGGAGGAGTCGGTGCTGGTTATCATTTTCAATTTCCTTGCCTGGCATGTTGTTGGACTGAACTCGGATTCTGGTTCCTATGTCAAACCCATCTGAACTGAACTTTCGGAACTACCTGTACTATGCCGGCTGGTAAAGTGTGCAGGTATAACTCTTCGGCTGGAGAGTTTATGGACTCATTCCTGTGACTCCTTACGCTTCACCTCTGCATATTTGGTTTGTATAACCTAAATGCTGAACTTGACTTTTCCATATATCTCTCTCCCTTTCTTATCCCCTAGGTGATCAGCATATGTCTAATTACTGAATCTGTAGGACATTGTGTGACTAATTGTACTAAATGATTTTCTGAAAACAAAGCTTAAATGTGATTTGTGTTTCTTCACCATTCAAATTGAGGCTTAGATAAACTATTACATGAGTAATTTTTCGTATTTGTGTCACTCTTGGAGTGGAAACTTCTTGTCGTAAGTTTTATCAATTAACGTCTATTGAAAAGTTGTTTATTTGTAGGCACGAATTTAGCATCTTCTTATTCCAGGTCCTCATATGGATTTGCCACATGTTCTCTTTATATCCAAGTCCCTGTTAGCTCACATAAAAGATTCATTGGAGGAACTATGGCTGCTAACTGTTTTTGATATGGGACCAGAGAGGAAATAGTAGGAAAATGTATGAAAGGAAGTATATGAAACTAGTTTTACATAGCTTCAGCTGGAACACAAGTGATACCACAGGGGCACATGCACATTATGCCATTTTAAGTTCCTCAAACAAATTGCAGGAATTTGCGGTGGTCGGCAGGAAAGGCGTTCATACCGATGAAGGATTAGTTCCTGTTTGAATGAAGTTATCGAAGCTCATGGGAGCCGGATGGGTCACCTCTGCAGCACAAAGCAGTGGCTCACGCGCACAAAACACAGGCGCAGCTCTGTTACAACGAAGATTGTCATCGGCAAAGCCAACCGATGAGGGGATTATGAGAAGGGGCTCTGTGATGCACATACTAAAGAGTATCGCAAACAGCAGCAGCTGAAAAAGTATGAGCTGGCAAACAGCAGTGCACACTTCCTTACCCACCAACCAGGTACTGTATGGGCCAGGGGCACCTTCTCGCACTCATATAGTGGGCACAGTTATGAGCACCACCAATACAAGCTTGCATCCTCACAAAAGAAAACCATCTCAGGTAGCAGCAGTGTAAGCTTTCTTATGCACAGACAAGCAGACTTATGCACCCATCCAAACGTCCCTCACACACAGAATCAGTAGATCACGAACAGCAACAAGAAAAAATCATCCAGATCACACACCTACTACATACGTTCAGAACAGACAGTAGCTGAGAATATTACACACACAACTCCAACCAACAGTTACATACACACTGCAGCACCGTAAGCGACATTCTCCCCCACTCAGGCAGCTGCAGCACAGTCTTGCATCAAGCACACCATATGGACAAGACAAGATTTTGCATCTCTACTTACGTAATACACTATCAACCTTTCTCTTGCCTGTTCCATGGCTAAAGTCCCTGGATCCCTAAGGTCGTGTGCTGTTGGAAGTCTGAACGTGTTTCCTGCTGCAACAAGCACTGCTGCGCCAAAATGGCAGCAGATGCTAAAGCGCAACTGGGCACCCTTGGCAAAAACTTTGAGCCAGCAGGGGCCCAATGCACGATGCCCAGCGGTCGCCTGATCATGACGGTCTTCTGAAGCTGCTGTGAGCGGCAGAGGACATGAGGAACACAGAAGTATCCTGAGTGGTATTTATTTTGCTACCAGTTGTGGATCAAGATTGTTCACTAATGTTAGTCATAGATAAAGTAACCACTTCAGTTCATTCTCCCTCCAGCTGTCAGTCACTTTTCTTCACTGTTTTTTAACCAATAAAGCATAGGCATGTTTATTACCAAACGTCATTTTTGTTTACGATATTGTGTTTAGGGAGAATGATGGGCATATGAATGCAATGAGTCCTGAAAAACATTCTATGGTACAAGAACGCCAGTGCAACACATAGTTTCTTCTTAAATATGAATATGCATACAAAAGGATCATTACAGCATGCTTACAGCAAGTTAGAACGATGTACAGCAGCGAAAGCACGCACAGTAGGCATTGAATGTAAAGATTCTCGCACCTGCCTGCCCGAGGCCCCACTTTAGAAATGGTAATGTAATAGTTTACCCATAGTAGCACCGAAGCACTCCTTGTCAATGTAAGGATCCAGTAAGGAGATGAAGGCCCGCTAGCTACCACCTGTAGAGTAGTCTATTTTGTGAAAGGTAAACTTAAACAGTTTCTGCCCAGTCTTTACCGCGGCGCTCAGACGGGGAATGGGAGGCTTTTGCATGTTCCTCACCAGGCTGTATAAAGCAAGCCTGGTGGGGAAGATGCAAAGTGCGCAGGACAGTTTGCAGGCCGGCCAAGCAGTCCTGCACACTTGAGTGCAAACCACTCCTCTCCTTGCTCTGGCCAGCCCTGCCCCGCCCCGAGAGCCACTCACTTCAAAAGGAAAAACAAGCATTGGCATAGCCAATAGGTCTCGCTTTTGGGACCTTATAAATATTTAGTTATGCAGCACAATATCCTTGGTGCAACAACATGAACTGTTGCATGGTTAAACACTTATAAGGTCCCAAAGGCGAGACCTATTGGCTATGCCAATGCTTGTTTAACATTCAATCAATTTGCCTACATTTCTACTTTATTGTAGACTTTGCACTGTGTTATTTTTAACGTCTGTACTTTTATGCATTCAGAAAAATGCGAATAAAGTGATGTTGATTGATTGAACTCTGCGACTCGCACAATGTGCACAAGTATGAAAGTCACCTGTGCACAAGTATGAAAGTCACCTGTGCACAAGTATGAAAGTCTCCTGGTCTAACTCTGTGACTCATGCAGAGCCTGTTTGCTTTAAGAGAGTCGTGTGCTCTGCGACAGGCATAAAATGTTTGCAAAAAATACAATAAAAATAATTGTAATAATCATAACAATTTATATAGACCATTGATACAGCACCCATCACAAACTAAATGACGAATTAACTTACCCATGAGTTATTATTATCCAGCTCAGTGGCGATCGTGCTCTCAGGTGTGAGGCGCTTTATGTGCAGTCGGCGATGTGCAGTGCCCTGAGTGCATGAATGAATTCACTTGCCGCTGCTCTGCGGGCTGCACTATCTGCCCCCAACCAACCCTTCCCCGGTGGGAAACCGACCGCGGCGCAGCAGCGCTAATAAATCCGTCATCGGCGTTAATTTGATAAAGCCATCCCAGGGTGACTTCCCACAGCCCCCCAACCCTGTAATTAGAAACAGCTCGCACCGCCCCGGGCTGCAAAAGTGCGTTTTATTCCCTGCATCTGACTGGGGAAGTAGGGGCGATAAATGAAGAAAAAGTCGCGTTTTATGATCCGGATAAAAGGGATTTTATTTGCATGTTTTCCGCGTTCAACTACATCCCCGTAGACATCTTATAAAAACAAGGGGTTTTGTTCCCTTCACAGCAGCTGTTTAGAAGGAGGGCTGGCTCACGGTGGCGGGGTGCAAATGTGTTTATTTGATATAGCTATCAATTTACAGAAATTATAGCGTATTTTAAGATATTTACCTGGGTGTTAGAATGGTGTTTCTCCCCTAGGCAACACTTTGAAAAGGGAAATAAAAAATAACATGCAGTCCAACAGCTTTATGACTTCAGCCAGACAGTATCACGCATTGTTTGCATAATAATGTACCTCAACTGTCTTGAAAGCTTTGGAAACGTACATTTAAACTCATATTTTCATAGAATACATCTATCTCACAAATCTACTGTAAACGTTTCCTCTCTTTTCGCTTTCGAAGTCACTGGCTCGTTCTTTGCCATCGCGATGTTCACAAGAAAACAGCCTTTTTTGTTTTTGATAAGAATACGGGTTACTTCGGTGAAGTCTCGGCGAAGGGCGCCCCCACCTCACAGATCTGAATTTTGTGCCTCTGTGGGGCCGCACCTGCGCACTCACTAAAAGTCCAGCTCAGTAACTGCTTAAAAAAATTACACGCATGATATAAAACATTATCATGGCACGATGTCTCTGAGGCGGAGGGTAAAAGGTGACTTTATGCCTGTTTTTGCCTGACCTCCTTACGTGTCTTCGAAGAAACATGACAGCTCAGCAGCAAGTTAAGGGATAAAAACACGTGCAGACACACAGCTCTGGGGTTCAAAGACAGGTAGGTAAAAATCGGATCAGCCTCTTGACAGGTGCCACTATACAACAACACCCGACAAATGAATTCAGAAACCCAAATTGTCCCTGTGTGCACGTGTGATATAACACAGAAAACATCTAAGTCTAACATTTTTACCCCAAAATATGTAGAATCGCGCTGTAAAGCTGCAAAAACGATGGCTGGCTCACACAACCACGCAAATGTACGTACATGTGCTCTTGCACACTTACATACTTTTACACACGCGAAAGAAAAGAACAAACGAAAATAAAAAATAGCACCCAGCAGTTCGTGGATGCATATAGCGCCCCGGCCTCAATGAGAAAGAACCCAGGTCAACATTTCGATTCTACCCGCAGCCTGGCCCACGCCCGGAAAAGGAATCAATCGCAGGCCTCTGAAGATGACCTTAAAATGCTATTTTAAATGTTTGAGAGCTGAGAAGAAGCCACCAAGATAAAAGGCGCGCACCTTTTATTGTAACGTTTTTGCACAAGTCTATTGAAAACTCAGTTGTAGTTAACAGACAACAGCATTGCAGACTAGGGACATGTGTTCACCATCAAAAATGTGACTGTAAAGACATCCCAAGGGAGGAGGGCGGGAAACAAGCAATGAAAGCTGTAAACTCATTAGTAACTGGTTGCCTGTAAACGCGGAGGGCATGTACAGCGTTTACCTTGCGGGAGCAAGCAGCAGCAGGCGCGATAATTGAAAACAGATGGCGCCGCTGCTCGCTCCCACAAGGGAAATGCTATACATGCACGAGTATTCATTGGAAACAGTGCAGTACATGCACGCGTTTCCCAAAAAGTACGGAGTGATTCCAAAAGGTCACTCCAAAGCAGCGCTTGCGCGCTGCGTAGGCGAGACCTAATAAAATGATAATAACAATACGTTATTATCATTTTATTTTTCCTATTGAAGTCAGTGGGGCGATGCTCCTCTGCCTTAGCGGAGAAGCCGCCAATGAGATGGCGGCAATCCTGTGAGCTTTGCTTTACCGTGGAACGTCTTCACGCCTTCACGCCTTCCAGCCATCGGACGCAACATTTTCTGGACCTTTGTCAGGACTATAAATAATTCTTTAGACAGCACAGGAGCAGAACGACGTTAGTTCCCAACTCCCCTCCAAATACGTCCCTGCCAGGTAGAGTAGTCCTTCGCAGGTAAGTACCAAGGGGGGAAAGGGGAATGGGACAGAGAAGAGACAGCCCTATGGTTTCTTTTGCAGTTTCTGCCTATTCTTCTTCTTTTCTTCTTATTAGGCTGTCAACAAGTGCATTCTAAATTACTCTTCTACTTAACATTTACTGTACACATATGCATTAATTAAACAACTTGTCTTACCAGGAAATGCTTGTGGGCTTGCCTCTCTTCTTGTTTCTTTTATACTGATTAACGACTTGTTCTAATGTGAAGTCATTGTAACACTCTCTCTTTCTTACAGATCGTGCCAGGATGCCACCATTGCAGACTCTCAACTCAAAAGAAGAAAACAGGTAAGTCTCTATCTTTTTCTTAATGTAATTCTGACTATCGACTATCTCTATAACTAACTTACTGTAGTTGCATGCTGGCACTCTTAATGTCGCTCCTCCTCATGTTCTCTGACCAACATTGTCGAGTATTTAATAGAAGAACAACTGGTTCTTGACTGTGGATCCTAAGACTCTAATTTTTGAAATATATACAATGTTCTGAATACTTTTAAGTCTATGAGGTTTGTCACATTAATCAAACTTAAACGCAATCGGTCAAGACCCGATACTGTGTTTCACTCGACCTTCGTTCGTGTAATGTTGCGTCTTGTGTATTCATTTTACGGAGTCTCTCCGAGACTAAAATGATCCGTAGGAAGCGTTAACCCTTCAGAGTGTCTGCTAGCTATAGATAACGCTTCGCTATGTCTTCGTTCACTGTAACCTAATGCCTCTTCAGAATTTGCACAGAAGAGGAGAAATGCTACTCCCCTTCAAACTTAATTGATACTATGGTCGCGTTTGAAAAGTAGGCGTGTCTGTGAGGAAAACACTACACTATGAATATGCGCATTGCCTAATTAACGTGCCTAAAGAGCATGCGCCCGACTGAGAACACAAACCTTAATTCTCAGAAGACAGGTTGACCGACGTCCTTGAACCAGACGCCCTCGGAGCGTCCCCTGACTGACTAGAGCACGACGCCTTCCCGGTACATCCGTTCAGGTGAAAAGCCTAGGTGAAGTGCGCCTTAGAATGTTAAAGCGCGCTTCACCTGAGGTCTGATTGTTTTAAAACACTATACTGCTAACCTAGCAGGCACGCTGGCGGCCATCTTGGATGTCCAGCGCTGCCAGCATACTCGCCAACTATAAGCATGGTGAGTGTGCAAAGTGGAATGATAGGTTGGTGGGGCCGGAGTAAGAGCCACAACGGGGTCTCGAGGAGGAAACCTCCCGAGAACCCTGACAACCTTTGAGGCTCACATCTCCTTAGGAACATGTCTTGCACCTGAAGACTATTTTATTTTTGCATTTCTAGTTCCCTCACCATCATCTTACTACAGCTTACTGCCTCTCACATTTGGTTTGACTTATACTATGCCCTCATTTCATGTCTGGAACCTATTTTCACCCATAGAGCCGCCATTTTAGATGTACACTCATCTTTTACAGTATGTGGTGGTGCCTCTTAACAGCTACAAATTACACTTTGGTAGGTTCTAAATTGGGTTTATATCTGCCTCCTATCAAAGATGCTGAATTACAAGCAACTGTGCTACATTTAACAAGAGGGGTATTTGTGAGTTTTGAGCTCTGTCCAAACATCCAGGTCGTCGTGCCTCCTTCTGACACAGTGACTCCTGTGGTGCAGGTGTTTCAATGCCTAAACAAATGTGGTCTCTGATTGGATAGTGAATCACACAAATTATCGTTCAATGCTCTGCGATCTATTCATTTGTTGTGTATTGCTGTGCTTACTTTTTGAACACTTCTATGATGCGCCTTTTGATTGTTTATGGGCAGAACTAATTTTTGGCAGAAGTCTCACAAATTACTACATGAAAATGACTACCTGGATGTCACTGCTAAAACAATTTCAACTGGTACAAAATCTAAAAGGGCCAAGAATGACCCTCCCTCACTGCATTTTGGACACTATTCTTGACCAAGTGAGGGGCTTGCAACTTTTTATGAGTGCCACTAATGATAGACCACAGCAGACTGAAGACAGATGGATTATTATGGAAGGTAGGGTGGTGAAATGCAGCAACGTATCAGATCTCTTCAAGATATGGCTGTGACGATTCCCCTGCTTGAAGAACTATTCAAATTTAAGCTTCACACACATGACATGACAGGAATTGTTGTAATAATCTTCTGTTATATGGGTTACCGGAGGCTCCTGAAGGTCCTAATCTTATTAATTTTCTGAAGAAGTTCTTCCAGACCTGCAGGGTATCCCCACTGCTGCTCCTCTTAATTTGTAACAAACTCACCGACTTGGTTGACTTAATCCTCTCTCATCCAAACCTCGCAGCATCATAATGCTTTTTTTAGCGCTTCCTGATCCCCCCCCCCCCCGTGTCTAGAAGGCAGGTAAAGCCAAGCAATGGGTCATCTTGTCATAATATTTTCATATCCCAGGACCTTTCCACTGCCAGACATAGGCTTTTCTCGCCCTGAGTCCCCAAATGAGACAACTCAATATCAGTTATGATATACTACATCCCTGCTCATGCAAGATCATCTACAAAGGCACTATGAAATCTTTTGATAATCCTGATAAACTGAAACTGTTCATCCAGAAGATTTCTCATCAGGCAATGGACACTGCTGTTCGGAAACGTTAAATATATTATGTTATTCTGTGTTTACCTATGATGGGTTTTCTCAAGTCTATTTCTTTTTGCTCTGCTGTCGATCTTGTTATAACGTTGACACGTCTCATACTTATATCTCCTTACTGCACATATTTCCTTGATCTGCTTTCTCCTCTGTCTCCTTATGTATTCCCTTTTTTTCCTCCCTCTTCCCTTTTCCTTCCTGTTCTCGGTGAGGGCTGGTATAGAGCTTGACCTCCTTTCTACTCTTTGTCTTTATCATGTATAGCTTTCTAATGTTATTTTGTCTCCTTCTCCTTTTTTTGCAGCTTATCATCCCTGTTCCTGTATGTCTCTTCCTATGTCCTTCCACGCACCCAAGTGCCACGCACCCAAGAGAAACCTCCAATCAGCTGACCACTCTCTAGCCACCACCCCCCACATCTACAAGACCAGAACAGGAGGAAAGGCCTTCTCCTACCTCACAGCCAAGACCTGGAAGGACCTCCCCCTCCACCTCTGGCAAAGCCCTACACTGCTCCAGTTCATTAAGGACCTCAAGACCTTGCTCTTCAGATGACCCCAGAACTCAACTGAGCACCCCCCGCCCCCCCTAGCGCTTTGAAATCCTTGCGGTGAGTAGCTGCGCTCTACAAACCCCTGATTGATTGATTGATGTCCCCATAATGTTTAACATTGCCTAGTGGAATGTTTGTGGCCTTGGACATCCGGAAAAAGGTACTTTCTCACTCATCCAAACTTAATTCAACAATTGCTTTTATGCAAGAAACACATTGTAATACCGCTGATTCTGCCAAGTTAGAGAAACAATGGGTTGACCAGATTTTCTGTTTCTCCAGCAGCTGATCATAAAGGTGGTGTTGCCATCCTTTGTCATAAAACTTTGAAATTGCACGTTGTCTCCACTGAATGTGACACTGACAGTAGATGGGTGTTGGCTAATGAAGTCATTGATAATACACACCTTACCTTATTTAATATTTATGATTCTGTCAAATCAGACCTTGACTTCTGGCGTTCAATAAAGGTAAAACTTGCCAATCTTTCTAATTGTAATATCTTGGCAGGAGAATTTAACCAGTTGATAGATCCTTTCATGGATAGATCTCAATAGAAGTTAAAATATGATAAATTGCACAAAAGCGTTCCAATCAGCAGTTACCTCTAGACAGTGCTTTTATGTTTGGAGGACATGTAACCCCTATCAGTTGGAATATTCTTTTTTCTCTGGTGTTCATAACACAGGGTCCAGAATTGACTATATTTTAGTTGCTAAATCATTACTCCCCACTTTTCTGAAAGTGGTTCTATTTTTATATCTGATCATGCCACGATTTCGGCTTCACTAGATATCTCCAATTTTGCTTCTAAAATGGCTACATGGAGGTTTAATAATTAGCTTTTATCTGACAAATGTTATATTACTGAAGCTACCACCTTCATACAAGAATTTTCCCAACTCAATAAATCTGAAGTTACTTAAGTTGCAAACAAATTGGTATGAGTTTAAAGCTTCATTTTAAGCCTTCACAATTGCCTCCTCTGCCAGGAAAAAAAGTTTAAATGCTCAATATGTCTTCCTTTTGAACCAAAATAAGACACTCAAACATACTTAATCCAAAATACAAGCCTTGGTTCAGCCAAGTGTAGCATTTACCTCTCACCTAATGCTACTGGCTGTCTGGGTGTATCCTTCACCTCCACTCAGATTCTTTCATTGAACTGCATGAGGAAGTACTTTACAACTATAGGCCTTTCTGTCCTCTTCTGCTGGCTTCCTCTCGTGCCTCTACCTCTCTCTCTAATGTGCTAAGGCTGGATGCAGGCACACTAAACCCAGACCTGTTGGTTTTGTAATGCTTATTTCCGTTTTTTATACAGCTAAGGGGTCAACCCAACTCCAGAATGCTGACTCACCATCAGTTCTTACTAAGCAGAAGGGGGATCAAGCTGAAATAATGAGAAAAGAGACAAATTACCAAACTTATCTTTGGGTAATAGACTGTGGCATCAGTAAAAGAATATTAAAGTACAGGATTTCCCTTATTCCACCACAACTGGAGACTCACATGACGGTCATGCAATGCAGCGACGTGCAATTTTGATGCAAAGAAACACATTCAAAGAGGGATCCCCTTTTTAAGTCAAAGCACAATGCAACAGTCTGTAGATGGGCGTTTTCTACTAAATGGCAACATCAACTAAACACAGAAATTCTATTTGAAAATGAACACTTAAAATTAAATTTCCCCATATAAATATAGAAAGCAAGTAACATGTAGGTGTCACGTTTCAAAAGGTTTCAGTGTGTATAGCAATATGCTGTAAAATACAGTCATGTCTCTGTCTGGCTAAAAGTTCACCACTGCTACAAAGCAGGTAACCAACTCGTCCTGCTGCCTGTTGAACCCAAATCTTCTCTTTCGAGGGGAAAACAAAATTGAAGCAAATAAACAGCTGGATAGGATCCGTATTTAAAGCCACCAGCACCACCATATTGTCCAAATAACCATCATGGCGTTCACACACAATCGAGCAGTAGGCTGCTTGAATTCAACTAAGGTGCTGACATAACAGTGCAGGATGTGGGACTGTGTGTCATTCAGCATATGCTAGGAGGTGTGTAAAACGGATCACGGCTGAAGACAATCCCATAACAAATTAATGTACTTTTAAAAAACAGTGATAATAACAAAATCCACACCAACACCACACAACATGTCCAGCTCGACAGAGGAACACAAATAAAATTACTTCCACTGACTGTGCACATTTAAGAGCCGAGGAAGAAGAAAACTATATTGACTTCGGGTAATGGCAGGCAGATTTCACAGCAGAATATAACTTGCAAGATTGTCATCTGGGTCAATTGAAGCTTATTTAAAAAAAAAAAAACACAAATATGAAAATGTTGAAATAATATTTGTACACCACAGAGAACCCTGTGTATTAGTCTCTCAGCCTTCAATTGTTTGTGTATTATTATTAATTCCCACTTTTACACTTTAAAAGAAAACAAATGTATTGAAAAACACAACCATCCTTGTATTTCTGAAAATCACTGATATTTTGTCAATATTTGTTGTTGTTCAACAGGCTGTCCCACAACGGATATTTAAATGAAAATATAACTAATACAATCCAGGTACAACAAAGCGCTACTGTCCATGTGCATGCACGTACATTAGTATGACTGCCGACCCTAACTACAAGACACCCAATGCAACAACCAACTCAGGAGAAAAAGGGGTAAGAACGGGAGTGATTCCACTGAGCCACGCATCTTAATACAACTCTGGAGCTCACCAAAATGTAAGATTTCTATAATCTCCCCGGGGCTTCCCAGAATACTGCCTTCGATGCCTAGAAACAATCCTAAAGGCCTCAGTCCACACCTGACAAACTTACCCGGATTCTCCCGCCACCCCCCTCCAGACATCAAGTATGCCGGCTGAGTGTGCTCCACACCTCCCTCAAGAAGGTCCTCAGTCTAGCATTCAAATCCACTCATTGAGTCATTTTCCACTCAACTAGCGAAGCCCATTTAATGCCACTCCCATAGCGTTCTCCACCCATAACAAAACCCCCACCATCTGCAATGTTCAAAGCTCTCAGGACCCCCCATCAATATTCAGGCCATTTCCCCTCGCAGTATCTAATTCACCCACACTTTGTGCTTAAGAGCTGGAACCAAACTGAGCTTTCAAGCATGCCCTCCCTGAAGCGTCTCGCTCCTCCTCATTGCAGCTCAGGGATGAATTCTTTTGCCAGGAAAAGATAATGAACGGTCTCTGGATCCGGACATCTAAGATTGGATGTAACTGGTTCAATCATCTAGTAACATCTTACTCTCAAGCCTCCCTCCCACACTCTGGCTTTCTGCTAGCATCCACCACAAAGCTCCCAAGCACTGCTGATGGAAGATCCAAACAGCATTTCTGTTCCAGGCGGATGTTAAGAAAAAAAAAGATGAACCACAGACTTTCCAAAACGCAAGTAATAAAATCACGCCCCTGAAACGGCCTAGAGAAATCAAATGAAGATGAGGGAGCCCGGAATCAGCCAACAAGTGCAGTTCAAATACTACATTGTTCAGGTCTTATTGGTGTTTCATTTTTAACCTCTTCACAACGGGAGAGCATTAAACCAACCCAGCGAGATACTGATGGTCATCAGGATACAACACAGATAAAATCAATGACTCATCAGGATAAGTAACACAAATTACAGAGTATACTCCAGTAAAATGACAAGCTTAAATTCTAATCCTTGAGTGGGAAAAGAAGACTCCTAGTTAGAGGAACCATCCTCCATGCAGGGGAGCGAGCTTACCGAAATGTAACTGTTGGCATCCACATCATCTGTGATCGTCTGCCGCTCTCCCTTCTGGTTGATTCTCCTGAAGCGTCGGCGAGACAGGCGCAGAGAAGTCTCTCTGTTCAGGGCGTTCTCTTCCCCGTCTTTGGTGTTTTCCACCTGAAAAACATGTTCAGGTTCCTGGTTAAACATCCAGTTCTTCCATATCAAAGATATCCTGTGAAATCTTAAAAAGTTCATGTGGAAAGCATGGGACTCGAGTTTCAAACACGTCTATCTTCTCAAAGAGTCACCACTGTGAGTTTCTGAAGCTCACCGAGGCTGCCAGCCCTACCCTGACGTAATTACAATGAGCTAAAAGCCACAGCTTCCTTCCAGGAAACTCAAAAAACTTAAATGCATCCTCTAAGCAAAGTCATTTTAAACACTAAAATCTGCTTCCTACCGGTCAGGCACAAACACAAATGTTTACACTGACATTTCACCAGTCAGTATTGTTTTGTAGACTGATTAAATCTATAGTGTAGTTTCTCAGAGTAAAATCATCTTTTAACAAACTATTGCGTTAAGAGTTTTGTATTCAATTTTCATAAAAAGAGTGAATAAATGTTTCAGTTCCATAGCTTCAATGTCTTAGGACAATGCACAAATGTTAGACACTAGCAACACAAAAGTTGCATTTTAATAAGAGTATAAAAGTAGTAGTTAAAGTGCAAAACTGATCTTATCTGGGAGATTTCTCTATATATAGAAATAGATGTAAAATATTGTCCTGTAAGTATGGTCAAATTTCCTATTATTCATTAGAAGCATATGCCTATGCGTATGTCTCCAATATGCTCCAAATCGATACTTCACGAGAGAGTGACAGTAGGGACAAAATGGTGGCCAAAAGCTAATGGGCCCGGGCCTAAAATAAAAAAAGGAGCACCGTCCCTTGGGACCATTAGCCTAGGCCCTAAATACTTCGCAGAAGCTGCCCCTGAGGAGGTGGAGATAGGCTTAATGCCTGAAGACAACAAGGGGTCTAGAGGCACCTTGGACTGCACCTGGGGGATGCTCCAGGCGGGCCCTGTGACAAAGGGTGAGCAGGGGTGGAGACGCCTGAAGGTGGGCTGATCTCTGGAGGTGGAACGGCTGTGTGGAGATTAAAAGAGCATAAACCCGGGACACGAATTCTCGCGCCTGGGCCTTCCGACATAGAAAGGACTTGGCTGGGACATGGTTGAAGCAGCGGCGCCCCCACTGATTGATGCAAGAGGGGAACACTTGAGAGCCATCAAGCTCAACATAGAGCCCACCCCCCACCCACATTAATTTGGCCCCAAATAAGAGGCCCGTTCCGCAGAAAGGACAGCACCATAAGGGGCCATGTCAAGAAGAAAAACAGAGGTTCAACACCCTCATACAGCACTCTTTACATTGATGACTGGCCTTTGACACACCTGCCTGAGCTCCCCACTACAGAGGAGGGGCCCGGTGCCAGGGAACACCAGTTGATACCTTAGCCAGGAATATATGCTGTCCAGGAAGATCTTAAACATTGGCCGCAGGAGATGCTGGGCCCAACTACAGGAAAAAGGACATTCCCTATCCTAATTTCCTAACACGGCCAACCAGGTGGTTGCTGAGAAATTCTGGCCGGTTGTACAGGGTGACAGAGAGGTGGGCCATTACATAAATCTCAGGGCACCAAAAGTAACTTGACAAATACTAAGGCCACCGTCAGAGAAATGCTTACTCACTCTGCCAATCCTAAGCTAGAGCAAGGGGAAAGGATCAGCTGGAAGGCACAGATGGCCAGTCTCCAGGCAGCAATCATCCGGACCAGACCCCAGAGGAGAATGGATGATAAACCAGGAGGACAGACAATTGACCTGTGGCTTCAAGGACACATTATTTCAAAGCCTGAGATCTGACATCCAGATGTCAAAAGAAGATCTGGGTAAAGACCTTTAAGAAGTTTGCCAAGACCTAAACGACATCAGCACAAGAATTACCATAATAGAAGATGGCAACATTTTACGAAACGAAGAGGTGGCAATGCTGCAACAATAGGTATATAACCTTGAAAGAGCAACACCTAAACTTCTAGGCTCACGCAGAAGACCTTGAAAACCACCCATGAATATACAACATAAGAATACAGCTTTCAGAATGACCCTAAGAAGTCTTAAGCAAACCAGATAGCTGCGCTGTCTGGTAGGCTTCGACCTAAAAAGTGGGCTATTGGCTTTATCAGGGTGTCAGCACATCAACATATGTAAAGCAGACATGTTGTCAAAAAATGACCAATAATTCTAATCAAATGTATATTTCATTAATTCACACATCGCAAAGTTTATTAAAAGTGATTGCCATGAAAAATATTTAACAAAGTTTTATTTAAAAAAAAAAAAAAATCATCAACAGGTCTTCTTTTCATTCTTCAGAGCGGTAATGGTGATTTAAGGTTATGGGATGGGTGGTGATAATGGATAGTAAGAGTAGTTGCAGGGTTTGGGGGTTGGCGGTGGTAAGGGTAATTTTAGGGTTTAGGGATAGATGGAGGTTAAGGGCGCTATGAGTAATTTAAGTTAAAAAAAGGAAGAAACTTTCAGGGGTTTCTCCCCCTAAGAAAAAAGAAGAAAACAATGATATATATATATATATATATATATATATATATATATATATATATATTCACTGGGAAAAAACGAAGGTTATAGGGACATTATAGTTGGGAAATAGAATTTTTAAAAACTTGGAAATTCACTAAAAAAAACAAATGTTACTTGGATGTTACAGTTAGGTTCAGATTTTACACACACAAAAACAAAGAAATTCAGCAGTTATAATTAAAGTTGTCTCAAGTAATTTTAACTAGTGCCCTAAGCCAAGTTAACTCGCGCCCCTGCCATGCACAGTTTTCTAATCAATAATTTTACAGCAAACGTTGCAGTGATATTATCAATGATGTCACAGAAGGTGTCACGAATTATGTAATATGTGGGGTAATTAGCAGTGCATGGCGACGGTGCAAGTTATAGTTTTTAGGGAGCGAGTTATAGATACTTGAGATAACTAACTGCTGAATTTCTGTGGCTGTGTGTGTTTAAAATTTTTACCTAACTATAAGGTCCATGTAACCTTTGTTTTTTTTCTAGTGAATTTCGAAGGTGTGTTTAATTCTATTTCCCAACAATAACTTCCCTGAAACCTTTGTTTTTTTCAGTGAATTTTAGTTTTTTTTTGTAACGTTCAGTAATACCTAATTACCATACATTAATCCAAATGCAGCCGCACACCACGCACGGCCTTTGCCCATGCGCTAAACGGGTTGGCCCCAAGGCCTAGCCTGCAGCCGGGCCCTAAGACGGACACCCCCAAAGGCAGCCAACCTGGGAGGGGGGCACGCAGCCCCCCCTCCCCAGGCCAATTTTGGCCCTGGGGACCCATCGTCCGGGGGCAGACACATTTTTGGGAGGAGAGGGCAAATGTGCCCCTCCATAGGCTGTTTTTGGCACCGGGAACTCCATACCCTGGGACCTGACACATTTTATTAGGTGAGGGGGTACGTGACCCCAGTGCCCAGGCCGTTTTTGGCCCTGGGGACCCCATCCCCCAGGGCTCACCATCATATTTATGGGGGCACGCAGCCTCCTCCCCGGGCCGATTTCAGCCCCAGGACCCAATTGACGTCAATCGGCGCAAACGTTATTAGCGAAACAAAAAAAGCTTTGTCTATGGAAATTAGGTCCTAACTAGAACCACCTACTGGCGACCGCCATCTATCGATGAGAGGATACTCACAATGGATGAGTGTCTAAAAATTAGGAGTTTCATAGACACCATATAGGTAATTTTTCCCAAATGCTGTGTCCTGACCGTCGTTCAACATGTGAGATATTAGTCTCTATGCTGTGGAATCTACTCACAGGGAGGAAAGAGAAGGTAGCATAAGCTCAATTAGGCTTGAGCAAACAACTTCAGCAGAAACTCTGGGCCAAACTGTGCTGCGCTTTGAAGCCCATATAGTTGCCCTATACAATTCTTTAACAAGTATAGGCTAGGAGAATGACAGCAGAGCCATTGTAGTTCTGGTTAGTGTACTTCGACACTGAATGAAGAGTCTGTCCCATGTAGAGTACAGCAGTAGAAGATGCAGAGTAACAGTCTGTCTGGCAAAGATGGCCTTAATTGCAGATTCGGCAGCATTGCTGCCCCAAAAAATCAAGAGTAAATGATCAGTAAAAAAGCAGTTTGTGGTTGCCTTGTATGTGAATACCTAACGCATACCTAACAGAGGCTGTAGAACATCTATCTAGCAGGGAAAACACCTGGGCGCGTAAAAATTTCAGAAGAAAGATTTCCTTGTTTAAGTGAAACTCAGCATTTTGGTAACAGAGTTGGGATGAGGCCTCAGCACCACCTTATCTTGATGAAACGTGTATGGTTCACAAATGCCTGCACCCTGAAGCACACGTATGTGCATGGCCTAAGTTATGGAGTCTAGAACAAAAGTTTTTCAAGAGCACACTTTCACATCACTATATGCCATTGGCTTGAATGGTTGGTGAATCAATCTGCTAGGAGCAGGTGCAACTTCCAAGAGACTCTTGACCAGAGGCTTGGCAGACCAGTTAGATATTATTTGATGACCCCCATTGGTAACAGTGAAGGAGTCCTCTGGCCTGTTTCGGTAAGCTCACTGGTCATAAGGTAGATTTTGCAGGTATCCAACTGGACGCTTGATTCAGCAAGATGTCTTGTCCATCAAGTAATTGAATGTGTTCATCTTTTTCAGCAGGGCGCAGGACCTCAACTTTAGTCACCTACTTCTGCATTTTGTTGTCTTGAAGGCTAC
The DNA here is from genome assembly GCA_963921515.1 of Calotriton arnoldi. Classification (NCBI taxonomy): domain Eukaryota; kingdom Metazoa; phylum Chordata; class Amphibia; order Caudata; family Salamandridae; genus Calotriton; species Calotriton arnoldi. The sequence continues at coordinate 1,659,577 of CAWUFW010001131.1, forward strand.
TCTGGACGCTTCCGGGATATCCAAGTGCTATGAGCAGAGGTCAGGGTTGGCAAAAACTGGTTTCTTAAGAATGAAGTACTTCAGTTTAATGATGTTAGAGATGGGTTTAAATTTCCTTCCTCCTACAGGCAGGAAGGCCTTCCTCTAATTGAGGCAGATGTATGCCTTCTTTCTTACAAAAGTTGTAAAATCGCATCCTATTCTCGGAGGTGGGACTGGCTCAAAGGTTGCTAAAGGGAGGGCTTCTTGACCTTCTACAAACGTTCTTGAAATTCTGCTTGTAGCAGATATGACCTCGACAGAGGTGACTGGGGAAACTGTTGAGAACGGCTGTTTCACATCACCACGACAACCCATGCATTGGGGCAATCTGGGTCTACAGTAAGTATTGGAGGAACAGCCTTTCCCGAATCTGTGTTAACTTATGTCCTGACATGGAGCTAAAGAGGATGGCAGAGCAGGTTTAGTCTTTCCTGTGAAGCAAATCGTCTTGTAATTAGAGGCTGTGCATGAGTAAAAGAAGGCAACTGCTTGTTGCATGGGGGTGTTATGGAGGGGAAAGAGGCCCAGTCCCTGAAAAACTGAAAATCTTTCAGTAGCTGTGCCTAAGATTTCAGTCTGGTGTTACCACTTGGATGATAATCCTTAATTGTATCTGTGTGTGCGCCCGTTTTATATTCCGCTACAGCCTTACTGCTGGACAAAGAGGTTCTTCCAACCGAAGGAGAGATCAAGGAGTTTCTCCTGAGCTTTCAGGTCCAAAGACTTGAGCCTTATCATGGTCTAAGCAGTGGTGTCATCAAGGTTCTGGCTCTGCAATTTTTGCTCAGATGCTTCTGTGCCTTGGTTGATTTGCTGTAGACTGTGAAGTTGACCACTGTCTGCACTTTAAGACTTTAGCTTTTCCTAGTTCTGCTGGGTTATACATGATGCATCAAATGAGAGGCGTTGCAATGTCACAAACATTGGCACTTTGTGACTGCGACATTGGAGTACATGCAGCGGTTCTTGGAAACCACTGTCGGCATCTCTCAATGCCTGCAGCATGCACAAAGCCCAAGCTTTCAGATTTTGCCATCTCACACTTTGTGAACATTTACAATCTGACAGCAAACTTAGTCACAAAGCATTAGCACCTGTCACTGCAACTCCCAGCGGTTGCCCCTTGCCAACCACATTCCCTTGCAAAGGATCGCCATGTTTGCATTGTGAGTCCTAGTGCCTGTAACAAGTTACAATGCACTCTTGTGCATGCAAAATAATACGTTGTATTTGAAAAGCCAGTGAAACGGACTCTGCAAATGCTACGACTTTTGTGCATCGGGCTGCATGGTTCTAAGGCTGCTGTGACACACAAAAAGCGTATGCAATGCGCTTCGCCTAGAGAGTTTTTGTTTAAAGCTACCTGACCAGACTGTGGAAGTTTGAGCTAGCCTTTATCGGTAAAGGTGTAGAAGAGAAAAGTAGCATTTGTAAACAAGTGTGAAAACCTGCTGAGACAAAGTTACAAGGGGAAATGATAGCCTGCAAGATGTTGTTAAAACCTTAGGCCTCCCTTACAAGTTTGGGTAAACCTCCACGCCTGTGGACAAACAGGATTTTCCGCAAACGGATTTGGGCAGTAATCACTACCCTTTCAATTCCTCCTTGCCAGGTTTCGTCAACAAGAACGTAAAAAATATCCAGGAAAAAGGGAAAGCTTGTGGCAATTGGTAGCATTAGCATCGATTCTGCATGTTATGCTTCATCCCGGCTTGCCAAGCTCAGGACTGGAGCCACTTACTGCACCTGGAAAACACCCCACCACTGGGTACAGTAAATACCACACCTTAACGATCGACTTGATGCCTAAGTAGAAACGAAGAATGACGACTTAATTACAATTACTAAAGCTAATTATTAGCCCTGCAGGCACCGAGAGCTCATCATTTTTGCTCGAGGTGTGACGAGCCCTCCTGCTGACCACAATATGGAGACATGGTCTCAGTGCTGGAAGGCACCACCACGAGCTGGGCGATGTGACCCTGTGGTCCCCGGCATTCGTCTTCAAGCTTTAACAGGGATTTCAGTGGGGGTTTATGCAGCCAGCAGCTGGAACATACGTGTTCCCAATTGTTGAAGAAATGAGACTAGATTGGATGCTGCTCTCGGTTTTGAAGGAGCTCTGGTCAGAAGTGTCATGTCATAGCACCCTCTTTTCTGCCTGAGAAGCAGCTTCCAGCCTCTGTGGCAGAGATTACATCAATTCAGTCTGGCCTCCAAGTTGCCCATTTTTTTGATAGAACAGGCAATAACTGGCACGGTTCTATCACTCGACAACTAGGAGCTGCTGCGTGTGGGCCAGCTCCCACACAACAGTAAAAAAGAGTTGTATCTTATTCTTGCATTTGAGTTTCGCTGTAAACGCCTCTAAAAGGTTGGCATTTGTGTAGTTACAGATTTCAAATATGACACTAACAAACTACATCTCCATAAGCTCATGGAAAGTCAGAAGTCCAATGCTCAAAGTTAACAGGCCCTTGCTTAGCTTTCATTTTCTGCATACATGTACATATGTATCAACATTCGGAGTCTTCAACAGGGTGAGCGCAGAAGTTTTGCTGATATTCCCATTGAAATCAACAGATTAATAAATATTTTGGAGGGTCAAGAAGGTCTTCGGGGTGGATGATCATACTAAGGATGATCGTCTAAGGAAGGTATTTCACTCGAGTGGAAAGTGTAGATGAGTCCAACTAAAGTAACAGCAACCGAGTAAGAATGAGCTGGGAGGAAGGCATGTACCAAGTAAAGAAACCCCTTCGGAGTCTCACTTCTGGGGGAATTCAAGGTTAAGACCCAATGGGATCTAGGATACTCAGGACACATATTCCCTTCTCAAAGGAGCCAACGTTACCCGGGGCGTTGTTTCAGAGGTCAGGCATGCAACTCACTCATTTACAATACTCCTACCTCTGATGGGTTCTGAGAAAGGGGAACAGACTGCAGTCCTGTGGCTGGCCTGCCCTGTTCCTGAAGATTTAGAGACGAACACACCTCACTCTGCATCTCAAAACCACCATCTTTGGAGAATTTGAAAACAGTTTTTAATTGCAGAAAAGTGGCAAACCTCCAGGTGGAACTTCTTGTGTAATGAGCTTCCTGCTCTCTGCTTGTGCAGACCAGGAGGAGCGGGGACCTTTGGAAACATCACTCTCCCCAGTCAGCGTGTTTTCGGGGAGTTCTTGTATTAAATTTTTGTTCCTGTTCTCACAGTTGCAGACATTTAATGAGGCAGCCATCTGAGTATTATTCCAAGAAAGGCTGCTCGAGATACACCTGTAACACGGGAGAGTGGTCCCCCGTTATAATCTTCTGCAATTCAGTCCATTTCACTTCTGTCCATTTCACTACATGCTACGCCTCAATTCTGCCTGCTTCAGTACCAGTCCTACAGCCTAGCCCTGACCCGGTCTTCTTTGTCCCTTTTTGCCTTCTCTCGCTTTCTTTGGTTTTACATTCAAGTCCTTCGCCTGAAGACTGAATGCTGGATTTTGCCGCAGGAGGTACCTGCTTCATCCTTCCCAGTCTTACCGCTAAGACTCCCTGTTCACGGGGCATTGGGTCCTGTGCTTGCAAGGGACCACAAAGGTGTGCACTGTTACTCTTTTTAAGTCTAAGGATTCATCTACAAAAGCCCACTCCCACTCCTTCCTGTAAACCCAACAGTGCTACTCGGTAAGATCATCTCTACGCAGCAGGCAGTACAGTCTCTTGCTCTGAAACTCTTCCAGTAGGAGGTTCAGCCTGCCAGCTCCAGTAGGTTTAGTAGCAGTCACTTTGTGCTTTTGGTTTAGCATCATCCATATGGGATTTTGTGCATATGGCTGAATAAACCTAAGCATTAGGCGTGTAATGGCAAGCGACCCTTGACCTTGCCAGGTAGGTCGCTCCCCCACCACACAGCTCCGCCTGTGTTGTCCTGCCCGCTGCTGCTGCTGGTAAGCTCGCCCCTCTGCTTGTTGCCTATGTGCCCGTTTTGCCTTTTGTTCCCCTCGTTGCCCCTGTTTTTCTGTGTCCATTTTGCCTTCTGTACCCCTCGTTGCCCCCGTTTTCCTGTGTCCATTTTGCCTTCTGTACCCCTCGTTGCCCCTGTATTCTGTGTCCATTTTGCCTTCTGTACCCCTCGTTGCCCCCGTTTTCCTGTGTCCATTTTGCCTTTTGTACCCCTCGTTGCCCCTGTATTCTGTGTCCATTTTGCCTTCTGTACCCCTCGTTGCCCCTGTATTCTGTGTCCATTTTGCCTTCTGTACCCCTCGTTGCCTCTCTCCGCTCCCGCTCCAGCCGCTGCGTCCCCTGCGGCCCCGCCCCCCTGACTGACCATTCGCTGCCCCTGCCTCCCGCCTCCCAGCTGCTCCTCCCTCCCACCTCCCCATATATGGCGGCCGCGCGCAGCGGGCGCGCCGAAGGCGCCCTTAAGGCAAGCCCGTCTGCGCCCGTCCGCGCCTGGACCGCGCCCAGTGCCAGAACCCCTGGTCCTCGCCCCCCCGCTCAAGCCTCGACGACCGACACGATGCCACCACACTCCACGCTCTCAACCCCGGACGGACACACAACTGCTTCAAGGCCGCCCCGAAACGCACTCATGGTCCCTTCACCTGCCGGAACTGCAGCTACACCAGCCTCAGAGCCGCCGAAGCGCCCGCCAAGAAGGACCTCAACCACATCCGATGCATCCTACTGAACACCCGCTCCGCACGCAAACACGCCGTCGAGCTCTGGGACCTGCTCGACACATCACCAGACGTCGCCTTCCTGACAAGAGACCTGGATGAACGACTCCTCCGCACCCGACATCGCCATAGCCATCCCAGACGGCTATAAGATCACCCGCAGAGACCGCATCAACGGAGTAGGAGGAGGAATCGCCATCGTCCACAAGAACACCATCAGGGTCTCGACCAGCACCGACGACATTCTCTGCACCGCCGAACACATGCACTTCCAGATCCACACGGACCCCAACACCACCCTTAGAGGCACCCTCGTCTACAGACCCCCTGGACCCCGACCCCAGTTCAGCGACTCCATCGCCGACTTCATCAGCACACACGCCCTGACCTCCTCCGACTACATCCTCCTCGGAGACCTGAACTTTCACCTGGAGAACAACAACGACAGCAACTCCACCACCCTGATCGACAACCTCGCCCACCTCGGACTGAGACAGCTCGTCACAACACCGACCCATTCCGCCGGCCATACGCTCGACCCAGTCTTCTCCTCAAGCTCCCACGTCTCCTTCAGCCACACCACCGAACTCCTCTGGACCGACCACCGCTGCATCCACTTCACCTTCCAGAAACCCACCACACACCACCGCACCCAACAGATCCCACGCCGCTGCTAGAGCAGAGTCACCGAAGACCAACTACGGGCAAACCTCGCTCTCAGCCCACCCTCCGACCCATCCGACACCGACGACGCTGCCTGCAACCTCAGACGATGGATAGACGACTGTGCCAACACCCTCGCCCCGCTGAAAAAACTCACCTACAGTGACACCACCAAAAGAGCCAGCTGGTTCACCACGGAACTCCTAGCTTCCAAGCGTACCTGCCGGAAACTAGAGAAGAAATGGCACAGTGAAAAGACACCGGACAGCCACGCAGCCCACAAAGACGCCATCCGTAACCACCTCATCAGGTCCGCCAAGAGGATCTCCTTCAAAGACCGCCTCGACAACAATGCACACAACAGCAAGGAGCTCTTCAACATCGTGAAGGAACTCTCCAACCCCAGCTCCAACACCAACGACATCCCGCCGTCGCAAGCCCTGTGCGACTCCCTCGCCACCTTCTTGCACCGCAAGATCGCCGACATCCACGACAGCTTCAACACCCAGACAGCCCCAACTGAGACCGATGCACCAGACCCGCCGCACACCATCGACCACGACCCCTTGCCAGCCTGGGCGAGCGTGAACATCGATGACACCATCAAGACCATGAGCACGATACACTCCGGCTCCCCGTCAGACCCTTTCCCGCACTACATCTTCAACAAAGCCAGCAGCTCCATCGCACCCCACCTGCGCAACGTCATCAATCTCTCCTTCGAGACCGCGACCTTCCCAGAGAGCTGGAAACATGCCGAGATCAACGCCCTACTCAAAAAACCCAAGGCGGACCCGAGAGACCTCAAGAACTTCCGGCCCATCTCCCTGCTTCCGTTCCTAGCCAAGGTCATCGAGAAGATCGTCAACAGACAGCTAACCCGATACCTCGAAGAAAACAGCATCCTGGACCCATCCCAGTCAGGGTTCCGCAGCAACCACAGCACTGAGACTGCCCTCATCGCCGCCACCGACATCAGGACCCTGCTGGACAACGGTGAGACCGCAGCCCTCATCCTGCTAGACCTCTCCGCTGCCTTCGACACTGTCTGCCACTGCACTCTACGCGCACGCCTCCACGACGCAGGGATCCGAGACAAGGCCCTGGAATGGACCACCTCCTTCCTCGCCGGCAGAACCCAGAGAGTCCGCCTCCCACCATTCCGATCCGAAGCCTCCGAGATCATCTGCGGCGTACACCAGGGATCATCCCTCAGCCCGACACTGTTCAACATCTACATGGCCCCGCTCGCACGCATCGCCAGACAGCACGACCTCAACATAATCTCCTACGCCGACGACACTCAACTGATCCTCTCCCTCACCAAGGACCCCCCTCACCGCCAAATCCAACATCCACGAAGGAATGAAGGCCGTCGCCGATTGGATGAGGAACAGCCGACTAAAGCTGAACACGGACAAGACGGAGGTCCTCATCCTCGGCTCCAACCCCTCAGCCTGGGACGACTCCTGGTGGCCAACGACACTGGGGGCAGCCCCGACACCCACCGACCACGCACGCAACCTGGGAGTCATCCTCGACTCAACGCTCTCCATGGCCAAACAATTCAACGCGGTCTCCTCCTCCTGCTTCAGCACCCTCCGCATGCTTCGCAAGATCTACAGGTGGATCCCCACAGATACAAGAAGAACAGTCACCCAGGCCCTCGTCAGTAGGAGACTCGACTATGGGAACGCCCTCTACGCTGGAGCCTCGGCCAAGCGAATGCAACGCATACAAAACGCCTCCGCACGCCTGATCCTCGACGTACCACGCCACAGCCACATCACCCCCCACCTGAGGAACCTGCACTGGCTCCCCGTCGACAGGAGAATCTCCTTCCAACTCCTCATCCACACACACTAGGCACTCCACAAGACCGGCCCAGCCTACCTCAACAGACGACTCTTCTTCTACGTCCCCAACCGCCAGCTCCGCTGACCTCTCCCTCGCCACCGTCCCTCGCATCCGAAGAACAACCACCGGCGGCAGATCCTTCTCCCACCTCGCTGCCAAGACCTGGAACACCCTTCCACTCAGCCTACGACAGACCCAAGACCTGCTGACCTTCAGGAGGCTACTCAAGACCTGGCTGTTCGACCAGTAGCGCCCCCCCCTTTTTTTTCCCCAGCGCCTTGAGACCCTCGTGGGTAAGTAGTGCGCTCTACAAATTCTGTGATTGATTGATTGATTGATTGATTGATTAAGCTCTTAGCAAGGCATTATCTAAACTTCATAAGCAGCTTTTACACTGCCAAACCACGGTGCTTATGCAATACCAATAGCTATTCTCAAACTGTAGCACGGCATACTCTTTCCCCTCTAGCAGAATAAACTATGTACCAGTGCATAAGTATAAGATTCATTCCAGTAAAGCGGCAATGAGCTGCCTACCACTGAAAGCGAAATACCAGTACTCCTTAAGAGGGATTTTCCACTAGCAGAAACGAAACTTACTTTGCCTAACACTACGCGCTTCCTGAATCAATAAGTCACTCAAGAAGGCACCATCTCAGACCCAACATAACCCTACTCTGATAAACTCAGCGCAAGTCATTCTCTATCACGTCCTGTACAACGCAGCAATACCCTACACAATCTGTATGGTAACTCTCTCACAAAACATGCAACAACAATACTATTTAACAACATATAAAATCATAATAAAATTATTCATTTTTTTCTAGTTTGCAAACCCACTAGGGAAAAAACTATCTTGGGTGGGAATACTAAAGTGTAAAAACTGACAATTTACGGCTATTTCACAAATAATTTGTGCGACAGAGCCACAGTCTGATCACGTGTTTAGTCATTCTATCATCAGAGGTGCTTGTCTTGCTTTATGTATTCTAACCACTTCATTTTGTGGGCGGCAGGAGCAGAACAGCCTGAAAAATCTCTTAACCAAGATATACATAGGCGCAGGCATGCACGTGCGCGCGCACACACTAAAAAAATTACTCAGCAGCATCGGGCAGCACACATAACATTTCACCCACTAATGTAAGAGGCTAAATTAAATTTGAGCCCTGTTCCGTCTCCCCCTTTAACGATGCATCATAATTTCCACAAATATTTCACTGCTATTAAAAAAGGAACTAGACTCTATGTCTGTCTAATGACTCAATTACATTAGTGCTAATTTCTAGGCACAACAACACATATAGGGAAACGCATTTACGAATTGACTTTTCAGAATGTCTCCTTTTAGATAGATCTGCTAAAGTCATTCAAGAGGGAATATTGCATTTCATCTTTAGATTACAAAGAAGCGCAGTCCATTTCCATCACTGCCACAAACTTATTTATCTAACTGTATAATAGGAAAGAAAACAATATGAAAAGAAAACGAATGTACAGGTAGGTAGAAAATCATAACCGCTCTCGCATCAACTGGAAACGTCTACGTTCAATAACTGCATGGCCTGGATGCCACCCCTCTGAGCCTTAAAAAGGCGCTGGGGACCCCACGCTCTAGGGGTTTGTTATTTTCAAATTGGAGGGGAGCCTCGCAGCCCCCCTCCCAAGCCTTTTCTAGCACGGGACCCCATCCCTGGGGGCTCTCAAAATAGGTGGGTGCCATGGTGCCTACCATACAGATATTGGGGTTGTGGGGGGAGCCCCAGGGCCCCTGTGGCCCAAGCCGGCTCCCAACATGCTGTGAGAGCCAGCATTGCTACCATGCACAGGAAGCAGCTATTTATGCTGCTCCCTCCGGGCAGGAATAATATTTTGATCTGTTTCCCTGCCTGCATCAGTGCAGTCAGGGAAACAGATCAGAAGTTTGCTCACAGCCTGTGGGAGAATTTCTAAAGCTCCGGTCCGCTGGGAGCAGATTTGTATTTGCTCTCGTTTGGCGGGAGTTTTAAAGATGCTCCTGCCAGGTGGGAGCAAACACAAGTTTGCCTGCCGGTGCGGGCAGGGCAACTACAGTTTCCTGGGAGTGGGCTTACTGGGACACAGCAAGTGAGCAGACTCCGGGGATGTTGTCCCCGGGGCCATAGACTGCTCAGGGAGGAGGCCGCGTGGCCCCCATCCTTTTTTTATTATTAGTAGTGGCCACGGGTGATGGGGTCTCCAGGGCCTTTTAAAGGCTCGCGGGGGGGCGGGGGCACATGGATCGCCCTTCTAAAATAAACTTTGGGCCCCAGGGGATGGGGTCTCCAGGGACGAACACCGCCTGGGAAGGGGGAACACATGCCCTCATCTTCTAAATAATTTAATTGGGCTCCGTGGAAGGAGGTCCACGGGGCCAAAAGCGGCTCTGGGAGGGGAGTCGTGCGGCCCTCTCCCCTTAAAACATACTTCAGGCCCCAGGGGAAGGGGTCCCTGGAGCCGAGAACAGCCTAGGGAGGGGGGCCACGTGCCCCCTACTCCCCCAAAAAATAAAAACGTTATATAATATATATATATATATATATATACACATATATATAATCCATTTTGTATGTATGTTTGTAATTTTGAACAGTTTCGGAAAATCAAGAGAAACAATAGCAATTCTCTTGTTTGTGCATGTCAGGGATTTCTTTGGTATCAATTGAAATGTGCTAGTTTTATGTTTTCGCTGTTGCACCCTTCGTGTTGCGTCATGCGATTGTAATCAAATAGTGTGTAGTCAATGGCAGGGCAGTAATAAACACCACAAAATGTTTTATTCCAAGATACTGGAGATTAAACATTTGAAGTTTGCTTTTTTTGTTTTATAAGAATTACCCCGTCAACTTTTAGAACAGTTGCAAAATAGGCCTTTTTTCTGAAGCACAGCAACTAATGAAACAATTAGGGGTTTTGGATTCCTTCTTTAAAAAAAAAAAAATTAAGCACTTCATGTAAGGTATACAATTCAAAATTAAATTTCACACATTTAACAGTTTCTAATTGCACATTGACAAATTTGCAATAAAGTAAATGTACGACTCACACATTTATAATTAAGTTAAAGCAACTGATGCACCTATATTTGACCAGCCTCTTTCTCTCTTTTCCAATTCATTGCCCCTACTGTCATGAGAAAGACCAGCATTTGCAGGGTGATGCTCAGGTCTGGACTGATCAAAAAATGAACAGAGCGCATGCCAAGTGGAACTGTCATTAGGTCGCTGTACAACAGGTTTTTAGGTCGAGCATTCGAGACCTCTTGTATATACTTTAGTATATACTTTAGTATATATACTTTAGTATATACTTAAATGTGTATGTACTTTGTGGGCTCTGGAGATCATCCCTAGGACTTGTCTGCTTCCGCTTAGGGACTTTTTTTCTATTCAACTGCCTCTATTTAGCTGTCTTGATAGAAAACGACCAGCAGAGGTCAGTAAAATACCAGAATTGCTTTCTGCTGAGAGACTTTCCTTTTTTTATTTTTCTTGCAACTGCCTCTATTTAACTCTCTTGATAGAAAACGACCAGCAGGTCAGTAAAATACCAGAATCACTTTAGCATTCTCTAGATTCCAGTCCATAGAAATTGTCTTCCACGAGCACCCGTAGACAATATTTTGTTCAAATCTTGTATTTTCAGTGATATGACCACCGAAGGCCCTGCTTTTATATTAAAAACAGAGCTTTGGACTATACCATTTCCTGCTGAAAGGCAATATTTCTCTCCATGTGTTCCCATATCTGGTGTGTCACGCAGTTTGGTGCTTACTTTCCCTCCATGTTAAAGAACAGTAGATGTTTCAGCAACCAGGCTAATGTGCTGCATAGCTAAATACATATAAGGTCCCAAAAGCGAGACCGATTGCATTGCAAATGCTTGTTATAAATAACCAACTGAACAGTACTGATGTTATAAATGTCAGATGGGTGAAAGTCAGGGTCAGCACTACAGGTGTTTAAGTCTGCGACCTGCCGGTATCTGGGCAATGAAGGAATTGAACACTCGGCCTGGCCCGCTCCTGGTTGCATGCATGTACACAGCAACACAATGATAAACACAAATGACAAAAGGGTTCATGAGTATGTTAAGTAGTAGTTTTATAGAACCTACTTCACGTACTCATGAACGCAATTCACATACACTTGGCAGAGATCTCCGCCTAAACCTCTCCTATTTCTTGTATGCGGAGTTTTCAGCCACAAGTTCGGCGAAGTCTACATTTTTTATGTAAATATGGGAGTGCTGGAAAATGCAGAATATCTTCTACAAACTGGGAGGAGGAAAGAGAAAGTTGAGGAAGGCCACAGGGAGGGACATGCAAAAGCAAACCTACAAAAGGCCAAGTCAGTTGCATTTCAACAAAGTTACGTTCACGAGTACTCCAGCAGTACAACAGCCCAAATAGGCTCAAACCTACTACAGCCAGGCCTTGGAGTAAGAGACACCTCACATGGCCACTCCCAAATGTTGCAAATGAATCACATAGAAATGATTGGAAATTTCTCACCTTGTGAGTACCTCCATCCAAAAGACTGGATCTGGAGAATTGTTTCCAGCAGTTCCCTCATATGCCAGTAGGTGGCATAGCACAGCTTAGCGTCGACTCAGTCTTCCCCTGGAATGGATGTCGGAGCCACATATGACTTCCAACGCTGCGTGCTGTCAGTTTCTTTCTGAAATCTGTCTGCACCATCTGACGCAGAGTCATTGGTTGATGAAGTTTTACAATGTGCAGATCTTTACTTCGGGATCTTTTTTGCAGGGAGACAAGAGCCACTCTTACATTACTGGGAGGGTCAGGGAGGAATCGGAGTTTAAACAGAGTTGTGAATAGATACCAAAGCAGTACCTCCCAAGGTGGTAGGTCTGTGGAATGGCTCAGACCAAAATGTCCTGCAGGACCTAACAGAAGAATGTCTCTCCCGACAGATCTGGCTATCAAGGCAGTAGTGCTTTGTGAACTGATGCCCACACTGCAGCCTGACAAATGTCCAGAACAGGCACTCTAAGTGCCAACTTAATTGTAGCAACCTTGGCCCTGGTGGAAATCACCCTCAAGCCGTCTAGGGGCTACTTCATACCCATAGTGTAGCAGACTTTGATGCAGAGGTCTATCCAACCTTATAATCGTTCTTTTCTTTTCTGCTCTAACTTTCTTTGCTCCTGCGAACACCCCTATAAGCAGTGCTTTCCAAACTTTACAGAACCAGGACCCAATTTTTATAACCACAAACCTTTGCGCCAGACCTAGCTTTAACAGACATGAGGCGGGTGATTTTTTTATGTAATGGTAGACATGCTTTCAAATGGCTGTGATATACCAAATAACATACTCTTTTAAAAAAAATTGTGTTACTATATAACAGCAATGTAACAACCTTGACCACAACCTTCGATATGTCTTTATCAGACTGTGGCCATGATAATGATCTGCCCATAAAAGTGGCAGATGGTGATTTGCACTGGATACAGGAACACTTTCCGGAGTGGGGTGCTGGCCTGTGGCATCCGTTCACTTAAATGACAAGTTGATACCAGTGGTTTCAACAAATTTGAAAAACCCCTTCTGAATCCTTATATCCATTTTTGTGTTAAAACAAGGCCTGGTTTTGCATTTTGGAATATATAAAATATTGTGGGAGATGAGAATGAAGAGCCAACAACATACATCATGCAAAAGACCAAACTTCAACTACGGAGTTGATGTCCAAAAGCATTGTGGGAAGGATCACAAAACATTGATTGGCATTGCTTCACGTCATTGGTGGCGAGGCAAGACACTGTTGCAAATATATTTAAAAAAGCATTGTGTGGCAGCGCATTGTCATTTACAGACTCCACATTTTCCATTGAAATGGCCACCAAACATGCACAGACATACTGATAAAATTATACAGCACACAAATGATGTGTGGAAATCTGTTTCAGTGAATATTTAACATTTGTGTATCACGATTGTTTGATTTGTTTTAATCCTATTGAAATCTTTGTTCCCATCACACCTAGAAATTACAAAAAATGATACATTTTTGCTTTTCTAACTACTGATATATTCGGAAACGTGTACAGTTCATTTACAGATATTTCAATGGTATTTAAATATTCAAACAAATAAGTAGACCAAGAAAGAAAAGTCAACACCAACCCACATGGTAAAAGATAAGCAGGAATTTGTCATAAGACAGGGCATGGCATCTGACCTCTGTCTTTAAAGCACAGCAAATGTGATATGACAACTGCAAAATTTAAAGGCATCTTTACGTATTGCTCATTCACCTTTTGAAGACCAGCCCTTTCCTGATCAACCAAAAATCAATTTGCGACCAACTCAGTTTGGGAAACGCTATTGTAGAGTATGTTTGGGAATGTAAACTACTTCTGAGTGTAATGTCTTCAAAAAGATAGAACTCAAAAACATTAAAAATTGTGGCACTCAGTCAAATCTTGTTCAAGGTAGGACTGAAGAGTCAACAACATACATCATGCAAAAGATCACGGAATTGATGTCCAAAAACATAGGGAGCTGGGTCACACAGCTTTGGCACTGTTTCAGGTCATTGGTGTTAAGATATGGCAATGTTTGGTGCAATCAACATGTACAACAATATTATGAAATTAGGTTACTGTTTTCGGCAATGTGCACATGAATGTTTGTTCATATTTGTTGAGAGGCATCTTGTGAAGGTGGTGATGTGTTCTTTTTGTACTTCTGTGTTTTTGTGCTGTATTATTGCCATGTGATGCTTTTGAGTTATACTGTAATAGGGAAGCGTTCCAATTTCACTGTTTAGTTGTGTCCTTTTTGTTTTTGTAGGCGTTTTCAGCACCCATGTGTACGCCTACAATATGGGATGGCTGTCCGCATTAAAGGGGGGCACACAGAAGCAACACGGGAAATAGTGAGGGCGTGGAAGCAACACGTTGAGAGGGTTAAAAGCAACACGTTGAGGGCAATATGGGAGGCAGAACCAACATGGGGATCCAGGAGAAGCAACACAGAGGGCAAAGATGGGAGAAGCAGCAACGGCCGAGCGAGCGGAGGGCGGTGTGGATGAGGAAAGCAACACAAGGGGTGCGGTAAGCAATGGTAAGAAGATGTCAGAATGCAACCTGAAGGGGGCCTGGAGAAGCAGAGTTACGACAGAGCCACATGGTGTGCAGGGGGAGAGAAATACATGAAGGCGACATCTCAAACACACATCACCTCCCATGGCGTACTTAACACACAAGAAAAGAAAAAGTTCTTGAATAGCAAGCAGTGGCAGCTGCGAAAGCAAACAATCAAAAGAGATTTGAAGAGGCAATGCTCAACGGCAGGGACAGACTGAAGATCAACAAGCTGGGACATGAACAAAAAGCAGGCAAATGAGAGTGGCAATGTGAGCCAACCAATAGTAAGAAATGGGCGGGCTCCAAGCACCTGAATATTCTTGATGAGCCAAAACATGTCTCTCAACAGACGGGGCTTGCGCAATCTAGTAGGCTTAACCTAAAGAGAAACAAACTACTTTGGTTAAAGAGGACCATTCAAGTATTAAAACTCTGCCCTAATAACATGCAAAAAGGCAGAAATTATAGGCAAAGAAACACCTATTTTCCGAAAATAGCATGCTTCTGAAATATACTGTGATGCAATTACATAACATCATAAATTGGGAATGTACGCCACTAATCTCAGACGAATATTCCAGCTGAGCACAAGACGACAAGAATCGGGAACGCTTTTGTAGCCATCATTTTGACTATGGAAATATGTACAATGTAGCTGAGGAAAGTTCCCTCGTTTGCTCAGCGCATGCCGTTACCACCAATGCTTTCAAAGCATTCGGGTAAAGATGAAAAAAAACAGAGGTTCATCACTGTGACTTCTAACCAGCTGTTCTGGTCTGTCAAACCTTCAGAATCTGAAATGTGCGTCACAAGCAGGGGCAGACTGTGCCTCAACCCCATAAGCCTTACTTGGAAAAGACTGCCTAGATCTAATGTGGGAGCAAAAGGGTATCCCAAAATTGAGAGACACCAAACTTTTACCACAGACTTCGCATAAATTACTTGATCTGAGACAGTGTTAACCTCAATTTCATGAGGCAATGTTTACCCTGCGTGAAGGCACCTCTCAGAACACTAAATTAAGCAAAACATGTTTTAGTAATTAAATTTAGATTGAATGATCCATAACTGAGTTCTAGATCAATGAAATGTTAAAGGGTTTTATTACAAAATTCAAAAATAAACTGTACAGAATAAATGCCACAATGGCTCACAAATGCAGAGTTATACAGAGCAAGTTAAAATCAGAAATTATTCTAAATCTCAATGGGCAGCAAAATCAGACCTGAATCGGACAGCATCCCTAGGAGAACAGGAAAATATTCTGCTTCACCCCAAAAATGTCGGATTTTTATACACAATTCTTGCACAGAAAATGAGAACTTTTGCAGAACCATCGGTGTAATTGTATGCTTTCTTCAGCAAATCAGAGCACAATTAAAATAAATGTCACCTTACCTTAACTCTTAAGCACTAACCCACTACATGAATAATTATTCAGCACCCTCAGTGCTAATGTCATCTGGAGATGTGAGAACCAAATAAGATACATTTAGCGTCATGTTATTTGAATAAATATGCCTCAGTGAAGACGTGGAAGACATGGCAGCATGTTGCAAGTTAAATCTGAGTTGGAGAAAGTTCATCATGAACAGAACAATAACAACAGTGGATATATCCTAATATATTTCTATTTGACTGTGTGCTGTGCAGTGGAGACTGGTTTTTGAAGGCGGTGGGGAGCGGGTCACGGGGGCAGGGAGGACTGAATTAAAAATTTAAATCGAGGTCGCGGGCGGAGGAATTAAAATACTCACTTACCTGTCTGCCGCTGCTGCCCATCGTCGTCGCCTCCTCCTCTGGGGCAGGAAGCACCTGGCTCCCAGCCTCACGATAGCCAATCTCAACGCTGCAGTGCAGGCTGGGCATGTTCTCCATGCAGGCTGTAATGCAGAACATGTAAAGTGCGCATAATGGTTTGACTGGCGCGAGACGGCCGGTCAAAGCATCCTGGGGACTTGGAGTGGGCAAACCATTCTTCCCCTGCCCTGCTCTGTGAGCAGAGCAGCCCGCCCCTACCCAACTAAGCAAGGGGAAAAACAAAATGATAATAACAATGAGTTTTCATTTTAATTTTTCTTTTTTCGACTTGCTCAGTGGGGCGACGCTCCTCCACCTTAGCAGAGGAGCCGCCACTTGTGCTGTGATGCTTGTGGGGGGAGGAATGGTGCGGGATGGAGGGTGAAGCAAAGTGAATGACAGATATGACTTCCATTGAAATGTGTCCCAGTTAACATACATTATAAAAACACACTTCTACACATCGTAAGAAACTTGTTTCAAAAGCAATTATATTAAATCAGTCTGCATATGTGGAATCAAGTGTAAAATTGGCTTTTCCTCCTTGTTAACAATACACAAAATTATAGATCCATAAAATTCTCTTACACTAGTGTGTCCCAACTTTTGAGTGGGTCGCGAACTGATTGACAAAGCAATAAATAAAGAAGCCTTTGAATTCTGTATTTATCTTGTTACATTTGATGAGCTTCAAAGATGGGGTCAAATGTCAGGCTATATCTTCCGACACATTGCTGCTTATTTTTAGGTCTCAGCTAGACAGCGCATGCGCTGTCTCGAAGAGAAATGTTTTGTTCTATCTGTGGGTTTACAGGCCGCCAATCTCCTACCATTGGTAAACTTCTGCGTTGCTCTCATTTTCTTTGATGACATTCATCATGGCATGCAGGAGTCATTCCCTCTTCTTTTGTTTGGCCTTCCAATAGCGCGTAGACCAAGTACACGTCTCCTTACACTGCTCCCGGTTTGCGGAGGTATCTTTTCTGTGTTTTCAAGCACTTCACAGGAATACTTGTGTTTTCAGCCCGTCTCCCTTGTATGCACACCACTAAAATGCATGTGCGTGTACATAAGCAAATGCATTTCTTAAAAAATTGTTAAAAAACGAACAGCATTTTTTTTTTTTTACATCCGATGGTATTGGAGCTCTTGCTCCGTTGTCCGTATTGCCATAGCGCAAACACAAGCCGATGGTATTGGAGCGCTTTAAGTGCTCAGCAGTTACATTACACGACACATTCATTTTTGTCGCTGATCTTGCTTCAATTAAGATTTTTTTTCCACCATTGCTTGCTTATCTCCTCATTCCCTCTTGCTTGACCCATCGCCCCCACTACCTCCCTCGTCCCTGCAGCTTTTTTTTTTTTGCACAATCCGAGGGTACTAAAGTGCTTGTTCCGTCCTCCGTCTTGCCATAGTCCTAACAGTAGCCAATGGTATTGGAGCACTTTCAGTGCTCACCAGTTACAATACACAATGACACATTCATTGTCCTAGGCAGAGAGATGCGCAAGTGATTTGCCCAGAATCACAAATTGTTCAGCTGACCCAGACATTCAAACCTTGTTCCCCTGTCGGCAGCTCTGTCTGTTACGCCACACCCTCACTTCAAAGCTCCTCAACTGTTTCTCGCTACCGGTTCCACATTTGTTCGGCAAGACCCCATCAACACCGAGCAAGCACTGGCAAAGTCAATAGATCTCAGCAATGCCCGCGCTATTGGCCTGGTCAATGTGAATGTTTTTTAGCCATGTTGTCTAGCAGCATATCTGCTGTTCAGCAAGGCAGAAAGTCACTGAAAAAAGCGCTATGATGCAGCCAGCGCAGGCCACTTCATAGCTTTTTTGTATAAGAGGGGCAGGAGAATCAGCTCAACACGGGGGGCGAAGAGACCGGCGTCGGCTCAACATCCTGTGATTCTGGGCTTTCAGTAACTTTCAGCCATGCTGAACAGCATGTGTGCCGCTAGACAACAGGGCTAAAAGACATTCATATTGACAAGGCCAATAGTTCTGTAATTGCCGAGACCTATTGGCTTTGCCAATGCTTGTTTTAACACTGGGACTGGTGTTTACAAACTCCTTTCACTTTGCAGTCAGAGAAATTAAAGTGAATTATGCAACAATCTTGCTGCTGTACAGAGAGTGTGAAAGGAAGGGCTGTCGGGCGTCTTTTCTTTTTTTACATACAACAAAATATAAATACCTGTAATTGAACAGTACACATTCAGCAGTTAGGAAAGCATAAATGAAGCACATTTTTTGTAATTCTGAAGTGTGATGGAAGCAAATATTTTAATAAGATCAAAGCAAATCAAAACACTTTACTTGGTGCACAAATGATGTATTCACTGAAACTCGATTTTCACACATCATTTGTATGCTAATAGTTTTATCACACTAAAATTGTAGGACTGTGCAAATTCAGTGGCCATTACAATGGAAAATTTGCTGTCTGTAAATGACAGTTCGCTAACACACGATGCTTTAGTTAAATTAAACAAATCGCCCTCCTAATGTCCATTAAAGCTAATTGGGTCATGAGATTCTGTCGTTCTAAAAAGTGGGTCGTGGGTCTAAAAAGTTTAGTGAGCACTGCCTTCCAGTACTGCAGACATCCATGCGCACGATGCTTGAGAAAGCGGTTATTTACTTTAGGTAAGTGTCAGCTTTTCATTATTGAACGTGATCAAACAAACGGTGCACTTCGGTGTAAGTCAAGCACGTGCAGCAGCAGTATGTACAGTTTATGGGACAGAATGCAGGGCTGGCCATTATTTATGGCTCTTCGCAGTCAATTAGCCGATGGACTCGCGTCAAAGACAGTTCGACAGGCCGAGGGCTTGGCAGGCTGCAGGGCTATCCAAGCGTTCATCCTTTGGGCCTGAGAGATTAAGAACCATCGATTTTCGTCATGGTACCTATAAAAGAAGCTCCTCCAGATAAATCAATCAGTGACGTGGAGCGTATATTAGCCACTAGTATTCCCATTCATTATAACGCGGCGTGAAAGATCTACCCTGTAATAGTACCATTGCCCAACATACTATGAAAGCCGTATGACACGCACTTCCTTCGCAGGTTTTTTTAAAAAATTCAATCAGAGACAGAAAGTCCCTTGTTACAAAACGCACATTACAAGCTTTGCATTTCTTCATACCGTCTGACGTTCATCTGGTTTACTACATAGAAGGTTCCTCCAAATATAAAGAGAAATTGTCAATTATTAAAACTCATTTTAAATGGCGACCAGTGACGGGAACCACGAATGAATGGACTTCATTAGAACGGGGTACAAAGGGGGCGACGGCTCCTTTAAGTAAGCAGAACACCTAATATGGTACCGTGGCAAGTAAATGCCTGTTTTCACAATAACAATCCCTGCTCATATTATTGGGGTTCAGGCACAACCCCAGAGTGCAGCATTTCAGGATCCACTGGATCAATGGCCCACTGACCCCGAACACCCGCCAGACATGTCACTGTCTGCAGATATGCGAAAAGGGGCGATATTTAAAACAGCATTTGAATAAGGTAACCGAGTATTAAAGATATTTTGCTGAAACATCCCATTTCCTGCTTGGGCAGCACCGACACGGCTTGGAGCTTCGGGATGGAAACCAAACACTAACATTTCACGTGTGTGACTGTTTCTGTTGTGCAAAGGTCATACTGTCGAGGGCGGTCACTGAAATGCAACCGGAAACCTTCAATTAACGAGAAAACAGTTCCTACTCCAGCCCTACTAACATACATACATACATGGAATAAACCATCTGCACCTTGTAAAAACCCTCGTACGTCTCATAGTGGCGGATGTATCATGGCAGGTTATATCTGGCTGTATGTAAAAAGCAAATGTCTGGAGCCTCAGAGCTTCCGGTAACAGTTTGCTTGTAGCTCGTCAAACATCCGGCAGGTCAGTCATGGTGCAGTATTTAGGTCTGATGGCAGACTAACTTCCTCTGAAAACTACTGTTTGTGAATCGGAAAAACAGATATTGTTTAAAAAAAAAAAAATCTAAGATGAGAAATAACACCACTGACATGCATGTTTAAGGAGCAGACTGGATTTGACTAAAGTATTCAAAAGGGAGGAGATGTGGTCTAGTAGATAAACTATCTATTTCGAAACCTGGAAATCAGGGTTCTAATCGCGGGATCGGCAACTGGCTGAAATCGTGAGAGTCTGGGCAAATCCTCTCACTATGTCTAATACCGTAAAATATGATACAAAATGTAACGCAATCTTAATGTTATAAAATATAATTCAAATATGTAAAACACGGACTTGATGCAGACAACCTCTTAAGCCCCGACCTGAAGTTTATGCACAGCCCCTCAGTAGTTTAGTTTTGCCCAACATAAATGGCAAGCCATACATACCTTCTAATGACATGACCGTGGCCTTTCGTTTGTGCAGGCCACCCAGCAGGAAAAGCTGCAGATGTTACAAGGCGTGACCTCGCAAGAAGGCAACTACTCGTCCACTGTCTCTATTTTCAGTTCACTTAATTATTTTGTTCACATGATGGGCAGAATTTTCTTTTAGTAGCTTACTATTACTAGTTTTCTATTAGGCGCTTTTCTATCCTCTATTATACTAATACAATAAAAGTATTTTGATTGTACTACAATGTGAGCGCGCCATCTTTTCTACAAGTTTACTATGCCTACCTGTAGTTTTCACTGAGCTTTTTCCTAGCATTTGCATTTTGTGCAGCTGATTAATACCTCAAACACGGTCTTCTTTGCTTAGGCACAAAGATCCCTCAGTTGTATGGATAAATTCTGTTGAACTGGGCTTCGCCTGAGTTACCATCGGGGACATACCTTGGTCACTGGAGTTACTGTACTGAAACCAGGGTAATGGCCAGTGCTTCATTTGTAAAAACAAATTAGGTGCCAGGGTCCTTCACGAAAGGCAACTGCAGCCTGCACCACCCAATGCCCCTGCCAGTGCTGCCAATGCTGCATTCCGTCCATCATTTGTTGCCGCAGCGAATGCCAGTACCAGCATAACACCTAACAACCACACTCCTACAAGTGTGACAATTCAGACTATTTCAGGCCACACAATGATATAATAACGGAGTGAGAGGCTGCTATTATACATTTTCAATGTGAATTGACAATAAACACAGTTGTTGTGCTCATTTCATAATTAAGCAGACAGCGGCACCATGTGGTAGATTGTCACTAGAGCCGGTGATGACAATTAAGTGCCAGTGTCGAGCACCGGAAACCATCGGCTCAAATTAAGCATGGTAATGGCACTAAATTATCTGCCTACATTAGCAGCCTCTTCCCTGAACCCACACTCAGGGATATCCTAGGATCCCCAACTCATGGACACCACGTGGCCGGTGTTAGAAAAACAACAGACCTTTCTTGGAGGGAGAAAAGTTTGAATAGATACCAAAGCAATACCTCCTAGGTGGTGGATCTGTGAACTGACTCAAACCAGAAAGTCCTGAAGGACCGAAGGGACAAAATACCCTTCTCAGTGGACCTGACTATCCAGTAATAGTGCCTCAATACTGTATGAAGTGACATGTGTGGCGGATTGACAATTATCTATAACAGGCACCTCATGGGCCAACACAGTGGTAGCAGCCTTGGCTTGGGAAGAGTGAGCAGATAAGCCTTGAGGAGGCTGCTTTTGGCCAGTGCGTAGCAGATCTTGATACAGAGCACAATACAGCACAAGACGGTCCTTTTATGCACAGCGTTGCCTTCCTTCCATCCGGAGAACCTGATAAAGAGCTGATCATCCACCTGGTGGTTTCTGATACGATCGTTATAGAAGTTGAGTGCTCTTTTCGGATCCAACCGGATCCTCCTCCTTAGAGGGGTGAGGTGGAGCAAAGAACGCTGGATGAGAGATGTTCTGACCAACATGAAATGGAGTCATCACCTTCAGAAGGAAGGAAGCTTGTGTGTAAAGGTCTAGCTTGTCCGGGCAGAACAAGGTGTAAGGTAGGTTAACAGAAAGGGCCTATAGCTGTCCGATCCGAAGAGCTGATGTTATGGCAACAAGAAAGCCTGTCTTGAGAGTAAGCAGTCTGAGAGAACAACTATGAAGGGGCTCAAAAGGCAAACACATAAGGAATGTGAGGACTGCATTTAAGTTCCATTGTGGCATAACGAATGGAGGTGGAAATGTATGTTCTAATCCTTTAAGAAACCACATAAAACAGGAGACTAAAATAATGAAGGCTGGTCTGGCATCAATAAAAAGGTAGAAAGAGCCTACAAGTACTCTTTAATAGTGCTCAAAGCAAGGTCTTGCTGGGTTAGGAACAACGCAAACAATAAACATTCAAACAGTTTGGCAGGGAGTGGTTCAATCGGCTTGGAAGCGTACCAGATCACAAATGTAACTCAATTGCAGCCGTATAGAGATTTTGTTGGGGGACACCTGGCTGCCAAGATGACATCAACCACTTGTGGAGGAAGGTCAAAAGCACTCAACTGTTGTCGCTCAATCTTCAAGCATAGAGGTGGAGGCTGCACAAGCCCGGGTGCAGGAATCTGCCCTTCTGCTGCAACAGGAGATCCTCCAGAAGGAGCAGCCTGGTCGGAGGACAAATGCTCATGTCCAGAAGTTCAGGATACCATACTTTCTGTACACAAACCGGAGCCACTTTAATGCCTTGGACCTGGTCGGTCTGGATTTTCTTCAGAACTTTAGGCAGAAGAAGTATTAGCAGAAAGGCGTACAGGAGTCCTGAGCTCCACTCTACACGGAACGCATCTCAGAGGGAGAGATGCTTTGGAAAGTCCAACGCACAAAAGTATTGGCATTGTGCATTCTCACTGGTGGAGAAGCAATCAAGCCACCGTTCTCCTCATTCTTGGAAAAGATCCTGCACCATAACTGGCATTTGTGATCCATAATGCATCAACAACTTAATTGGTACGCTCTGGCGTTCAATGAACCCACCAGATGGTGTGTCACCAGAAAAATTATTTGTTGGTCTAGCCAAATCTAATGACGCAGATCATCCTGGCATAGGGTCCACAACCTACCTTGCTTGCTGCAGTACCACATTTTGGTGGCGTTGTCCATGACCACCGGCACCAGCTTTCCTTTGACGGAGGGCAAGAAGGCTTTCAACGCCAAGCGGATGCCTCTCAGCCACAGAAGGTTGATATGGAGTCGGGCCTCTGCCAGAGACAAGACGCCTCTAATCTACACCTCTTCCACATGACCAACTCAACCCAGAAGCAATGCAGCTGTCATCACTGCATGTTCTGGGTGGTGTAAGGAGAGGTGTCTGCCACTAACCCAATCGCGGTCGTGCAGCCACCTCTACAGACCTTTTGCAGCCTAAATTCTGGTGTTCTGCCCACTGGGGCTTCAGATCCCAGTTCATAGTCCACATATGCCATCTGGGATGCTTGACCAACAGGATGCAGGAGGCCATCAATTCTAGCAGCCACAGAGCTATCCTCACTGAAATCCAGGGCAGAGGTCGAAACATCAGGATCATAGCACGAATGTCCTAGATTCTCTTCTCTGGGGGAAATGAACAAACTGGCACTGTGTCCAGAGAGGCTCAGATGAAGAGGAGAGCCTATGAAAGAGTCAGATACGACTTTGGAATGTTGATAGTGAAAAACTCCAACAATGTCAGGAGGTTCACCACAAGCTGGAGGTGGGAGACAACTACCTGGGTCAAGCCCACCTTCAGCAGTCACTCTGAGGTAGAGGAAGACTGGAGCCACTGACCTCCAAAGATGTGCTACAACCACCGCCATCACTTTTGTGAACATTCGAGGAGCGCTGCTAAAGGCCAAAGGGGAGAACAGCAAACTGAAAATGCTCGTGGCATACCATGAACCACAGGTAATGCCTGTGGGGAAGCAGGACTGGGATGTGAAAAGGGCACCCTGCAGGTCCAGTACTTCCATTCATTCTCAAGTGTCCAGGGCAGACAGTAGCTGGGCCAGGGTGAGCATTTTGAACTTCTCCTTTTTCAGAAAGGCATTGAGAAGGTGAAGATCTAATACGAGATGGAGGCCATCGTCCTTTTTCGGCACCAAAAAGTAGCAGGAATAACAACCTTGACTGACTTCTGGTGCCAGAATCCTCTCTATGGCTCCCTTGGCCAAACAAGTCGGGACTTCCTGCTGCAAGAGACACACGTTTCTCAGCCAGCCGTTCTCAGGATGGTGGTAGGTGCGGCAGGGTATCAAAAAATGGCAAAGCGTAACCCCAGTAAACAATTTGTAGGACCCAATTGATTGCCTGCCACCCTGGCAGAAAGTGTTGGATCCTACCTCTGGCTGGGTGGGTGTGTACCGTAAAGCGGACACTAAAGAGGCTTCGAGGGGGCGGCAGCTGGGGTTGTGGAAGAATGGGTTGCTTGTTATCCATGTTGCCCTGCCTGAGGCGTACTGCAGCCAGGAAATGGATGTGGAGAGTGTTGTACCTGTGGAAGTTTGACGGTATTCGATGATGTTATCAAAACCTCAAAGAGAGCGAAACTGCGGGTGTGCCTGGCTTGGGGGAGCAGAAAGGCCCAGTAAGCGCTCCCTAGCTGAATCAGCCTTCATCCCCAAACAATTGGGAACCATCCAACGTCATGTCCATGAGACTGCCTGAGCATCTCTCAAAAAGCCGGTGGATCGTATCCATGCTCGTCTGCAAATAGCCACACTAGTGCCAATGGCCCTACCAATTGAGTTAGTAGTGTCTAGTTCGCAGCAGATGGTGAACTTAGCTGTATAATAATCATCTTGCATGGCCAGAGAAAGATTGGTCTAGAACAACGTGGACGAACCCACAAATGAATCCTCGTGCCAGGACGACTCAATTCTGAGTGTTGGAATACAGAAAAACCCATTGGTTTTTAAGAAGAACCCTCACCCACCAACCTAGTTGGTGGCATGCTTCATCATTGGGTTCCCAGCTGGGCTGCTGAATGCAACCCAGCTGTGCTTCGACGCCTGTTACAGCGGAGCGGGTTTTGATTTTTTTATATGTGAAGTGTGCTCAGAGTGGTGGTATTAAAATGTCTCTGGGATCCCCTGCTGAAACAGTTTTATTCCTGGGGTCCTGGGACACAGTAAAAACAGTGCATGGATAATATGAAGGTAAAAATTGGTCTTCCTTATCCCTTCAAGTGGTGGTCGACATGTTTCAGCCTTCCTAAAAATTATGAGGCTTTCTTCAGGACCGTGTAATGTGAACTGTGATGTGGCAAAAAGGAAGCCACATGAATTGTTTGCAGCACACGCTCTAAGGTGTGCTGTGCATGCTGTGGTGTAACCGTACTTACGGACCCACTGGCTGGTTAAAACCTGAAAGACAAAACACAACATAAAAGGACGTACACAACATGTAGAGAAGCTTAATTGTGACTGCTCATGTCTAGCTTCGTTATCCTTTCGCCTGTGCTGACTTTCGTATTCAAGTGCACTAAGTGAGTCGGTTTAAAGGATTCATTACATAAATTCATTCACACCTAGACATGCGACATACACCTAGTGTATGCAAATTCGTGCATTTGTGGATGGTGCTGGCATGCATGTCTTGTAGTGAACATTTACAATTGAGATTGTGTGGCCACAATTATATGTGATCACGGTTTTAAACAAAACATGTTGGTTGGAGCTTCCATTTGCGGTGTAAATGGTATTCTAGGTAACTATGACCTGGAAAAAGTTGCCAGTGTATTTGGTCATAAACGAATTACGTCTTAATGTGAGTGCATGCGTCCTAAAAAGACATGCGATTGAAAAACATTCATTTTGTCACAGAAGAAACAGTAAAGTAGATGAGAACAGCCCGCAGTATCTTACATTAGCTACGTAGATTGGGTAGCTTTAATGGGTCCCGGAAGGGGGTGGACTCCTGTAGTCAAACACTGGTAAAACAAATATGGCATCTTAGTTATTGCGAGCCCTCAATATGATGGAGAAATTATGGCCGGGTGATGCCAAGGACGGCCTAAGTTTAGCTGTAAAAAACTTACTTCATCAAGGTTGACCGCCCGCCGATCCTACCTATTCTGGTCTTCTCGGGATCCTGTAGGTGACCGTGGGAGGCGGTTGCGGTCATTTGAACGCTTCCCAGCAGTAACAGGGGGCGTGGCCGCATGTGAAAACGTAACCACGTAATTACGGGTACGTGACAATGTGCTTAACCACTAGACCGTCACCCTGGGTGTGAGGCATACAGTGGTATTGCGAACCGGAAAGGGATACATGTTCATAGTGAGCATAACCAAGAGACCGTCACACTGGATCTGCGGCTTTCAATAGTATGGTGAACCGTAAAAGGATAATAATTCATGTTAGCCATATCCGCTAACCCATAACAATGGATATGAGACTTGCAATGGTGTTGCAAACAGGGAACGGATATTAATTCCTGTTTGAAACATACGTGCCATAACGTTATTTGTTTAAGTATGGCCCGCATAAAACAATCTCCCCGCGAATTAATAGCTGATCAGTAGTGCTGATAAATCTGATGGCTAATACGTAATGAGTATTAGTATTATGCTCACTGTCACAGGGATGGGAGTGAACGAATTTAGGTTCAAGCAACATTAACAAGACTGTGAGAGAAGAAGACTGGCCATTGAACACGGCCTCTTATTCCAAATGTTGGTATGTGTGTCAAGGCACTAGTTGGTGTATTTGAATCTACAGGCTCCCCATGTTGAGTGCCTTTGAAAATATTAAGTAAGCTACATCATGCATATGGATTTCAGAAGACCATCAGCAGAATATAATGCACGTCATATTTATTTGTTTTTTGGGTGACCATAGGCAGAATAATATGCACTATGTGATGGGATTGTACTCCCGGTATAGAGATGTTCAGGTGCAATGTTTTTGATGGTGCAGTTATCTCAATAGCTTTATATATTTTTTGCGGAGAGATTACGTAGGTGTCGGAATCATTCTTGCCTTGCCACAATATAATACTGTGTGATTACGTCGTTAAAGTCACATAGTAGGGTGGTGCCATGTTAATATGTGTGGGCAAGTGGGAGTGTCTGTCTATTAAGATCTGTTCAGTGAGTTCCAAGAGATATTGTCGTTTAGACCGTTTTCATGTGTTGATAAACGGTAGACCCACAGTTGTTCTTTTTCTAGAAGGCGGCTCTGTAGATTGGTTGAGTCCTTCTTCAGCTGTTCAATAACGACCCATCTTATGTCGTTTGTTGCATGTCCAGCTTCTAGGAAGTGATCAGTCATCTTTGTATTGTTGCGTTTACATCGGATGTTACTCCTATGCTCGCAAATCCGGATTTTGACTTTGCGACTGGTCATGCCGACATACCGGAGCCCGCAAGGGCAAGTGATTAAGTAGATAACATTGCAGGAATTACAGTTTGTATGTTTTTTGATCTGGCAGGTGCTATCTGGTTCCAGGTTCAGGAATTTTGCAGGTTTAGTGAGATGGCACGGAAAACAGCCATTACAACGAGGCCGTTACCACGCAAGTTGTTACATCGCATGCGTAACAACGCATGCGATGTAACAACGACTACCATTACAACGCAAACCATTATATCGCATGCGCTTTTAAAACGCATGCAATGTAATAGTTATCCACATCGTTGTGAGAAAACTGGGCTGTTCCGTTTCCTCACAACGACGTGCACCGCCCCTCTGTCGACGCTGGAACCAGGAGAGAGGAACCACGAGGAGAGAGAGGTAAGGGGATTGTGCTTGGGGTGGGGGTTACTTTTTAAGGGTTTAGGGTAGTGTCGAAGTAGTGTAGTAATGTTTGTGTAGTGTAGGGTTGTGTGTAGGGGGAGGGTCGTGCTGGGGGTAGTGTTTTAGGGTAGTGTTGTGGTGTTTGTGTAGTGTAGGGAAGTGATTTTGGGTTTAGGGTAGTGTCGAGGGGGTCGTACAGGGTAGTGTTAGAGTGTAGGGGCCGGACTGGGGGTCGTGCGGGGGGTAGTGTTTTAGGGTTTAGGGTAGTGTTGTGGTGTTTGTTTAGTGTAGGGTAGTGTTTTAGGGTAGTGTTGTGGTGTTTGTGTAGGGTAGTGGTTTAGGATTTAGGGTAGTGTCAGGGGTCGTGCAGGGTAGTGTAGTGTTATTGTAGGGAGAGGACTGGGGGTCGGGGAATTAGTGGTGTCGGAGGGTTGTGCAAACGTTTACCATGAGTATACCTTTACCACGCATGCCTTGGCGTTGAAATGGTATGCGTGGTAAAGGTATAGTCGTGGTAAAAGTTTGCGTTGTAATGGTACTCGCTGTAATTGACATCGCGTAGTAATACCCGCGTTGTAAAGGCATGAGTGGTATTTCTATGCGATGTAACGAGTGCTATTCGGTGGCACACGCTACAGTTCCCGCAAGGGAAATGGCCAATTACATTTGGGAGTCCCCAAGTATTTAGCACTGTGTTGGCAGGTTTGAGATGATGTTGTGGACATGTTGCCACAAGGCTGTCTTTTAGGCTTCTTGCTCTTTTATATGAGAACATTGGTTTTTCCCAGTTGAGTTTGCCTCTGTTTAGAATCCTCCAATTCTTTTGTATAAACCGTGATACTTTATTTGAAATGGAGTTATAAGGCCGCCCGATAGTCTCGGGTATTGGATCTCTGCCAGAACCACTTTCACGCTTGTGTGATTTTTTCTTACAACCAATTGTGCAGGCAACATCCACTTACTTGAAAGACACTAAAGACTTATTAGGACAATTGCAGACCCTCACTTTTGATCCAGACATATCATTCTTGGTTAGCCTGGACATAGAGAGTCTGTACACAAGCCTTCCCCAAGACGACACACTAAACGTGCTCAAAACATCGTTGGATGAAACACCTTGGAATTACAACACTCCTAAATCTTTTGTGCTCCAATGCGCAGAACTGGCGCTTAAGGACAATTTCTTCGAGTTCGAAGCTGACCTGTTTTTACAAAAAAACTCTGGTAGGGGAAGGGAGCGGGATCTGCCGTTGACCCCAATCCTGGTCAGTTAGCCACCACTGCAATTGGTGTGCAGTGCCCTCCGAGATCTGGACGCAATCTGAAAGATTCCCCTGATGCTGCGCCCAGTGGAACTTCAGGTCCCACTGCAGATCCCGCATATGCCACCGGGCATGATCCACCAGCAGGCTGCAGGAGGCCATGAGGCCCAGCAGCGTCAGGGTCATTCTCACCGAAATCCGGGATGGAGGTTGAAACATCAGTATCATAGCTCGAATATCCTGGACTCGCTGCTCAGGAGGATAAGCCCGAAACTGCGCTGTATCCAGAACTGCTCCGATGTAAAGGAGCTTCTGAGAGGGAGTCAGGTGTGACTTCTGCACATTGATGGTGAACCCCAGCGAGTGCAGGAGGTCCGCCATAGTCTGGAGGTGGGAGACGACAGCCTTGGGCGAGCTCGCCTTCAACAGCCAGTCGTCGAGATAGGGGAAGACTGGAACCCCTGATCTGCGCAGATGAGTTGCGACCACCGCCATCACTTTCGTGAACACCGGAGGGGCGCTGGTAAGGCCAAAGGGGAGCACGGTAAACTGGAAAAGCTTGTGGCCTACCGTGAACCGTAGGTAACGCCTGTGGGCTGGCAGGACGGGGATGTGGAAATGAGCATCCTGCAAGTCCAGCGCTACCATCCAGTCTCCAGGGTCGAGGGCAGACAGGACCTGAGCTAATGTCAACATTTTGAACTTCTTCCGGAGGAAGCGGTTGACGTCCCTGAGATCCAAGATAGGACGAGCGTCCTTTGTCCTTCTTGGGTACCAGGAAGTGGTGGGAATAACAACCACGACCTACTTCTGGCACAGGGACTCGCTCAATAGCTCCCTTGGGCAAGAGAGCCGTAACTTCCACATGGAGAAGGGCCAAGTGATCCTCCGACATGCGATGGAGTGTTGGTGGAATGGAGGGAGGGGTAGTCTCGAAGGGAAGGGAGTAGCCCCTTCGGACTATCTGCAAAACCCACTTGTCCGACGTGATGTTGTGCCAGTGGGGGAAGGTGATGGCGGATCCTGCCACCCACTAGCAACTGGTGGCCCTGAAAGGTCAGAGACATGTCTAAAGACATGACCGTGGCCTTTCGTTTATGCAGGCCCCCAGCAAGAAAAGCTGCAGATGTTACAAGGCGTGACCTCGCAAGAAGGCAACTACTCATCCACTGCCTCCATTTTTAGTTCACTTAATTATTTTGTTCACATGATGAGCAGAATTTTCTTTTAGTAGCTTACTATTACTAGTTTTCTATTTGGCGCTTTTCTATGCTGTATTATACTAATACAATAAAAGTATTTTGATTGTACTACAACGTGAGCGCACAATCTTTTCTACAAGTTTACTATGCCTACCTGTAGTTTTCACTGAGGTTTTTCCTAGCATTTGCATTTTGTGCAGCTGATAAATACCTCAAACACGGTCTTCTTTGCTTAGGCACAAAGATCCCTCAGTTGTATGGATAAATTCTGTTGAACTGGGCTTCGCCTGAGTTACCATCAGGGACATACCTTGGTCACTGGAGTTACTGTACTGAAACCAGGGTAATGGCCAGTGCTTCATTTGTAAAAACAAATTAGGTGCCAGGGTCCTTCACGAAAGGCAACTGCAGCCTGCACCACCCAATGCCGCTGCCAATGCCGCATTCCGTCCATCATTTGTTGCCGCAGCGAATGCCAGTACCAGCAGAACACCTAACAACCACACTCCTACAAGTGTGACAATTCAGACTATTTCAGGCCACACAAAGATATAATAATGGAGTGAGAGGCTGCTATTATACATTTTCAATGTGAATTGGCTTAATGAACACAGTTGTTGTGCTCATCTCATAATTAAACAGACAGCGCCACCATGTGGTAGACGGTCACTAGAGCAGGTGATGACAATTAAGTGCCAGTGCCGAGCACCGGATACCATCGGCTCAAATTAAGCATGGTAATGGCACTAAATTGTCTGCCTACATTAGCAGCCTCTTCCCTGCACCCACACTCAGGGATATCCTAGGATCCCCAACTTAAGGACACCACGTGGTCGGTATTTGAAACACTTCCACTATATGGCCCAGGTGTTTATTTTTTTAAATTTGACATAAGTGTGGATTTGCACACCACCATAACCAGTGGGCCCCTGAGAAAGCACCACAGCAGTGGAGCACCCATGGTGTAGCAGTCTTTCTGGATCTCAATAGGGCGTGATCCTTTATCAAGGCTACTTCAACTACACCACCACAGGCCTTTCTTGGAGGTAGAAACTGTTGAATATTTACCAAAGCAATACCTCCTACTTGGTGGCTCTGTGAACTGACTCAAACCAGAAAGTCCTGAAGGACTGAGTGGACAAAATACCCTTCTCAGTGGACCTGGCTATCCAGTAACAGTGCCTCAATACTGTACTAAGTGACACCCATGTGGCGGATTAGCAAATATCTATAACAGGCACCTCATGGGCCAGCACAGTGGTAGCAGCCTTGGCTTGGGAAGAGTGAGCATATAAGACTTGAGGAGGCTGCTTTTGGCCAGTGCGTAGCAGATCTTGATACAGAGCACAATACAGCACAAGATGGTCCTTTTATACACAGTGTTGCCTTTCTTCACTCCGGAGAACCTGACAAAGAGCTGATCATCCACCTGGTTTTTCCTGGTATGATCATTATAGAAGATAAGTGCTCTTTTCAGATCCAACAGGATACTCCTCCTTTGAGGGGTGAGGTGGAGCAAAGAACGCTGGATGAGAGATGTTCTGACCAACATGAAATGAAGTCATCACCTTCAGAAGGAAGGAAACTTGTGTCTGGAGGACTAGCTTGTCCGGCAGAACATGGTGTAAGGCGGGTTAACAGAAAGGGCCTATAGCCGTCTGATCTGAAGAGCCGATGTGATAGCAGCAAGAAGACTGTCTTGAGAATAAGCAGTCTGAGAGAACATCTGTGAAGGGGCTCAAAAGGCATACACATGAGGAATGTGAGGACTGAATTAAAGTTCCATAACGAACGGAGGAGGAAATGTATGTTCTAATCCTTTAAGAAACCACATAAAACAGTAGACTAAAATAATGAAGGCTGGTCTGGCATCTATAAAAAGGTAGAAAAAGGCGACAAGTACTCTTGAATAGTGCTCAAAGCAGACAGTTTGGCAGGGAGTGGTTCAATCTGCTTGGAAGCGTACCAGATCACAAATTTATCTCAATGTCAGCCATATACAGATTTGGTTGGGGGACACCTGGCTGACAAGATGACATCAACCACTTGTTGAGGATGGTCAAAAGCACTCAACTGTTGTCGCTCAATCTTCAGGCATAGAGGTGGAGGCTGCGCAGGCCCGGGTGCAGGAATCTGCCCTTCTGCTGCAACAGGAGATCCTCCAGAAGGAGCAGCCTGATCGGAGGACAAATGCTCACGTCCAGAAGTTTGGGATACCATACTTTCCGTACACAATCCGGAGCCACTTTAATGCCTTGGACCTGGCCGGTCCTGATTTTCTTCAGAACTTTGGGCAGAAGAAGTATTAGCAGAAAGGCGTACAGGAGTCCTGAGCTCCACTCTACACGGAACGCGTCTCAGAAGGAGAGATGCCTTAGAAAGTTCAACGCACAAAAGTACTGGCATTGTGCATTCTCAATGGTGGAGTACGAATCAAGCCACCGTTCTCCTCATTCGAGGAAAATATCCTGCACCATAACTGGCATTTGTTATCCATAATGCATCAACAACTTAATTTGTCCGCTCTGGCATTCAATGAACCTGCCAGATGGTGTGTCACCAGAAAAATTCTTTGGTAGTCTAGCCACATCCAATGACGCAGATAATCCTGGCATAGGGTCCACAACCTGCCTTGCTTGCTGCAGTACCACATTTTGGTGGCGTTGTCCATGACCACCTGCACCAGCTTTCCTTTGACGGAGGGCAGGAAGGCTTTTAACGCCAAGCGGATGGCTCTCAGCTCCAGAAGGTTGATATGGGGCCAGGACTCTGCCAGAGAGAAGACTCCTCTAATCGACACCTCTTCCACATGACCAACTCAACCCAGAAGCGATGCAGCTGTCATCACTGTATGGTCTGGGTGGTGTAAGGAGAGGTGTCTGCCACTAACCCAATCACGGTTGTGCAGCCACCTCTTCAAATCTTTTGCAGCCTAAATCCTGTTTTTCTGCCCACTGGGGCTTCAGATCCCACTTCAGAGCCCACATATGCAATCTGGGGTGCTTGACCAACAGGATGCAGGAGGCCATCAATTCCAGCAGCCACATACCTATCCTCACTGAGACCCAGGGCAGAGTTTGAAACATCGGGATCATAGCCCGAATGTCCTAGATTCTCTTCTCAGGGGGAAATGAACAAACTGGCACTGTGTCCAGAGAGGCTCAGATGAAGGGGAGAGCCTATGAAAGAGTCAGATACGACTTTGGAATGTTGATAGGTAACTCCAACAATGTCAGGAGATTCAACACAAGCTGGAGCTGGGAGACAACTACCTGGGACAAGCCCACCTTCAGCAGCCAGTCTAAGGTAGAGGGAGACTGGAGCCACTGAAATCCAAAGATGTGCTACAACGACTGCCATCACTTTTGTGAACACCTGAGGAGCGCTGCTAAAGGCCAAAGGGGAGCACAGCATACCATGAACCACGGGTAATGCCAGTGGGGCAGCAGGAATGGGATGTGAAAAAGGCATCCTGCAGGTCCAGCACTACCATCCAGTCTCAAGTGTCGAGGGCAGACAAGACCTGGGCCAGGGTGAGCATCTTGAGCTTCTCCTTTTTCAGAAAGGCATTGAGAGGGTGAAGGTCTAATACGAGATGGAGGCCCTCGACCTTTTTCGGCACCAAAAAGTAGCCGGGATAACAATCATGACTGACTTCTGGTGCCAGAACTCGCTCTATGGCTCCCTTGGCCAAAAGAGTCGGCACTTCCTGCTGCAAGAGACACACATGTTCCTCAGCCAGCCGTTCTGAGGATGGTGGCAGGTACGGCAGGGTATCAAGAAATGGCAAAGCGTAACCCCACTGAACAATTATTAAGACCCAACTGATTGCCTGCCACCCTGGCAGAAAGTGTCGGATCCTACCTCTGGATGGTTGGGTGTGTATCGTAAAGGGCACACTAAAGAGGCTTCAAGGGGGCGGTAGCTGGGGTTGTGGAAGAATGGGTTGCCTGTTGTCCATGTTGCCCTGCCTGAGGCGTACTGCAGCCAGGAAATGGATGTGGAGAGTGCTGTACCTGTGAAGGTTGCTGACGGTTTTCAATGACGTTATCAAAACCCCAAAGCGAGCGAAACTGCTGGTGTGCCTGGCTTGGGGGGAAGCAGAAAAGCCCAGGAAGCGCTCCCTAGCTGAATCAGCCTTCGTCCCCAAACAATTGGGAACCATCCAACGGCATGTCCATGAGACTGCCTGAGCATCTCTCAAAAAGCTGGTGGATCGTATCCATGCTTGTCTGCAAATAGCCACACTAGTGCCAATGGCCTGACCAATTGCGTTAGTAGTGTCTATTTCACAGCAGATGGGGAACTTTGCTGTATCATAATCATTTTGGTGTATCATAATCATCTTGCATGGCCAGAGAAAGAATGGCCCAGGCTTCTTCATGAAATATAGGCAACACTTGAGCGACAGAGTCCCAAATATAGCTCCCTAGAAGGCAGCTGACGTTGATGAAACAAAAAGCCAAACTTGTAGAGGAGAAAGCGCTTTTCTTAAAGGTCTCTATCCACTTGGAATGCCTGTCAGGGGAAGTAGGGGGGGAAACAAGTTTCAGTTCACCCTGCTGGCTGAAGCCTGCACCACAAGTGTTTCCAGAAAAGGGTGCTAAGTGAGGAAGTTAGGGTCACCTGGAGCAGGGTGATGGCATCTGGTGATCTGACGGTGCACAGGGGGACCAGAGCATGGCTTGATCCAGGTGCCCAAGAGCGAATCTGGGAGCGCCTTATTAAATGGGATCAAAGGCTCAGAACTTGACTGGCCAGGCTGCAGCACCTCCTTCAAACATTGGTTTTGACCTCCTTTGTGGGAAGGTGAAGATCAAGGACCTCCATCAATCTTCGCATAACCATAACGAAGGAAGCACCTTTTTCCGCGGCAGGCTCTGGGGGGTGTAAACTAGAACAGTGTGTAGGGAGGCAGCCAACCCACTGGCATCTTGGAGATCCTCATAGCCCCCACCTCCACCACCACTGTAAGAGTCAGTGCCAAAACGTTATTGGAGAACTTAAGGTCTAGTGGGAAGTAGAGGAACTGTTTCCGAATCAGAAAGGTGGTAAAAAGGTTGCAGCTCGGATAGGGGAGTACATGACCTTGTTCGATGTCGGGGTGGCGCCATTTCAGTGTTGTACAGCACTATAGGTTGGCTGTTGTTGTCCGGAGTCAACAGTTTCGGTGGATCGTGGTCAGATGTGGCCCCTGAGAGAGAGAACCGGTACTGAAGTCGGTCCGGAACCCTGAGCTGATCCAGTGGCCCCAACTGGCACTGAGGGAAAACCAGCTGGCACAGGCCCAGGTGGATGGCCTCTCAGATCCTTGGGGCCTAGAGGCACCCCAGAGAGTGCCGGTAGCATGCCAAAAAGACGTACCATAGTGGTGCGGAATTCTTCGATTTGCTGTGGTGTAGCCAACGGAAATACCAGTTACCGTGGGACCATGGACAGAATATACTACTATGTGTACCAACTACAGGAGCACGACCTGGAGGCATGCCGACACCCTTGCTCCTTCTCGTGGGACCGAGGATGGTGGGGTGGAACCGAGTCCCACTTGGACTTCTTGCTCTTATTTTGCCCATCCATGAGGTGTTAGGGCGCGAACAAGACGTGTCGTGGAATTGGGACGAGGAGCTACCTTTAGCAGGGATAACTTCAAGAGGAAAAGAGACTGTGACTTCATGTCCAAGGAACAGACCACAACAGAGAATACTGGCAAGGTCATTGGCAAAGGTCAAGAAGAATGACTGATCCGTATTTTGAGCGTAAACATTAAGCAACGTAACATGCTTACCATCTAATCAACCTAACACCAGTACATAGCAGCCATCTGGGTCAATAACAGACCTATGCAGCTGGAAGGGCAAACCAGGCCCAATCCTAATAAGGACCCTCCTCGCAAAAGCAGAGTAAGTAGTGTTATACAGTTGTCCCCTCCATTGTTTGTGGAGGGCACGACCCTCAGGTTCAGTCAGGTGGGTCTCCTCCAGTAACGCAGCCTATGCCCCCAGGCGTTTCAGATAGGCCAGGATGTTATAAAGCTTTGAGGGAGTCGACAAGCCCCAGACATTTCAGGTAATCAATCTAATCTGGTCCGCCATACAATCAAGCTCACACGCAGGCTAGTAGGCAACCGCATCCCGCGCTAGCCACACACTCAAAGTCTCAGACGCCTGACACACAATTCAGTCCCACCCGCCACACACTTCCTCCTAAAGGGAAAAACAAGCTAGAAACCCCCCCAAACCCCCTCGGACTGTGATATGCATACCTTTTGTCCAAACGAGTTGCGGCGAACAGCCTGCAAATTAAGACCCATCAAGGGGGCCAACCAGGTCAGTTACGGAAAAGTCAGTGGGGGAAAGAGACCAGTCAGACTAGCAAGGTAAGAAAGGTCAAAACAGTGCCAACTAGCACAGCCCCCCGCCCCACCCAGCTCCCCCCCCAGTCAGAAAATGAAGAAAAACTAAATCATCAGTATTAATTAACATAAGAAGAAATTGCAGCCACCACACTAACACCATAGTTGAGGCGTGCACCTCGTAGTTTTCTGCCACAGTCCAATCAGGAATCAAATAAGGCCATCAGCCATGAACGGGTTAACTCCTCAGGAGCGTGCCCTCCAGACACAGCACCTTGGAGCCCTCCGAGCTAGAGCCCCTGCGGACAGGGGACCCCCGCTGTCCTGAACTCTCACCACATCTTAGGGATGCCGCCATTTCCACTACCTTAGTCTGCTCCAGTGCCGCCTGCTGCTTAGTAGACCGGGTCACTCCTTGTCTGCGGGACTGCTGCCGCAGCGGGCAGGGCGGTCAACAATGTTCCTCCTGCTCTGGTCTTACCGTCCTCTTATCATATAGTTCTAACCAGTCCCATGCTGCAGCCGGATCCGTGAAAAAATGAATCTTATTCTCTACCCGTATCCTCAGACGGGCCGGGAAGAGCAGGGAGTAGAGCACCCTAGCTTATGGAGTCTCTTCTTTTACCTGGAGGATAAAGTCAGGATAAAGAGTAACTTTCACGTTCTTCACTTCAAAGGGACCTTTATTACAGGCCTGTTGCAAGAGAACAACCCTGTCGCGGTAATGCAGGAGGCAGGCTACCACCGGACGGGGCAGGGCCCCCACTCTTGGCGGGCAAACAGGTACTCTGTGTGCCTGTTCCAGGACATAGAACTTAGACAAGCCCTCCGGGGCAACCACTTCCTGAAGCCAGTCCTCCAGAAAACCCAGCAAGGTGTCACCCTCAACTCTCTCCAGAAGCCCCACAACCCTAATGTTATTACAGCTGGCCCTCCCTTCTTGATCATCCAGCCTGGCTGCCAGCCACCAAGCATGCCCCTCCAGCTCCCCGAGACGACGTTCTGTGGTTTGGGCCACATGCACCAACATATGCACTGATACCTCCAAGGCGGTTACTCTCTCCGAACATTTTCTGGAGTCCTCGCGGATGAGGCCAAGCTCAACCGCAATAGTCAATCTTACCCTTCAGGCACTCCCATGTGGCATCAATCGCGGTCAAAAGCCTGTTGAACTTGCTGTTAAGGTGGGAGGTATTCACGCCTACTGCACCCTGTTTGGTCCCCTCCAGGGGGACGCTCGCCGGGGCATCTTCCTTCGAACTTTGCATGCAACCCATGATGGAGTCGGGCAAGAGCAGGCCAAAATCAGTAGCCAAATATGACAGCAGCCAGGTCACAAGGAGCAGTACAGTGAGCCTCAATAGTGCTGGTCTTGAGGAGGGCCCAGTCATCGGGAAGCACCTTGCTAGCATCGGAGCTAACTCCCAGGCAGCAAGTCCCCTGAGACCCAAACAGGGGACCAACAAATGTTAAGTGCCCAAATTATCCAAGTGCAGAGTGGTCTCCAATCCCCCAGTCACAAGCTATACAGCTACTGGGAAGAGGGTGCATGCCGTACACAGGCAGAATTGTAAACTACTCCTGACCCAGTGATGCAAAGGAAATGTCTCATGGGGCAGGGGGACCCCCAAACAAACCAGTCTGTCTCACCCCCCCCCCGAGGTAAATGCCAGCAGAAGCTTCCCTCTGATCTAGCCGGCATCCAAGTACTCGAGGCCTCCACAGTCCCTCTGTTGGTGTCCCAGGATGGGGAAGGGACTAGGGGGCCACAGCCAGTACAGGAACGTGGTCAGGCCATGCAGCCACTGCCCTCCTCACCTCAATTCTCCAGAGGTTCCCCCAGAGCCTTGACGGGCAGCACAGGGCAGCTGCAGGGCCCCTTGTCTGCCCCAAAATACCCTATGCTACACAAGGGGCCCCACCCTGGGACTTAGGGCCAATGACACTGCAATCTGTGCCTCCTTCGCTGTTCAAGGCCACTTGAAAAAGGAGGGGAGGGGGGGAACACTCCCCGCAGTTGATCCAGTCACACGGGCCCAAACCTGGCAGAGCGCAACTCTGACGAATTCTGCGGCCTTTGTCTCAGCATGGAGCGCACATCTTGATGCTAGTTGATCACCACTCCAACCAGATCCTCGTGACCCACCACTGCAGCTGCGCGCCCGCTTCGTCGTCTGTGGCCTCCACCAGTCTCCATGTGGTCCGAGGGTGCCCAGGCCAGCCACAGATGTCAAGCGTGGTGGTTGTGAGAGACTGGAGGCTTGTGGGCTATCGAGAAGCTTGTGCCATCCGCTCCTCACAGCATGGCGGCTAGCTACGCCCCACATATTGTCTTTCACTTCTATCTAGAATGTGCATAACACATTTCATCACTGAAAGAGATTTCTGTACTAAATTCTGGACAAGAAACCTCATCACTTATTTTAAGTTGCATTCTTAAGTGAACTCTGGCCTCTCTTCGACATAACGTATCCCCTCTCCCCATTTCAAGGGGAATACAATGCCTTATTCTACATAATTCTGGTGGTAACCCTCTAATTATCCCACCACCTGCCCCAATAAAGCTAGTCTACAAGCAAAGCTGTTCAGAATAAATGCCCTAGAGAGAGAGAAACAACTACAAGGGTATGTTTGGTGAGGTTAGTCAGAGCAGACTGCCGATATTTAGTGATAAGGAAACCTACAGTTGTACAACTAGAGGTGAAAGTAGTGCCTGTTTCATGCTATAGCCACCCCATTCTATAACCATGGCATTGAAGGTGGTCACAAGGTTTGGGCATGCACGGAGTGAAAATAAAAAAGGGACTGCTCCTTCCTATGGAGCCTGACGAATAGTCACCAGTGAGGGTGCTGGTAAAGTGAACAAAACTGATTGACTGGAATGTGTCTCACAATAATTAACTGTGTTCAATTCAAGAACTTCAAAGATCTCATTGTTTCCTGCGTTCCAAGTCCCAAATATAGCAGACTCGGGTTGCGCTTCACTGATGAGAGTCCTCAAGGCAAACTGGTCACGGGTTGCTTGTGCCTGGTTCG
The DNA here is from genome assembly GCA_963921515.1 of Calotriton arnoldi. Taxonomy (NCBI): domain Eukaryota; kingdom Metazoa; phylum Chordata; class Amphibia; order Caudata; family Salamandridae; genus Calotriton; species Calotriton arnoldi. Next base: position 1,699,279 of record CAWUFW010001131.1, read on the forward strand.
TTGGTGATGTTGCCGCGCAGTTCAGGCCAAGCTCTTTTAAGTGGGGCACCACCAAAGCTAATTTGTGTATGACTGTTTCCTGTCTGCAAAGGCACAGCAAACAAAACAGCTGACTGGAATGCGGCCCAGAATGACTACCTGTGGATAAGTTTAGTTCAAGCAATCTACCCATTACTGTGTTTTTATCAGGCAGATGGCAATATTTCTCTTCCTATAGGTCTTGGAAATAAAAGGTTCAATAAGATTGGTAAGGCTTCTTAAAGCATTTCCAGATTGTAATCCACATTGTTGTTGACGACTAAGGTCCAGCAATATGTTGATGACTGATCTGTTTAGGAACAACTGCAGCCCTTGAGACACTGTTTCACCTCACACAAAACTCATCTGATCTCCTCCCATAAAATCCCACAGAACAAAATTACAAGTATTTTACACAAAGTCTTTTTATCTCATTGTCTTTAGACAGATGTGGATAATGTAGCACTCTGGCATTGTTCTATTTATTTGCATACTTACCATGCCGGCTTTATGGTGGTGTGGCCGTTGCAGCTGCACTTGGCACTGAGCTTGGGGCCTGTTTTAGAAATAAATTATGAGTATAAAAACACTTGCTGCAGAGTTCCTTGTGGGTCCACTGGTGATTAATGTTCCTGCTGGAGAGAGGACTTTTATCTAGTGGTAGTTTTGGCTCGTCATAAAATAGCGCAGAGGGTTAGTATGCCTGCTGAAAAGAACTTGTATGATGCAGATCAAAGAACTGTATTTTATGTGGATAGCTCAGTGGGTTACTGCTTTTGTCGCAGAGGTCTTTTAGTTACTTGTAGCTCATAAGTTACAATCCTAAGATAGCGCAATTACCTATGAACTGACATCAAAGAGCTGCATGCCAGCTGTGTGGTAGAAGTTATAACTTTATGCTTTTTTTTTGTAAACAGGTTTTTATTGCATTTTCAAAACAAGTCATACAACCATACAGTTATATTACTGGGTATTCCCCAGTTCTCACGTTCATGTCCCTGGCTAGCATACATATATAGTATTGTGTACAGTACATGTGACGGTACTTAGCATACATAACCAATGAAGTTCTAACATTGTTTGTTATGTTTTTTCCCAGTCTTTCATTAATGTTGCTAAAAAGGGTTAGTTTGGGTAGAAATACATTCTTACTAGTAAAGCCAACCACTGTGGCACGTTTTAAATCATGAGTATGTCCTTCCCCAGACGGAACACTCTTAAAATATACTGCCTACTAGTATGGATGTCGTGATTCCGACACCTTGTAATCCTCATTGTTTTATGTAACATTTCCTTTAGACTGATTTACACACGTATGATTCATTGTCTCTGTAAAATGTGTATGTGATGTAAAGTTCTCTGACACCCTTACACTGGTATGACTAGCGCTATAAAACAAATTAAATGCATGTGAGAGAGGGGCTATAGAAAGATGAGAGGATCTGTTGGAGGGTGGCAGTGAGAGAATCCGTGGAGGAGGTGGTCATGGGGCGGCACCAACAAAGTTTGCCACACCAGGCACCACCAGCGCTAAAGGCAGCCCAGCCTATTTATTTTACTATTTGCAGAGCTTTTCATATCCCCGGATTGGCTTTATGTCACTAAGAAAAAGACATCCAAGAAGAAGCACTTTACGGGGCTTGTTCGTCCCCGGGTGGCCATTTTGTTCTTGCCACACGCTCTTTTTGGTCAGCGCTCTAGTCGCTGCACGCCGTCCTGCCACAACCTTACTTAATGGCCACAGATCGGACGCGCAGCGGACGGGCGCAGCGGGCGCGCCGATGGCGCGCCCAAGGCAAGCCCGTCTGCGCCCGAACAGGTCTAGGGGCCACGACCCCTGGTCCGATTAAGAGGAATACAATTAGCTATTCCTACAAACAGTTGCTGGAAATCCGTAGTATGCCACGCCCTGATTGTATGTTAATCAATCCGGAGACTACTGGTTCTAGTTGTACCTGTTGCAGCTTTGCATTCGATACACAGTCTCATAAAGAACACAGTTCTTTAATTACTATTCCCGTGAACAATAATGTACAGGAAAACTTTTTCTTAAAAAGCAGCAATTCACTCACAAGGAATTTACCTTTTTTAATATTAATTGCTGCTCGCTTCCTAAGCATAAGGCGGATATTTTTGACCTCCTGATAAGTGAGCAGCCTGATGCTATTTTTCTCACAGAAACATGGCTGCATGGGAGCCCTGGCCCTTATGTAGCGTTTGCCTTGCCTTCTAACTACGCGATAGTTAGGAAAGATAGGGGAGTCAAAATGGGGGGAGGCATTGCGGTTATTTACAACAACTCATACACGTGTAAATTTGAAGATTTACCCTTCAGGGGCTGTGAGGCCACTTTATTTAAACTTGCCTTGACCCCCCAGTTTACATTCTCAGGCATTCTGCTCTATCGCCCCCCTGGGCCTGCTGGGCCATGGGCTGTATCATTTCCTGATCTAATCACTCCCTATCTTCTGGACGCCGTCAATTTCACCATCTTGGGCGACTTGAATCTTCATTTCGATGACCCGACTTGTGCGATTATCACTACATTTATCACCGACCTGGCAGCAATGAATATTCTGCTCTGTAATTCGGCTCTACCCACGTGGCTGGCCATCTATTGGACCCCATTTTTTCCAATTTGTCTAATATTATTTGCCCTCCAGCTCTTCCAGTACTCTGGTCAGATCACCTTTTGGTCGGCTTCCGGGTCAAAAAAGATCTGTCGAGCTTATCCACGGCCGTTTTAGGTATTAAGTCCAAATCGATAAATTGGGGGAAATTGGATATTGAAGCTTTTAACAAGCTCTTATCTAAGAACGCTCCTACCTTTAATCAAATCTCTATGGCAGATTTGGATGCCATCCAATATTGGATTTTAAAATCCATTGATGCTTGTCTCCCGCTTTCTATTAAGAAGGTGAACAATCACCGTCCCCCTGCCCCTTGGTTCTCCGAGAGGTTAAAAATGGAGAAAAGTAAATGTAAAGCGTTAGAAAGACGCTGGAGGAAGAACTATGCACCAGAATCCAAACTCGCATATAAAATGGCAAAAAGAGACTACCATTCTCTCTGTAATGCTGCTCGAGCTAAATATGTGACCTCTACCATCTCTAATGCGCAGAATAGTTCTAAGACTTTGTTTAAGCTAGTCAAAGAACTGTCTGGTGCAGCTAGTCAATCCACCCCCTGCTCTTACTGAATCACAATGTGAGGATCTTGCTAAGTTTTTTCTTAGTAAAGTTGAAAAATATACTCTGCATTGAATGATTTTAAGCCAGTTAACACCACACAGCAAACTAAGAACTCTTCTTTAACAACTAGAAGTACTGAACAGCTGGACTGTATGACTACTGAACCCACCAACAAATTGGAAACTTGGTCGCTCCTAGATATAAATTCTTTTATGCGGCTCTTAGACAGCCTTAAATCCGGCTCTCCCAGGGATCCTCTCCCCATCATTGTGCTGCAGAAGCTTGAGCGGCCTTCCCTGAAGTTAAGTATGGAGCTGCTCAATGCTTCCTTACAGGAAGCAATTGTCCCACCTGAATGGAAACATGCCATGGTCCTTCCCCTCTTAAAAAACGCCAATGCTGACCCTGCGCAACTGTCTAATTTTCGGCCTATTTCTTTACTTCCGGCCTTTTCCAAAATCTTGGAAAAACATATTAATCTACAACTGGCTCACTTTGTTGAATCCCAAAATTTTCTGCATCCCTCACAGTCCGGTTTCAGAGCAGGTTTCTCGACAGAAACTACTCTTCTTGGAGTCACAGAAATGCTGCGAAACCAATTGGATACTGGAGATACTGTGGCACTTATATTACTTGATTTGAGTGCCGCTTTCGACACTGTATCTCACACCGTGTTACTGAAAGCCTTGCAATCACTGGGTGTGGTTGGTTCTGCACTCTATTGGCTTGTTGATTTTTTGACAGACCATACGTTCCAGGTCTTTTCTCCCACGGCCAGTTCTAAAACCCATTTATCACCTTATGGGGTACCTCAGGGCTCCATTCTCAGCCCTTTATTGTTTAATGTTTACGTCAGGCCTCTGGCGGCTATTGCCGAAGATGCTGGGTTGTCCCTTTTCTCCTACGCCGACGACACCCAGATAATCTTCTCTCTTTCTGCTGAAAGGGCGTCTAAATTATCATCTCTCAAGTCTGGGTTGAGGAATATTGCATGTTGGATGCAAGCCAACTTGCTTAAGTTTAACGGCGAAAAGACGGAAGTGTTGATTTTGGGGAAGAATAGACATCTCTGGGGACCTCAACACTGGCCTTCTGAAATGGGTGCTCTACCCCAGCCTACTCATCAGGTCCGTAATTTAGGCTTTATCATTGATGAACAGCTATCAATGAAGCAACAAGCGATGAAAGTGGCCTCGACCTGCTTCACCATCCTTAAATGGCTCAAGAAAATCCTTTGGATGTTGCCCTGCTCCACTCAAAAAACCGTGGTCCAGGCTCGTCACTTCTAGACTGGATTACGGCAACATTCTGTATCTAGGAGTTAATAAGGATGTGATACGCAAATTGCAGGTGGTGCAGAATGCGGCTGCTAGACTGCTTTTCCAGGTTCCCAAAACGGCCTCCATCTCAGGTTCTCTTCGTGACCTTCATTGGCTCAGGGTTGAGAATCGCATTAAATTCAAAGCCCTGAGTTATATGTTCAAGATCAAATCTGGCAAGGCACCTCAGTACCTGAATGCTTTAGTCCACCCTTACTTACCATCGCGCCTTCTTAGTTCCTCCACACAGGCTAAATTTTCGGTCCCTAGGACCAGACTGTCGCGAATGGGTGGTCGGTCCTTTTCTTGCCTAGGTCCCTCTATGTGGAATTCCCTCCCCACGTCACTTCGGAATGAAACCGTATATGGGAATTTTCGCAAGTGTTTAAAAACTTGGCTGTTCAATCAATAGATTAATTTTCTTTTTTCTGTTATCTTTCTTTTTTTCTGTTCCTGTCAGGTGGCGCCGGGAAACCTTCGGGTAGCTGTGCGCCTTATAATATTAAATAACATAACATAACAAACATAACAAGCCCGTTCAACAGGGGTCTAAATATAACGTCAATTCGTTCTTTTTTAGCCCAAGATATGCATTATAGCAAAAAAAAAAAAAACTCCCCCAAAACAGCAATCTTACCAGGGCACAGTGGGAGAGACGGCTAACCACGCTCGAAGCCTCCCAGCAGTATAAGATTGGCAAAACGAATTTAAGCATTTCAATATGACTCGATAACCCTGTAAGCTAGTGCATGCCTTGCCGCGCGTCCTGGACAATGATGGATTTGCACATGTTCCGAACAATTCTGATGGCAAAGTTCACCACCATCGGCAGGGTAGCGAGTAAGTAGGCAGGTACAGGGCACAAGTCCTAAAAAAAGAAGTGGGGGGACTAACCTAGTTAGGCAGTATGCAAGTGACATCACGGCGCGCAACATCATGGTGCATGACATCATAGGAAGTGGCATCACAAGCCCCAACTTTACAGGAAGTGGCATCACAAGAAATGACATCAGATCTTAAGCCCTCACATATATGTTTAGCAGGTCTATCATGAGTACATTTGAGCGCAATTCGAGTATGCATGCAAACCCTCCTGATTACGGGAGAAGATTCACACTTTTGTAAGCTACACATAGAACAATGTTGCCTTTTGTCAGCGTAAAGCTTCCTTTACCCAAGGATTGAACAAGCTAACTCTGCCAGCCTACTCAACCAGGCATAATATTCCATATGAAGCACATTTCCATGTAGATGTGATAGCTTTAGCTGCCTGCGCTCTCCAGAGGTGAGACCACTCTCCTATGCAAAGCATTCTTACTCAGCCTTACTCACCTGCACTCATTTTAGGAGATTTGGGCTCATTTTTCACCATCAGACCATGACTTAAAACAAGAGAGAAAGACAGAAAGGGAAGATAGGAGAGAGAGAGAAGAAAACAATGATGAATGCATAAAAGGGCCTGAAAAAAGAACCTGAAAGAATAACCAATTTTAGGGGAGTGAAAGAAAAAGGTTATTGCAACCTTGGCATTCAGCAATGGGACCCTAAGAAAACATTTCCATATTGTTTTTCTTCCCAAAGATACGCAAAAACTATTCTATGAGGCTATTTCTTCTTTGTATGTGTGCTGCTGAATGCAGCATATATGCAAAGAGGAAATAACGAGGAGAAATGGATACATTTCTTCTTGCTACGCCAGCCTCAGGTAGACTCCCCAGTCTGGTGCAAACCTATATTTACAAGTCTTTGTAAATATGGCTCTGAGTCAAAATACATCGATGGATGCACAGGAACGCCGTAGCACCACCCATATAATGCCTACCCGACGCAAGGTAATGCAAGGCAGGGCAATGTGTGGCACTGTAAATCGCAAAACAGATTTTACGTTAGGGTTGTGCCAGAAAAGTGACTTAACGCTGTCGCAAAATCTGGGCCTCAACTTATACATTTATTTTTATTTAAACTCTGCCACAAAGAAAGTGGCAACAAGAAGAAAACTGACAGTAAATCTGTTCTGGTTAATTGGTTGCAAAGACTGTATTTTAAAATATCTTATGGGGTTAATTCACCTGTTGCAGAGATCTCTGTGTTCCAGTAAATCTGAATGAATAATAATTGTAAGATAGCTCTGGATGGAGGTTAATGCACTTGCTGGAAAGATCTGTGTTTTGTCTAGCCTCAGTTTTGACTCAAAGTAGCATAGAGGGTTAATGCAAAGCACATGTAACATGCAAATGACAGATTTTATTTTATGTAGCTAGGTAAGTGGGTTACTTGCAGTTGCATTGTAAACCATTTAATAGAGCACAGTGAGCTATGCGAGATAATATATGTAACTTCTACACCTTGTAATCCCCACTGTTTTATGTAACACATCCTGTACAATGATTTACAAATACATATGATTTATTGTAAATGTAATATGTATGTGTGATGTAAAGAGTTCTGACACCCAACATTAGGATGAGTAGCGCTATACAAGAAAACATAGTGGTACTTAAATTATTTCAACGCCTCCTCAAGCGCTATTTAAATGACATTTATTTTGTGTACATACTGGGAAAGACCAACACATCTGACATTCTCACAGTGCATGCATATCTCCTTAACAGAGTCTGAACAAAGTGAAAAGCTGCCTCTCTTAAGTATGGGTGAAGTGCTAACAAGGTGTGAGCCTTTGTTTCCCCTCTGCCGCCTTTGCATCAGGTGTGAGTCTCCTGACTGCTCCCAGCCAGGAGACTCGAACAAAAGGAGGCCTGATGACCCTTCAAATTCGGCCTTTGTTATGGGCCCAGCAGGAGTCTGAAATGCCCCTCCCCACCTGCACCTTGTTGCTTATCGAAAGCAGACGACGTGCAGGCGCTGATGAATGTGTCCCGGTGTTTGAAAATTACACCAGGACGAAATAAGCAAATTATTCAGTGGGGCCCAACTTCTTGGCAGGGTGTACGGCGTCCACCCTGTGAAAATAGTGGGTGGACGCCGTCCACCCGCGTGTACCCCCGAGTTGTGCCCTGGGCAGGTAAGAGGGTGCACACGGTGCTGCAGCCAGCTGAGAATACATGAAGCAAATAAGAGGTAAAGCAAAACCATTCTCCAGAATGGCACGAAGGTCGGAACGGGTAATATTCAGACCGCTTTCTGCTCCCTTTGGGAGCAAATACCCGATTGCAAAGGAGCATGTGTGCCGGGCTTCTCCAGTAACACGGAAAGCGGCTGTTCATGTAGTTTGGTCAATAGATTTTCTTTTGGTAAAGAGTAGCGGAACCAGTCCAATGTTGGAGGCATCTGGTTCTATCCTGGAGACACAGAAGATTCAAATGGATCGGGTAACGCAGCCAGAGATTCCCGAAACCTGCGTCTTAAGTAGAGCTACTGGGCAAGAAGGAACAGGCGTCGTGCTCAACAACAATACATTGCTTTGATTGAAAAAAAACAATTTTATGACAATAATAATTATATAGCACTTGCTTCTGCAGCTTCGCAGTTTAATAGATCTGAAAATAACAGGCGCTGTTATGACCGACCCAGTGGCGGCCACCGTGCTACCGGCCTCAGCACAATGATGCTCTGAACTGGCCTACCGGAATCCGAAACTGATCTGCAGGTCACACACCAATAACAGAAGCATTTAACTCGACAATCTATCCATCTGTCTACTCTTTGGATAACTTACGGTCCTGGAAATGCTGTCTTTGTGTAGTACACCGTAAGACTTCCTTTCAGACTGGCCTCCAGTAAAAGGAGCTACACAGAACTTCTGTAACACCGCAGAAAGACAGTACATGGGATATCTTGAGTAATCCTCCTAAGGGGGAGCTGCTGTTCTATAAGGACCCTTCTCATTGGGAAGGTAGGGAGTCCTCACAAGTTACCACAATAAAGCTGCGGCAGTGTTATAATTCAGGATATCGGTGCGAGTCTTCTACCTTCAAATATAAAAACAATTTTTTGTAGCCGTCTCTTAACACCAGGCTTATCTATGCAATTGCCACTGCTCATCGGGCATAAAACTGCGCATTTAATCCCAACTGATATTAACTTTTTTTTTTTTTTAATTCTCAAAGCTTACACTTTCCTCAGCCTATTTTTATTTTTTCCGCATAGAATCCGCAGGTTAAAGACAACGTTTTACAATCACATCAGTACTGAACAAGACCTTCCAGACCAAGATGTAAAACCACCTGTTGGCGGAAGGAAGCAAATTAGCTCCAAGCAGATGTAATGCCATACTTGATGGATAGATATATGAAGGCCCAATCCATCTAGATGAATCGTTGTGTTGGTCCTGTGTTTCCAAGTAACCTCTAGGCAATTCGCCTTCATTCTAAAATCGTCTATCACAGTAAACTCGGTTACTTCATAGTAAAAGTGGAATGCGGATATCATAAGCAGGATGACAGTCAGACAACCCATCTGCTGGCTAGTGACAACTATTACAACATTCACCTAGCTGCCTGTCTTGCTGCACAGATGCGTCCTACTGTCTCAGAGCAGAGCAAGCCAACCTGTCTTTCAAAGCATAGACCCCTTAAAGCGACCACCGATACTCCCTGATGATCAGAGTGAAAATGGAGTCGATGGTAAACAAGGAATCTTGAGGCATCCAAAAATTGGAAGATTTGTGGCTGGATCTGACAGCCTGACAGTGCAACGGGAAATGTCCTTCAGACCATAGCCGGAATCCCGCTGTGCCTTTACAGCGCATGCAAAATAACAAACGCGTCTTTAGTACGCATTCGTTCAGCACACAAGTCGTTATAACGACTTGCCTTAGTGTGCACATTGGTGGAATGGTGTTGGATTTAAAGTCCAACACCTTCCCTACTGTTGCACATACTGGAGTTGGAATAGTAAATTAACCTATTCCAAAATCCAGATGCCCTCTAAGGCAAATCGTTATAACGACTTGCGTGCTGAGCGAATGCGTACTAAAGACGCATTTGTTCTAATGACTGCGCTGTGAAGGCACAGCGTGATTCCGGTTTGCAGAATACAGTCACATATTCCGGTGCAACACAGCAGGACCATACTACTGGAGCTCACTGATACGGACAGCACAGACAGCATCATGCAGCTATTGGCACAGGCTTTGTGTGTTACACCTCCTAGACATGGCTGACACTGCTTTTCAAATAAAACATAAGAAAAAGGAAATGCTAACGGGCTCAAAAAAGCATGTAGACATGTCTCAGAAAAGCATCAGCCACATCAGAAAGTGCAGAATAGCTCTTCTTACCACAATCATTTCCGAGGGCTCCAGCACAATGCACTCGCAGCCTCGCTTGCCTCCAGACTGCTTGCCAAAGCTAAAAAAAAAAAAAAAGTGACAAAGAGTGAGCAAGAATGCAACACAAGAGGACAAAAGGAAAGAACAAAACCACAAGATGAAAGGTAAAGTATGTTATTTAGTGTGCTGTGGTAGTCTATGTATTTACGTCACAGTGGTCTGCCATCACCGCTTTGGTGAGAAGGCAGTGAGGCTGCTAAACAGTCAGTGAAGCGGTTGGTACAGTGCTCAATATTGTGGTGGGATCTTCTGTGTTATAATCTTATCTCCTCCACAACGACCAAACTGCCATGAATACTCTGATGCATTTGCAAAGTTCAAGTAAATGTGCAAGCTGAGGTGGGGGTAGCTGCCTGACTAAGACTGGAGAGATGCGCAGGTAGAACCAAGGAAAACATTTACTTAGGCACAAAACTGGCTATTGCAATTCATTTACAGAAAGTAAACCAGAAAAGGGTACAACTCTGGGGAATGCAGAGCGACAGCTCAAAACATTAGTTATCGTAGTGTGGGAGCCCAACCTCAATAATCTACTAAACCCCAGGACACCCCGGTTTTTACCCAAGGCAGTTCGGCTCAATTTCCATTGATCTAGCGGCAAGAGCCACCACCCGCCACAATCATTAACAATTAATAAGCAGAGTACGAATCAATTAGGAACCTGGAACCACTCAATAACTATGTTCTAGGTTATAGATATGGTTAACATATTTATTACAGAATTCTTTATATAAGTGACACAGAAAAATGCAGTAAATGCCATGAAGACTCGGGTATATAGTGAAAAATCTGAAAACATAATAGTCTCTATTTAAGCAGTTAAATGCCTCTCAGTTCTGAGAGTCAAACTCAAAGAGTGCTGACCGCATTCTTAGGGAGGAGAGAAAGTCTCAAGTAAATCGGACAGAGTCTCAGGAGGAAAATTATAAGTCGCACCCGAACCGTTAAAGCCAGGTGTTGTTACACATATTTTATACGCAAACAATTAGCAAAACTGCAGATTCAGCAGGACATGATCATGGATAGATCACACTGGACAAACCAGAAACACAATTGCCATAACTGATAACACTTAGCACTAACCCATTTCTTAAAGTAAGAGAAATCTTCCGTTTGCTCTCTCAGCAACTGCTCTCTGGAGATGTAGAATTCAATATGCAACATTCCTCAGACAAAGATTCATACAAAATGTTCTACACACCTACAACGGAATTTCTGGCAGAAGTCCTTCAAAATGATACATAAAGAACATGGTGGAAAGTTTCATTCACAATACAAACTTTGTATGGACAGTTATCTCCTACGACACAGCACTCCGTGCTCCACAGAAACTGTGAGGAGAAAAAACCTGCAGCGGCTCACTGACTGGGAGAGGGAATGAGCAGGGACCGGATGAGCAGAACACCAAAAACTGCATCCATTTTCATTAAATGGTGTCTCACAATGAAAATGTGGCACAGCTATAATACACTATTAATCACTCTTCTAAAACATGTATTAATGTTGTTTCAAGTGCAACATCATTAATTAATCAATTAGTTACGACTACATGCATCATCAAAATTATTAATTGGTATAAATAAGGTCACCCAAAATTACACATTTAAAAAGCTTGGACTGTAGCTCACAGAACAAGGTGAATTCTCACATGGAGTATGGGAGTGTAGCGCAAATTCATAGCTTTTGTGGCGAGTAGGCCAGAGATCTGAGGTTGTGGAAGGCAGCTCACCCTGACCGAAAGAACTGCATTATTAGGCCTACTGGAAAATATGTTTACAAATTTGGGGCTGTTTATTGCTATGAGGTGCACTGCGCTGCAATGGTGTGTAAAGGATGCTTCTGAGGTGAGACGGAGACCCATATGCAGCAAGAGAGGTGTATGATTTTGCAAACTTTAAGTTGTCGGGACGTTGCGCACATAAATATGAGATGATGTGTGGCTTGTGGATGTCTAACATTATCATGCATGAGCGTCTTCTATGCTTAGTTTGACCTGCTTTGATTCAATGGGTCGCCAGGGGTAATCCCAAGTTATACTGTTCTGTACCCACCATTCTGGATAGTTTTGGCATAGTGATGGTGCACATGCATGTGCTATTTCTTCATGTTGAACATCTAGTTTTGGAAATGCCAATAAAGCGGTTTATTAAAAGAAATAATAAAATGAACAATGCCCCTGTTGGGGCAAGGCAATGGAGCCAGTAAGCAGCGGCCATCTCACCCACCAGTTACCCGGCATGTTGTTGTAGTCACTGTGTAACGTACATCACATATGTACATGCCCTGAGAGTTGTGATTCTTAAAGGTCCCATTTCCCAGTTCCAATCAAGAGCTGAATCTCAGAGATAACATCACTCAACGAGCTGCATTCTTTACGAGTTAGGGTTCACATCAATAAGACAAGGTGAAAGCATCAGACAACACCAAAGTCAAAATGTAAGGCAGGCCATAAATTCAGTCTTAGGCTTGGAATGGGACCTAGCAATGTTCTTGACTGGCAGGACTCTTGCAACACTTTGTCTCCTCTTGCAGGACCATGTTAACATCTCATCCACGAACACAGATTGACAAGAAATGCACATTAAAGCAGGAGTGATGCAATTGCCTGGGAATTGAGAATGGCATAATGTTTTGATTCGAGAAGACACGAGGGAGAAACAAAGGCAGAATCAGACTCCTGTCACTGTTCAAACGTGGAACCAGCTGTTGACTCTGGCACAAAATGTAATTATATTCCAATTCATGCACGTCTGCTTTGCGAGGCTGTGCCTCAAGTGAGTAGTGGTGATGAAAAATCCAATTTAGCAATGTGGAAACAGCGTACTAAATGTGTTTTTTAAGCGGGGGAACCTAGAACAGCACATACTTGACACAAGAAAACTAATTATATAACTTTTTTTCAGCACTGGGCAGCCTCATGTACTCCCCGACTTGACTCCAATATAAAAAAAAACATGCACTGGCAAAGACAACAGATCTGGCATTGGTAGCCAACATTTTGGCTTTGTCAATGCTTGTTTTGTCATACATTTAGTAAAACTTTAATGTTGGGGAAGCTGCCAGGCCATCACCAAAAGACGTCTGGAGTGGGCAGGGTTAAGTATCCGCCACGGCTACATAGGGAAGCACCCTATATATTAGCTGTTTGGTTTGCTCAACATTGAAGGATATAGTGTTACAAAATATTGTGCACCTTATCTTTGTTTCCTTGAAACTTGTCCTACATTTTTCAAAAAAAAAAAAAAAAAAATGACCGAAACCGGTGGCGCTGCGGCTGACCCAGCCTTAGCAGTTTTTAACTTTACAGGTTTAAATGAAACCGAGGAGGGTGTTATAGACATCGCTCCAAACTTAAGAAGAGCCATCACTCTAAAACTTATAAAACATGGCCTACCACCAAGAGGAGGTAGAGCAGTTTTCGTGATAGAGGCACACGAATCATTTCAGACAAAGGTATTCTATTCATGGGTAATATTTCCTGAATCCAATCCAGTTACAAAACTGTTTCACTTCTACAAAGAAGATGATCCACCAGAGGAATACATCCCGTTCGAGGATATAGAAATTCCATTAACATACCAGGACCATCAGCTCTGGTTTAAAGGCGCCCTAAAACATCACAGAAACATTACCAGGCTCGGTCCACTAGGTAGACCAGGAGCAACATGGCTGATTCTAGCCGGCTACACACCTCATCCTGAACTGGATATTATGTCAGATGAGGAACTACTTACTCAACTTACAGAGTTAATAAAAATCTACAGACAATTGGTCCAATATGTCATGCGGACTTTCACAGTCCAACCACCATTGACACTTCCAAATCAAATTCCTCAACCAGGGAATACACTAACAATTACACCACAGACTCTATACGCAGTCATGGGTAAAATGCCCACAAAACGTGAGCAAGTTCCATTTTGGATAGCTCAAAAAATTACTCAAATCGAAGCAGTATTTCCAAATACTAGCCCGTATGAGAAACACAGAATCCTAACCATCTGTTTACCGATGAAGATCACACCACAACTGGAATACTGCACCACTTGGGGCTCAGTCTTTGCTGCCATCTACACTAAAACACATGGTATTCCATCAATTGCGGTAATACCTGATGTCCTAAAACAAATTCAAAACGAATACGGGGCAGAGCCTGCTCTAAATTTAGGTATGAAATTACTGAAAAATTTCGACCAGGTCTCAACAATAATATTATCCAATATTAAAGGGGAGGCAGCAGCAGTGGCGATCCGCCAAAGATTAAGGGAATTCGATGTTACAGAACATCAAACAGAGCTACCCAGAATAATAGAACAATCTTATGCAGAATTAGGCAGAGATAGTTTGGGTGGAAGACCAGTGAAGCCAAAACTATCTGAAAGTCCTGAGAAGGACTCTATTAAACAAACTCCTACATCTTCTAAAAAGAAGTGGGAGACTACTAAACAAAATTCAAACGAGAAACGTTCTCAATCCCGAGGTAGGTCTCCTCAAAAGGAGCCCTCTGATAGGAGGTATAACCTCATGAATAGAGATAATTTGAGAAAGCCTGACAGGTATCAAGATACTGATACACGTTCCTCTCGTCCCTTTCAGATCTCATCACAGACTTCGGAAAGAAGAGGACGGTCAGAACATAGAGAAGAACGCGTGAAATCCAAGGAAGAAAAACACGCTCCAAAAAATAAACCAAAACCTCAATTATCCAAAAAGAAAGTAGCAGGTCTGAAGGTCAGACATGCCGAGAATACTGAGAACACAACTCAAGAACGGAGAATGGGCTCAGACAATGCTGGACAGTGCAGCAGAAGTCACAATAGCTCGCCAGAACCTGAAGGAACTTCTGGAGATAGTGGACTTGAATGAGTACATTACAGTTGAGACTGTAGACACCAGGGTTAGTACTCCACAAAAGTTATATGAAATAACACTCCGGATGGAGGGAGATAAACCTAGACAGGTGAAAGCACTTTTTTGGGAAAGACTATCAAGGGGCTATGACATACTTCTAGCAGAAAAAGACTGGCCAGCACAATTTGTCAGGGAGTGCCCACACGGCGAGGACATTATTATGCCTGCCTTCTCCAACCACATTCCAATTCACTTAAAATATACATATGCCAGGAAATGGGCAGTAGCCCAGGCCCCAGCATTATATAAAAATCATGTAGGATGGGATGAGGACTCACCTCACTATAAAATACATCTGAAACATGAACCAACTGCACAAAGGCAGTACCCAGTAAAGCAACAAGCTAAAAAACAGGTCAGGGAGATCTTAGATCAACTTGAATACCAAGGGGTGATTGAAACATGCACCTCCTCAATGAACAATCCTTTGTTTCCTGTCTCCAAACCAGACAACACATATCGTCTAGTTTTGGATTACAGACACTTAAACACTTGTTCTAAAACTTTTGCAGTGCAAAATGCACATAGCACAGCATTAATGAATAACATTGTGCGTAAAAAATATAAAACCACATTAGATATCTCAAATGGTTTCTTTTGTCAAAACATAGCACCTGAAAGTAGGTACTTAACGGCATTCTCCATCATGGGGACCCAGCGTCAATTTTGTCGACTCCCACAAGGGTTCAAGAACAGCCCAGGTTTATTCTCAGTGAGGGTAACGGAGTTACTACAAATTTATGACAACGAGGCATTGTCGTATGTCGATGACATCTATCTGACAGACGATGACCTGGATAAACACTTGAACAGGGTGAATACCATTATACTGGGCTTCGCCTCTGAGGGCTACAAATTCAACTTCAAAAAGTCCAGAATTGCCCATTTCAATGTCCTATTTCTAGGATATGAGCTTTCAAGTGAAGGCAAGAGCTTGGCAGCTAACTTTCTAGAGAAATGTGCGCTGCTCCAACCTCCAAAAACGTTAAAAAACTTACAATCCATCCTGGGTTTCCTAAATTTTGGAAGAACATACATTCTAAATTACGCAGAAAGGGTTAAACCTCTCTACGCATTAATCAAACCTGATTTTTCAATCAGAAATTGGACACAAGAACACAGAAATCTTGCGTTCACTCCAGGCTAACATGTTAGCTACAAATCACTTACAAACACGCGTAAGTCAACGCAACCTGGTGATCCGAATAAATTCGGGTCAATGCGGATTCACCTACTTAACATTTAATGAGGGTGAAAAAATACCAATTGAATACAAATCTCATTTGTATACACAAGCGGAAATGCGCTTCACTTCCACTGAAAAAATTCTGACAGCAGTTCAAACCGCTGTAGCAAAAGAATGAGCCTTAGCCCAAGGGAAACGCATTATTGTCGTTACCCCAGTACCAGCTTTAGAAGCGGTCACAAAAGCAAGCATTCCAAATGCAAAAGCATTACATCCAAGATGGATACAATGGGTTAATTCTCTTGCTGCAACAGATGTTGAATATGTTTTTGATCCCGATCTAAAAACACAAGCGTTCCTGCAATATGAACAAGAATGTCCTCTGCCCACTGAAATTCTGCCTCTCGATCAGTACAAATTCATAATTTACACTGACGGATCCGCACAACCCGCAACAGGGAGTAAGCAAGCTTACAGTGCAGCATGTGCAATCGTTAAAGGTTGCATGCGAGATGGCATCTTCCGACCTATGGTCACAAAAACCCAGTCTCTAGGAGATTGTACAGCTCAGCGAGCTGAACTACAAGCATTAAAACTGGCACTTGAAAGTACAGATCGAGAATTCCCCACACTGATAGTGTGCGATTCCTTTTACTGTGTTCAGTCGTATAATGAATATATACAAAACTGGCTTGAAAATGGTTTCAAAGATGCGAAAGGTGGCACAATAAAGCACAAAACGCTTTGGGAACAAGTAGTTCAGTTGAAAAACGAACTACCAAAGGCTCACGTGATCCACACACTGAGTCATCAACGTGATGGCGTTCACGTTGCAGGGAATTCATTGGCTGACGAAGCCGCAAAGGGGGCTGTTCAGACGGCTTCCGTAGCTGCGATCACTCGTTCAAAAACAAAAATAGACAGTGAGATAATGTTGGCTGTCAATGCTACAAGCAAAGGCAGTGGTGCAGCGTTACCAAAAAGTTTCCACTCAAGTACTCTTATGTAATTGATGCGAACAGCGTTCCTTTTGCTCGAATCCCTGGAGTGGGGGATAGGGTAATCCCAAACAAGGAACGTAGATTAGGACTAATCCTAGCAGCACACGAAGGGATAGCTTCTGCCCATGCAGGTGTTTCTGCAACAGTATCTTTACTCAAGCAAAGATATTGGTGGCCTAGCATTAGAAAACAAATAAAGAACTATGTTTTAGAATGTGATATTTGCCAACAGATGAAAGTCTCAACAGTAAAACGTCCTGCGCAGACACCCCTGTTAATTTCAGACAAACCATTAGCTTGTGTTTAGCTGGACCACTGCGGTCCCTTGCAAAGGGACGGTAACTATAAATATATCATGGTTGCAGTGGATTCATGCTCTAGGTTCCTATGGATATGGCCTCAGCGCTCGGCTGACGCTCGAACTGTTATAAAAGATTTGCGAGTCTTTATCGGCACATACGCAATAGGCACGCTACATTCTGACCATGGCCCTGCGTTTAGCTCTCGGGCTTACAAAGAAGCCATGGCCAGTCTGGGCGTTGCATTGCGGTACTCCTCTCCATTCCATCCTGAGGGAAATTCGGTTGTGGAAAGGAAAAACCGGGACATAAAGCAGTCTATAACAGCTAGGGTATTAGGTTCGGGTGATGAGTGGGTCAAACATCTTTATGGGGTCCAACACTCATTAAATAACCTGCCAAGAAGTTCTCTAGGGGGGGGTCACTCCATGTGAGGTCCTATTTGGGACAAGAATGTGGGTACCAGACCTCGATCACGTAGGCACAGTGGTGGAAAATAAACCGTTTGATATCAAAGATCGTTTGGCTGTTTTACAGGAACTCAATGAACTGAGATCAAAGCAACGTATTCCTGCAGCCAACCACCACTGGGGAAAAACCGGCGGTCCCAGCAAGGCCTGTCTGGATTCCAAAAGTTGGGGATCTAGTCAGAGAAAAAATTGCGGACAAGAAGGAATTTGGACCTTCTTACAGACAACCAGTACCTGTCCTAGCAGTTCAAGGAACAAGAACAGTACTTCTGCCGCCCCTTGCTGGAAGAAAGGAGAAAAGATTTGTGTCCATCGACCTCATCAAACCACAGTATGTGGCCAATACTAAATAGTAGGCCTCGTGGACTACGACCTAGTAGCAGACGCACTCCTCTCGCTACTATCGAAGAGGTTCAGACTGAAAGACTGATAACCATCGAGAATTCAGCTGTAACAGATGAAGGACTAGGCAACCATGCAATGGAACTCATCCCTCTTGAAAACCAAGTAACAGTTCGCCCAAATACACCTGTCTACACCAATGTAGCAAGTGATCAACTGGTCCCAGCGATTTCTACAAATCCTGATGCAATTCCAACAATTGACAGAACTGCTTCTGGCTATTTCATTAACTTTGATACGTTCTCAGAAGATCTGAGTGAACCTGAAACGACGCCAGCATCATTCAAACTCAAGCAGCAAGTACAAGACTTTCGTCACTTTCTGAAAAAAGACTTATCTGGATTGAGCTCTGGATTATATCTGGACTATTTGTTTTCCTGCTCTGGCTAGCTTTGGTTACAACTGTGAGTGTGCTTATAAGTGGCAGATACATCCATGTGAACATTGAAGGAAAAGATGTGAACGTGCTTTTGAAACCTCATAAATCTTCCCATTGTGAAGCAAGAGACTTGTCAACAGTGAACATCACAGCCGTTCCTATACAGGATGGTATAGTGTGGGACAAAACAGATTTTGATATCTTTGGCCCGACGGAACAATTGAACATTCCACATTTATTTAAAATTTCACTAAGTGATCTAATTTCGTCCAGTACCTATTCTGATGATTGGGACTTTGAGACTGTTAACGAAATAATGTTTGACCTAGAAAAATCTGCTGCATTTTCTAAAAATGAATATTTAGAGGGTTCATCAGACTATGAACAGATGTATTGCTATAACCACTATGGTCATCATTATTTGCATAAATCTGCATACCCTAGAAATGTGTTTATGTTTAACCAATGGGAGCATTGTCCTACACCACCACAAGGTAGTTCAAAAACATTTGCTAACAAGTTTCCATATTTTTCAGGTTACAATACATCTGATCCAGAAACGTTTTACTATAAACATGTAAACAAAACAGAACTGAAAATGATGTTAACTAATACGAAACAGATTTACTCTGCAACATTTATTGCCCAACTGTCTAGACGGGGTTTCGACTTTTGGAAAGACACAATAGACACTAAAACTGTCTGGGGTACTAAAGATTGGCAAGTGCAGGGGATAGAAGCTTTATTTAGAGCCTGTCTCATCCCTGAACAAATAATGTTTTTGAATGAAACCATCCAACTAACATCTTGTCTTGGACTAGCCAAGATAAAAGAGATGAAAACACCTTCTGTACCAACACCTGCAAGTGATAACAATACACAGGCAGCGGTGACAGTTGACAATATACTACAACTCAACAGATCTAATCCTGATTGGAAAAAATGGTTGATCTGGCCCACAGACACAAAACTGTCAGGAAAGATTCCTGAATAAAACTCAGGGTTTTACTATTCATAGGCCAGACCCAAGATACGTCCAAAGACAGCATCCGGGGGTAGTAACAACATACAGTGTAGGAAAATTATGCCTCGATTGGCTGCAGAAATCTACACTACAGGATGTGAAACAACACTTATCCTTACTTAAAGAAGACGCAGACCTTGGGGAATTCTTGCTTGGACCAAGAAAACCGCGTCAAAAACGTTTCATATATGCCGGCATCTATGCTGCTTATAATGAAGCTTGGAAAGTGTCACAGATGGAGGCCGCAGAACGAATACGTGAACTTGATCGTATTAATTTAGAGAAAACACTCACTGTGGTCGACAATGGGTTAACAACTTTGTCCTCCAGAATATATTCATTGGACAACATTGTATCCTCTGCTATCGACATACTAGAACAAGATTTGGCGATGTTACAACAAGGCCAATCTCAATTACGTTCTATTGTGTTATTAAGCTGGACGCTGCAATCTTTGCGTACGGGCTATGTGCCTTGGCGTTTCATCAACACGTCAGCTCTGTTTGCAGAATACAATCTAACTGATAAACAGATCGAACTGGCACAAAGAGGAGCAAAGTATACACTGCTGAGCATTGAAAAACTGGAAAAGTTACCATTCACAGTGGCAGAAAAACCAGCTACAGAATGGCACATTCATGGCAAAATCACGCTACCTGTGACTACTTTTCAGTTTCAGTATTGCCTCAAACAAATGCAAGCAGGCAAATATGAAAGGTTGGGTAAGGAATACATTAAGACATCTTGGAATTTACTGTATACATATAGATGTTGGAGTGGGGATCGTGAAGTGTTTTTGAGCGGTACACACTGTAAGAGTGCACTGAGCGGTTCACTTATATGTCAGGACATTTCTTTACACGGGGTTTGCAATGGTTCTGTGGCAAATTTGTCTTGCCATCAGCAGGGTACACCAGCTGCTGTGATTAATCCAACGTCTGGACAACTTTCTAATGGGAGTTACCTCATGTTGAATGATCAGAGTTGCTGAGGCATGTTGCCAGGCATCCCATATCTAGTAACGGTCAACTCCAGGGTCACTTGCTGTATGCAAGTATTGTTTGCCCCAATAGACACAGTCAGGGAGTCGCCTTTGTGGCCTTCGCTGAACGTCTCTTTTATAATATTTGATACTTTAAGCAGAATGAAAGCCATGCTTTTACAGCAAACAGTGCCTTTGACCTGGGCCAAGGAAACCTCTGATCTACAAGTAGCAAGGACTTCGGCTGAGATACAGACTTTAATACGTACAAACTGCCCTATACATTTCGTGGAAATGATAGGACGTATCTTTAACATGTCTGATACAAGCGGAATTGTACATGTATTTAAGAGCATCTGTTCCGGTCTGTTAGCACCCTTCCAGGCAATACTCGGAATCATCCCGAACTTTGCACATTCGGTGTTTGGTGCCATACCATTACTTCTCGCACTTGTTGCCGGAATTCTATTTCTCTTCCTGCTATACGCTATGGCCAGCCTATTCGCAGACATCACTCCGAGCGAAATGGGGAAAGCTCTCCTTGAACGAAAGTGCCGTGAGCGAATAGTACAGCTTTTGGGCATGACTCGTCTACGGGACCTGAATACCACGTGGTTCCTGTCATTCAGACCAATCTGGCAAGATTGCATCTTACCTGTTCTACGATGCCTGCTATGCGGTGAAGAATGCGTGTTAGACACCTGTCTAACATTTCCATCAGCAACGCCAACGGATGTCGATACTCTGCTGGACCCGATAACGGCCCATGCTCTGTGTTGTCCCCAGAGGCTACCAATCCTGATGACGGCATTCATTGAGATCTCACAGTCGCTTCCGGCTGCTGCTGAGGTACGAGATGGATCTACAGGCACACAGGTAACAACGGACGCGAACATTGCTGCGGCATCCTATGCTGAAAGCGATGCTTCACATCTCTGTGCAATTAGTCTACTACACGAGGTGTTCCAACTGACACCAACTTCAGTGGACGATATTTTGTCTACAGAAATAGATGATCTCATGTTTACACCAGACCGGTACACTGACTCTGATTCAACCCACAGTGTACCAGAGACGCAGTAAAATTTGGCCTTCATATATCAAAAATTGGAACTCTTCCCGAATTGAACTTTTTTTCATTTTTTCAAACTGAATGGCAATTCAATCTGCTTGAAGTAGAACTAGCCTTATAGTACAGACTTCGCGGTACTTCCTCAGACACTTTGTCATCTTGTTTGTCTAACAAGTTCATTAATTTCCATGACATGAAATGACTGATTTTTGAACAACTTATTGATCATTTTTCTGTCAAATGTAAATATTATTGCTTATTTTCATTTAAATTGCATTTACTTTCCAAATATATGCCTGAAATGAAAAGCAATGCTTAATATGTACAGTACCTTTTGCATTTTAATATGTTTTTTAATGCTTTTAAGAAATATTTTTTTTAAATATGCGGTACTCCATTTAATGTTTAGCATTTTAAATGTTTAGCATCTATATTCTTATCGTACACACGAAAGTGGAGTGGGTGTTGTATTCCTCTTAGGGTGTCCGTATATAGGTTTTCCTGTATCATGTCCTTATATAGGCACAATTCGCCCTGCCCTTAAATAGGCATAAAATCCCAGTCCTTATTTAGGCATTAAACCGTGCACTCCAAATACAGGCATGGTCTCAGACATCCGTCCACCCTAACGTCACAACGAGTTCTTGAAGAACAGACCCTTAGGCTTCGGGAGTTTCCCTAGCACAGGACTATTGATTTCTTCAAGGACTCATCTATTATGCATGAACCGTTATACCTTGAGGGTTCATTCATGACGTCTTCCGCTGTCCGATTCACGTCAATGTTAACACTCTGAGGTACCTCTCAGGTATAAATATACCTTCCCTAGCCCTTGTAAATCAGAGGAGACCTCGACTTCAGAGGAGCCAGTTTCCCGGCCTGACGCACTGAGAAGACGCTGTCATCCCTGCACGCAGAGAGTCCAGCTTCCAGTGATCTGACTTCCCTCGCCGGGTGTTGGAGTTCGAGTCTGGCAAGAGATTCCCACCTCTCTCATTCTTAAGGTATGGAGCTGACTAGAAACCTAGAGGGACTCTTGGCATACTAGGCATACTGAGCGTAACATACTCAGTGTACCATAGTAAGGAATACTTCACCTACTTCATACCTCTCCCTACACCTAGGTTAGGTTAGGTACATTGGGGTAGAACTAGCTTAGAAACGCATCGTATGAGTACTCGCATTTTTAGTCTATGTTATTTATGTAAATTAATATCTACTAAAGATCATGCTAGCGCAGCATTATTTATTTCTACTGCTGTACATTATTTATCTTGCATACTGTCTTGTTTCTCGTGTAAGTAAAATGTGCTGTTACGATCACAAGACTGTTCAATAAATCTTTTATTGAAACGCCCGTCTATTCTTTCTGTGTAACTTTGAGGAAAACTAAGTATGCACGAGTGAGCTGAGTGAAATAGTTATCTATTGTTTCTACGACTCTGGGACACGTTCTGATTCTAAAGGGAAACAAAGTTGTCATGTTTTGCGGCTGCCAGAAACTACTCCCTTCTTGTTTATCAAGGAGTTTCTAGTGGCCTCTGAGCTAGCTGGCACAAGTAATTAAGTTTAATATACTCGATAGGGACATATTGACCTTAGTCCTATGTCAAACCTATAGGGTATATTATTCCAATGCGCAGAGCCTATTAGGGAAATAGGAGCTACACTACAATATCACCATCATAATCTCAGAATTATATTCACTGACTCAATCATCGATAAAGAAAAAAGGCATGGAGACATTTACCCCACACAACTGGGCACCTGCTGGGCCACATGGGTTCTGTTTTAGGTCATAACTAAGCATTTTTTTGCAGAACTTCTTATTCTAAGCAGGAAGCAGGAAAAGACAATTAAACATTATATGCTCTGTCCACCCAAACTGGATTTCCAGAAAATGGCTGATTATTCCCAAAATCAAAAGTAAGAGGGTAGGACCTATTTTATGCTGATAAGGACCGAGAGCATAAGATTATTTCAACCAATAAAGTCAGCCACTGTGAAAAATACAGGCTATATGGATCAAGCCAGCCGATGTTAAATCACACGGGAACATTGTATCTCCATTCATTTTAGGCTTAAATTCCATAAATTGCTAATTAAAAAAAATTGTTTAGGAGATGTATTGATTTACAGCACCTGCTGCTCACTTAAGCCATATCTTGTTTGTCACAATCCTTTTTATAAATTATGTGAAGCACCTGGCTCATGAAGTGCTGTATGAACTGAAATAACTTGCCCGAAAAAATTCCTAAATTGGCTGATCCTTCTACAAGCAACTCGCATATTAGCATCAATGCCCAGCCTTTCACGCTTCATCCTCATGTCTCTGCTGGTTCACAAGCAGAAAGTGTAAATCAAGATGGACAGACAATCCTTTCAAAGGTTTGGTTGGCACAGCATCAAAGCTGTACACAATCGAAGGCTGGTGAGCATTCAGGCACTGCATATGAAAGTGCATTGCTGTAGCTTTCCTCAACATAGAGTACCACTGTACAATGCTCTTGCTGCTATTGTATGCGCCCAAATGCTTTCAATGACACTAGGAGGACGGACAGTCTTTTGATCTTTTTACCTTATTGCATAATAGTACAAAGACCACGAGGATGGGAAACAATTAAATTTAACACAGGAGAGCCTTATAAAGGAATTTATTCAAAACTGCAATATAGATAAAAAAATGAGTCTGGCTCTAACTGGCGTAGACTGGTTAGTCAATCACTCTTAAGTAAGCAATGAAAAAAGCTAAGGTCACATTTATAGAATAAACACGTTTAACCATAAAATATCCAGTTGATTCCAATCTTCATTTGTCATCAGAGCTGTTCAGTGAAAAGCTGCACTGTTTTGAGGAGGAAGATGTTGCTGAATATGTAACTAGTCTTAATCCCCTAACCACTGTAATCACAGGTTTGATAACCTTGGTGAAACACAATGCCTTATCCATATATAAAGCCATGCAGAACAACCTTTCTATATAGTTAGCTCATCAGTCACCGCAAGCAATCAGCATTCAGACCACAAGTGCAAACTAGAGAAGAAATATTTCATTTTTGGGTCCCAATGTGAAACCTCCTTCGTAGTTCTGTAAGAAGTGGTGCAATTTAGGAGGTCACAGAATTCCTTTTTAGCTAAACTCTAGACATCAGCTTGAGTAAGGTAATAAGTAGCACCAAAAGATGAGTCTCTGGGTCAACGATATGCATTTTATAAATTATCTCACTCACTCTGAACGAATTTTTACTCTTCTCTGTTTCCACTTGCTCCACACGAGCCATTCATTTATCCTGTCATGGAAAAGAATCCTGTAGGAACACAGTGTCATTCTTTTGTTGATGAGAAGATTGAAAAGAGTATTCATCCCTATTAGGTCTAACCTGCTACACTTTCCCTTACTGCACAAAGTTTTAACAATGCATCTTTTCAAACATATTCAAATATCGTGGAACATGTTGAATTTTCATAATATAGAAGGTGCTACCTGTCACTATTTACAAGCAACATGAGAAATATATTCAGCTCAGGAGCAGATACCAGATTTTGAGTACCTTCATTCCCAATGGTGTGCAACAAAATTCTTAACTGCGATTGCAGCACTCCGGGCCATGGAATTGACATAGATGACATATGAAACAGACACAGATTACATCCTGAGACAACATCTTAATCATGTCTCAATACAGAGGTCTTCTTGTTCAGCACGTCCAGTGGACATATTTTCTACCTCAGGTTGTTGACTTCAATCTTAATTGAGTATAGTCAGAAAATTCATCTGCTCAAAATACGAGCATTCGGGTTCCGATATAATGCTTAACATTTACCTTGAACTTGGCCCAAAAGAAGATAAGAATAATCATATTAATTGATAAAACCACATTGTGTGTTCAACAAGCAAACTGCTATCCACTACACAAATGCACGTTTAATGTGTTTCAGGAAACATTCTCATCCTGTGTCAACAATGAACTTAAAGAGAAGACAAGAAACAGGATTGTCTTCGGTATCCATTCCACAACATGGCTTAAGGCCTCTGCCACTGCTTGATGTAAATACAATCTCAAGGTAGTACATTGGTTGCCATACTCAATCTTTTTTTTTTTTTTTTTTTTACTTCAAAATACTTTATTGATTTTCACAAGGTCAGACAGAAAGCCTGTAACAGGGTTAGCATGAGATATCCAAGGCAAAGTTAAACATATATTGTCAAAAAGTGAGGGTAATGCACCTATATGGGTAACATGAGACTAACCCAAGTGTTCAATAGTAAAAGAAGAAAGGATAGACAAGAGAAGGGAAAAAAGGAAAGGAAAGAAGAGAAGGGAAGGAAGAGCAACGGCTATTCGGGCTGTATCAATCACTTCCAACATTCTAAGCATATGTTGGCACTAGAGCAATCCGATATTGGCAGTTCTAACATACAGCAGCAGCCTAGTACAGGCAACAGTGGCTATTACACTTAAGTACAAATATTCAAATGGTATGTCAGTAAAGGCACAGGATACGAGTCAATGGTATACATTTAGATCATGGAGGTTCGTAAGAGGCTACATATAATAACATACATGAGCATTTTCAAATAAAATGTTGATTTTCTTAGCCAAGGCCATATGAAATCACTTTTTTTAAACTAAAGATCCATAATAATCGTTATTTGGTCATGCCTAGAAACAGCTGTAACTTTCTCGCCATCCTTCCGTAATCCAAGAAAAATACATTAATATACATATAAATACATACGTTGTGATTTTTTGGGGGACCCCTCTTCATCCGCTGGTCTGTTTAACTGTCATTCAAATTTTGCTTCCGCCCACTATAGCATGGGCAATGGGTCAGTCCACTTCAGCCACTGGCTATCTTGCACAGAGTGATGTCATTTTGCCTGATTACATGTGCACATCTGCCTAAAAAATGCTCTTCAGCGCTAGGGATGGAGGGCAATACTTTACTTTGTCAACATTTTTTTTCTTTATGGTTTTTATCCTTTTCATACTTGTGTGTTTAAACTCTGTCTTCAGGTTACACCCATTCAAAGGCAGTGATACATTTTATTGTGCCAATAAGCATCATATTTTCCAGCGATGTACATTAAAACTAAAGAGTTACATACCTGTTCTGAGTATGCCTTCCTGCATGGATGAAACCCCAACGGTTAAAATTATGTGTAATGGATAATTCTTTTATATTTAACGTTTTTATTGCAAGAATAAATCCACCACATTTTTGTGGCACACGCTTCAAAAAATAAAATACAAAAATAACCATCACACCTGCTTGCTAATGCCAGGGCTAAGGGCTTTGCGAATGCTTGGTTTTCATGCTCATGATTCGCCACTGCAAGCGCAATAACGTAGGCGTGTTGGCTACTTTAAAAGAAATTAACGATGTCTTATATTATTAAAGAGGAACCAAATGTGTGTAAAGTTACTGAGAAACATAACATATCATTGGTGTACTACAGTGGATCCATCATTAGTTGTTTTAGCCAACATTTCTTGAAAAATTTATTTTTCTTCAGTTCTTGAAAACCTAGGTTTGGCCTGGCACTTAGGTATCTTTCAGGTGTGGTTGTGGCCTATTGAGCCAGGGCTGGCATAGCCACAGGAGAGAGAGTCTCGTCATCTGGGGCGGCGGTTCCTTTTCATGAGCTGAGGTGCTCTAACACATTGGGTCTGTTTCTCTGCCAACCGTGTTTCAGCGAGACCAACCTTTGAGTGGAACACAGACTTCCTGAACCGGATTAACGGATCTCCTGTAATGGAATGCAGTCCCCTACCCACTAGTAGGCAAGACCACACCACCAGCAGGGAGAGTCGGGCCCATTGCGGATGCATCATATTATTGGAGACTTGCTTCCATCTGCACGCCTACCAAGCAGACATCAGGAGCCTGCCCACGTTGCGTCCATACAACCCAGTTTCTTTCTATACTCCCACCCGGTCTCTACATCAGATTATGCCACAAGGGAGTTGTAGAGGAACACGGATATCGAAGCTCTCCCCCTCAGTTTGTGTGTGTAGCATTATTCCCTGAGGTGACATTATCGGGAGCTGATCTATCACTCTAAGAATTGATCACTAAACCGGCTTCCAATGGACAGAGAGACCACCACTAGGACTGCATTTGCAGTCTGAAATGAAATGATCCTCACACTTCTGGGCACTAGCTAGTATGCCCTCTATAGCGTTGGCAGCATTGAAGGCTTCTCCTTTAGTTGGGCCTCTTCTGTAATCCAAGGAGTTCTGTTGTTCCCAGAATGAAAATGGTTGGATACAGCAGGTACACCGGGGAAGTAGTGTTTGGAGGGGCACACTTATATGGTCCAGGCGGCGCGCTGACCTTTCTGAGGTTTTAGACTCCTCTGTACAACAGACTATTTTCAAGGTGCTGAAACCACTCAGCCAGCAAAACGTTGAATTGCGCAGCCTGTACTGGGCTTCTTCTTCATGGTTCCTGAAGAACCACTGGAACTCAAGACAGGGGAGCACCAGTCTCATGGGGAGCAAAAGAACTTCAGTAAGGCATGAGGAAAAGGGACCCTCTCCCACCCCCCAAGCATAATGACACTTCTGAGAGACACCGGAAAGCCTTCCTGGAGAAGTCTGGCACTTTGTGCATCATACCCTCCACCTGAGAGGTGGATGACTCCGGCTCACCACTTTGGCCTCTGCACAAAAGTTCCCAAACAGGGAGACACACCGAAATAGGAAGGGGTAAAATTCGTCCTCAGGGGACCAAAAGAACAACTAACAGGCCTTGGAGATGGTCACCTGCTAGAAAAGGTTCTTTGGATGTGATCTCCACAGAAGACCAACTGGGGGCGTCAGGGGTAGTGGACATGCTCAAGCCAGAACACATCTTCCAACCCCAATCTCAGTAATTGGTTCTTGCAATTAAAGTTGCCAAATATGGCTTAACAGGCTTCATGGGCCTTTGGAGGAAGAGATCAGGTGAATATCCTCTCACTCCCCAGATGACAAACTGAGATGTACACCAGAGATTGAAATAATGGCCACCTTTCAGACAAAATGTTTTAAAGGATCCCAACAAGGGGCTTGACCGCTCCTGCAAATCATGCCAGAATAAGCTCTTAGATATAGCTGGCCTCCTAATGAACATCCTTTACAAGGCCGAAGAAGCGAAGGCTTTGGGTCAACACATCTCTGATATATAATCTAGCTGAACACAACACACCTATTGTTTCCTAGGAAACTATTTGTAGTTGGTTTGCATACAGTAGCTGAGCAGAAACGAGACTGAAAGATATACAGTTTTCTGCTGACGAAGGATACTCCCATGCGGAGAGAGGGGGGAAGACTTGATTCTCTCACAGCTTTTGATATTGTTTGAGGATGGACATTTCATTCATTCATATGGGAAATAAATTTGTTTTTTCTTTTATTTTTATCTGCTATTGTTGTTAATACAATGAAAGAATCCTCATCTTCAAATCCTTACCATAATCCTATCTTTCCTTCAGGATAGCTAGGAAGTTTTCCATTAGTAATCACTCTTGGATAAAATTTAAAAACAACTAAATTACGTCAAATGCTCTGCAATTTACAATGGTGATGATGAACCACTGTTTAAATATTTTTAAGTAAGCCCTCCTCTAAATCACTGCAAAATATGGTGCTCCAATAAATTGGTAGATGTGTTTTGAGGATGAAGGTAGCAAAGAAATATCAAAGATAACTGCCAACAACGGAACAGAGAGCAGCAGCTTTTAGAGGTTCATATAGACCAGTTGTCTTCAAACTTCTTAATGCTGCGCCTCCCCTATAATAACATTTTTTTTTTAAATCCTAGCGTCCCGCCTTACTTTTTCACAATCATTCTGCTAAATTGGCAATGTTTAAATATGTCTAAACATATTTAAACATTGCAGTTAAGCTCCGTTACCCCTTTTTACACATAGTCCCAGTAAGAATATAAATGACAAAAGTTGTTATTGATGGCTCATTACAAGGTGGCTTACTGCCGCTCATGTTTTTAACACTTAAAGCAAGATGCTTCTCTTGGCCAGAGACCGGTGCCCCTCTGAAATCACTTAAGGCCCAACCAAAGGGGCCCGCCACCCAGTTTGAAGACCTCTGATATAGACTAATAAAATGAGAAATGGCATAGCTCATGGAAATCATGATTTTTAGAGGAAATTTAAAACCTATATATTTTTTAAAGTAATGAAACTACTTTAAAAACCTTCAAGATTATTATTGTGTGATAAACATGGATAGAGTTCAAGCATGCATGCTTGCTCCCTGGGCTTCAGCATGCGGCACAGTTTGCCAACTTAGTAGCTAAGAGTGTTTTGAGGTCTGCTCCTTCACAAGCAGCTTACTATGTGTGGCTCTCTTAGGTGCCAGTTTCGGAGATGAGAAAGTAAAAGTGGCGTGGTGCAGAAGGGGGGCGGCCAGGAGGAGAGCAGACATACCAAAGCCTCCAAACATGTTATCAAATACCATGTTGGTTGTCCTTTGCTGCTCAAAGAGAAGGTAAGGTGGGGTGGAGATGGTGGGATAGATCCAGACCACTGGTAAATATGCTCGAAGGGCACATAATGTCTATGTTTGGAGGTATTGCACTATACTGTGCATCAGGAGGAGCCTAAAGCTCTTGAAACCAGGAGAAAGCGGGGTAAAGAGAAGAGATGGAGGCGAAAAACGGAACAAAGGGTGAAGAGTGCGCTCTGTGCTCCAGCGATTTCTTTATTATCTAATTAAATGTGCTAGAGAAAGGGGAGATGAGTCAAAATAGCGCATTAGGATGATCCCTGCACCTCAAAAGTCCAAGCTGGCAAATGCTAAATGAACTGCATCTCTTCCACACAAGTGTTAAACATCTTGCAATGCTTTCTAAAACTACAATGGGGAGAAGAGCACCAGTGGGCTACAATCCATACAGGAATCTCTTGGCCTCCCAAGAAACACAGTTTAGAAGAGTCCTCTGGTGAACTAGCCCCTTTATATCGGCCCCAACAGTGTGCTTCAATACCATGATCAGGGCCAACGGGCAGTCTACAGGAAGAAGGGGGTGGCAGTTTTTGGTCAAAACTGTTTAATAACCTGACCATCTTCAAGCCAGAGTGAACCAAAGTGCAAGGAAGATGTGAGATTACAGATGTAGAAGGAGACTGAGAAGGTGGGCAAGACCGAGAAGCAAACCTCTGATAGAGCTTGGATGTTATCTTTTGTCTATCTTTATGAATTCACATTAGAAAAAATGATTTGTGACATTTATTTTCAAATATGACAAATACGTGTTAGGTTACCACGTTTAAGAAAAAACACACAAGACTTGATTTAGGTTCTGCATCGTAAAAGCATGCAGGATTGTGAAGACATTTAATCGTAAACAAACTAATGAAAAGTTTAACAAATGTATTAAGATGTTTCTCTCTAGCGTAAATAAATGTAATGAACAAGCGATAACATAGAAACTATGAAAACAATAAAAACTGTAATGTGTTATGAACATGGTCGTTAACTTTAGAACGTGTAATAAGGAACACTCACAATGAAGAGAAACAGCTGTCATAATGATTCGCGTTATGAAAAGGTTTGTTCTAAATGTGCCTTTAAATCTTGGGTGATGTATTAACCTACAACGTGAAATATAAAACTGCTAAATAAAATGTGAAATGGAAAGGAAGTGCTAAATTTTTATTTATTTTTTTAGGGGTACTTTATACTTACATGATGTAGACGCAAATCATTAACTTGCTGAATTGAAGAACTAACGCATGGTTACCAATAACGTCAAATTCATATTTTAGCATAAATTCATTGTGCACAAGCTGTTTTTCATGAAGGCCTCAAACTTGTTTTCCTTTCCTAGAATGAACTTATAAACTGAATAGTCTGAAGCCTATGGGAACCTTTCGTAAAGTTTGTACTTGTGCTTTAACAATCAATGATTCCTTTCACATTTGTAGCTCACGCTACTGGACTATAGGGTTTGTATGAGGGTGATTTGCTTTAAAGGACTCACTTCTCATGATATAATCTCCCTCGACTGAGGAAGATATTTCCCTTCTAACTTAATTTTCACAGCCTTGTTTTACTCTTTAAGTAATAAATTAGATTGGTATGCAAATTTCTTAAAATGCGATAAAGATACCAACTGCGATAACTGTTCTGCTGATTCTGTTGCCTTCATTTCTTGTGGTCAATTTATCTGTTTCCAAGTTCAATGGCCTAAAGATAAATTTAGCTAGAGCAAATCCATTTGGTAATGAATAAATGTTAACTATTATCTTATTCCAGGTCCTCATATGAGAATAGTTCATCCCCTAAATATTCAGGTCCCTTTCAGCACAGAACAAGATCCATCGGAGGACCTAGAGAGTTTAGAATGGTAGCTGAGGTTATTCTGGGATAAAATATCTTGATCAATTGAAGCAGAAATTCATGAGGCCCAACACGTCTGCGCTATAACATCACACAAACCTCTCATTAGTATCAGTTACAAAGCTAAATCTAGACAGCATTTTGTGTAAAATGCCTCCAAGTTGGCCCGCTCTGAGGAAAGACTGTTCAAGTGTATCAAAGTTGTCTGACCACACTGAATTCCTCCATAACACCAACAGAGTTTTCTAAATATTTTAAAGCTGGGATTACAACAGAAGCACGTCCTGAAAATAACCAGCTCAATTGTCCCTTTGCACAATTCGCTTGTTTGATCACGTCTATTGTCCTGTTGACTTGTCCTATGGAGGTTACTTTCCTCAATTTGTGAATGTCCACAGTTTGTACCTCTCTTGATTATGTTGTGGTTGTTTTCTTGTTTCTTATTTCTTATTTCACTTAATCTGTAAAACGCTCCGATACCCTCTCGGGCCATGTATGTGCGATATAAAACTTTATTGATAAAAAATAAAATAAATAACTACCAAAATTCCTTCCTAAGACATTTCAGATGCGGAGGTTTAGGTAGGACACATAATTGACTAAATAGTAGTTTTGTTGTTTAATTGGTAATTGGAGATTAGCTGAGCATTTATTATTTTCGATACTGAATACTAGGAGACAGCGGCAGTCGTAACTTTGAGTTCCCCTGTAATTCGTAGCATAACTCTGCAGCTACTAATAGTTTCTGTATTTATGATATAATTGTAAACCTTTTTTATTGACTCAGTCTTAATGAACATACTGAAAAATAAACTGTCTTAAACAACTTATATGTGACGTTAAAATGGTCATCTGCACAAGGAGAATAGTCTTTAACCAAACTATGCAAGATGCAGCGTTTATCAAGTGAGCTCGGAAACTCATTTCTTACCCCCATCCACAACGCACATCAGGAGTGTGGGAAGCACTCCATGTTGCATGCTTTCTAGATTCAGATACCAGAATCCAGCACCCAACAGTCGACTGATTTGCAAGTCCCACAATTCTTCATGTTTCTCTTTTAAAAGCTGTTCTGCCGTGCATTCCGTGTTTTGTGAAAACCACAGGTTTCAAGAAATCCTCCAAGAGACGGTCCTGCTCGCGCGAGTAGGTTGGCATTTCTCCTAAGGCGGAACCCCCGACGCGGCGTCTTCTCTCCGCCCCCTCCTTCACTCGGATTTTCTGCACAGTGAATGAGGGAACCGAGACCGCGGTCTGGTAACCCCAAGTCAGGCAGGCTGATTTCCTGCTCTGATGACCTCACTACCGAAAGCAGCGTCCAGAAACCCTAGGAAGCACGTGGTTTATTTAATAACGCTGCCAGCAGTTTCTCGGAGAAAAACCTCATGACCCCCTCATAGGCCTGCTGCATTTTCTTCCAAAGTTAACCGCGAAAATAAGCTAATTCCCGCCTATACCATTCATAACCAAGCAAGGCCAGTCCAACTTTACTTCGTGTAAAAAATCTCCTAATATATTTATTGCACGACTATCGAGTACGATAAATTCCAACGTGTAATTTGTTTTTTTCGATGTTAGCGGGATAAACGGAAGCATTGGGGAACGCAGGCGGCTTGCCCAAGAGGCCATCCGCAGTGCTCCGGTCAGTAAATACCCAAAGGGACAGGCAGCTCTCATCAAACCAGAGCCAAGACACCGTGCACCATGCAGGAAACGCGTCCGAGTCGCCATCATAGCATGGTTCGTTCACAGTTACGTTAAGAACATGTGCGAAGAAGTGACGCAGGTTCAATAAGAATATTTGGTATTTTCAAGGCTGTTTGACTTGTGACAGTCATACAACGCCCTACCTGCCTCGGGCCCACAAAGCACGCAAGCTAATGCAAAGATATTATCAATACACCGCCTCCTGATTGGTGGCTCACTTTGGCCATTAGTGCATTTATGGCATTTACAAACTCTGGAAAAAAACAAAAAGGGGAATTAACCAGTTTCTCAACTTTTACTTGCAGCTTTTAGTACTGACTCGTCTCTTCTGCCCTGGACCTCAATCAACAGAGATGGTTTCATCTTTGTCTCTTGTTCAAGTTTACAATATCCAGAAATGGTAAAAAAAAAAAAAAGTAACTGCATGTTTGGTGACTTTATCTTTGGTAAATAATACACAACGTGGAGCAGACCATGGGAGCAAACAGAAAAAAACTATCGAACCCCAGTTGTAGCAGTAGGAATTAAAAGGATCTGGTACTTGGTGTTTTTGACCCAAGATTAGAAAAGAATAAGGTGGGTTGAGCACTACCAAAGAATCATTTGCTGCTGTTAGGTGGAAGACATATACATGCAGCCAAATCCTAGGTGTTTTTTAGAACTACAGATAACCAGCCTATTGAAATGCTAATTACCAGTAACCGATTTGTGCTGCATACCACGGCCACAGAGAAGAGTTTTCTGCATTGGTGTGACCATGCTAGGCATCAGGGCTCACCAGATGTGTGAACGAGCAACAATAATTATCAATATGATTGGAGGACCAGTCTTTTACCTCAAAGTGTTTTACCATACCTTGCGACAACTGTGAAAGCAGACCTGGCACTACGCAATCTGAAACCTTTCTGATGCACTGTAAGACTCGAAGTCCCTATGGTTCAGAGGTAGTTTTAATTCCAATTTAGCCACTTCTTATAGTGTAGTCTTTCTGTAGGCTCATTGAGTAGAAAAGGCTGACAAGATCCTCACCACTATGGAGATCCCAACCAGAAGGAGGGACAGGCTAGATTTTAGACATCCAAGGGAAATGGTGATTATGTGTTGCTTACGTGTGGATAGCCCCTGGTGCATGACTGCACTGCTTTGAAACCATACTGGCTAGAGAATACATTCTAGAGGTAGAGGCTAACTGAGTGACTAGACATACTGCATGGTGAGTGTGCGAGTCGGTGCTAATGAAGTAGAAGGCCAAACTGTGACAAAGTTGTGCATTAATGTTAGTGCACAGCTGGTAACTCGCTTTTCTGTATGTATAGCGTTTGAAGTCCATGGCTGCTTGTCAATTCTGAGATTTGCTCTGGTATGTCTGTCCCTGCCCCCTTGCACTCTTTGTCACATATTTTTTTGACAATGACCACCATTCCAGAGGCCTGGAGACCAAAAAAATGGCTGCCAGAGCATACAAGATGAGTGTAGCAAGAAGGCAAGTCATGAAAGACTCAATGAGACAGCCTGGGCCTTTTAGCCCACAGCACTTTGCAAAGCGGGACCTATACTTTCATTTGCCTCATTACAGGGCCTACAAACTTTGAAGAATGCATGTGGCTAAAAACAAATAAAAAAAAAAATCCCAAGAATGGTGAAGTGCCATGCACAAAGTCACTGAAAATGTCTAAAGGCAAGTTCAAACTGAACTTCAGATAATGTATTTTTACCTTTACGAACAGAACAAGCACATATTTTACTTAAAAGAAACGAAAGTTCCGGATACTCATGACACCCTTTTCAGCACTCACTCCCTATAAAAATAAACTCAAAATTATTGAGGAACCCATCGTTTCGCTCATCGTAATGACATTCGGGTGTAATGGAGCTATTGTCAATTTAACTTTTCCTTATCCTAAAAGGCCTTTGAAAATGAGACAGTGTATCAACTCCAAGAGCTAACAGAGAAGCATTTTGTTCTGAAAACCATCTTGACTCCAACGCTGCCATAAACAGAGTCTGTGCTAATGACTGTCCACTTTATATATATGTCAGCCACCATCAAAGACTGTCGGATAACTGGTTATCTTGGCACTATCCACATCTCTTCAGACTGAAAGAGGGCAGGCTTAGAAACCAGGGTCTGACCATTCAGCCTTACCACTCTTTAACAGTCACTTTTAGCTGTAAAGTTACATAGGACCTAACTTTTGCATCGCTGTTTCAGTTGTACAGGCAATACATACATCCTTCTTCATTTGTGGTAGTCTCACAAGCACAATACATCATAGTTTACTCAACGCTTGTTGGTCATTCAGATGTGGCTACGCACAAGCTTTATAATGCTACAAGCTCTGGTCAACCTCGTTCTATATGGACTCAAACTTTCTATGGCACCACAAATAGTCAATACAATGAAGCCCAGTTTATTTCATCACCAGGTACAAAGAAAACTCACTAGCACACCTTAGAAAACAAGCTTCTAAACTTCTGCAATCAAGCCTCGGGCGCACCCGGGGCGTTATAGGTACATAATACAACAACTGCTGCAGCTGTAGATGCCTCTGCTAGCCATCTACGAAAATCTCTCTCCAGTACCAAATTAACTGTCTTTATAAACTTTTAAAGGCTTCCAAAAGGTGCAGGAGGCACATTTTAAGTCACTGTATTTAACACACATGGTTTATTACTGGACCAGACCGTCCCTCTGCTACCACTGAAAAACATCAGAGATGCACACTAGGCTCCCACCAGATCCTTACATTCAGCCAACTGGTTCTACAAGCATTCTCCACAGTTTCAGATTACCTGGTTTGGTGGTCTAAGTTTTTCTGTGAAGGCTCACGCTCAGTGATGCTATGTACCTTTCAATATTCATGAAATCATTCATCACCTTACATAGAGAAAATATCCACTCATTTTAGTCACTTTTATTTTTATTGTTTATTGCCTGCTTTTGCAAGTTCATAAATTTCGCCTACATATGAAAGCTGTCAAAAGACTTTAGTTCATTGTAGCAATTGTTACTAATTAATTAAGGTTAATCCCTTAGACAAGAGCTAAGAGACCAATGGTAATTACGCGCTATATAAGTGTTACTAACATAACATAATTAATTGATTAATGAAATCATATATTGTGAGTAATGGTTACTTCCGTAAAAACTTTCCATGTCTTTGAAAAACCTTTTCCCTTTCGAACCCTAGTTGAGTACAATTTGCCTTTACTGTGCACCTTATGCATCTTAGCAAGCCATTCTTTGAACTCTGGGGGCTTGACCACTTTCCAATAGGATGTTATAATAGAGCGAGCAATCAGAATGGCCATAAACCACAAGGCTCTTGAGTCTCTGGCTCCAATCTCTACATGTCTTGAACTGCCCAGCAGAATTGATCTTGCATTCAGCATAAAATTGGTTCTGATTGATATTATTTCTAAAAAGAAGATCGCAATACCTTGTCCCAGAATATCTTAATCCTTGGGCAGTTCCAAACCACACATAACCAAGTCCCTGATTCAGTGCAGCTTGGGAACCACTGCTGATATTGGGATTCTATTTCTGCATGCGGTCTGGGGTATAATATACTAACCATTGAGCAAATAGCAGCATTTGCTTAAAGTTTGGCCTTCTCACCGCACTTATATTGAACTAGGAAAGCTCTTCCCATTCAATGTGGTTCAAAATAATACCCATTTCTTGCTGCCATTTGTTTTGCGTTTCCCCCCATAAAAAATATCAAACTTATTTTCATAGTCCTGCATCCATTTTTTTAGTCAGTAGTATGATTAACTGTGTAGACACCCTTATAACAGCATTAAGAGCAGGCTCATGGTGAAGGGTGTGCTTCAGAAACTCTGGTAAGGTAACAAAAATAACCTATAACTAACTATAAAACACTACTACAGAAGTTTCTCTGCATGAGTGAGCAAAGCAGTAGAGAATCGATTGCGAAGCAGCCCCACTGCAAATAGAGGGAACAAGCACTGGGAAAGCTAATAGGTTTCGCCTGTGTGAGACCTATTGGCTTTGTCAGTGTTTTATTTTTTTTAGACATGTTGCACAGCAGCGCGAGATGCTGTGCAACATGGCTTAAAGAAAAAAAGTGTTATGACGCAGTCAGCGCTGACAGCATCATAGCGCTTTTATTCTTTAAAGTTTTAGCAATGAGGGTGGAGCTAGGGGCAAGCAAAACAAGGGAGGTGCGGGATGGAGGGAGGGAGCCGCAACACAGTGGACAGTGGAAGAAGGCCGAGGGAGCAAGGAGCATGAGGAGGAGAGAAGGCGCAGCAATACAACAGACAGCAGGGGGTAGTTGGGGCAGGAGCATGGACGGTGGGACGAGCACAGACTACAGACACAAACTCTTGTAGAGTGCATGAAAAAAAGTTAAATACATTTTTTTTTAAAACCTGCAGGAGCACGAGGCCAGTGCAGGCCACTGGTCGCAGACAGTAAACTTGACTTGGTCTATGCTCCACTACAGGGATAAAACACTGGAAGCACTTTGAGGAAGCAGGAGGTGCTGACCAGTAAGAAGCAAGTAAACAAGAGTGACATTGAAGCCAGCTAGTGTTAAGTAATGGGTGGAGTCTAAGCCTGTTTTAAGCTTTTTTTTGTGTTTACAAAAGGTTTCGCGGACAGCACATGTGCTGTCTCAGGCGTAACAAAAAAATGGCACACATTATCCAAACCAGTGAACGTTTGTCCACGTTGGTAATGCTACCCCAATTCGATCTATGCATTTTTCTCAATAAATCAAATTTTTTTCCATTTGGTCCTGTGATATATTAGCAATAAATTATGGTCCAAGTCAATTAAAAAATGTTTCATTTTGTTTAAAAGAAACATTAAAAAAACCCTTGTGGTTAAAATTAAAATGTCTGCTACCTGCGTATTTCAGACGATTCTCTTTAGTCTTACACATGGTGCTTTACTTTTTATTTTAATGGTTCTATAATGAATTTTGTACAAGTACAATTTATTTGCACCGAGGCAGCACTGCAATGATGTCTAAGGAAAATTCAACTGAGAATGTGTTCATTTGCTCTACTGCACAATTATTTTGTATCAATAGATGCATCCCACCTTCACTATGATGACGTAAGCAAAGTATGTGTTACTTGTTATTCTGCAATGATTTTTTTTAATCATCCTTATGGAGGCTGCCTTAAATATCTGGTCTACCAAAACGCTGTTGACAACTCTGCACTCCTATAGTTTCACACTCTATTGTAAGTAAGATAAAAGCAAGTGAAAATTTTAAAGCAATAATTATTCGCTGATGAGGTCCACTGTGAGCATCGTGCCGTGTGTTTAAAATGAAAATAGGTATAAACGCGCTTTTGAAAAATATTCCTGTGTGGTTAAATCAATTCATGGCGTTTGTGTGATCGCGCTTGAATACAAAATCTACATGCTTAATGTTTCGAAGTTTTACATGCTGTAACTGCCGCCAAACAATAGAGACTGTATATATTTCAAAATGTTTTTGGAGTTTTTCTCACTCTATTAGCATTCATTGTGAAACAATCCCTGGCACCATGTAATTTGTGGGTTCAATATAAAGGGGATAAGGCTTCAAAACCAGAGATAGATAGAATATTCTTGAACCTGAAAGCTCTCTACTGGCATCTGTACTATTAAATGTAATGATGCAAAGGGCCAGCACACTTTCAAAATGTAGCACCCCTCTCCATACCAAACAAGCCCCTCTTCTCAGCAGCTGCTCATCTCACTACCAAGTGAGCCTTTAGGTATGAGAAAGGAACTATATGTGCTCAGGAAACCACGGAAAACTGAACTATTCTACAACTGATGTCCATGCATGTTGGACAATAACGGACTAAAGGTCACCTGTCACTGACAGAACCCAATCTCTTCTCCTCCACAAAATAGAGACCCTTTATTTCCTACGCAGAGCTACCAAATAAATAGATGCACAGCCCGGCACATTATTTCTGCACGCATAAAACATAGCAGTTTGTGTCATAGATGAACAAGTTACATACCTTAGAGTATCTGCCAGAAAGAGCATTACCTACCTATCGTACCACAGAGTCCTCACCTTGACAGTATCCCCCCCCACAGGCACCAGACAGGATTTTTAAGTTTTCACAGCAGTCCAACTGTACGCCTCTAGGTGGTGCTGAGTGGCTCCATATTGGCTTCGTCCTGCCCTGGAAGTGACAGAGCAGACCTGCATATAAGCACCACTCCTGCACATCAAGGTCAGTTTCTTGCTTGACACGCTCTGATGCAGAGCACAATACAATTGTAGGCACCAGTGTGCAGATCTCTAACTTGGGACCTTTGCAGATGGTAAAAAGAGACGGTTCCACAGAACGGGGTGGAGATGCAGATGGGGCCGTGAGGAATCTGCGGTTAGACAGAGTATCCACCAGAAAGAGTGCTGGAGAACTCAAGTCATTTGTTCTTCAAATGGATACTTCTGATGACAGATTGTTCACATTAAAAAAAGATACCAAAGCATTACATCCAAAGGTGGAGGGTCTGTGGAGTGGGCTTGGACCAAAAGGTCATCCAGGACTGAATGGGATAAACTGCTCTTCCCACTGACCTGGCTGTCAAAGTAGCAGTGCTTTGTGAACGTATGCACGGATGCTCACATTGCAGCCTGACAGATGTGGAGGACAGGCAGTCCGCATGCCAACACAGTGGTAGTAGCCTGGCCCTGATGCAATGAGCCCTCAGTCATACTAGAGGCTGCTTCTTCGCCAGTGCATAGCATATCATAATGCACAGGACTATCCACCTTGACAAAGTCGTTTTTTGCACGCCTTACATGTCTTTGACTTCGAGAATCCCACAAAAAGCTGATCGTCCACCGAACTGTCTTTGGTGCAACCAATGTAAAAGCTTAAAAATCTTTAGAGACCGCAGACACAGGCAAGACTGAGGTCCCACCTAATGATCTCTCAGTCATCCTACAGGTGATCCAAACCTCTCAAGCAGCAGTGGAGGCCAGAG
The DNA here is from genome assembly GCA_963921515.1 of Calotriton arnoldi. Taxonomy (NCBI): domain Eukaryota; kingdom Metazoa; phylum Chordata; class Amphibia; order Caudata; family Salamandridae; genus Calotriton; species Calotriton arnoldi. The sequence goes on from CAWUFW010001131.1 coordinate 1,739,852, forward strand.
TTGGAGAAATGAAAATGGACATGGCGTTACTTCGCCAGGACCTGCGTATCGCCATAACCAGGATCACAGAGACGGAGTCCCAGATCTCCACGGTGGAAGACGACGTCTCGACCCCCAAAACACAGATCTCCTCACTTCTGAGCCGTACGGCGGAGCAGCACGCGCGGGCGGAACGGACAGAAAACCACTCGTGGGGGAACAATATCTGAATCGTGGGAGTCCCGAAATCCTTTGGAGACACGGCTCCGCCACCAACGGCAGACCTCATGGAAAAGTGGCTCAGGTCCTGGATGCTCGAGGGACACCTGTCTCCATGGTTTGTGATCGAGCGGGCCCATCGCTCCCTGCCCCAAAGCCCCCTCCTGGCGAAGCCCCGCGACCGATCATCGTCCACATCCTAAACGTCCGTGACTGAGATGCAGTCTTGAGCGAGGCGCCTGCCAGACCGAACCTCCAACATAGCGGCGCCAAAGTCATGATTTTCCTGGACTATACCAGGGAGGTCCAGCAACACAGACAATCCTACCAAGACGTCAAACAGAAACTGCGGAACATGGGTCTACAGTATTGCCTCCTTTTCCCAGCCCGACTTCTTGTAGTCTTCCGGAAACAAGTCCATCTTTTTTGACCTGAAGAGGCCAGGCAGTGGCTGACAGAGGAAGGGCCGCTGCATGAACGCCCCCCCCCCTCCTCCACCAACGCCCGGGGCCCATCTCTGGTCTCAACTGCACGCTCCCAGCAGCATCCCAAAGGGCGGCGCCGTCGCTCCCAGAGTCGCCGCGGTGGGGCTCGCTCAGCCTCCCCACGAGCTCCCCCTCATCACCATGCCGAATCACGAGAGCTCCATCTAAGGACCATCTGGAGGGAGAGAGGCCTGACCCTGGGAGCACGACACGCCCACCGCCCCCTCCGTGAAATCCTCTTTAATCCCTCAATCGGACTCGGACCTTTCCCGTAGCCCTGTGCTTGGCCAGGCCTCAAACGTGGAACGTCACCTGGCAAGGTGGCTGTGGTCCCCCCAGCCTGTAACGAGGCACAACAGACTCATTGCACTGCCATTTCAACCGGAACTTGCATTCACTCTTTCGTAGCAGCTGGCGCTCTGAATCCTGTCCTTACATCAGTTTAATCTAACCCTCACTGTAAAACTAACACAGCAAATGTATGCTGACTCTAATGTTCTACTTCCTTTGGGTGACAAATGTTTCTGGAGTAGAGGTATGGGGTGAGTTGGGGGTGGGGTTTTTGTGATATGTTGACTGTTCAGGACGTTTCTCTCCCTACAGGCACACTTTCTACTCTCCTGAGCACCGATAAACCTGCGGCCCAAGTCACTTTCAGAGCCTCCCGGGCGCCTGCTTTATTGTCACACAGGCCTTCCCCGTGGTCCCCGCCAGGTATGCAGCCCACCCAGCAAACACATTTGACCCCACCCGTTGATGTTCAGGGTACTGTCATGGAACGTTAACAGTCTGCTAGACCGGATCAAATGCTCAGCGGTCTTTTCATTTGTCCACAGCCACCTACCAGAAGTCCTACTCCTACAAGAAACCCACCTTCAAGGTGAGCACCGTCTCTTCCTGTCCCGCAAAGTCTATGACAGGGTCTTTCACGCGGGGATCTCACAGGGAGCGAGGGGGGTCTGCATTTTTCTACACCGCTTGTTCCCCCTAGGGGTTTCTCATGTCCCGGGTGATTACCCAGGGGCGCTTTGTGGCACTGGAGGGGCGGGTGTCCATCTACGCCCCCCCCGGCCGCCCTGGGAGGCTGCATGACTGACCTGTCGACGCTCCTCGCCCGCTTCCCGCATGGTCTCACCGTACTAGGCGGGGACTTTAATGCAGTCCCCGCACCGACCCGTGATTGTACCAGGCCCGCTACTTCCAGACATCCTGGAACCAGACTTAGGGACTGGCTTTCCGCCTGGCTGTCCTGGCACCCAACACTCCAACAGTATACGCACACCTCGGCCTCCCTGCACACCCACTCACGTATCGACCTGGTTCTCCTGCCGGCTCTAGACTGTCAAGCGCTGACCCGCATCGACATACTACCCAGAGGGATCTCGAACCACTCCCCCATACTCCTTGATCTGGGAGGTCACCACACGATGCAGAGACCCATGTGGCGCATCAACGCGTGGTATCTTCAAAACAAAACTTTTGTCCAAGCCCTAAGAGATGAACTTCAATCCTACTTCCTTACCAACTCCTGAACGTTGGCCCGAGTAAGTACACTTTGGTCCGCCAGCAAAGCCGAAGCTTCGCAAAGCACTTGGTCAGGTCACGAGAGTGCAAGCGCCTTTCCCTTAATTACACAGGTAGAAGCCCAAGCCGTCCGCTGGAGCACCGCCTTCTCTCTGACCCAGCGGAAGCCTCTTCCCACTAACTGCGCCTTGTCCAAGAAGACATACACCTGCACTCCCTTGAAGCGGCCAAACACCTTTGGCGCGCATCAATGGCCAATATTTACGGATGGGGGCGATATGAATGGGAAAATGTTGTATTGGCTGGCTTCCCACCAACAGGCCAATAGAATAGTTCCAGAGATCAGAGACGAGACACGCACCAGGCCCTGCCGAACATTGCCCGAATCTTCGCCCTTTACTATGAGGAACTGTACTCTGTGCCTCAAGATAGAGAAGGGGCAGCCAGCGATCACCTCTTAGATGCGGTCAACCTCCCATCCCTCCCCCAAGGAGACTCCCAATCGCTAGAAAATCCCATCACGAAGGAAGAGATTGGGGACGCCCTCTCAGGGCTGACGCGCCCGGAAAAACACCAAGCCCGGACGGGTTTCCCATGAAAACCTGGTGAAAAACCGGGACTTAATGCTCCCCCACCTCCTCGAGCTCTTTGGGGAGGTGTATCAACAGGGCTCATTCCCAGAGGACCTAGACTCTGCCACCCTAGTGGTGATTCCCAAAACACAGCCCCCTTCCAGCTCCTGTGCCCACTACCGCCCCATCTCCCTGCTCAACTGTGAAATAAAAATCTTTGCCACGATCCTAGCCAACAGACTGTAAAGGGTACTCCCGACACTCGTTCACCCAGACCAGTGTGGCTTCATGCCGCAAAGAAGCACTCGACACTGCATCCGACGGCTACAAGTGGCCCTTGCCCACTGCCAGATTACTGGTTCAGAATCAAACTTTTGATTTATTCACAAATTATTTTTTTCACGAACACATACTGTACAACTGCAGTAGCTGAACAAATTGACCCTGAAGAAGGCCGTGACACTACCTAGGTCCTCCTGGCCGAAACATGTTGGTCTAGCTACACATGTGCTTCTAATGTCGGCACGTGTGTTATCAGCTCCTCATCATTGTTTTTAATCCTGTCACCGGGTAGCTGAATAAAGTCACAATATAGCTAACCCTGTAGCCAGTTTTAATTTTTCACAGCACTGCACTTTCTTGCTCCACACACCCACACACACCGGCTCACATAGGGGTTTAGTATACCCTGTCTGATCAAATAAAAACATCCCTGAGCTCCTCCCTCGTAGAGAGGGGGTTGTAGCCCACACGAAGACTAGGTCTTTCGTGTGAGGAGGCACCCCCATGATGAAGCATGACACCTCTGGTGTGTGAGGGGAACCGTCCTAAAAAGGGAATTTCCCCCCCTTGCATGACACACTAACCTCCTCCTAACCCGGACCCGTGGCTTGTTTCGTGTGTTACATTATTTGGTGGGGAGTCAGCTCACGCAGGTCCTTAAATCTCCTCAAGCCCTCAAGTGTATTGATTCACTGCCATTCCCTGCCATCGGAGCTGGCTCAACTCCTAATTGACTTTGAGAAGGCGTTTGATACAGTGGACTGGCACTATCTCCGCAAAGTACTAGTATCAGTCTTGGCCCACATTTTCGAGGCATGGTCGATGTGCTCTATTCCCATTCCCTGGCCCGGGTGCGAGTGAACGGGGTCCTTTCTGACCCTTTCCCCATTCGACGTGGCACGAGGCAGGGTTGCCCCCCGTCACCCCTGGTCTTCGCCTTAGTGATGGAGCCTCTAGCTCAGCTCATTCGTGGCGACCAGATGTACAGGGGATGGAGGTGGGACACCAAACAATGAAGATGGCATTGCCCTGTATACGGACGTCCTTGTGTATCTGACGGACCCAGCGCAGAGCGGCCCACGCTCCCTCCTCTTTGCTTGAGACCTTTGGACGTGCCTCTGGCCTGAAGGTGAACCCAGCCAAATCGGTGCTGGTTCCCCTGGCTCCGTCGAGGGACTGCTTCGACTGGCAATTGTCCATCCCCCTCCGCAGACTGAGTTTCAAATATTTGGGCATATGGGTAGCAATCCTCCCAAAACTCACCTGAACCTTGAATTTACACCCACAGCTCCCAAAAACAAAAACAGACCTGACCAAGTGGCAAAGCCTCCCCCTAAATGTGATAGGCCGCATAGCCCTATATAAAATGATGATCTTGCCCCGCTTCCTCTACCTCTTCCTCAACTTTCCCCTCCAAATTAAAAAATCGTGGTTCCGGAGGCTGGAGGGCGACGTCCACACCATTCTACAGTGAGGCACACGACCGCGGCCATCGCTCACCGACTGCCAGAGAGGCCCCTATGAAGGCGGACTAGGCATGTCTAATCTGTACCTCTCCCACCTTGCTTCCCAACTCCTCGTGGCCCACGACTGGTTAAACGGGGGTGGTCAGACCCGGCCTATAGGCTAGAACTCGGATGGCTAGGCTTCCCTACCCTGCAGGCACTGCAATATGGAGCCCCGATCCCCTCCCAGATGCCCATGTTTACACGAGTAGTACTCCTAGCCTTCCGTGCTGCCTTGCGCCACGTGCAGTGGAATGCCAAACTTACACAAAAACCCTGCTATGGCACGGCACCTGGCATAAGGAAGTGCCGTTGCTTGCTGGCTACCGGACTTGGTACTCCATCAGGATCTCTCAACTCGGGGGCAAGTGGTCAGGGACTCCTATACGCTCCTTTGCTAACCTACAGGAATCCTTTGCCCTTGAAAATTCCCTATTCTATAAATACCTTCAGGTCCGGCACGCCCTCCAAACCCACATTCGTGACCCAGAATCCCTCCTGGAGTTTAACCCACTTGAAGCTAAAATCCTCATGGGTAACCTAGGACGTGGAGGTGTCTCACACATTTACCGCACTCTCATAATAAATTCCCCCGGCTCACTCTGTCACCTATGGACCCAGTGGGAGGGCTGGGTGGGAACACTGGAGGAAGAGGACTGGCGCGACGTCCTGATGGCTCCCCACGAACTTACCATCTCCTCCAGACTGAGACTCATACAGACTTACTATCTTCATGTAGCATACCTCCCCCCCACCCCCTTACGCCTACACAAAGCTGGTCTCAGAACCGATGCCACCTGCCCCAGATGTGCCGCGGACTTCTTCCATATGGTCTGGCCGTGCACTCTAATACAAACGTACTAGGCGGGAGTGGTGGGAGAACTGGCATAGGTCATGGGGTGGGCAGTTCCTTTATCACCCAACCTGATTCTCCTGGGGATAACGGAGGGTGCCAGCAGCACCACAGCCGAGAAGGCCTTCCTGAGTACAGCCCTCCTGGTCGCTAAACGCAACATTGCGGCAAAATGGATGAACCCCACCCCCCTACCGTCACAAAGTGGCGACGTGGAGTTGACTGGTTTGCCCAACAGGAGAGGGTGGTGTTTGAGGCAAGAGGCTGTCCCCAAAAATATGGGCAGGTATGGGTAAAGTGGCTGCACCTGTGATCCGCAACATTTATAACGTAGACCCGGAAAGACTCAACGACTTATCTCTATATAGATTCTGGCTTGCTCGATTGTTCACCTATGTATGTTGCCAGTAGCAAATTAACAACCTAATAAAGTTGTTTATTAAAAAAAAATACTTTTGAAGTCCAGCAGATGGAGCCTCTCCTCTTCCGAAGGGTGAGGTGGAGCAAAAAACATTTGGAGGGTGACAACCCAGGAAATTTGGGGGAACTGCGGGACCAGTTGTGGGAACGACTCCTGCATCGGAGATCATGAGTGAGATCTATTGGCACCTTGACGCCCTCTTGACTTCACTTTGGGCAGAAGAGTGGCAGGATGAGGTTGAGTCCTGGTTCAACTGCTTATGCTTCTTTTTCAACTTGGACTTCCACTTACCTGACTACCTCGACCACAAAGAAGACCTGTTGCAGGAACCACCTTGAGAGTGAAAACAGGGCCACACCATCGAATTGGAGTGGGACTTACCCAAGGACCAAGACTTCTTCAGATATTCGGTGACATACAGCTTCGCTTCATGGTCCTGGATCGCCTTTGTGTGCATGAGGACATATTCTTCTTATGACTTGGAGGAATGCCCAAGCCCAAATGGCAAAGGCGCACCTTGTGCAGGTCCATCACCGACATCCATTTCTAACAGTCTTTCGCCAAGGAGAGTTGCCAACAGTGGACTAGATCCCCAAAAGTCTAAGAAAGGATATTGACAACATGTGCTGGTTTTGCAAAAGAATACCCGAAACAATTACACACATAGTTGTGCCCAGAACTTGTTAAGGCCCCTCAGAGATTTACTGCGTAAACCGTTCAATGACCTAAAGCAGACAGGCTGTTATGGAAGCTTTAAATTGAACTATCACAATATCGAACAAACAATTTGTTAAATTCAGTTCAATATTGGTGAATAAAAGCTCACCGCTTTAGAAAACAAACAATAGCGGATTAGGGCTTGCAGTCATCACTTCTTAAATGTTCCAATGAAGACTAAAAAGACATGGTGGCTTCTTTGCCCTGTGTGTAAATTTTACTCTTCCTACCCGTACCTCTAGGGTTTGGACTTCCATTCTGTATTTTAAAGTTCGGAAGAACAATGTGTAAAATTGTTGTTGTTTTATAGTTTTACATGTACCGTATTTAATAATTCACACACTATATCAAAAAATTATAAATTACAAGTCAAATTATTTATGAAAAGTCATGGTACAGTTTGAATATCGTTCTCTTGCATACTGGGAAAGCAAATTTGTCAACTGAGAGAAAAACGAAGCATAGCTCCAGTCAGATCCGTGTTCAATAACCCCACCTGTGCCCACTCCAAAAATGGCATGCAACCTTCTTACATGTGTACATCTAATAAACAGCCAACACGTGTTGTAGGATTGTGGTCGATGGTGGTTGCAGTTTTATTTGCATGACATGTATAATTATCTCTTCTCTTAGGATGCCCTGGTCACAATTTGATGACCCTGGCCATAAATCACCATTGCGGACTGTTATACATTGCTTATCATAAATCATTTGCACATCTTACAGGTTCATAAACAACCCTGACCGCTCATTGTTCTGCTCTTTTTCAGGCATAACTCATTTTTTGCCGATTTTGGGGTCATAAAATTGTTCTGTTGGTTTCCACACCCCTTGCGTGTGGGGGGTAGCCTCTACCTTGAGTTAGGCCCCAACTCGCTACCTTGTTAGTCCCTTTTGTGCCCTGCCATCGCGATTATCTTGGTGCACTGCTCCCCCAGCTCCACGCGTTGCGATAAGTGAGCTGTGCTGTGGGGAACGGTGCCTTATAACCCCCCCTCCCCCATTGCCTTTTGCCATGCAGACGGCTTCCCCCATAGGGGGTTCAAAAGTCACCTGGCCCCCCCCATTGGTCAGGTGCTTCGGCGCCTCTTTGGTGCGCTTTCTTTCGCGAGGGGTAGCCCCCTCTTGCGTCTGGGCTTTCCATAGCGGCCCAAACCGGATTTTTCCAGGGCCCCGGCAGCTGTTATTGCGCCAGCCCTCGAGGCCCCTTCGGGACGGCCTATGCAAAAGCACAGAAAGGAACGAACTGACGTTGACGTGCAAGGGTGGTGTCACCTAGGAGTGTGTGGGAGCTGACTGGCACCTGGAGATAATCTCTAAGGGCAAGGAATCGGAGGGTAGAACTATCCATCAGATTCTATGGTTATCTATTCCCAGTAGATCTGCTTCACAAGACACGCTCTGCTGCTAAGCTATAACTTTACCACTTCTCTCTGTAAATGGATATGGCTGCTTGGCATGAAGTAGTGTAGAGTTTTCTCAAGTGTGGCGCATCCAGTGCTTAATTTGAGTCGGTGGTTTCGAATTCAGCACCAGCACTTAGTTTTCAACACCAGCACTTATGATAGAGCACCACAAAGTGGCGCCGTCTGTCTAGTTTAGAGATGATCAGAACATCAGTAGTTTATTAATTCAGTGCACATTAACCCCTTCCATGCGTCGGACACGCGGGAGCCGTCCGACGCATAAGTTCTCAAATGCGTCGGACGGCTCCCGCACGTCCGACGCCATTGCTGAAGAAATCCCTCTGGTGCAGGCACCAGAGGGATTTCTTTTACTCCCCCAAAGCCTCGGAAGCTGGGGAACAGCTTCCCCAGCTCCCGAGGCCTCCCCGCGTTTATGTGAAATGACGATCAGCGCGCACGTCGCGCTGATGTCATTTCACAGAAACCGAAACTGAAATGAGCCTTTAGGCTCATTTCAGTTTCACTTTCTACGTGCTCAGGGGGCTATCTCAGCCCCCTGAGCACGTAGAAAGACGGGAGAGGTATCATTGGAAAGGGAGAATCTCCCCTTTGCAATCGTACCCTCTCAGTGGATCTCTGCTTGGGGATCGCCCCAGGAGGGCGATCCCCAAGCAGGGATCCACCCACTAGACACCAGGGAGGGGGGAGCGGCCCCCTAGGCAAGGGCCTTCGCTCCCCCCATAAAAAAATTGGCAAAATTCATTCATTCTGCCCCCCCCGGGGGGGCAGAAGGCCCACTAAACGCCAGGGATTTTTTTTTGCGCAATTGTTTTTAGGGTGGGGGCTGCCCAAAGCGGGCATGCCAATGCCCCCACCCCCGCAATAATTACAGTCTTTCTGCCCCCCCTGAAGAGCAGATGGGGGCAGTAGCCCCCAATCTGGCCCCCTGGGGGGGGCAGAATGCCCACTAGAAACCAGGGATTTTTTTGGGGCAATTTTAATTAGGGTGTGGGTTGCCCAAAACGGGCATGACAATGCCCCCACCCCCGCCAAAACTACAGCCTTTCTGCCCCCCCTGGGGGGCAGATGGGGGCAGTAACCCCCAATCTGCCCCCCCGGGGGGGGGGGGGGGGCAAAAAGCCCACTAGATGCCAGGGATTTTTTTTCCCCAATTTGAATCAGGGGTGGGGGCTGCCCAAAACGGGCATGCCAATGCCCCCACCCCCGCCCGCAAAAATTCCAGTCTTTCTGCCCCCCTGGGGGGCATATGGGGGAAGCAGCCCCCAATATGCCCCCCCCGGGGGGGGCAGAAACCCACTAGAAACCAGGGATTTTGTTTTTTTTATTCATGTAGGGGTGGGAGCTGCCCAAAATGGGCATGACAATACACCCACCCCCTCCCAGAGAAATTCCAGTCTTTCTGCCCCCCCGGGGGGGCAGAAAGCCCACTAGGCGCCAGCGATTACGCTGGCTTTTTTTATGCGTGGGGGTGGGGGCTGCCCAGAATGGGCATACCAATGCCCCCACAAAAAATAGCCACAGTCTTTCTGCCCCCCATTGGGGGCATATCGGGGCAAACCCCCCACCCCCGATTCCCCCCCAGGGCGGCAGAAAGCCCACTAGGCACCGACTTTTTTTTAGCAATGTGCCTACCTGTCGATTTTGGGCCCTAGCGTAGCTGGCACAGAGAAACCTAGCACACCTATACATTTTTTTAAACTAGACACAAAGGGGAATCCAGGATGGGGTGACTTGTCTGGCTCTCACCAGGTTCTGTTACCCAGAATCCCTTGCAAACCTCAAACTTTGTAAAAAAAAAAAAAAAAAACATTTTCCTCACATTTATGTGATGCAAAGTTCTGGAATCTGCATGGATCCACAAAATTCCACCCACCCCGCATTCCCCAAAGTCTTCCGAGAAAAATGGTACCTCACTTGTGTGGGTAGGCCTAGTGACCGCGACAGGAAACGGGCCAAAACGCAACGTGGACACACCACATTTTAACAGTGAAAACTGACCCTTTTTTTGCAAAGTGCCTAGCTGTAGATTTTGAACCCTAGCTCTGCCAGCACCTAGGGAAACCTAGCAAACCTATACATTTTTGAAAACTAGACACCGAGGGGAATCCAGGATGGGGTGACTTGTCTGGCTCTCACCAGCTTCTGTTACCCAGAATCCCTTGCAAACCTCAATTTTCTTTCTTTTAAAAACACATTTTCCTCACATTTCTGTGGTGGAAAGTTCTGGAATCTGTGTGGATCCACAAAATTCCACCCACCCCGCATTCCCCAAAGTCTTCCGAGAAAAATGGTACCTCACTTGTGTGGGTGGGTCAAGTACCCACGACAGGCAAGGGCCCAAAACCTATTGAGGCGACATCAAAATTACCTATCACAAAACAACCTGGTTTTGCAAGGGGGGTCCCATGAGTTTTTAGCCCCGGGGTCAGCGGCCATCTAGGGAAACCTACCAAACCCACACATTTCTGAAAACTAGACACCCGGTGGAGTCCAACGAGGTATGGCTTGCGTGGATCCCCCAACGTTTCCCTACCCAGAATCCCCTGCAAACCTCACATTTAGCTGAAAAAAACACATTTTCCACATATTTTTGCATGGAATCACCGTGCCATCATAAATGTCCTACCCCACAGTATTCTCCTTGGTGTACAGAGTAAAATGATACCTCACTTGTGTGGGTGTCCAATGCAGAATTGGCTAAAAACGCATTTTTAAAAAAACGTAGCGCTTAGAATTGTCCGTGCTATACCCTAAAACCCTATGTTTTGGGCTCTTCCCGGCCACAGGCACTTGCCCTACCCACACAAGTGAGGTATCATTTTACTCGGGAGACTGAGAGGAACGCTGTGGGGTAGGATATTTGTGCCGGCACGGTGATTCCACCCAAAAATATGTGGAAAATGTGGGTTTTTTCAGCTAAATTTGAGGTTTGCAGGGCATTCTGGGTAGTGAAACATTGGGGGATCCACGCAAGCCATACCTCGCTGGACTCCCCTGGGTGTCTAGTTTTCAGAAATGTGTGGGTTTGGTAGTTTCCCAAGATAGCCGCCGAGCCGGGGGCCAAAAACCCAGGTGACCCCCCTTGCAAAACCAGGTTGTTTATAGATAGGTCATTTTGATGTCTCCTCAATACGTTTTGGGCCCTTGCCTGTCGCGGGTACTTGACCCACCCACGCGAGTGAGGTATCTTTTTTATCAGGAGACCTGGGGGAACGCTGGGTGGTAGGAAATTTGTGGATCCACGTAGATTCCAGAACTTTCCCAGACAGAAATTTGCGAAAAAAGTGATTTTTTTTCAGCTAAATTTGAGGTTTGCAGGGGATTTTGGGTAGGAAAACGTTGGGGGACCCACGCAAGCTATACCTCGCTGGACTCCCCCGGGTGTCTAGTTTTCAGAAATGTGTGGGTTTGGTAGGCTTCCCTAGATGGCCGCCAAGCCTGGGACCAAAAACTCATGTGACCCCCCCTTGTAAAACCAGGTCATTTTCGGATACATAGGGGGCATCTGCGTTTTTGGTCCCGGGGTCCGCAGCCATCTAGGGAAACCTACAAAACACACACATTTATGAAAACTAGACACCCCGGGGAGTCCATCAAGGTATGGCTTGCGTGGATCCCCCACGTTTTCCTACCCAGAATCCCTGCAAACCTCAAATTTAGCTGAAACAAATCACTTTTTCTCAAATTTCTGTCTGGGAAAGTTCTGGAATCTACGTGGATCCACAAATTTCCTACCACCCAGCGTTCCCCCAGGTCTCCCGATAAAAATGATACCTCACTCGCATGGGTGGGTCAAGTACCCACGACAGGCAAGGGCCCAAAACGTATTGAGGAGACATCAAACTGACCTATCAAAAAACAACCTGGTTTCGCAAGGTGGGTCACCGGGATTTTTGGCCCCCGGCTCGGCGGCTATCTTGGGAAACTACCAAACCCACACATTTCTGAAAACTAGACACCCGGGGGAGTCCAGCGAGGTATGGCTTGCGTGGATCCCCCAATGTTTCCCTACCCAGAATGCCCTGCAAACCTCAAATTTAGCTGAAAAAACCCCAGACATTTTCCACATATTTTTGGGTTGAATCACCGTGCCGGCACAAATATCCTACCCCACAGCGTTCCTCTCAGTCTCCTGAGTAAAATAATACCTCACGTGTGTGAGTAGGGCAAGGGCCTGTGACCGGGAAGAGCCCAAAACATAGGGTTTTAGGGTATAGCACCGACAATTCTAAGTGCTACATTTTTTTTTAAATGCGTTTTTAGCCAATTCTGCATTGGACACCCACACAAGTGAGGTATCATTTTACTCGGGAACCCAAGGAGAATGCTGTGGGGTAGGACATTTGTGACGGCACGATGATTCCACGCACAAATATGTGGAAAATTTATTTTTTCCAGCTAAATTTGAGGTTTGCAGAGGATTCTGGGTAGGGAAACGTTGGGGGATCCACGCAAGCCATACCTCGTTGGACTCCCCCCGGTGTCTAGTTTTCAGAAATGTGTGGGTTTGGTAGGTTTCCCTTGATGGCGGCGAGCCCGGGGCCAAAAAAACAGGTGCCCCCCCCCCAAAACCAGGTAGTTTTGTTATAGGTAATTTTGAAGTCTCCACAGTACGATTTGGGCCATTTCCTGTTGCAGCCACTCTGCCTACCCACACATGTGAAGTACCATTTTTATCGGGAGACCTGGAGGACCGCTGGGTAGTAGGAAATTTGTGTCAGCCCGGTGATCCTACAACTTTCTCACACAGAAATGTGAGAAAAAATTGATTTTTTCAACAAAATTTGAGGTTTGCAGGGGATTTTCGGTAGGGAAATGTTGGGGGACCCACACAAGCTATACGTTGCTGGACTCCCCCGGGTGTCTAGTTTTCAGAAATGTGTGGGTTTGGTAGGTTTCCCTAGATGGCTGCCGAGCCCGGGGCCAAAAACTCATGGGACCCCACTTGCAAAACCAGGTTGTTTTGTGATAGGTAATTTTGATGTCGCCTCAATAGGTTTTGGGCCCTTGCCAGTCGGGGTACTTGACCCACCCACGCGAGTGAGGTACCATTTTTATCGGAAGACTTGGGGGAACGCTGGGTGGTAGGAAATTTGTGGATCCACGCAGATTCCAGAACTTTCCCACACAGAAATTTAAGAAAAAAGTGATTTTTTTCAGCTAAATTTGAGGTTTACAGGGGATTCTGGGTAGGGAAATGTTGGGGGACCCACGCAAGCCATACCTTGCTGGACTCCCCCAGGTGTCTAGTTTTCAGAAATGTGTGGGTATGGTAGGTTTCCCTAGATGGCCACTGACCCTGGGGCCAAAAACTCATGGGACCCTCTTGCAAAACCAGGTTGTTTAGTGATAGGTAATTTTGATGTCGCCTCAATTGGTTTTGGGCCCTTGCCTGTCGCGGGTACTTGACCCACCCACACAAGTGAGGTACCATTTTTCTCGGAAGGCTTTGGGGAATGCGGGGTGGGTGGAATTTTGTGGATCTACGCAGATTCCAGAACTTTCCACCACAGAAATGTGAGGAAAATGTGGTTTTTTTGACAAATTATTAGGTTTGCAAGGGATTCTGGGTAACAGAACCTAGTGAGAGCTAGTCAAGTCACCCCATCCTGGATTCCTCTGGGTGTCTGGTTTTTAAAAATGTATAGGTTTGCTAGGTTTCCCTAGGTGCCAGCAGAGTTAGGGTTCAAAATCTACAGCTCGGCACTTTGCAAAAAAAGGGTCCGTTTTTACTGTGAAAATGTGGTGTGTCTATGTTGCGTTTTGGGCCGTTTCCTGTCGCAGGCACTAGACCTACCTACACAAGTGAGGTACCATTTTTCTCGGAAGACTTTGGGGAACACGGGGTGGGTGGAATTTTGTGGATCCACGCAGATTCCAGAAATTTCCACCACAGAAATGTGAGGAAAATGTGGGGTTTTTTTTACAAATTTTTAGGTTTGCAAGGGATTCTGGGTAATAGAACCTTGTGAGAGCCAGTCAAGACACCCCATCCTGGATTTAAGGGAGAAAAAAGACAAGCTATTCACAAGCATAAATGTTTAACAAATAGTTATACCAGGACATAATACATGTAGTAAAAAGACATAGTGCTTGAGTATTATCAAAAAATATATATTTTTATTGTTTTACTGATATTTTATCATTTTTTCAAAAGTATCAAAAATATAATTCTGTATATATTAAAAATCACAATGCATCAAAACATATTCATGACATAAGATATAGTCAAACGAATAAGAGATTAGAACATGATAGTATAGTTGACTTATAATACAGTATTTTGTCTTAAATTCGTGACAGAATCCAGATCACATATGGACAGAAAGGAGGGTCGGCGGTAGATTGGACTACGCGCGTTTCGGCAAGTTGCCTTCGTCAGGACACCGTCTCAACTTTCACTGCATTGGACATATAATGAAATAATCTCAGTAATTACATGCACTTATGTCAACGGGTATATTGATATTTATGTCCTGTGAAAACGTTGTGTGATAGAACCGTTTACAATAAAATCGGCAATGATATAGGAGGTTCAGTTGTGTTAAAGGGATCTATAAAAGATAAAAACCGTGCAAATTAAGTGAAGTTAAAAACAAATTCCAAGATTGGAATATGTGGACTATAGAAGAGATATACCAAAGAGACACTTCCCAATGTCACCCTTTCATGCTTCAAAGAATGGTGCAAGAAGAAACTAGGTTCTATTGAAACCATCTATTTATAGAAAGTGCATACTTAAAGGAGTGGTGTTATACGGCAAAATATGTGCCAGCTAAGCATGCACGAAAATTAACAGGAAACCTAAAATTGTGAAGATGTTATAATCACCTATTATTATATTTAGATATTCTTTAAAGGTTGGTTCCAGTAATGTGGTTTCTTGAAGGTAAAATACAAAGAGTCCCTGAGTCTGTAATATAATGGTACATATATCTTAGTACAAATCATTGATTAGTTAAGTTGCTTGGCTCAAAGTTACTTGGGTACTAAAGACTGCTTCTATACCTTATAAAATGAACATCGGCACATGGATCAGATTAGCGAATGGCCATCAGTTTAATTACTTTTCTGGCTCTACTTGTCTGGACTTGGAGGTTTAGTCTGGTCGCAATAATTATCTCTATTAATGGAAAGAAAATAGGCAAAAAGCAATTGGTAAATAAATCTATTTCGAAGTAGCAAAAGATGCTTGTATGTAGTCTAAAAGTAGTTTGAATACCCTGCTTTTACGTAAGCAAATACCTGTAGTGAGTTTCTATATCTCAGAAGGATCTTGTCGGCTTTAGTGCTGTTATTCTATGTATTCAGTGCATCTATGAGAAAACATAAAGTCCCATAAGTTACTAAGAATTATATATTATTAGTAATTATTGTGACTATCAATGCTGGAAATGATACTGTCTCAATAAATACAGAGGATTACTAAAAGGTTCTCAGTTGTTTTGAATGCTAAAGCACACACTTCCTGATTATTTTAGTTGTTCTAAAATGAGGATGACATACTAATAAAGGTGTAATGCCTTGTAGTAAAACGGCGACTACCAGGGCATGGCTCAAAAAAGATCTTTCAGGGATGATACTGTCTCGATGTATACAGAGGATTACTAAAAGGTTATCTCAGTTGTTATTTTTGCTGAAGCACATAATTCCTAATTATTTTAGTTGTTCTAAAATAAGGGTGACATACTAATAAGGGTGGGGTTCCTTGTAATGAAGCAGCGACTACCAAAGCATGGCTCGAAAAAGGTTTTTCAGGCCATGCTATGTACGCGATGCATGAATGGTTGCAAAAATTCAACAATTACAGCATGACCAAAATATTGGGTTAGATATAATGATAGCTATATCTATTTAAGCTCTTCCAAAACGGTAATATCGCTCCTCACAACAAAGTGATTCCTACGCGTGAATGACTCTGGAAAGTAAGTCCCTGATGAAAGAGTGGCTTAAGGATTTAAATAAACAGATCGGTAGAGCTCGAACATAGTTGAAGACCAACCTTGAAAGCCATGCTCTCTGTGTAAATGTTGAAAAGATTATAAATTTACCGTTCAATAACGCCCAACCATTTTACCGTATGTGGCCTGACCGATAGGTCAAACGCATTATCTTAGTCGGGCATATATGCGTGGCCAGGACCCAAAACGGTAACATTAGCTCGGCGTCCTCGAGATTGTAAAAATATATAAACTTCTGGTTGGTAACTAACGGCCTGCAAACAGTTAGCTTAAAAGTGTTCCTTACCATGGCTCAGCTTTTGTGGTCTAAGTCCGATAGAATGCCTGTGTCCGGGAAAAGAAAGAGCTGTTGGTTGTGATCTTTATAAATGTGTTTTCCCGGGTTTCTTAATTGGAATAAAGGGGTCACATGGTCTCGCATACGGGTGACGTATAGGGGCGTATACGCACGGGAGTCTAAATCCAAGAAATAGAAAAAGGGATTTCCAGACTTGCGATGTCAGTTGTTTATTAAGTGAAAGTATGGGACAAAACGGTAGAATATTAAGCGCCATGTTGACTGCATCTAGATAGTTCCTTTTTTTGGCTTGCTAAGTTTATGATAGAGGTAAGACATACTTAAAGTTGTTGAGTATAAATGAATGCGACTGTTTCAGATACCAATGTGTAGACTCTATATTCTATACATAGAGAACAAGGCAATATGCTCTTATTATCTTTTGGTGTGTCGTAGCATATTTCAATTTGGGGACACAGGAAAGGAGAGGCATACAATTACATAAGTACTACAGTAGTATTTCCAATAATGTTTAAACCTCAAATAGTGTGACTATGAGGAGTGTATATACTGAGGGCTGTATAGATCTTATTTAGCAATTATATTTAATTGCCTGTTCCCAGGGCATATCCTGGTTAAGTCCATTTTTAAAAGTGTCGAGTGTAAAAATCCAAAACACTTCACGTCGTTTCCGTGTATTTTCTGTTATTTGACCTGCTTTAGGTTGTATTTTCTCTAGAATGAACCACTTAATCTCATCCTCTTGGTGGTTCATTTCAATGTAGTGTTGCACCATGGGTGCTGTAGTTTTATGGTTGCGAATTGCTGATTTGTGTTCTGTTAGACGGACATTCATAGTGCGTGCCGTTTCTCCCACATATCCTTTGCTACATGGACAAATTAATAGGTATACAAGGTCTTTAGTTTTGCAGTTTGTCATACCTTTTGAGTTGATGGTATGTCCATTAAATTGGATGGAAATAGATTCTATGGCTTGAGGGCAGATTTTGCATATGCCACATTTAAAATTTCCTTCTACAGGTTGTAACCCCACAATACTTCTCTGTATTGGCTTTTTTCTCGGGGGCATACGTGACCTCACTACATGGTCTTTTAAATTCCTATTTTTGCGATAAGCAAATAACGGTTTGGGAATTTTTTCCTGGTTATCTTTATTGGCATTCAAAATGTGCCAATTATTACATACAATACGCCGTATCTGTTCATTTAACATGGAGTGTCGTGTAACAAACACTAACTCTGAACTTGTTTTTCTCTTTTTGCTAGTTAACAGATGTTGTCTGTCAAAGAATCTAGCTCTTTTGTAGGAGTTCCTCACCAGCTTATGGGGATATCCTCGTGCTAGAAATTTGTTTTTCATGATTACTGCCTTTTCATCAAAGTCTTTAAGACTTGTGCAGTTGCGGCGCACTCTTAGGAATTGGCCAAAAGGGATGCTGTTTTTTTGTGATGAAGGATGGTAACTATCATAATGTAAAAGTGTGTTACGAGCTGTGGGTTTGGTGTATAGGTCCACTGCTAGTTGACCATTAACATTTTTGATGATAATATCTAAAAATTCTATATGGGTTACGCTATATGTGGATGTAAAATGAATATTACTATCACACAAGTTTAGCCATGTTAAAAACTCTTGTAGAACATCTCTATTGTCAGCCCATATGAAAAAAATGTCATCTATAAAACGGGACCATTTTAGTACTGTCTCAAAAAATGGAGCTATTTCATTGTATATATGTATATTTTCAAATTTGGCCATATATATATTTGCTACTGTAGGTGCGCAAGATGCGCCCATACTTACGCCCTTAACTTGCTTGTACATTTGGCCATTGAATTCAAATACATTCTCTTCCAGAACTATTTTCATACAATTCATGATGAAGATGTGGTTGCAGTCTATGTTCATTTGTTCCATGAACCATTGTACAGCTAGTAAAGCTCCCGGAATAGGTATATTGCTGTAGAGACTTTCTATGTCTAAGGTGACAAGGTATTGTTGTTCTGGGTTGAAGGGTGTACCTTCCACCAAATTTATGATATGTCTCGTGTCCTGCACATATGCCAATGTTTTGTGTATATGTGGGCGCAAAATAGCATCTAGATACTTCGATATCGGCTCAGTAATGGATCCTATCGTAGTGACTATAGGTCTATATGGGGGTTGGTTTGACTTTTATGGACTTTGGGTACCCCATACATACTTGCCATTCTGGGGGTCTGAACATTCAAGTAGTCGTATTCTTTGTTACATATATGGCCATCATCTAGTGCTTTGTTCATAAGTCTCTGAATTTTGATTTTAATTTTACTTGTAGGATTAACATTTGTTTTGACATAGAAATTGGTGTCATTCAACATCTCTTCCATTTTAGCTATATAGACAAGGGTGTCAATCACAACAATCCCGCCTCCCTTATCACAACTTTTTACAGTGATATCAGAATTTGTCTTGAGGTTGAGGAGGGCTTGATGTTCTTCTCTGTTCATGTTATATGGGGTGTTTGGTACAAATTTGATTGCAGCTGTCAGTTTTTGATATACTACTTGTTCAAAAATTATGGCCTCTGGAGGTATTTGCTCAGAGGTTGGGGTAAAAGTAGATTTAAGTGACAATCCTGACCTATTAGTGTCAATGATCCTGGGCATTTGCTGGGCAAAAAGATTTTAAGTCTAACTTTCCTGAGAAATGCCATTAGATCCGAAAACAGTTCGAATTTGTTGATTCCAGAATGAGGGACAAAAGTTAACCCTTTCGATAGTAAGGAATAAGTGGCTTCTGATATATTAAATGTGCTTAAATTAAATACTGGTATTTCTGTTATTCTCTCCAGTATTGCGCATTGCGTGTTACCAAGTACTGGTTTTGGTTGACTTGTTGATTGCCCCGATAACGGGGTTGGTAATATGGTCGCCAGTTCCCTCTTCTTTGGTTCCCTCTGCCTAAAAAGGCTGTGCTTGATGTATTCTAGTTGTATAGCGTCCATTTCTGGTGTCTAATTGATTTCCTGCATTCTCACTATCAGAATCTGATGTGTCAGAAAAGGTTGTAACTTTTCTGCCATATTGCCTGTGTGTTGGTAGATCTTGTTGTTGTCCATCTATCTGTGTATAAAAGTTCTCTGATAGATATGGGTAGGTGTTTTCCTTACTTGAAAATCTTATATCTTTCTTCAATTTTTCTGACTTACGTTTGTTTAAATATTCTGTATATGAATCCATATCTGCCTCTATGTCTTCTAATTTTTTCTTCGCGTCATCAATGGCTGTGTTGTTTTTAATTTTATTTTCTAATTCTAAGATCTCAGCCATAAGTTGTTGTAGCATTTCTCGCGCTGTTTCTACTATCAACATCATCAGATCTCTCGAGCATCGATTAGCAATCATAGCCCATTTTTCTAAAAACTGTTTTATTTGGATGAACAGGCCAGGGATATTTTTTACTCTTAACCCTTGTGGTATTACTCCAGCACGAAGGTATTCTAACATGAATTTTCCGTGCAACTCAATTCTTTTGGTTTTTTTCTTTAGTGCCGTTAGTTTTTCTAAGTCTTCATTTTTGCTTGGGTTACTAGTGAGGCGGTTACCAAAGCTGCCTACACTGCCAACCATTGATATAAAGTCATCATCTGTAAATCCAAAGGTTTGGAGATTGGCCATCTTTATATGATCTAATATATATTATTAGTAAATGGAAGAAGGATACAGATGAAGGTAAAATACAACAGAGGAGGTGTCTACTAAGTGCGTTAGTAATCCATTACCTTAATAGTGCCTCGAGGTGCTAATAAAAAGTGCCTCAATAAATAAAATTAAGTGCTCTAAATATTATACAGTGTGCATATAGTCCAATCTACCGCCGACCCTCCTTTCTGTCCATATGTGATCTGGATTCTGTCACGAATTTAAGACAAAATACTGTATTATAAGTCAACTATACTATCATGTTCTAATCTCTTATTCGTTTGACTATATCTTATGTCATGAATATGTTTTGATGCATTGTGATTTTTAATATATACAGAATTATATTTTTGATACTTTTGAAAAAATGATAAAATATCAGTAAAACAATAAAAATATATATTTTTTGATAATACTCAAGCACTATGTCTTTTTACTACATGTATTATGTCCTGGTATAACTATTTGTTAAACATTTATGCTTGTGAATAGCTTGTCTTTTTCTCCCTTACATTGTTTTCCCTACAGCTAGCAAGTTCATACTTATTTATGTAGGGGTCCCCTTATTTTTCTAAACCCCATCCTGGATTCCCCTCCCTGGGTGTCTAGTTTTCAAAAAAGTATAGGTTTGCTAGGTTTCCCTAGGTGGTGGCAGAGTTAGGGTTCAAAATCTACAGCTAGGCACTTTGCAAAAAAAGGGTCAGTTTTCACTGTAAAAATAAAGTGTGTCCACGTTGCGTTTTGAGCCGTTTCCTGTCGTGGGCACGAGGCCTACCCACACAAGTGAGGTACCATTTTTATCGGGAGACTGAGGGTAACACAGAATTATAGAGCAACTGTTATTACCTATTGACTTTCGATGCATTTCTGCCTTCCAAATGAAAGACAATGTGTAAAAAAGAAGTCATTTTGAAAAATGACCTATAATTCTCATGCTAGTATGGGTACTCACAATTTCGGAAATGTGCAAATATCTACTGTTTCTAAATTCTATATTTTGTTCCAATTTCAGAAATACATAAGTGTCTCTCATACCGATTGTTCCATGTATATATTTTCCCCAAATTAATTGCTATATACCCGGTATATAATAAAAAACCATTGCAAGACGATGCTCAGTTATTGGCTATGGGTTCGTCGGGTTCTTGGTGAACCTACAAGTCCTATATATCCCCACAACCAGAAAAGTCCAGTGGATGTAACAGTATATTGCTTTCAAACAGCTGTCATAATTAGAATAAGTTACAGGTGAAAATGTTGACACACATGGCTGTTTTTTTCAACTAATTTTCAATTTTTCCTATATTCAACGGTTAGTTTCTATAAAGAAACCTTGAAGGATCTACACAAATGACCCCTTGCTGAATTCAGAATTTTGTCTACTTTTCTAAAATGTATAGCTTTCCAGGATCCATTATGGCTTTCATACCCATTTCTACCATTAACTGCAAAGAGGTTGAAAGCACAAAAAATAGCAAAAATAGGCTATGTCCCAGAAAAATGCCAAAACTGTGTAAAATATTTTGGTTTTCTGACAAAAGTCTGCTTGTCCCTGAAAGTTGGGAAGATGGTGATTTCAGCACCACAACCCCTTTTTTGATACCATTTGCAGGGAAAAAACCAGACGCTTTCATCTGTAGCCCTTTTTTCCCATTTTTCCCAAAAAAACAAAATTTAGCTGTATTTTGGCTAATTTCTGGGTCCCCCACAGGGGAATCCACAAACCCTGGGTACCTTTTAGAATCCCTGTGATGTTGGGAAAAAAGGACGCAAATTTGGCATGGATACCTTATGTGGTCAAAAAGTTACAGGGGCCTAAGCGCGAACTACCCCAAATAGCTAAAAAAAAGGCTTAGCACAGGGTGGGGGAAAGGCCTAGCAGCGAAGGGGTTAAAAATGACTAATACCTCCTGCTGCCCAAGCCATTCTAAAATCTTTTAGGGCCTAGAGTAGTCAGAATTGTCACGGCTTGGAGTGTGATGATTAGTTTTGTTGTTACTGTCAGTGGCAGAGCTGGCAGGGGCAATGGGTGATGCAATTTACAGTGGCCTCCTGACAAGGGTCCTCGCACTTATAAGCACTGCGGCCGCGCATCCCAGGTTCTTTTTGCACATCGCGTCTCGGACACCTCTGCCTGCACGCACAGGAGTAGGAGGCATTCTAGGCATGTCGATTCACACGACCACAGAGAAACAACCAAAGGAAAAAGATATTTGTAGAGCTGCGATACGTACGGGTCTTTAAAATACCTTCATACAGCTCGGAGGCTGAAAAGATGTATTTTTGTAATTCAAAGGAAAACAATGCCTTTTACATTCACAAGCAACAATAACGCATTAAACTTGTCACAAAAAAGTGAAGGTGATTTCCTTTGATCGGAAGCTGCTTTAATGTTTCAATACGTTAATTCAGGTGGTAAACGAGGGACCTAAGTCAACCCATTTCACTGCCAGACATTAAAAAAAAGTTGAATAAAAGCCGATTTGAAGCTAGCTTTCATACTGTTTAAGCAAGGACTCCTACTGCTCCTATTTACGGTCTGCTCTGTATTATTTACACAAAAGCATTTAACCAAGTTGTTATTCGACGTCTAAGCGTTTGCGTCAAAGCTCTAGTGGAACACGGAGTTTCCTCGAAAACTTCCACGTGGGCGCGCCTGGTTAATGCCCAGGGAAGTCCCGGTCATTAGCAATGAAAGGTACATTTCCTGCTTGTGGATAATTGCCATGGGCACATGATGCGTTTACATTAACCGGGGAGGCAGGGTGCCAGATGTCACCAGGCCCTGCCGCAACACTGACCCAAAGCTTTAATCATCGCAAAACATTCTCCAGCGCTGCATTCTGCAACAGACGCTGCACTGCCATGAGCAGAGGTGCTTTTCATATGAAAAAAGAATCTGCAGTGTTTTTCTATCCAACCCAGAAAAGGGAAAATAATGGTTCATCACTCCTTTAGCTCAACAAGATTCAACCGTCACTAACGTGCAGAGGCATTCTGTTGAATCAAACATGTCACACGGGTGTCCTTTCAAAAACCTCTGGATTTCTCCTCGTCCCAGACTGGGAGGGTGGGTTCAATTTTCCCCATTCTAAATCAGAAAACGCAAGCCACAGCGATGAGTTCAGGGTGAATTTCGGATGGATGCTCAAATAATCCCTGCTGTCAGTAGTTAAGGACAAGCAGCAATGAAGTAAAGCCTTACACTACAGCATCTACACCTTTCCCAAAAGCAAGGAGTAGGAATGAGTCATGTGCTCCCCTTTCTGCAAACCTAAATCCATGTCCATAAGTGTATTGTATTGCAGCATTTATACAGCGCTTACTACCTCTATGTGGGGCACTGAAGCGCTTACCTACATGTGTAGCAAGCTACACTTGTAGGGTGTGTGGTTGGAAGGGTGCTGTCTTCAGTGATCCTATGTGGAAGTGTTTCTGTGTCGTAGGTGATGACCACCGAGGGGCGCTTACCGTGTTAGGCGACGCAGTGCGTAGCACTGTGGTGGCTGATGAGCTGCGAGAGGCAGAAGTGCAGTTTTATGGTTTTCAGTAAGCTGGCAGCTTTGAACAGCTCTGTAGGTCCCTTTATGGCATTTCTTATGATGAGTCTGCTTAGCTGGTTAGTGCTCTAGGTTTGCCCAATCTGAGATTTTTGTGTGTAGTTGCGGTACTGAGCTGGCATGGGTGGTGGGAGAGAGAAGTGGAGTGATCTGCTTGAGAGGCATTTTTACTTTCATCCCATACCGGAGCGTCATTGTGAGGTGTAAAGAAGCGGTCAGAGTGTATAGCTATTTGGGACCTGCAGTGGTGGTCTAGATTAATGTCCTCAGAATTGTCCAGCTATGTGAGACATATCTATTCAGTTATTCCAAGTCTCTTGATTTGGTGGAGTCTGTTTTTTGGCTGTACAGTGCTGGTGACGGACAACCATCAAAGCAGATGTGTCTTATGAGAATTTAAGAGGTATAAGTTACAATTGACTGCCAACTGCTGAGTATTAAGGTCCTGGAAAATGTAGTGGGCAATAAATATTATATATGAAATTACTAACTATTTAATGTCCCGGAGAACCAGAGGACAGTCCTTCTTAGCTTACCTGCATATCAAAAGCAGTTTTGATGGTTGGTTTTTTTCCAAACTGTGAGATGTAAGCTGGAGACTGTGCTTGAGAGTGTGACTGTCTTTCTGGGCGCTGTTGCCGGGACGTGGGGTGGTGCAATTCCCTTGGAAATAGCCATGATTTCTAACTGTCATTCTGAAGTGTATCTGCTACTGGATGCTTCTAATGCTGGCTGTTAGTGAGTTCTAGAGCTTGTCGGCTTGTACTGAGAAACCAGTGCCTCATGTGGATTTCTTATGCTAAAATGGGATTATGATTAGGCCTTGGCGGTGAACTTCGCTCAGTTCGCGGAGTTTTCTGCACTCTGCGGAGCTCGCGGAGTGCAGAAAACTCCGCTTCGCGATGTGCGACGGAGTTTTTTCCCCGCTCGCGATCGCGAATGGTAAGTTCAAGATCGCGAACGTTAAATTTGCGAGCGCGAGCTGCCACTCGGGTAAAATTTCTACCCGAGCAGCAGGAATACCAGCACAGACTGCAGTTCGCACTGCACTCCGCCACTCGCGGAACTTCGCAGAGTATTTTTGTTACTTCGCGAACTACGCCCAGGCCTAATTATGATTAGTGGTGCAAACCACGCAGTATTGTTTTGTTTCTATTGTTTGAATTTAATTGGCAGGTATAGACATCCTTTTCCTTGGGAGACTCTGTGGACAATGAAGAGTGCTGTAAACATTGCCCTTTTTGTTATACATAGTCAGTGGAGTGATTACAGGACTGGAGTCATGTGTTCTCTTGGGTGATTGGGGAGAAGAAGCCTTGTGGCATTTAGGATGACTTGTATTGTGCGTATGATGAAATCGGGTAAGCCAAGGTATACGCTGTTATAGTCAAGTTGAATATTAGGAGTGTGAGGATGGCTTACAGTTTATATTGGTATGCAAGATATGGGAAGATGCAACAGTGTTTTAAATGTGTAGGAGGCACTCTTTGCGACATTATCAGGTGGTATCAAAAATAGGTCTGAATCCATGGTTACCCCTAAGTTTCTAACATCTCTTGATGTTGTAGGAGCCCTGCTGTAGGCTGGTATTTTTGCAACTGTCCTCCTACCATAATATCTGTCTTTGCGATATTGAGCGTTAGATGGTTATTTATCATCCATGTGTTTATGGCACAAAAGCAGCCATCAAGTTTTGCACTGTAGAGGTAATTGGCTATCCACTTTTAAAAATGATTTGGGTACCATCTGCATAGTTATAACAGGTGAGGTGGCATTAAGGTAGATGTTGAAGAGTGGGGATATGTTGGACCCCGGAAGGACGCCACAGTATTGTGAGTGAGAAGCTATTGTAAAAGGTGGTAGCTAAACTACGCTTTTTCTGTGAGATAAAAAGCAATCCATATTAGAACATTTTCATGGACTCGGAGATAGTGGAGTCTTTGTAATACTGTGTGGTAAACAGTGGCAAATGCAGCTGATAAATCCAGAAGCAACAGGGCAGCTCCTCCATTTTTATCCACTGTGAGTTTTAGATCATCCCAGATGGATATGATGTCTGACTCTGTGCCTCTGCCTGGTCTTAAACTGGACTGTTGGTCTGACATTAAGTCCTTGTGTTCTGGAAAGTCAGAGTTGAGTAAACACTGCTCTCTCAAAAAGGTTTCTTAGGACTGTCCAGTTGATTTGGGCCTTTAGTTTGCTGAGTCGGAAGGGTCAAGGTTTTTCTTTTTGAGGAGAGGTCTAATGTCTGCGGTTTTCAGCTCAGGTGGGAATTTAGCCTAGTTCTACGGACTTGTTGAAAAGGCGTCTGGCCACCTCCTTGCACAGATTGTGCAAAGGATATCTTTAATATTTTTGGCGGTGCTGGGACTGAAGGTGATCCTGATGGTGTTGCTGCAATGATGATATCTTGGAATACTTTTTGTGACAGGGTGTTGACAGTAGGCATTGATGAATGATTATTGTGGTCTCTTTATATGGTGGTTAAGTCATATGTTGTTGTGGTGTTGTTTGCTTTCTCATTCAGGTCATTTTCAATCGTTTTAATTCTTTAGATTAAATTCTTTCAAGATTTTGCCACAGAAGTTTTGTCACTTTGGGTTTCTGTGCTTTGGCATTCTGGATTTCTGTTTAAATTTTACGTAGTTCTTTAGAAGGACAGTTGGCTTCAGGTATGCATGTGTAATGGTGTCTTTTGTGGTTCTGATGGCTCTTCTGTAGACTCTGTTATAATGGCATAATGTGCTCTTGTCTATTTTATCTCTCAATTTTCTTCACTTGCATCGTAATATGTTCAGTTGCGTTTTCATTCTCTTGATGTGGTCATTTATCCATGTGGTGTTCTTTTTGTGGTCAACGCTGCATTTACCTTTTGTTGGTATCTGTTTGCCCAGTGCAATGGATGTACAGTTGGTGAAGGTGCATATGTCATTTGGCAGTACGTTCACTGGGGATCTTTCAAGATATGTATTGAGTCTGTCCAGAGCAGTGAGTTGGAACAGAAACTATTTGTTGGAGGTTGAAGGCTTCAAGGTTGATTGCGATAGCAGTGGTTGTGGTTAGATTCTTCTTGTCAAACCATATGTTGAGATTTCCAAGAAAGTATAGGCTTGGTTGGTGCAGATGGATGTTGGTCACTGTACCTAGTAATACATCTTTAAAGAAGGTATTGCTGCGTTGTGGGCTACATATTAACGGAAAAGGTATAAGTTAGAGTGGGAAGACATCTTATCAAGGATTCACAGCAGTCCTTGGTGAGTTTTTCAACTGGCATTATTTGTACTGATTTTTTTATGGACTACGGCCATGCCTCAAATATGATTTTTGTTTATGATGAGAAAATCAAGTGGGATGGCTTTGTGGCCAGTGGGTGCAAAGTCTTCACTGAGCCATGTTTCTGCAAAGAAGGTATGGTGTTGTTTAATAGTAGGTCAAAATGTTAAAGCCATTTTTGTTTATGAAGTTTGCGTTGATGAATAGGCATATTAGTTTTTGTATTTCCTTCTTCATGGGGGGGTGGGGGGTGGGGGAGGTGTGTGTGTGTGTGTGTTCGTGTGTGTGTGTTCGTGTGTGTTCGTGTGTGTGTGTTCGTGTGTGTGTGTTCGTGTGTGTGTGTTCGTGCCGTCCCTCGATTTGTAGTTTCCTTCCGGCAAGTGACATTGTTTTTGCAATTTCTTTGTGTTGGGTTTTTTTTCTTTTTTTTTTTAAAGTATTTTATTGGCCGTGATGTGTTGCATGGTGTTGTTTTTGTTTTGTTGAAAATGGTTGATTGTGGTTATTTATTAGTAGTTAAAGTAGCTCAGTGAATGTAGATGAGGGGTGTGCATTCAGTACAGGTAGAATTTAGAGAGTACTAACATAACAATTTTGTAAGCGAGTGGTTGCTTACCTGAAATTCTTATGGTGGCGATGCAGAGTTTCTGACACGAAGCTCTATCCAGGACCTAAGAGGCCAAAGCCTTAACCTCCCACCCTTTACCTGGACACCCAGGGTTGGATGCCCTAAGCCCCTGGTTTAAATAGCCCTAGTGATCAGGTGACCTTGGGCCAATAGGAACTATATCCCTAGGCCTAACCAATCAGAACCCTGGCCCGATACCCTAGAGCCAATCGGCCCACATAGCCCTATCAACCAATCACTTACCCTGAAACGGATGTGCAGAGGAAAGAAGGGAGCTATTAATCAGCTCAAAATCTCTTTGGTTGCAGACTAACTGCATACACACTTTGCAGTTCCTGTTCAACCCTGCCGCCTAATATAAAACCAGCCGTGCATACACAAAAATAGCAGATTAAAAGTAAAACTACAGAGTAGAAGCTACTTGTTCTTCCCACATTTACACCGGCCTTGTTCTCTGGCTCCTCTGGGCTTACAGAAGTTGGGGGGAGGGCACTAAAATGGAGATATTTGGTCAAAAGAACGAAGAACTACCTCACTCACCTGAGAGCACACAAGTTCAACACGACCTTGGGAATAGCAAGGACAGCAAGACGCATGCAGGAACTTTGCTGTCTACAAGAAAGGCAATCATGCTTCTCCGACACTGTAACCAGAGGTCAGCCAACAACCTTTTAGGAGCACATGGGCTATGCTGATCGGCAAACAGGAGACTTTCTGGGAGAGATTGCTCATTACTAGATGCGAGTACATCCCATCATTCTTCAACAATCTAATTGTTGCTACGAAATGTCACACCGTATGTTCTGCAGCAATCCTCATAAAACATATCTGAAGAATAACAATGCATTTACTTTTCATGGGCAAACGTTCCTTGCTTTCTTCGATTCAGAGGCTTAAACAAGGAAAAATCATTAACAAAACATTATTTTAGCCTGACACTAAATGTTTTGTTTTCTCTGGAGGAAATTCTCAAACTGCATTTCAAGAGCTGTGCACTCAGTTACCATAGCACAATACACGGGCCAAAATCTTCACCTCAGGCACTGTTTGTGACCTCCAATGTATAGTGCTTTCAAACACACGGTGTGCTTAGATATATGTGGCTGCAGGCGCACATTACTCAAGTCTCTGGCATGTGATTTATAATCTTCATACAATTCAAACTAAATGTAGGGAAAGCCCCCTGCAAAAAGACAGGGTAAAAAGTTTGTTAAGCTGTGGTCTAAAAGAAACGGCGAAACTTTTAAAACTATTTTTCATAAGGATTAGAATTGTTGAAACAAATCATAAGGCAGGCTTCAATACTTTATCGAATGTGTACATCAGAGAAAATAGAAAATACATTCTTAGAATGTAACAGGTCTCCTTGTGTTATAGTGATTATTTACAAAGTTTTGCCCACTTTAGAAAAAATCTTTATTTATATAGTTTCAGGTTAAACCACAACAAACAGAGCAGCTCTTATAACTTCAGTTGCAGTACCAAGTGAGCTGTTGGAGGCATATCTCCACATAGGAACAATAAATGCACAAGAGTCAGACGACCAGCGACACAACAGTGGAACATCCAAGGCACTCCGACTTTATCCATCAATCACACTGGGTGCCTAGGACCTCAGTCAGCTACGTCTGTCCTCTCCTCACTCGATGACATGGCCCAAGTGGCCACAAATCTCTCCCTCAGGGCACGCCAACCTACCAGGTCGTCTCCCAACTTGTCATTCCTCCTGCTGTGTTTCATATGAAGTTCTTCAGCTAAAGACCATTCCCTCGCATCCCTAACCCAATAGTCGTCTGATGGGGGGAGTCACCCACCCCATCCATGTGATTGCCACTCTTCTCCGGGCCAACGCCAGTTGCAAGAATTTATACGTCATCCTAGGCCCCTTAGGTCTGCTAACATTCCCCAGTAAACAATACTCGGGGCAAGGGTACCACGCAGCCCGGTGGCACGTGTGAGTCTATCAAGCACCCCGACCCAGAAGTCCTGTACCTGTGAGCGACCCCAGGCCATATGCAGGAAAGCAGCCCCCAGATATCCACAGCATGGGCATGTTTCCGATCGGGTCCGTGACACCCGGTGTAAAGCTACGGAGGAAGTTAAAGTGGACCAATTAGAAACGTTTTTCCCACTTTAAAGTGAAAAGGGTCCCTTCTGTGGTTTGCAGGCAGATGTACCTGGCCTTGTTCACACAATAAAGCTTTGCTTGTAAGAATTAGCTAATATGAAAGAGCTATTAAAAGAATAGAGGATTAATTTGAAATAAAAACATAGGATGATGCAGGCAGCTAATTCATATTGGAAATTCCTGCTTAAAAAATAAAAATTCTGACCCCCTTACTCACTCCACCAATTTCCAAGGTGTACTCCTCTCGGCGATATTACAAAATATAAATTAAAGAAACATATGGGGACAATAGGAGGGACAGACCTTTTTTCGTTAAAGCGCCAAACTGCCTTGATTATTATTACAGAGTAAAGCGAAATATATCTAATTCGCTTGCAGCTTAATATACAGGAAAAAAATTGGGAAAATGTTAGTCTACATGCAACAAAGAAGAAACCAGCTGTTTTTAATGTATTAATACTATACATAATTTTATCTCTCAGTCTAAATAAATGTAGTGCTAGAAAAACAAAATATATCTTCTTTCTGTCAGCAGGGCGATAGAGGACGTGAGCGAAAGAGCAAGAGAAAGGCGTGTGTCGGTGTAGCCACCGAATAATTAGCCATCTGTAACCAGAACATAATGTGCATCCAGTCCAATTACACCTCCCTCACGTCATTAATCAAATACAGTTTCAGCATTAATTAGTACAAATAGGGCCATCAAACTGTAATCTCTCTTGTCAAAGGCTAGAAGGTGCTGTGCTGATGTGCCACACTCTAAATGTGTGTTACAGGAATGTCTATCAGCTGCTAGTCTTAAAGTACCTTTTTCGGGAATATAATACATAACGGGTAACTGTGTATTGCTGTCAAGGGGTTCTGGTAACATCTGCAAATGACACCAGAACCGGAAACTGTAACATGGGACAAGGATGCTCGTTTTTAATCTCTTCAAGTACAGGCTTATTTTGGGACATTATCATGAAAACAGTGCTTTTTGCAAACAGAGAAACTTTTATCGAAAACAGTAAGTGCATTAATGAACTATAATGTTTGATTGCAATAAAACAGTAGGAAAATACTTATGTAATTAGCAATACAAGGTTTTACAGAAAACCGGCATGCTAAAAAAAAAAAAAAAAAAGAACATTCTGTGAATAGAAGTCAATTTTGGAAGCCCCTGCTTCCAAGGTACTGTTAACAACGTGATATGGCTGTAATTAGAATATTCAGTTTCAAGAAGAGGCTGCTCTTAAGCAGGCAGTCAGTAAATTCAGACATCTTTGAAGCTGCTCCTCGAATGTTCAGCTACCAAAGGGCCCCTGTGAATGGCGAAGCTCAGCAGAGTAGTTCGGAGCTGTGGCTATCCAGATGCACTGCCACGTTTGTTCTTACATGGCTGTCCTCTCCACTGGTTATATTGACAGACAAAATGCCACACATTGTTGGGTGTAAAATCTCTATTATTCAACGTTTGGGGAAAGGTGAAATTAAAGGAGAACTGTACAAGGTGAGATTAGAAACCAAAACCATCCTTGGCCAATATGCTGAAGTTAGCCCAACACAGAAGGAGTCCACGATTCGAATGGAGGGCATGAATGGGGCACGGCCGCCCATCCTTCTCTGGATTAGCCCCCTTGTCTGCAGCCCACAGGGGAAATCCCAGAGAGGCAGAACTGCCAGACAGCCTTCACGTCTTTAATAACATGGCCAATTCCAGATCAGGCACTTAGGGAATGGTCTTTCCTGCAAACTGAGGTACATCGAGGTATTTATGTTTTTCAAGTGACATTTAAAGAACGACAGTGCTGGGCTCTCCTAAGAACAACAGCAACTTACATTAATAAAGCAGATTTTTACAGTCTTATTTGTTTCAGACTTGCATATTAAAATGTAGGCTTGGAACACTACAATTAAACACATTTAACATACTTTTTTTTTTTTTTTTAATTCTTTATTGCTCAATCCAGAACAAATAGCAATCCATATACATTACATACATAACTTTAATACACATGGTACATTATAACTTTAGTAGAAAAACAGAGAACAAAAAGGCTTTATCAAAACAAACAATACTTTTTTTTTTTTTTGGTTGGCCTTCCCCTCTAAAGTAACAATAATTTCCTGCCACTACACTTATTTCATATGCTCTACCATGTGCCCCCATATTTGAGCTCCTAATTTCTGTCGCCTTACAGATTTCACTGAATAGAGACTATACTCCAGATTAAAGATGTTATAAAACTTAGCCCGCCACATCTCAAATGAGGGAGCTAGTTGCTGTAGCCACACTGATGCCACGCATAATCGTGCTACCGCCACGGCCATAAATATCAAATATCTATATGGATGCCCAGGTTGTCCCTGCTGCAGAATATCCCCAACTCCAGTTAAAATAACAGCCATAGTTATATGTATATCCGCTCGTGTGATCTCTGACAAAAATCTCTCAATCTGCCCTCTCAGTTGCTGTAAATGAGTACAAGCATAAAATATATGTGTAATATCAGCCTCCTCCATTGCACATCTAAAACACTTACCATCATTACCTCCCCCCCATTTCATCATCCTAGCTGGAGTATGGTACAGATTGAATAGTGATTTAAAATGCTGGGCTTTCAAATTGGCTGATGACAAAATCTTGCCCGCAACATACATCGATTGTTGAACATACTCCCCCTCTTGACCTAACCTTGCACTCCATTTGCTGTCTTGTAGTTCAAGATCATCCGGCTGCATTTCCATAATTAAATCATATAGAACTCCTATTTTTGCTCCCTTTTTTACAGCTTCAACCAGTGAATTGGTCTTCATACATTTCTGCTTCTGATATTTCCATAAATAATCTCTTATTTGGAGATATTTAAAAAAATCAGTCTTATGCAGATTGTATCTATCCATTAAGTATGCAAACGACATTATCTCCTCGTTCTCAAATACATCTCCAACTAGCCTAATCCCATTAGCCCTCCACTGCTCAATTTTGCGATCCCAAAAGATAGCGGGTAAAATCGCCACAGAATTCATAGGGGTATAAAAACATAACGCCGATATTCCCAGCATTTTGCGCATCGTCTTCCATACTTTATATGCTGCCCACACTACCTTAAATCGTGTTCGCTTGTAATAGCTTGGCTCCCAATAGTTAAACATACAGTTCCTCGCTACCGAGCTGAGCAGAAGCTGATATATTGAGGGGGCCTCAGCTGCTGTAGTCACCTCCTCCACAGTGAGTAATATCCTCATATTTTGCAGAAGACAAGCATAATAATAAAAAGTGAAGTTCGGTACAGCCCAACCTCCCCGTCTGCGCGGTAGCATCATATATTTAAATGCACTCCGTGATTTCCTTTGTCCCCAGAGAAACCTATCACACATATATTGTAATTTCTGTTGTTGTGGAGTTGTCGGTTCTAGTGGCACCGCCCTAAAAAAATACAGTACTCGCAGGAGTACATTCATCTTCAATACATTGCACCTTCCCACAAGTGTGAGGTGCAAACATTCTAGGCGGTCCAGCTGCCTTTTAATCCCATCCAGCAGCCCTCCCCAATTCACCTCTATTAGATCTTGCAAACTCATATTAATCTTTATACCTAGATACATGGCTTCCTCGGTTACCCGACTCTCCCCAGGACAGGCCATTTTAGTACACACTATTTGGGTTTTTGCTGAGTTTAACTTATAGCCAGACACCGCCCCAAACCTCAAGGCCAACCGCTCTATTTCTACGATTGCAGACTTTGGATCTGACGTTGCCACCGCAATATCGTCTGCATAAGCCAGAACCCGTGTCTGATAATGCCCACATATCATGGGGCTAATCACAATGCTCTTTTCCAACATTATCAAAAACGGATTAATGTACAGGGCAAACAAAAGCGGTGAGCAGGGACACCCCTGCCTTGTCCCCCGAGTTATGTAAACCAGATCTGATTCTTTGCCCATAGTGCAAATCCGAGCTACAGGATTTTGATACATAACCTGAAGGGCCCTAATAAAATCCGGTCCAAACTCCATCCTTCGTAAAACGGCCCATAAAAAAAGGCCAGGAGACACGGTCAAACGCCTTTTCGGCATCCAAGAATATCAGCCCTAGTCTGCTTTGTTGTACTTTAGCAGCATCTATCAGAGCAATGGCTCTACTTATGTGGTTGACCGTGCTCCTGCCTGGTATAAATCCATGCTGCTGTTTAGATACTAAAGTAGTGATTACATGTGCAAGCCTACTAGCCATTATTTTGGCATATACCTTGCCATCCGCATTCAAAAGAGAAATTGGCCGGTAAGACCCTGGCATCTCCGCAGGCTTATCTTTCTTTTTAAATATGACTATGTTAGCCTCTGACCATGACAATGGAGGGCTTCCCAATTGGGCCTCCCGAAATGTAGCCAACATATCCCTTCTTAAAACCGAAAAGAATGTTCGATACACCTCGAGCGGTAGTTTATCTGGTCCTGCAGCTTACCCCCTTGCTAATGAGGGTCATGCCGCCTCAAGCTCTTCCATTGTAATCGGATCTTCAAGTACTGCAAGATCTTCCTGTCTTCCACCAACTATCTCTACTAGCTGAACAAATTGTCTAATGGCTTGTTCACTCCATTCACCCTGTGTATACAATTCCTTGTAAAAATCATGAAATACTTTCAGTATACCCTCCAAAGTTTCAACCTTTCTCCCCTCATTATCAGTCATTGAGGTGATCCTTTGTACTGATTGTTTAGCCCGCATTCTTTGTGCCAAGCAGCGCCCTGTAGATTCCCCATATTCATACCTTTCCTCTTTAAAGATTTTATACCGGATGGCAATCTCCTTACTCCATATCCTATTGATTTTAGCTTTACAGCAGGCTATCCTTGTTTGTATCCCCTTCAAATCTCCTCCCCTCCTTATTCCCACCATCAGTTCCAGTTCCAGCTCCCCAACTCTTAACTCATCCAGCAGGGCTTTCATAATGTTTTGCTGTATCTTCTGCCTCTTCCATCCATAACTAAATATTTCACCCCTCAGTCCGGCTTTCAAGGCGTCCCATACCATCTTACTACTGGTAGACTCTCTATTAAGATCAAGAAATTGCTTGATCCAATTTTCAATATGATTTACAAAGGAACTATCCAATAGGAGCTTCCTATCAAAGGAGAAAGATCTCCCTACTCTCTCCCGAACTATTGAGAAAACATCCAGTAGTAATGGTCCATGATCCGCCGTAATCCTGGGCCACACCTGTATTCGGGCTCCCACCATGAATAACCTAGATGCAAAAACATAATCTAACCTAACTAGTTTCTGATGGGGATACGAATAGTACGTATATCCCGGATCTGGATAATTCAAGGTCTGCCAGCCATCAGCTAACCTGTGGTCCTCAATAAGTTGCCTTAATGCTTTAAAAACCTTGGGTTTACGCCCACTATATTTATTATTCTCTAGCTCCCTTGCCTGGCACTCCAAATGTATGTTGAGATCCCCACATAAGAGTAAAGGAGTATCCCATTGGGCCAACTCCACATTCAACTCTTCTAAAACGGATTCTTCATCCAGGTTTGATCCATAAATTGTACATACTACTAACTTACTGCCCCCTACTTGACACTCTGCAATGGCCCACCTACCATAATTATCCGATAATACCCGCCCCGTCCCAGAGATCCCTTGTCGAGCAAGTATAGCCACTCCCCTATTCATAGTTGATTGTCGGGAAGCAGTAATTAATGAAAATACGAGCTCTTTTAAAACCATACGTTTTGCCCAGGGTATATGCGTCTCCTGCACACACAGAATATCCGGTTTCATCACCCGCAAATCGGCCGCTACCCGCTTCCTTTTAATAGCATTGTTCAGACCACATACATTAAACGAACAAATCCGTACCCCGGAGATTATCTCCCTACTAGCCATTGCCAAAGGCCCAACCCGATACCTTACATATCAATCTTTGCGTACACGTACTCATGTCTTTTTTGTTCTGGATTGATTTTTTATTTACTCACCCCCTACACCCCTCCCAACCTTCACCCTCACCCCCAGTGCCCCTCCCCATCCCACCACGCACCCCAACCCCTTTTCCCCCTTCCCCCACCCTCTCCCAAAGACACGGGCAATAGGGCTAATAGCCCTTGCGATGGGGAGCAGTTTGCTGCCCAATATCCCCCTTCCCTCTCAATACCTTTCATTACAAAAAAGAGAAAATGATCCAAAGCATAACATTTTACTAGAAGACATTTCAGGAAAAACAGAAGTTATTACCCTACTCTTACTCTACTTTTAGATAGACTGAAGGTATTCCTTCGCTTGCACCTCTGATATAAAAAAAGCGCGTTTGTCCCTTATGTATTATTTTCAACGTAGCAGGGTTTAACAGAAACGCTTGCGCCCCCTTATCCTGATACAGCGTTATTAATTGCCGCAGCTGCCACCTTTTTTCCACAGTATAGTGGCAATAGTCAGGTCTAACAAAGAACTGTTCACCCTTCCCCACCCTCTTTTTATCAGGTCTTGCAAGATCATAGACCGACTGTCGCGCCAGGAAATTATTTAAACAAATCAGTATTGCCCTTGGCCTAACATCAGATTGCCCAGTTTTAGCCCGCACTTGTTTAAAAGGAAACCTATGCGCCCTTTGAATCTCACTAGCCCATTTCCACATTGAAAGTTCAGGAAAAGCCTCTGTAAACAGTTCAACCACAAAGTTCCGGACGTCACGTCCCTCAACTTCCTCCGGTATTCCAAGTATCCTTAAGTTATTTCTTCGTAGTCGATTTTCCAAATCCACTAGCTTAAGTTGTGTGTCATCTTTATGGCAGCTCATAGCCTCCAACGTCGCCTTTTGAGCCACCACTTCGTCTTCTAACGTGGATATCCTTGCCTCCGCTTCATTCATCCTGTCCGTAAACTCATTACAGACCTTGGCGATCCTCCTCACTGTGTTCTGCAATTTTCGACATGTCGTATGCGTTGAGTTTTCTACCCGGGTCTCAGTTCCATGTTCTAGTATACTCTGATAGATTGATTCCAATGATACTGCTCCATCTTGTCTTTCTTCAATCCCTTCCAGACTTTGACCATCGGTTTTCAATCCCTCAGAGGTTATCTCCAATGAGGATGAGGTATCCCACATCAGGTTATTCACTGCTTCAGCTAACAGATTTCCCTCCTTAGCTAGCTCTTTCTTACGAACCGTAGACACATCAGCATTATCAATGTCCCAATTTGAGCTATTCTGATCACTGTCAACACTCATTAATGAACTTTCCTGAGACCGTATCTTTTGCCCTAAAATACAATCATCATCCGAAGGATCAGATATAGAAAAGAACCCCCCCCCCGAGTCACTCTCCCTACAACCATCTACCCCCGCTGGTCCAGTCTCAGCCTCCTCCAACCAATCCACCATCAGCCGGGAGTCCCATAATGGCAGCATTTTTCATATCTTTTTGTTGCATATCACTCTGTTATATTCATTGTTAGTTCATTATCCTCCACCAACACTGGCCCTGACCCTCCAGCCTTTACTGTTCCACTTATGAGGGTATCTTGTAATAAATCAGTCTTCTTTTCCGTAGCACTTTCTCCTGACATCGATTTTTCCAGTATTTTTCCGTTTACATGAGTGCTCATATCACTGCTAGCCAAGTGTTCTATTGGCCCCTCCTTTTTATTCTTAATATCTACTTTGACCGTATATGGGGTTAAGTTCTTTTTTTTGTTTGCCGCCGCAAACATTTGAGGTACTTTTTTTTTTTTTCCCTATCGGCCCCTTGCTCACCTCTATGAGCTACGTCGTCCAGTAATCCTGTCGATCCTTCCACAGCTAAAGTCGCATGCCGCCCGAGTACAGCAGCTCTACTCCCAGCAGCCGGCTCCACCGTTACTCTAGTTTTCCCTCCCCTAGCAGTTTTTGGGAGGCATGTCGGCATCCAGAGCTTACGAGGAATCACCACACACAGCTGTGTTCCGGACTAATGAGCCGCCCTTCTCCTGCAGCACTGTTGTTCTTTTCGATGCTACAAAGTTTCCTTTTTTTTTTTTTTTCCTTCTTTGATCCGAAAACACACTATCCTCGGACTTCAGAGCCCTCCTTTTAAACCATTACGGTACGACAAGCTCCGCCGAGGTTAGCGCTAAGGGATCACCTCTTCTCCAGTATCGCTGCCGTTCACGAACACCGCCGTAATTGTGCTTTTTTTTCCCCGCTTGCTTGCGTCCAGCGTTTTTCCACTGAGCAGAAACTATTCTCCCAACACTTTTCTGAGTTCCACGAGGCTTCTTTTTAAACCTTCTTAAGCCATGCATAATCCTCCGTTGTTTCCAACTAAATTTCTCTCCCGCTATCTATTCCGAGAGAGGGAAGGGGGAAAGACACCGGGAGCCCGCTACTCACTCGTCCACGACGGACGCCATCTT
The DNA here is from genome assembly GCA_963921515.1 of Calotriton arnoldi. NCBI lineage: Eukaryota > Metazoa > Chordata > Amphibia > Caudata > Salamandridae > Calotriton > Calotriton arnoldi. The sequence goes on from CAWUFW010001131.1 coordinate 1,777,757, forward strand.
GCCCTCTGTGTTCAACACATTTAACATACTAGTGCAGAAAGAAAACCTGCAATTGCATTTAAATGTATCAATAGATGTTAACTGTTGGCCCTGATATTTAAAATAAACAAGTTGCATACAAACTAACACTAACGGAACGCCTCAATCACAAAATACAATGTGTCAATATACCATAAAAATAAACTCACAGCGAGAACACACAGCGAGAACAAGAGCAGGTGCTCAGTCCAAATGGGCCCGTTTCTAAACCTCAGGAAATGGGTCGGGCACTGGCAAGCTTGCAAAATTTTTGCAAACACATGAAACAAGAATCAAAAATGTATAATTAATAGAAAGTAAAAATGCCACTGTCTAAAGGGGGCATGCTTGCAAAAATAAATCAAAAATGGCCCACAGCAAAAATGCATTTCTAAAAACATGAAAGGAAAGCAGAAAAGAAAGCAGAGTAGACAATACAGCACTCACTGAAACGGACTACTTTATGAGTGGATGTAGATCTGTGTACAAGCCAAATGCCATACAGTGAAGAGAGCCTATTGTTGAGAGGGCTGACCAACTGCCCCCATGCTGCATGTTGTGGTTGGCGGGAGAAAAATTTGAAAGACACCTGAAAAGACCAATGAATAAAGGCTGACCAGAAGTCTCTGGATCTATACAAATATCTGTATACTTTTATCATGATTTATTTTGGAAAACTTGAGGATAGTGAAACAGCTATAGCTTTCTTTAGGCAAGACCTAAAAATAGTTGTGTGACTGCAACAGTGGAATACAAAGAGCATAACTTGGGTCAGCAATCACATTATTTACTGGAAATTAAGGTTAACATTGTCGCGGTTTAAAATGTGGATCAAGCAGTGAATTAAGCAAGATTGGTCTTTCCTTACAAGTCTATGGTGGGGCAATGTGCTGATAACCAAGTGACGGGGCCTGAAGAAGTGGGAGCCCAACTCCTTACCCTTCTGTCTGGGTCCCTTGGTCAGAGAGATTTCTAGTTTTCTTACAGTGGTTATTTATTTTCGGCTATGTTTACTAGCAAACCGCTAATGAGATGCCCGCTTTAAAGATGCATCACAACTATTTAATCATTTCGGCTGGTGATTATTCTGTGGCTGTCCTAAACCTGACATGCAAACATCAATAAGCAATTTTGACCAAATATATCCTGGAACCAACTGACCAAGTTTTCTATAGCTTTATCCAAGAAGAATTGGCTATTTACTAACAAATGAGAGCTGCGCTGAGAGCCAGTTTAAAAAAAAAGATGACAGCTGCGATTATTATAAAAAGATGGATGGAGAAGAGAAAAAAATATATATATATATGTGCTTTAATAGAGCTAAAGGCAATGGTATTCAAGCAGCTACTTCACAGAGACTCTTGAAATCTAAAAATAGCAGCATTACAATGACAGCCCGAACACTCGAGACCGCTTTATCATTTTCTACTGATTAACTTATCATTCATAAAACGTAAACTAAAATTGAACATTTACATTTCAGTTCCAATCAGGGCCCATTGTTATCTGTTTTTTGCAGAGTACAGCTTTACCAATCTCCCCCGTTTACATACATAAGGTTTTTAACAAAGCAAAGGGTGGTTTGTTTTATTTTCTTAATTATTAACTACACACATACTACATAATTACGCATTTATCTTTTCTCCACAGAAAACCAAAAGAGTATAGCACAGCACTTCACTTGCTATTTTCTATAGTATTCCCTCTTTCGAAAGATGCACTTCTTTCAAGCTAACTGCCCCAAAACCACTGTAATATAAAAAGACATAACGGATCACATGAAATATGGCCCTGTTTTGCCATTTTGAAGTTTTGATTATATCTATAAACCATGTGGCCTTCAATCCAAAAGATATGACTAGCACACTTTGATGGCAACAGAAGTCCATATGTATCTGGATATCTATCTATACGGGAGTGAATGTGTGTATGTACATGTTATATTTATTCTCACTGATAAAACCAAAGGTTAAAGTGATGTTACAGTAAGGTGAAAATTTCAGTTAAAACGTTACATTTTAAACTCTAAAAACACAGTTACACTTAAACTGAAGTAACTAACTAGCACCCGTCATGCACACTGTCATCAATATTGTCATTTCAGGTGTCGCATTGATATAATCAATGATGTCTGAGAACATGCAATGAGTGATGTAATATGGAAGGTCATAAGCACTGCATGACAGCAGCACGAGTTATAGTAAATTCTGGTTCTTGTCTTCTTATGCTAAAATCTTAACTTTCTATACTTCTGTAAAGTAAGGTTTTATTTATTTTTTCAACTTTTAGCACAAATGCATTTTCTGCGATTGTCTTCACTTTTTCAAAATTGCTAAGAAAGTTTTCAGGTTTTTTGTAGTAGTTTGAAAATACAAGCTTGGGCCTTCTTATTTTGCACCTTAGAGAACTTCAGCCTGTACCGGATTTTCCACTTCCACTTTGGAAGTGCTCAACGGGTGCATATTACAAAGGTGTTTGATCATTCTGGTTGTCACAAATGAGTATCCCAGGATGACCCGCTCACACAAAAAAGAATGTCATTTTTCTTGAATTTATAATCTTCTCTCCTAATTGGTGTGTTAAATGGTTTTACACCACAAGGAGAAAGGACCTTTCACCACATACTCTTCCTGTTGTTCTGCAGATGATTGGCCTTTGGATAGGACCACCAAAGAGCAGGATCTATTAGTTTGTTGTACAGGCATTTTCATTTTTTTCTTACCAAAACCAGTAAAAGATTTTAAACCAAGTATGATAGGAAGTATTCTACAATGTAGCTTCAAAGTAGGCTTAATGTAACAATAAAAGCAACAGGTCTATAGACATTTTGATTTGTCACTTTTTCAGAAAAACGATTTGCAGTACTTTCGATTCACAGGTCTTGAATGATCGCAGAAGTGGACTTCCATTTCAAACACCATGATACCAAAACTGAGTACTGCAAACCTCATGATAGGAAAGCTTACTGTTCTAACTACTTTGAAAGCAGTCATGTTAATACAAAGCAAAAGTCACCACTGTATAGTTCCATTTTATTTTCAGCATTTTGAAAGCCCTGCAAATTTTGCAGTACCAAATACGAGTATCTCGAGACCAGGGCAGCCAAGTCTATTTTCCAAGCTGGTTTAGTACTCGTATGGACCATAGAAGTAAGATTGATTTCCGAACATATATTCATCCCCATTCAAGTCCATGGGTATCTGAACAAATCCATCAGACTCCTTGCCGTTTCAAAGTCCTGCAATAAAGGAGACAGTAGATGAACACTCCCACTCCTCCTCCCCCAACTGCGGTCAGATTTGCATGAAACTCTATATAGTAAGGAAAAGCTAAACATGCTACAGAATGTTATACTGGTCTATGATATAGCACCACAGATAACCATAAATAAACTAATTGTTTACCCCTGCTCCTTAACTGTGGAGAATTTGTCAAATCTGCCTGAGATTGGAAATTCCTGCACTGGGCTTAACTGCTTAACAGCCTGCCAGACATTATGCTGATATATTAACTAGCGGCAAAGTTATCAGCAAATAAAAGGGGTGGGGACTTTTTTGAACCACAATGTTTGACTCTGCCCCTCTTTGATGGATTTGTATGAAACTCAATATATCAAGTGTATCTAGATATGATAAAGATCTCCCAAATAAGGATTCAATGTTATCAGAGCATCCACTATGAGGCAATCTGACGCCCATGCTCCAGGGCCTAGAACGGGATGTCAAACATTGGCATAGGTTGCCCCCATCATTGATGGGAAGGGCTGCACTGTTCAAGATGATAGCTCTTCCCAGACTGATGTACATCCTCCATAATAGTCCATATAGGATCCCAAGTGTGCTGTTTGCGAAAATAAATGCCCTAATACGCACACTCTTTTGGGCGGGGGGTTGGGGACAACCCCGCGTTGGCTTAAAGGTTCTCCAAAGGTCCAAATATGAAGGAGGCATTGCCCTACCATGTATCTGGAAATATTATGAGGCAGCACAGGTTGCAGTGGTCAACGACTGGGCCTATGCCGATTGGGAGGATCGAGCATTTTGCCAGGGCAGAACAGGAATGGGTGGATGGAGCTATCTGCACGCCCTGTATTGGGGAACACTGGCCCCCGAGGTGGGCCCTGCCACTACGATATTAGTAGATATTTGGAAGAAGTTGACTAGGCAAACGGGCTGGGGCACTAGACTACCCCCGAAAACGCCACTGTGGGAGGGGACTAGACTGCGGGCAGTAGCGGTATTGACGGGGTTCCAGTGATGGCTTAACATTGGACTAATCACACTGACAGACGTCTGGGGTGCCAATGGGATGGTGCCATTCGACTATCTGAAGACGGAATATCAGATGCCAAAGTCGCAATGGCTTTGTTGTTGCCAATTGCACCATGCCCTTAAGGAATGCATCTCACTAGAGGAGGAGACCCAGGAAGACTCCCCATTGGAGGGGAGACTGCTAGATGGGAAAGTGAATAGCAAACTTATTTCGTTGACATACGGCACCATAATGCGGAGCACACAAGACCCCCTGCTAGGGCTGCTGAAATGGTGGAATGGTGGGAACAAGACCTTAGAGGGTATGGAGGACTAAGACTGGCAGACAGCATTGGACTTCCCCACCAAGGTGGCAATTAAGACTAGTTTCCGCCTGATTCAACTCAGAACTTTACACCATACATACTAAGTGAGACCCTTACTGCACAAAATTGGCAGGGTGGAGAGTGCACACTGTCTTAGAGGATGAGGGATGGAAGGCACACTGCTGAAAACACTGTGGGACTGCCCACGCCTGCAGGCCTTTTCGGAGGGTGTACAGAGCTCGCTGGAGATGGCCACTGGACTACCTTTGGATCTACAACCCAAACTGGAGATACTGGGCATATGGGGCCCGACAGATATGTCACAATACCAGAAACTTCTAGAAAATCTGGGCTGTACTGTAGCAAAGAGGGACATCGCACAGAAATGGAGTTGTGGGATTTTCCCCAAGCACAGAGAATAGAAGGTAGGCATGGACCACTGTAAGATTGTGGAAGGGGAGGTATATAAGGGCCAGCGGAAGCTCGAAAAAATCTGGGACAACTGGGAACAAGGACCCACTTGAATGGCACAGATAGCATCACGGACGTGACTCAATTAAATGGGGGGAATGCCGTGGAGTGGCTGTTAGGAACACTGCTCAAAGGCACATATGGTTAGGTTTCTGCAATATAGGTACTTTACTGGACGACGGATGTGTGTGGTCGGAAGGAGGGATTAGGGAAATTAGGGTGAGAATCAACACAAAGTTACTGTATAGTTGTATTGTTGTGTGTGCAATCAATAAACAAATTTAAAACAAAAAAAAGTTATTAGAGCATCAAATCTTTTTTTGACTTGTATAATTCACTTTAAATTCTTGGACATACCCTATTCTCCCCCTATTCTCCCCCCCCTTCCCCTCCCCTCCCCCCCCCCCCCTGTGCTTGTGGAGATGTGGGCTTAGGGAGAACTCATTTGGTGCCAAATGTGTTGCTCCCAAAGCGGGCTCTCTGCATTTCACTTGGTCATGACTGCATATTCAAAAATGCTGTTCTGAAGTTTTGTCAACATTGTCTACAATCATTGGCTGTGCAACACCGTTCGACCAGATCACTCTGCTGGGCTGGGCAGAGGAGGGGAGCGGCATAACCACTCACTGCGCTGGCGCTACTTCTGGCAAAGAGACTGGTAGCCTTGGGAGAAGATGAGGATTACCCCCAACATAGTCATTGGTTGCAATCACTTATTATTGTGATAAACAACTGAAACTATTTGCACAGCTCGTCACCATCTGCTAGGCCCAGGGAGATATGGGGTGTAGTACTGTGATACTAACCCATAAATGCCAACCGAGCTTCCTGATCCCCTCCCAATTTCTCAAGAAAAACCTAATAAATAGATTTGTTGTTACCCCTTTCCTCCCCCACTCTTTAAAATGACTTCCCTTTGATTGAGGTACATAAAAAGTGACAACAAAAATGAAAAATAGGCATGTTAAAGGCTTGCCAGATTTCATGCTGATTCGCAAAATGGCATCAGCAATTAGTAAACTCTTTTTTTGATGCCCCCGTAGTCAATGTGCCCCTCTTGATGAATCAAAAAAACTTTCAAAACACTAAGAGTGAACTGAATACGATTACGTCTGCCAACTTTTGTGCAGATTTTGATTAATTGTAGCACAGTTATAAGCAAATAAATATACTGATTTATTAAATAAGCATCAATGTGTAGTTTTGGTTAGGGAAGAGTTTCCACTGTACATAATTTTTTTGTTTTCTCAATAACTTTATTGCTGTTCAAGGAATCTGCCTGAAACATTTTTTTAAAGTACATCCATGTTGGGTTTCTCAAGACGTCTCATGCAGTTTTTCACACAGAAGCTACAAAGACGGTAGCTCCCTACAGTTTCCCATCTTAAAACCCAAATGATTCTTTGCTCCTCGATACAAAAGTATCTTTGCGCGGTTTGGTGTAAATCTGTTCAGTACCTCAAGAAATATGCATTTAAAAAGTGTTACAGTCTGGGCATTAAGAGGCTAAATAACAGGGACATCTGAACAGTTAATCAGGGAAGGTCCATGAACCTGGGTTTGCAAAAATCCCGCTATCCCAAAAATTCCAAAAATATTCAAACTTAATTGGACAAAGGAGCCTTTTCTACCACCAGCTATTTTTATTATTTTTACAAATCCAAAGCCAGGTTCACAGACCTGAAGCTCCTTGATTTAGTTGGCCACCCAGAGATAAGTATGTTGTTGTCACAATTACAGGACTCACTGCGGCAGTCCTGAGATTAAACTGAAAAGAATGGTCGTGTTTTCTATGCTTCTGTAGACCCCACAAAACACAATTACGCATCCTAGGTCCAGGGACACATTCCACAGTTTGCAGACAATTCATCTAGGACCATGTTGCTCTGCAACCACTTTAGAGAGCTAGCTGTTGTTATTCACAGTGGTGGCTGGTAGGGGGCGGTGGCAGGAAGGTGGGGGAAGGTATGAGGGGGTTTAGGAAATTTAAAAAAAAGAAAACGTACCTGTTGTTCACCGTCGCCAGCCTCCGCCTCTCCTTGCAGGAACAGGAAGCACCCAGGCTTCCAGACTACCCTGACCAATCACAACGCTGCTGATAGTAGCGTTGTGACTGGTCTGAGCGCCGTGGTTCGGTGCTCATTAAGGGAAAGGGAGGCTGGGCATGTTCTCCACCCAGGCTGTAATGCAGCCTGGGTGGAGAACATGCAAAGTGTGCATGACTGTTTGGCCGGCTAAACAGTCATGTGCACTTTAGGTGCAGCAGCAGCCACTCCTCCTCCCTGACGTCACGGTACCCCAGCCCTACCCCGCCATGACCTGGCGCAAATGGAATACAAAAAATAAAATGATAACTTCTGTTATTATCATTTTATTTTTTCCATTGCACTGCTTTAAAATATGGGGGCGGGGATGCTCCTCCACCTTAGCGGAGGAGACACCACTGGTTATTCATCTCGGATAGAGGCGGTGGCGGCAGAGAGGTCATTTGTACCCAACAGCGCACATTTTCAGGGCCCAGCACTTGTGTCTCAAAAATATATTTATACATTTTGAAGGAAGCCACACCAGTATTATTAAAGATGAAGTATCTATCACACTGGCATTGCATGGGTGTCATTGTCCCTAGTGTAAGCAACGACACAAGCACTCCCGCTGGTTTTAAAATACTGCTATAAATAAGATGCAGCGCCCATAACAACCCTGGTGTCACCGCTAGACTGTAGTAATTTTCGGTCTCCAAGGTTCTCATTCTACTCTTCTTTCTTTATCACCTCCATAGCTACATCCCGCTCTTCTCAACTCCCGCATCCATTTAATGCGCTCCTCCCTATCCCCTCCCTCAGTCTCTCCGTTCCTCCTCTTCTGTTCCTCACTCATCCCATTGCTCCCTACTCTCTTTATTTCTGGGTCACTGCTCTTCCTTTTCCCTTGCCCACTTTGTTCATCTTAATCTCCTTTCTCCATCAACCTTATGTACTTCTCCCAATCTGTCACCTTTTCCTGCCTTTCTCCCTCTTCTCTCACTCATTTCCTTTTATCCTTTTCCACTCTTTTCTTTATTGTTCCCATATCCTCTACTCCGTCTGTAGTCTTCATCCTGAAAAGTAAACACAGCCAATCCCCTGCCATGCACTTTGTCTTAAAAAAAAAAAAAAAATCAATCAGAACGACCAGCCTCTGAAATAGCATCAGCTGCTGCAGGGCAGACTGGGGCCCCCCTCCCGGCTCCCGCCTCTCGGCCCCGGTGCATTCACCGGCTGCACTAATGGTAGTTAAACCCCTGATCTACCCTAGGTATACCACTAAATGGCACCAGATCTCGGAGTTCAATGGTTTGTATTTCCCTGTTGGGCTTTATCTTTCTTTTCTAACTTCAAGATAAGTGCTTGTGCTATGCGGGCCCTCAAATAAGTTATTGACCCAGACCCCGCAAAATCTTCTGGCATGCTTTAACACAGTTCAGACCAGGAATTGCTGGCTATTGAGGGATGACATACAGTTTTCCTGGCAACAGTCTCATAGATATTATATCATGGCAGGCTCCTGAGTTACAAGCAATAACGTAAAGGGCAATATACTTCAACCTACTGTATAAATACTTAAATATCAACAAGGAGCGGGGAAGTTAAAAATTAACTATCACTGTAGTTAAAGAGAAAGTAATGCGGTTAACATTCTTGTTAAAACAAACCTACCTATTTAGAACTTTAAATATACAAAGTAATCAATATTCCAAAGATCAGACCTGCGTCTCTGGGAAATGCAAGTTTATTTTTCCTTTCCCGTGCACAACGTACTTGGACAAGTGCTTTCATTTTGTGCGGACTGCGGACGGTTCTCCCATGGGCGCTCCTTCATTTGATATCAGCTCAGGCCCACGAGAGGCCTGGTGAAGCGCGCGCCGCTGACTAGACTGCAATTAGGCCCGCATCACCCGGTGCGTGAATGGAGCCCATTTACATTCTACCCCAGAGTCCTTTGCAGAAAAGATGCCAAAACACATCAAGTCTCGCAGCACAGGAGGTGAAGGTGAGCTCGGCAGAAGAGCAGTGCTTTCAAGGGCCTGTCACCAGCGCTTGGCGGGCGCAGGGCTAATGCTCCGCAGCAATTACACCCAATAAATCAGAAGATACAGCTGAGAACCGAGCAGGAAAATGCTTAAGAACAGACCACTGTGAGCTCTTTGTCACAGAAACATTGCTCGTGGGCTTCACACTCCTGGAATACCTGCACGGTTTTATGAGCATGGGACTCGTTCGGCTGTTTTATTAAACCAGAGGCTTTGCGACGCATACCAATAGTGTGAAAATGTGTCAGTCCCTACGCTGCGATTCCGGCAGATGGCACGAGGCTGACAATATCCGCTAACACATGCATTCAAACTGCAGGCCAATTGGTTTTTTCATTGTACTTTATTTCCGAGAATAACTAGGCCACTGACTAGCATATAGGTTGCAATTATATGTCAGAAATAATGACACAGATAATGCTTAGTGGTCCACGAAAAGGTGAAAGGAAAGATGCTCTAATGGCGGACTTTAGAAAGAGTTTCTCACCATGTGAAGAATTATGCTATGGCACAGGCCTCCCAACACGGGCAGTGGTCACAGCCTTGTTTTTAGGTCTCGCCCACACACAGCACATGCGCTGTGATGCGAGACACGTATTCTTTACAATTCAGTGGGCTTACAGCCCGCCTACAGCATACCATTAGTTGTTTTTGTTGTCACTCATTTGCAATCTTTTAATTACTTAGATCCAGTAGGCTTCCCATCCTTTCTTATGGTAGCTCCTCCCTGAAGCATGGACCAAGAACGCGTGTTCTTCCTCGCAATTGTTCTTTCTTGTCGCTTTGCAATGCACAATTTTTTTAATGTTTTTTTTAAACAGATTTTAGCTCCCAAAGGCAGATTTTAGCTCCCAAAGGAAAAAATTACCCTGAGAAAAAGCAGATACAAGTACCTCCATCATGTGTGCTGCTCCTGAAGATCACTCTTTACACTCAAAGTCACCTGATATATCCGGATGCACAGAGAAAAGTATCTGCAATTTAGCTACCTTGGATGACTGCTCAGTTGTAAGTGCACTATCTTCTTCCCAGATTATCCTAGAGGAGGTGTGCTATTTTAAACCGTGGCAAAACTCTTGCACGCCCTCCCTACCCTTGCTCATCTTAGTCATCCGACATCGAGATCGCTGAATTTTTAACTCCCACAGGTAGGAATGCAAGCGAGCATTCACCAGTAACTTGGTCCTCTAACTCTACTGCCAGATAAATCTTGCCAGAAAATTTCCAATGTGGGGTATTGCTGTTTCTCCGCATATACCGGCTCCCTACCCCAGTCCTCTACCGGAAAAGATGGAGTATACAGAGGTAAGCAGGGAAAAAAACTACTAAACCTGTGTACTCCGTTATCAAACATCCAATAAGCAGCGTAAATGAGAAAAAGAACCATCGCAATCTACATCGAAACTTTAGAGCAGACTCGCCTAAATCAATGAAGACAGATTTAGCCTTGATCGCAGCAGTACTTCATAATCCCTGGAAGGCTTCACGTTCTTTGTATTCTTCTAATGCATAATCACTGGCCCGACTGAGATTTTGCACCTGGAACACTAATGATCTATGCAGGGCTTTAAGTGGGATGAAAAAACTGGGGGGTCTCTCAAAGGGGCGTGGTCAATGTAATTAAGGGCGTGGCTTAAAACACGTAAGCTAAAAATCTGTGTTTAGCACAGTGTGCCGCCCGACTTGTATTTTGCTGTTCCTGTCATTGCGTCCAGATATATGATACAACAAGTCATATCATACCTACAAGTCAGGACTATTGGCTTTGTCAATGGTTGTTAGTTGCATAAGATAAATAAGCAGCAACTATGGCTTGTATATAATATTGAAAAAACTTCCACTTAAAGCCCTGGCGACACTCACAACAATGTTGCTGCTCCTGAGTTTCAAAGAGAAGGGAAATCCAGAGAGAAAATGACTCTCTTTAAAGGATTTCCCTTCCTCTACAACGCTCACCACGCGCACATCAATGTGCCTGCTTTCACTGCAGTCCGGAAAAAAAACCGGACTGCCTGTGCCAGGGCACAAAACAGAGCCCGATAGAGACCCGTTTCGAGGCCCCCTTAAAAAAACTGCCGGTGCTCAGACCCGGTGAGACCCGGCTCACTTAAAGCCCTGGGTCTATGGAACAAAATTACAGATCCCAAAATAGTAAGATATTTCTTTTGACATAATTTGCTTGCAAGAGACTTGGTCTAGACTGCCCCGCCTACTTGAAGGCTTTCTTGGCTTTTTCAATGCTACCACAAAGATAAAGAGATACGGCCGTCCCATGGGGGGCTTAGCACTTTATACAGCTGCTTCATTAAAAATAGAGATCAAGCATATTGAAAATTAAGACGCTCAAATGCTGACAGTTCTATTAAAAGACTGGCATCCTGAGGCTGACAACCCCTTATTACTTCTTAAAGTATATGTACACCCAGACAGCAACTCAAGAGATTCTTTTTTTGTTAACTTGACTAATCTGCTTATAAAATGGTTACAAGACTATCCGCACACCAACACCATTGTAACACGGAACTTCAATATGAACCTGAAGCGCGTCTTGAAACGAGGCAGCTACTTAATTCAACAGGATTTTGTTTTGTGTATACCAAACTAGGCAGACTATAAAACAATGTGTAGGGACATCAAGGGTAAATCTACTATGAAGGAAGTCGAGGCACTTGGTCTGAGAATTTTAAATGGGCAATTTCCCACAGACCAATCGCCGGCTTGGAACTATACAAGCTCTATCTTTTATTTCACAATGGCATCTGTGTCATTTCAAATAGGAGACAACTTGGAAAGAGATCACTGCCCGCACATCTTTGATATCGTTACCAATTGTCTCAACCACAAGCCCACAAACCCTCTGCCTGGTAACTTGGATTCAATCAATCTTAAGAGGATTTGATGAACTGAGTGTAAAATTGTCCCAATAAATCTTGCGGTACGTCAAATATCCATGATCAATCCCCAACTTCTAACTGGGAACTCTTTATGACCGCCCTTCTAGATAAGCCAGCAGCCCATACTCCAGCGTGCAAAAAAGTTAGTCACCTCTCTCTGGCCTTTAAGGCTGTTAAAAAAAAGCTGAATAGAGCCCTGCATTTTCTGAGGCAAGCCCCAAAAGATCAACGCAGTCTGGAAAAGTTGCGACACATAAAAAGGACATAGAAGTTGAGAGAGGAAGACGTTCTTTGGAACAGGCATTTTGGGCCAAAGCTCTATTCCTCAGCAGGAAATCAAACCCGGAGATTGGCCAATAGCCTAAATAGGGCCCCAATACAGTCAACAACTAGGCCATTTAATAATCAAGCTGGGTACACTATCTAAATACCGTTTTTGTCCAAGCATAGATAACAATTCAATGTTAGAAATTGGTGGGCATACAATTGTTGAGGCTCTACCGTTTGCTTCTCTCACCTCTTCGGTACCAGATACAGTTGCTCTGGAGGATAGTCTATTATTATTACAGCAAACAAATGATGGACGGAATGCTGACAATGTAAACATTCTCCCTCAGTCAATCTCAATCAAAGAACTTTATTCAGTTATTAAACATAAATAACCATAAAAGCACAGTACATTTATCACACAAGTTAAAAAAAAAAAAGAAAAATCATATAAAATTCATATCATAATGGATTTGCGGGACTTAAAAACATTTTTTAAAAAGGCAATCACAGAAGCAATTATAAATTCATTTTCCAGATATTGCAAAACCAGAAGAGCAGGACGGCACGGTCTCAATTCAAGTCTTTTTAACACAGGTAAAATCCATCTTATTCTCGGGATGGTATAAAATTTGCAAAAGAACAATATATGAATAGTTGACTGTGCCGAGACGTCATCGCATGGGCATTTGATTAATTCTCTCGCCCAGTCGTTTAAAATGGGATAACTTGGGTATCTATGTAAAATGTTCAATCTAAAACGTGTTAATAACAATCTGTCGTAATCTCCTGTGACCAACAAAATATATGGTTGTATAGCTGCAGAAACCAACATAAGATGATGGGCTTGGACCGATGTTTTTTCATTTCACTCGTAATTCTAATCTCGCCTAATAATCGTATACAGTTGCTCTTAAGATCTTTTCTAGGCACCCTGCACATGGTTTGTGGGTCATTATAATATTCTGGGTGGCCTAATTGAATTAAAAACTTAACATATTCTAACCATCTTATTTTTCTGACCCCGTCGATCCCCAGGGCATCCTTCAATATATGTCGATTAAACGCAGTCTCATCCGTGGTCCAAACCCTGTGCCACAGGAGAATCGGCTGGATTTTAATCACGTCCTCGATATATGGCATACCTAATTCCATGTGGCAGTTAAATGTAGACGTACTGTCCGGCACTGCCAAAAGAAACCTGAGAAACATATTTTCCGCCAGCTGGAGTGTGGTTACGTTAGCATATCCCCAAATTCCCGTGCCATAACTGGCGATAGCTACACATTTCGCCTTATATATGTGCAATAGTTCCCCAGGTGGGCGTCTTCCCAATTTTCTGCTAAAAATTGATAGTGCTATTAAAGATTTGCTAAACAACAACCTTCTCGCTTTAACTGCTCTAGTCCAGGTTCCTGACTGATCGAATAAAATTCCTAAATAGGAAAAAGTTTTGGTATACTCTATTGCCTTTGCATTAATAAAAATCGACTTTACCTTTTTATTGGATCCTGTCCCGCAATTCATTACAAAGGTTTTAGAACAATTAATAGTGAGACCCAAATTGGACATAAAATTTGTAAAGCTATTTACGACCCTTTGAAGACCAAGCGGCGTGCGGGCCATAAGAACCGCATCGTCTGCATAGAGGAATGCAGGAATAAGGCGTGCCGCTGCCGTTGGCAAATCCCTGCACTCCTTGACCAAAGTTGTTTCCAGGTCATTTATATACAGTGTAAAAAGGAAAGGGGCAAGGACACATCCTTGCCTTACACCTTTCTGCACTCTAAAAGTCTCGGTACAGTCACCACTCAACCCAAATCGAACGCTCGCCCTTGCCCTTGCCCCTGAATAAAGCTGCCTTAAAAAAAGAGATCAATAAAACATCCACTCCTTCTAAAATCATCCATAACTTATTGTGGATAACGCAGTCAAAAGCTGCCGTTAAGTCTACAAAAGTTAAAAATAATCTTTCCCTTTTTGCCTTAGTATATTTATCCAGCATGATATGTAAATTTAGGCCCTGTTCTATTGTACCCAGGCCTTTTCGAAACCCATATTGGGAGTCGCTTAATATTGCATGATCCCCCGCCCAGGCCTGCAATCTTTCTAATATCACTCGTCCGATAACTTTCACGGTTGAGTCCAATAAGGAAATTGGACGATAACAGGCTGGGGTGGCCCTGTCCCCCTTTTTAAAAATGGGGACTATTATAGATTCATACCAGGTTGATAAAAAGCCCTGTGTGCAACATGCATTAAAAACCTGCGTTAAGAGTGGTCCCCATAAGGCTAAGTTGGATTTAAAAAGGTCCACTGGTATACTCCCCCAGTCAAAAGATCTGGGTTAAATCCATTGTTCTTTTGCCCACTACACCACCCCAGTTTGGACCCAGCCATATGCAAATCAGTCTTGACCCTGTGCCCCATGGGAACAGTCCAGACCGAACTGCTAGGCCAGGTCCTCCCTGGTCCGGAAACAAGCATCCTGGGACCGGTTTCAGGGTATGTCACCCTTCTTCAGCCAGGCTAGCTTGAATCCAGTGGCACAGTGAGCAAGGGACCCACGTCTGGGCATACCCATCCCACTTAGGGCGAAAAGTGTTACAGCAAACAAATGATGGACGAAATGCTGACAATGCAAACATTCTCCCCCAGTCAAAAGATCTGGGTTAAATCCATCGTTCTTTTGCCCACTACACCACCCCAGTTTGGACCCAGCCATATGCAAATCAGTCTTGACCCTGTGCCCCATGGGAACAGTCCAGACCGAACTGCCAGGCCAGGTCCTCCCTGGACCGGAAACAAGCATCCTGGGACCGGTTTCAGGGTATGTCACCCTTCTTCAGCCAGGCTAGCTTGAATCCAGTGGCACAGTGAGCAAGGGACCCACGTCTGGGAATCAATTGTTCTTTTTGCATTTGTCACCCCGAGTGGGACGGGTATGCCCAGACGTGGGTCCCGTGCTCTCCATGCCACTGGAGTCAAGCTATCCTGGCTGATGAGGGCTGAAAGCCCTAAACCGGTCCTAGTATGCTTGTTTCCAGTCCAGCGAGGACCTGGCCTGGCAGTTCGGGCTGGACTGTTCCCATTGGGCGCAGGGTCAATACTGATTTGCATATGGCTGGGTCCAAACTGGAATGGCATGGTGAGCAAAAAAACAATGGATTTAGGCCCAGATCTCTGTACTGGGGTGAATGTATGACATTGTTCTGCATTCTGTCCATCAATTGTTCTTTTTGGATAGTCTATTATTAACTGAAGAACAAGTTCTATTTTCCTTCTGTTTAGGCCTTTGATGTTCATTTCCTATCGAAGGAGAGCGTGGAAAAAGGTTGAAGATGGAACGGTTTTTCGGAGTGCAGCTGTGAGTCTTGCAAGGAGAAGCGTGCATCTCAAGGGGTAATCTGAAATGCAGATGATGGAAACTGAAAGGTGATTCTTGAAGCCCGTGAGCCTGGCTCGGATTTCCCACAGTTTTAGAAGCAGCCTTCTGCGTCTCGTGCTGCACCAATTCCTGAAGCACAGATGGGGGTGGAGTTGCCTACATGTTTGCTTGGTACCTATCAAACTCAAGCTGCAGTATTATGGCCTCGGAGCCGCCTTCTGCAGCTGACTTAGTGTTGCTCAGTTGTCCACTCTGCTGTGTGAAGCCCGTTTTTTGCATCCAACTTTACCTGTACTATGAAAGGTGACTCTCCTCCCACAGGAAGCCTCTTGGAAGAAATCTTTGGTGGCCAGACCTTGTCTCATTTCACAGCTTCACATTATTGTAAGTTCTAAAAGAAATACAGGCTGGTCGACGTGATGGAGTCCCTGGTCCCAACGGCATCCAGCAGGCACTGTTAAAAGTCAATCGTGCCCTTTGGGTAAAGGCATTGACCACAGTTTTTAACAGTGCATTGAAGTCACAAGTAATCCCTGACTTGTGGCGAGGATCAGTGATTACCCCAATCTATAAAGGAAGGGATAGGCAGCAACTAGAAAGCTATAGATTAATCACTCTCCTCGATAATGAGGTTAAGTACTTCCCTGGCTACTTTTAAAGGAGTTAATGGATTGGGCGACTGAGAGAAAAATTATACCACAAAATCAAGCAGGTTTTACTCGAGGAGCGGGGTCCACAACAAACATCCTGGTGCTTTCTCTCTTATTTGATAAAACAAAACTGAGTCAAAAATCACTTCATCTCTGTTTTGTTGATTTTAGGTTAGCTTTCGATTGTGTTTGTCGCAACCTTCTTTGGGCAAAACTATCATCCTGGGGTATCCCGGTGGCACTAAAAAAAGGTATTCAACTGCTTTACACAGGCATGTGGCCAAGAATAAAAATTGGTGATAGCTATACACTCTTGAGGAAATTTTTACCTGAGAAGGGTTGAACGAAGGATGTGTGTTGGCC
Source organism: Calotriton arnoldi (assembly GCA_963921515.1). Lineage (NCBI taxonomy): Eukaryota > Metazoa > Chordata > Amphibia > Caudata > Salamandridae > Calotriton > Calotriton arnoldi. Next base: position 1,794,456 of record CAWUFW010001131.1, read on the forward strand.
CCTTATTTATTTAACTTATTTCTGACCGATCTGACAAAGGCTCTTGATATAGTAAACACTCATCCGCCGAATTTAGGATGCCAACCGATTTCAAATCTTTTATACGTGGATGACGTCATACTAATTAGTCAAACAAATATTGGCCTAACCGGCTCATCAATGAACTCTCACGATACACAATAAAAAATAGCATGGAAATTAATTATTAAAAAAACGAAGGTTATGAAGATAAGCAACCGCAGGTGGAACAACTGTACTGGGTACCTATGTAATCGGCGGCTGGACTACGCTAAGAAGTACAAATATTTAGGTGTTTTATTAGATGAAAGATGATCTTTCCTTCCAAATAAACAGGAATTAAAGCGGAAAAGGAGTTCTCTATTAACTGCTTTTTTAACTTTAAAAATATCTCTGGTCGGACCCAACTTTGATCCCCTGTTAAAGGTCATCTCTGCAAAAAAGTTACCAACATTAATGTATGACAGTGAAGCCCTCCACGGGCGTAACACAGTTATCTTTGATACAGTTGTTTAAAAAATGTATAGACTGCTTCTTACCTTACCAGTCAATGCCTCTCCAGCCCAAATTTGTTTAGAATTTGAAATGACAAAACAGTCAATTGCAAGGATAGGGGGTGCACCTTAAATTTTTGCACAATTTAAGAGCATCGCCTGACGACACATTAAGCAAAGCTTTTGGTTAGAGCTCTCCAGAAATGAAAGTGCCTCTGCCCATATTTACATGGAATGTGCGATAACCACTCTTGGGGTACGATCACTATGGCATCTTAACATCACACCTGCAGCTTTTTTGAAAAACTATAAATCGCCTAAAGGGGAAGCAATCAGCAGTTAAGGATAAAGACCTACTAGCAAAAAGATCACACGGCTGGATGATTTTAAACAACTATTAAACTCTCAAACCACACTGCAATCGAACTGCAGGCTGGAACCAGTACCTGAAGGGGAAATTTATGGGGTACTGCTTTGGCCACCCTCTTGCACAGCTGCACACCTTACCCTGGATTCGGCATGAGGCCATAAACCCCTGTGCCGAAGGTGCCGAAGATTTGATCCACGTTTACTGTATTTGCCCTAAACTTTTAATCGAAAAAAGGGCTCTCCTGAGAACACCTTTTAATATCCAGGGTATACGATCATGTAGACAAGCAGTTTTAGCCTGCTTCAATCTCTTGGACATTCCGCTAAACTGTCAATTCACCAAATCCCTAATGCAAGCCAACGTTAAATTTCAGGCGAAGGAGGAATCCCCCATCTCACAATCTAATGATCAAAGGAGCAGTATTTTCCCCTAGAATGTGGATTGTATTTTTGAACAATAATTAATGACTGATGAATTTGTATTTTATTTTGTGGCGTGACTAGTTGATGCATTCTTTTATATTTTTTAAAGATATTGGCCTGACTAATTGATACATTATTCTATATCTTACAAACATCTGTATCGCATAAACGTCTTTCATTTCTAACCCTGTAAGGACCTTAATGAACAAGTTACTTAACTTCGGTAACGATATATCTGTAAGAAACATTAGTTAGTTATAGATTCCTTACCTTAGAATTACCCCCAGGCGTCAGACTGGATCCGGAAAGTTTTTTCGTCAGCTGTATCTCTGCGCGTCGGAAGGTGGCGTCGGTCGGCTCTGCGTCAGTCGTCGGTGTCGTGGTCACCGGGATGACGTCGCGGTAGCTACTTAGACGCCGCCCTCGCGCGCTGACTTCAGTTCTGTACACGACTTTCCGCGCCAGAAACGCAGAGCCATGCAAGACACTGACCACTGGTGCACAAAACTAGGGTCCTGAAAGGATGTCCTTAACCCTAGAAATCAGTTAGCAGAACAGGGAGGATTGGTGGGGCGGTAAGGAATCTATAACTAACTAATGTTTCTTACAGATATATTGTTACCGAAGGTAAGTAACTTGTTCATCTGAAAGAAACACGTTAGTTATAGATTCCTTACCTTAGAATAGATACCCCAGCAATACCAACCCCGGTGGTGGGTCTGTGAACCAAGATCACACCAGAAATTCCCAGAGAACAGAACGGCCAAAGAAGCCGTCTCTCCGGACTTGGCTGTCCAGGCAGTAGTGTTTCGTAAACGTGTGCAGCGATGCCCACGTAGCTGCCTGACAGATGTCATTCAGAGGAACTCCTCTTCCCAAGTCAGTATTGGCTGCCGTCGCCCTGGTGGAATGGGCGCGTAGCCCCACTGGAGGCTCCTTTTTAGCCAGAGAATAGCATGCTTTAATACACAAAACGACCCATCGAGAAATGGTTCGCTTGTGTACAGCCCGACCTTTCTTGGCACCCACGTAGCCAACAAAGAGTTGGTCATCCACCCGGAACCGTTTTGTGCGATCCAGATAGAAAGAAAGCGCAAGTTTTGGGTCCAGACGGTGGAGCCTCTCTTCCTCTTTCGAACGATGCGGAGGAGGAAAGAAGGTGGGCAAAGTGATAGTCTGCTTGATGTGGAAGGCAATGACAACCTTGGGCAGGAAGGATGGACGAGTTCTAAGGACAATTTTGTCCGGATGTACAGAGAGAAAAGGCGGCTTAGAAGAAAGCTCCTGGAGCTCATTCACTCGTCTGGCGGATGCGATGGCCACCAGGAACGCAGTTTTGAGAGTCAAGAGCCGTAAAGGACAGTAGTGAAGTGGCTCAAAGGGAGCACACATTAAATAAGTTAAAACCAGGTTCAAATCCCACTGAGGCATAACGAAGGGAATAGGAGGGAAGAGATGAGTTATGCCTTTCAAGAAGCGACTTACAACCGGGGACTTGAAAAGGGAAGGCTGATCTGGAAGCCGAAGGAAGGCAGAGATGGCCGAAAGATAGCCCTTGATAGTGCCCAGAGCAGAGCACTGCTGGGCTAGAGAAAGAAGAAACAAGAGAACCTCAGAAAGAGGGGCAGAAAGGGGATCCACAGCCTTTGCCGTGCACCATGCCACAAACTTGTTCCACCGGCAGGTGTATACCGTCTTAGTGGAGGGACGCCTGGCTGCCAAGATTACATCACAGACTTCAGGAGGCAGGTCGAAAGACGTCAACTGCCGCCACTCAATCTCCACGCAAGGAGGTGGTGGCTGGACAGGTTTGGGTGGAGGACCGTCCCCTGCTGCTGCGACAGAAGATCCTCCCGAAGAGGCAGTCTGATCGGAGGATCGATGGCCATGTTGAGCAGCTCGGGATACCAGACTCTTCGTGCCCAATCCGGAGCCACAAGAATAACTTGGGCCCGGTTGCACCTGATCTTCTTCAGTACTCTGGGCAGAAGTGATATAGGCGGAAAGGCGTACAACAGACCGCAACTCCACTCGCGACGAAAAGCGTGGCCTAGCGAGTGCCGCCTTGGAAATTCCAACACGCAGAATTCCTGACATTGCGCGTTCATTTCGGTGGCGAATAGATCTAACCAAGGCTCTCCCCACTGTTGAAAGAGAACTTGCACCACCTCCGAGTGAAGACGCCATTCGTGATCCATCATGCACCTGCGGCTGAGTTCGTCCGCCCTGGCGTTCAGAGAACCTGCCAGGTGTTGAACCACCAGGGATATGCCCTGATGTTCCAGCCATGTCCAGAGGCGGAGGGCCTCTTGACATAGGGTCCACGACCCCACCCGCCCTGTTTGTTGCAGTACCACATGGCGGTGGTGTTGTCCGTGAACACCTGCACTACTCTTCCCCGGACAGAGGGAAGGAATGCCTTCAGTGCAAGACGAATCGCCCGGAGCTCCAGAAGGTTGATGTGGAGCCCGGACTCTGCTGGATACCAGAGGCCTCTGATCTCCGCCTCTCCCACGTGGCCGCCCCATCCCAGAAGGGATGCGTCCGACACCACAGTGTGGTCTGGGTGGGGAAGGGAGAGGGATCTGCCATTGACCCAATCGTGGTTTGTGAGCCACCACTGCAGTTGTCGTGCAGTGCCCTCCGAGATCTGGACGCAATCGGACAGATTCCCCTTATGCTGCGCCCACTGGAACTTCAGGTCCCACTGCAGAGCCCGCATATGCCACCTGGCATGATCGACCAGCAGGATGCAGGAGGCCATGAGGCCCAGCAGCCTCAGGGTCATCTTGACCGAAACCCGGGATAGGGGCTGAAAGATCTGAATCATAGCCCGAATATCCCGGACTCGCTGTTCGGGAGGATAGACTCCAAACCGCGTTGTCTCCAGAACCGCTCCGATGAAGAGGAGCTTCTGAGAGGGAATCAGGTGTGACTTCGGCACATTGATGGAGAACCCCAGCGAATGCAGGAGGTCGGCCGTAGTCTGGAGGTGGGAGACGACTGCCTGGGGCGAGCCCGCCTTCAACAGCCAGTCGTCGAGATAGGGGAAGGCTGAAACCCCTGATCTGCGCAGATGAGCTGCGACCAACGCCATCACTTTCGTGAACACCCAAGGGGCGCTGGTAAGGCCAAAGGCGAGGACGGTAAATTGAAAATGCTCGTGGCCTACCGTGAACCGTAGGTAACGCCGGTGGGCCGGCAGGACAGGGATGTGAAAATAAGAGTCCTGCAAGTCCAACGCTACCATCCAGTCTTCCGGGTCGAGGGCAGACAAGACCTGAGCAAGCGTCAACATCTTGAACTTCTCCTTCCGGAGGAAGCGGTTGACGTCCCTGAGATCCAAGATAGGACGCAGGCCCTTGTCCTTCTTGGGGACCAGAAAGTAGTGGGAGTAACAACCACGACCTACTTCTGGGCCAGGAATGCGCTCGATGGCTCCCTTGGCCAAGAGAGACGTAACTTTCTGCTGGAGAAGGGCCAGACGATCCTCCGACATGCGGTGGTATCTCGGTGGCATGGCTGGAGGGGTAGTCTCGAAGGGGAGGGAGTAGCCCCTTCGGACTATTTGCAAAACCCACCTGTCCGAAGTGATGGTGCGCCAGTGGGGGAGGTGATGGCGAATCCTGCCACCCACTGGCGTTTGATGGGCCTGAAAGGTCGGACTAGGAGGGTTTGGAGGCTGCTGCAGAGGGGGGGTTGGTGGACTGGCCCGCCCGCTGGCCCCCGGAACCACAACGGTTGTTCCCACGTCCCCGGCCGCGCGAAGGTTGGGTAACTTGCTGCGGCCTGTGGTTCTGGGCGGGATGTAGCGGGGCACCCCTTCCGTAGCCACGAAAGGGGCGAAAAGCAGACTGCGCAGGGCGGGTGGAGAGGCCCAAGGACTTGGCCGTAGCCCTTGAGTCCTTGAAACGCTCTAGAGCGTTGTCTGCTTTGTCGCCAAAAAGGCGACGGCCATCAAAGGGCATGTCCATCAAGGTGTTCTGGACATCCCCTGAAAAGCCAGTCGACCTCATCCAGGCGTAGCGACGAAGTGCTACTGACGTTGAAATGGTCCTGCCCAGAGAGTCGGCGGTGTCCAGCCCACAACGGATGGTAAACTTCGCCGCATCCCTCCCGGTGGCGACAGCCTGGAAGAGCACTGCCCGGGCCTCCTCCGGACACTGAGGCAGCACCTCTGCGCAACCGTATCCCACACCGAGTGGGAATAACGGCCCAAGAGACATGCAGTGTTTACCGACTGCAGTCCTAAGCTGGCAGAAGAGAACATTTTCTTTCCAAGATGGTCCAGCTTCTTGGATTCCCTTTCCGGTGGAGTGGTAGAGAATGCGCTTTTGGAAGTGGAGGCTTGGCCTACCAAGCTCTCCGGGGTGGGGTGTTGGGAGAGGAAAGTGGGGCCGCCCGGATCTGGGCGGTGGCGTCAGGCAATCATCCTGTCCACGGGAGTCCCCGTGTTGGGCCTGGACCACGTGCCCAAAAGGACGTCCGTGAGGGCCTCATTAAACGGCAGCAAGGGCTCCGAAGAGCTCGCAGCCGGTTGAAGCACCTCTGTCAGGAGGTTAGTCCTGACCGCCACAGTAGGAAGCTCGAGGTTGAGAGCCTTGGCCACCTTACACAACACCACTGCGTGTGACGCTCCCTCCTCCGTAGCCACGGTAGGAGGAGACAACATGCCATGGTCAGGGGAGGTGTCCAAACCACTGGCATCCCCCAGTTCCTCTCTCCAGTCCTGTTCACTGTCCAACTGGTCAGTCAGAGGGTCACCTGACCCCTCCCAGTCCTCCTCCTCATCCTCTGGGTGCCATTCTGGTCGAAAAGGGACCCCAGGAGTGAACAGGGCCACAAAAACACCACTCAGCGCCGGATCCGGCGTCGGGCGACGCTGGTCCGGCTCCACGTCGGGATGGAGGCCGGGGTCGACGCCGGCCGGGGGGCCGACCGGCGTCGAACGCGGTAGTGGTGCCGGAGGAAGCGGCGCCGGTGGAGGCGTAATCAGGTCAACCGATCCGGATCCAGGCCTGGATCCAAGTGGGGCCTGCGGCGCCGGAGCCGTCGGCGGAGAAGGCCTAGGCCCCCCCAACCGAGTCCGCGGGGCCCGAAGGCGCGCCGGTGGGTTCGGGCCGCCCAAAGATGGCATCCATCGCCTCGTAGAACGTACGAAGCTGGGCGGGAGTCGCTCCGGGTCCCGGAAAGGGAGGGAAACGCTGAGTTGACTCTTCGGGCTCCAGGCGCGGAGCCGCGGGAGGGGCACCACCCGCGTCCCTCGTCGGGTCGGCCGACCGACGAGGAGAAGTCGAAGAGCGATGATGCTTCTTCGACTTCTTCTTATGCTTCGACTTACCCGACCCCATGTGCGAAGACTTCGAAGACTTGGACGAATGGTGGTGGCTCCGCGACCGGTCCCTCGACCTCCCTCGCGACTGGGACCTCGAATGGCGCGGAGCCGACTGCCGGTGCTCAAGCAGCTTTCGGGACCGCTCCCGCAAAGCCTTCGGCGCCATCGACCGGCAGTCGGAGCACGACTTGGGGTCGTGGTCGCGCTCCAGGCAAAAGAGACACACGCGGTGCGGATCCGTCACTGACATCATCCGATGACAGCAACCGCATGGCTTGAAGCCGGGCATCCCTCGTGCACCAGGAGTCGAAGACTCGAAAAAGAAGTCGACAAAAGTCGAGAAAAAAGTCAGTCAAAAAGTGACTGGAGGTACCGCTCTCCCCGGATCTGCGCTGGCTGGCGCGGAAAAAGAAAGAACTGACGTCAGCGCGCGAGGGCGGCATCTAAGTAGCTACTGCAACGTCATCCCGGCGACCACGACGCCAACGACGGGTGCGGAGCCAACCGACGCCACCTTCCGACGCGCAAAGGTACTGCTGACGAAAAAACTTTCCGGATCCAGTCTGATGCCTGGGGGTAATTCTAAGGTAAGGAATCTATAACTAACGTGTTTTTTTCAGATTTAACTGTGCAAGATGTCCAAGTGGATTGCACACTGGGGATTGCCCTTTTATAATGATGGGTATGTAGTGTTCACTCTATGGGCCGATCATGTCATTAGGATTATTCGGGTGGGGCAAGTACAATAAGGGAACCGTGCAATATGGGAATTGTGCATATTCATTTTATCCTTTGATGGATCCTCTTCACAGACTTGAAGGAGAATTATGTAGTACAAGGGCAATGCTTGAACAGATTCTACTTATGAACAATCCTCTTGAAATCTTAGAGCATTAAGGATTCTGAGGTTACCTGCTGGACAGAAACGAAGTCTCAACTGTCACAAGAATGCAATTAGGAATCAACTGGAAAGGTGGGTTTGAAGGTACTTGTTTGTACTATATGTAATGATTTCAATTATTCAAACATTAATAAACTATATCTATTTTATAAGCGTTTCAGTATTATTTGTGTATGTGGAATGTGCTTTCCTACTTTTAAAACAGGCATATGGCTTCTTATTTATGTTGCTTTTACCCTATCTGCTATCTCTACTGACACTACTTACACCTACAACTCCACTACTCTAAACTACTTCACTCTAAGCCACTCCACTCTATTCCACTCCACACAATGCCACTGCACTCTATGTTACTCCATGGCACTCTTTGCCACTATACACCATTCTTTGCCACCCCACTCTACACCACTCCATTCCATTCCATAAAGACACTCTACGCCACTCTGCTCTACGCCACTCTATTCTATACAATGCCACTCTGGTCCACACTATGCCACTCCTCCATTCCATAAGCATCTCTACTGTATTCTAATCAACTCCACTGTACGCCACTCCATGGTTCGTCACACCACTAACTTTTAGCCATGCTGAAAAGCAGCCAAGCTGCTGTACAACATGTCTAAAAGACATTGCCAAACCAATAGCTCTCACACAGGTGAGACCTGTTGGCTTTGCCAATGCTTGTTATGGTCTGGTTCAGTGAGTCCTTACAGAGAGGTGACATTGGTTTGTAATGCATTTTTGCTACAAAAACAGCAGAAAGCCTTAATATGCAATCACTCCAATCATATTTGATGGTTTGAAGGAAATGTGTGCAATATTTGCAAGACTTCTTGCAAATCTATTTTAATGTTTTCTAATAATTTTAAGGACACCAAAGGTTGGAATTCCAATACTTGGAATGCACAATTTTATCATTGTATGCCATGTCGGCGTTCTTACACAAAACTATAATTCAACTTCGAGACATTAGCCATCAAGAGAGAGGCAATCCTATTGCATGAACCTTTGCATTCAATAGTAAGTACATGGAGTTATGCTCCGGTAAATGGCAAAGCTAAATGCCAATCATATGCTTTCGGATTTCTGTACATCAATATTTTGACTGAGAGAGAAATCAACGGGAAGGCCTGCCAATTGGGTGTTATAGAGCAATCTACTCTGGAGAGAATGTCAATCACCAATGGATGACGCATCATAAGATGTGATGCAAATTCTGCATCTATGTGAAATTTCTTCACAACGGTATGCATACACCACATAAAAAACATAATAATGTTGCAGTCTTTAAGACAATACAATATAGATATCTACTCGGCAAGTAAAAGAAAAACCAAGTACTTGGGCTGCCCAAGGTCTTGATTTTTGTTAAAAGTGTGGCACAATCAGTAGTTAACTGCAGTCAGAGACCTCACACACACACACATGCATGCATGTCCATATGTTTTTCAAGAAAATACTACAGACTGAAAGAAAACAAATCTATATGCATGACAAAAAGTGTTGTAATGCATACAATGGAAACACTGAATGGGCTGAATCAATGTCAGTAAAGGTCAATATGCAAAGTAATGTGAAGTCCACCAGCGCCAAGAAGTAAGCATTGGTTTTCTGTATCAGTGCTGCCTTGCTTTGGGACCACAGATACTATGGGAATCAGAGGAATGGAGGTAGTTTGTTAGACTAGATGAGGAGGGAGAGGTATGTTTTTTTTCTTAAGGTCAAGAGGTTGGTTGTACTGCTCGTGTGTCACCAACCTCTTGACCTTAAGAGGGAGCAAAGGTGTGGATCGGATACTAAGGAGAATCTATCACCTCTGCTTCTGCATTTGGCTCTGGGTACTGTGAGCAGAATGGTTTGTTGGGATCAGAGATGGCATGTTAGTTGGTGAGGTTTGATTGTGTAATGCAAACTGTTGGAATGTGGTAATTCAATACAGACGTATGAGCGGACGCCATACTCGAACTCCTCCAAGGTAAGACCTTAAGTGTTATGCGATATCACTGATAAACATCACTGTGTGATGCATACGCACAATGTGTGAAACATGTGAATTTATGCCATGTCGTGTTCTGTGCTTTGTTTGCAGCGTCACCTCACATCCATTTGTGAATTTTATACCACAAATACTGTAAAACTGTGTAAATCATGATTCAATTTATTATTTCTACAACAGATCCTACATTACTACTTGTGGCAACAGTATCGCAGAAAGATCACTGGGTCAAGTATTAGGCTTCCTTTCACTTACTGAGCCCATTAGAGCATTCCAAATACAGAGGATAACAGTTGATGGCCCTGAAGAAAGCCTACATGCACCTCCTAGTGGAGAAAGTGGCCAAAACACAGCTTTGAATTATCCCCCTTCATTTTAGATATACCACATGATGACAGGAATAAAGATATTTTAGGTCCACAATGAGGTATTTAACTGTTTTTTATCTCTGTATACATACTTCACAGGAAACTCCACCCTCTCCATTCCCTCCAAAACAGACACCCATCACAGGACTCCTGCTGAAAAAACATCCAAAGAGCCACTCTGCTTCTGTAGGGTCATAGCCCACAACAGCCGGCATGAGGAGATTTTGACAAGAAGTTGAATGCCATCAGCATACTGAAGGGCCTTGAGGACACTTTTGTTGGGGATGGCTACAAACAGCAGAGGTGCTCTCCTGGAGACTTGACTTTCTGATATCTTAGTGTTTTCCTTTCTATATGAACGGTCTCAATTGCTGAGGAATGAGATGAACCTTTGGAATCTAGTGTCAGAGAAGCCCTCATATTGATTTCCCTCATTAAAGCATTTGATTTGGCAGATGTGCTTCCATTGAATAACAGTGCCTTTGTTGCACTTTATGTCTTGCTGGAAAGCCTATGCTCAATTCAGTAGGAATGAGTGGGTTATAGTGACAAGCTAATGATGCCAAATGTCAGATGTCACAGATCTGCTTTGTTTATCATAAAAGATTAAATACAAATACAGCAAGGTGAACTTATTTATTATGGAATTCATACAGTAATGTCAATAGAACTTTATGGGTGGATTATTATTATACTGAATTAAAGCATGTATTTTGTTACATTACGTTATGCAGAATACTTGCTGCTCTGGCAATGGATATGATTCTAGTTACACCATCTGACAGATCCTGGGGGTAAAAGATTTGCATAGTAAAAATCCTTGTCAGGTCCTTTTAAAGGATTATATATATTGTTCTGTCAATTGTAATGTCATACTTATTTACAATATTATTAATGTTTGGTGGTTTCCTTGTGGAAAAGCTTATGTTCATCACAGCAAGCCTGAGTTGGCTATGGTGATAAGACAATAATGAAAGCTATAGACCCGACTGGTTCATTGGGAAAAGTTATGTCTGATGCCTTAGGTCTGATTGGTTTATTATGAAAATGGGAACGAGGTTTATTATGAAAATGTGAAACCAAGGCAGAAGAAACCAGGCTTATTTATTGTGAAAACCATATGTTACAAGCACTAGGATTTTAAACATGGATTGCTATGACACCATGTTAAAGCCTGTAGACAGATATTTTGTTAGGCCTTCTCGGAAGGGTTGTAAAAAGTTTTGCAAACTAATTTTGTACACATTTTGGCAATCTTTAGAGGGTATACGTCTTGGTTACCCAGTAGGAAATCTTATGCTAAATACAATATATGGTATGGTGATGAGCCAATGATAAAGGATGTAGGCTTGGTGGTTCAATATGAAACGTTATGTCATAAGTCCTATTTGTTTACTATGAAAAAATTACAATAAAGGCATTACTTTTTTGTGAAAATCATGTGCGTGTATAATAAAGTACTTCTTTATCTTACTTTTTAACTTTGGCCGGAAAGCTTTAATGGCCTGATGGGCTTATGAAGTAAAAAAAATAATAACACATACATGTTATATACAGAGTCATAAGGAGGCTTAAGCCCACTTAAACCATTGTTCTGTTCTAGTGTCATTTACATTCCAATTCTGCCCTTCACAGCATATAGCATGGTTCAATGGGTCAACCTACTTCAGACACTAGCACGGTTGCCCTGTGGTTGACAGCATTTTGACTGATCGCATGTGCACATCCACTTGAAAATGTATATACTTCAGAGCCAGGGACGGTGGGCTAGTCTTTTACTTTACCAATTTCTCATTATAGGTCCCTCTTCATTCTTTCCTCTTCTTAATTTTTATTTTGTTTGCTTTTATTTATTTAGCTGAAGGTCCCTGGCTTTCCCTTCACTTCATCTGCATTTATTGCGGGGCACCACCCTGGAATAGTATTGGCCTTAGTGTATCATGGTTTCACAGTCCATAATGGCCGCCAGGTGTAGTAGCAATATGTCAGGCTTCTTGGATTAGTAAAATTATACACTATGCACAATCTATTCCAGGATGGCCAGCCAATGCTCTGTTTCATTTTTTACTTTCATTTAATTGCAAGGACTTCTGAAAAGTTTATGCAGTGATATTTTTTCTTTTTTCTTATTTGATTCTTTTAATTGCTCTAGAATATGCTTGTTGAGTTTGTGCATGTTTCATTTTGAATGGGTGAGCGCAAGAAAGAGTGATAGTACATGTATGATGAGTTGCTGAGTGTGTAAATGTACGACTGACTGAAAAGGCACTTTGTTATAAGCCAGATCTAATGACATTGGCAGTGCTTGTTCTAGTTAAGCTATCAAACCTATTTTTGAACTAGCTCACTCGCCCCAACTCATCTGATTTCACTTTATGATCAAAGTACATTGCATGCCGCCTTACAAATTCAAATTCTACAGGCCTTACCCACCTTAAAAACTGTCTTTCACTTGTAATACCTTTGTTTAAAAGCCCCACAATTCACATTAACATATTGCTATGTTAAGTTCTTATAATCATATTTAAACACTTTTCTTCAAGGCTTCAAATTCTCATTTTCTGCCAGTATACCTTTTTATTTCTCTGCATGTTTTAGGTTTTGGTAGCATATTTCATAAACCTCTGTTGAGCAGTGTGAGGCATGTACCCTAGAAACTTCTATTAAATTAACAAAGTAATGTGGCATCCCTTGAAAACATATTTGTGAGTGAAATTCTTTTTTCTAAATGTACAGTAAGAACAAACACCGAGCTTTAATTTCTTAACCACGTCCTCAGTTTCAGTCACAGCAGTGCTGGATGTTCGAGCCTGTTATCAGTTACCCCTTCTGCATTGGTGCAAGGACTGCTACTTACCCAATCCCGACCCTCCCCCCAATGGCCCAGCCTTTCTAGTAATAGGTTTTCCCTCTGTGCGCTGGAGGCTCTCCTCTAGGACCTTAAACCACTGGTCTTCTAATAATATAACTCAGATTAGGGAATTATATAACAGCAGCACTCTGAAGTGCTCCGATGAGCAATATGACATACATGAGGGGCAATTCAGCGCTTAATAGCAGCACAGCGAGCCCAAAGGCAGGCGGTTCCGCAAGAACCACCAACACACAAGCTCTTACAGACCTTACATCCATTTGGACCGGGCCATAAACTAGTTCGGTGGCTTTACCGAACCCAAATGCAGCCCATCACTGCAGAGTTGTCAATGCTCAGAAAGCAGTGGGAAACTGACATGCGCAGAGTACTTCATGACGAGGAGTGGCAAAGGGCAGTGCAACATCCCCACCAACTGTCACCCAAACCAGATTTCAGTTGATCTCGTCTCTGCACACTGTTGTTGGCCTATATGTGGGTGGAAAAGACGTGGAGATTTAGAATTGTTATTTTACTACAGTGTTGCCATATATATGTTCTTCTAATGTTTAAGGCACGTTCTAACAATAACAGTGTTTGGGATCTCTGAAGAAACAGGAGAATATTTTAATGTACACCTATGAAAAACGTTGTCCTACTGTGAATATTGTATCTTTATACCTCATTACGTGTTGGTCTGCACTGAGAAGTGTTATAACCTTGATTGAAATTTGGTACATGCAGATGCCAATAAAAATTATGATTTGGAAAAAAAAATTAGTCATAGCAGCAGAAGTAGCATAAAAATCGTGTTCATTCAGTACGGATCCAGAGGAGTAGTAAAAGCTCTAAAACATTTTCCTTCAGCCATGGAATAAAACACTTACCAATATTTGAATTAACAGAACTACATTTTTGCTAAGAGCTTTGCACAGTGATATTATTACCACATACCTGCGTGGAGGCAAAAACATGGAGTCCTTCATGAGCACAGAGCCAGAAAGAAGAATATACCAACATCTTGCTAGGCTTTCTGAGCTAAATAAACAAAACATGAAAAGTGTTAACATGTTTGCACTGCTCATATAAACAAACATTAATGTGTAAATATACATACATTTATAATGTTTGGTGAAGGTGAGCCGAATTGAGGAAGCAAACACTGCAAGCATGTTTTGGACTGCTCCACTAACAAAGCCCACTTTCAACAGGTCTTCTTTACAAGTTTAAAAATGTTTAGGTCTGGCTTAGAGTCAGTCGACTCTAGCTAACTTATGATGACCTTTTGCTAACATTAATATATTATGTAAATAAAAAAAAAAAAAGAATCACGTAATCATGGTGTTGGCCTGGCAGTTGCATGCTTATACTGGTTACATCTCATGAATACCCTGCTTCTAGTTCCGTCTCCGATTGTCTAAGCGCCGGGACACTCCTGAAGTAGCCGTACGCTATCAAATTTTTTTTTTTTAAACTGTACTACTTCACTTGGTCAGACTCTTCTCCAAAGTAAACATAAATGGGAAATAGGACAATGTTCATTAATCACATTGATCTGTGACTGGCCACATCAGACTCCCAGCCTTTCTAATGCCAAAAACCCAGCACAGACACAGTACAATCGTAAATTCTCATAACCTTATTAGCAGTCTAAGTCCACAAATCTAGGTTTCTTTGATCATGCTGCATTGCCATTCCTGAACCCTGATTCCTACCACAGGAAACACCCCATACCTGGAGCCTGGGAGAGGATGCAGAGCATAGATGAAGGAAAACACTGGCAAAGACAACAGGCCTAACTTGCAAAAACTAGACGCTTGAGCAACAGCACATGGCATTTTGGGTCTTAGCATACTGTTGGGTATAAAACTAGGAACAGCTGAATGTTTGAAACACACATTTAAGCCCTTGACAGTCACGGGTCTCCTTCAACAGAACTAGTGACATTAATAATCCGGATAATGATTTGTAAAATTAATTTCCAGAGGTAAAAAAACATGGAGAAATGCACATCTGTACCTATGAACAGAAAAAAAAAGAAAAAAACATTAACTAATGTTTAGCTGCATTAACAAATAAAATGTAATTGAAAGGTGGAACTTTTTATGACAGATAAAGTCCTTTGTAGTCTCCGAATGACCTTTTGTGGGTGTTAACTGTAATGCCTAGGAATAGAAAAGACGCTGCACTGAGGAAAACAAAAATGTGATGGGTGGATTATTTGAATTCATCTCTGCCACCGGTAATTTCTCTGAACTGGGTGCAAGTCAGTCCAGCACAACACCTCACAGAGGAATCAGTAATATGCAAATCGGTCTTAGTACTGATTCAAGAGGATCATAGGATCTTTCACAGCCTCTGAGAGGAAATCTTGGTTGGCCTTTCTGCGTCTTTTAAAATTCACAACTTATTTTCCACGTTTTAAAACTATAGATGGAATTTGCAGAGTCAAATCCCTAGAGGGGGGTTCACCGTCACAGATCTCTTCCCAGTTCTACCATCTGACTATTGCATTCCTTCCTGTTTAATGGCCATGCTAGTGTGTAGGAGCTCTTCAGGGACAAAGCAGTTTTCTTCTTCACTTAAGGTTTTTGAGTCTCCTAACCAACCCATCTGAAACAATTCCAGATTTATTTAAACCCTTCATCTTTTTCAAAAACGCAGGTTAATGCAATCCAAGACTATTCTTCACATACTCGACCAATGTAACCTTCTTCCAAGCTCAATATACCTTGCGCATTATTATGGAACATGCTTCCACATTAAACCATGCTACTTAAGCCGGCGGCACACTGCTGCATTGTTTTAAAGTAGCACTGGTGCAGCCCGACAGCACGGCAAGATCCACAGCAGTACGAGAGTCCATAGGGCCAACTGTCAAAAAAGCAGCACCCAAAACAATGGGGACACCTCGTCTTCTAAGCACTAGAGACTGATCATGTAAACCACTTGTTAAATGGATGTTACCACCGCAGCGCAGGCACCTACAAACTAGAGTCAGCCAGAGCACCACTGAGGTGCAGGTCAGTGCAAGTTGCCATCCATTGGGGCTCAACACTGTGGGTTCACACCAGCGTACCAGCAAAGTGGAAAAACAGAGGAAGCGGGGCCATGAGACCGTCACTAACCAGGGAAATATAGATAGCAATTATAGGGGACAAGATCATGAAGAGAGGGCACATAAGGCCTGGGCAGAGACTCCCACACCCCTCTACCCCAAAAAAACAAATGCGTTTGATGCAGCCTCAAGATCTGCCAACAAAAAAAAGTTTCACCGAGGGAAAGGTTGGGGTAGGTCCTCACCTTTAGGTGAGAGCTAAAGCAGTTCACACCGCTGCAGATCTGGCCTTCCATGTCATTAGCTGAGCCAACCGACAAGTATGCTAGTAATATCAACAGAGGAGGATGATAACACAGAAGAACAAGGCTGCGCTTGAGATTGAGACGAGATTTATAATACTTTGATATGCAAAGAAGAAAAAGCATCAAACTTTTTTTAAATGATCATACACACACTGTGGTGTGGTTATTCTCAGTCTGCATAAGATAAGCAAATGGCTTGGCATCTATATATAATCCAATATATTTTTCAGAAGCTCACTGCTCATTTTATATTTATTTCCCAAGTCAAATGAATAACAGTGTTTATGCAATGAAAAAAAAAAACAACAAAGCTATCTCTAAAGTGCAGAATCTGAGTAACGCACCACAAACTACGCACAATAGGGACCTTATTAAACTGAGTGCCCTGAGGGTACAACATGGGCATGCAGCCACTTCTGCACCCCTGGTGCACTCCAATATCACGACAGTGGCTGCAGACCCATGTGCAGCCCCTTCTGTCATGTAGATCGGGGCAGTGCTACACGTGTGCTGGTGGGAACTCAAGAGGGTGTTCCCTCCATGAATCGGGGAAAGGTCCCATGAAAATGAGGAAACACTTTGCTTCGGAGCTGGTGCCATTTTGCTCTGCGCCACATCTGTAAAAGGAGTTGTGAGAAGGCACATTGTGCGACACAGAGGCGGCACAGAGTCAGTGTGACCCTCACAGCACCCATGAAAGGGAAGAAAGTGGTATCAGGTCCCCCTGAGGGATCCGTTTACAGGAAGGTGCAGTCATTCACTGTACCCTCCTGCAGGAGCATCTCTGCCCCCCTTTCAAAAGCAGGCAAGGATGCCGAATGAACAGTAAAAGTAGGACCGGTAGTTTCAAACAGCTTATCCACCTTACATTAATGTTCTGCCTTGAGGGGAGTCAAGATTTTGTGGCTGCGCTGGGGACAGCCCAATTATACTTAAGGGCCCGCTGTGGCACAGAGTGGGACAATGCACCCTAAATATAATACAGCCCCCAGCTGTCTTCAAAAAGTCAAAAAAAACATGTAACATTTTCATCAACATCTAATTGATGAAACACGATTTACAATGTAAACAAGCATCATTTGTGGAAAAACAGTTTTAGTTAAAAAAAAATGTAAACCAGAGGGTAGGGCACTGCTTGGGGCATGGAGTGGCCAAAGGAACTTTGTGGTGAAAGGGGTATAAAGGCCATGAGAAATGGAGTGAGGAAGAGACCCTGAGGAAAGAGAAGGTGGAGAGTGTTCCCAATGAGAAACAGGTAGCCTGCATGAAGAAGGTGGGAATAGCCACGGCACGAGAGGAAAGACAGACTGCAGGAGGAGGGGGAGATGAGAGACTGCACACGGATGGGAGTGGGGCCACACCCGAGGAGACCAGATAAGGCCGACCTTGAGGAGACAAGAAAGGCCGCCCTTGAGGAGACAAGAGAGGCCGCCCTTGAGGAGACCAGAGAGGCCGCCCTTGAGGAGACCAGAGAGGCCGCCCTTGAGGAGACCAGAGAGGCCGCCCTTGAGGAGACCAGAGAGGCCGCCCCCGAGGAGACCAGAGAGGCCGCCCCGAGGAGACCAGAGAGGCCGCCCCCGAGGAGACCAGAGAGGCCGCCCCCGAGGAGACCAGAGAGGCCGCCCCCGAGGAGACCAGAGAGGCCGCCCCCAAGGAGACCAGAGAGGCCGCCCCCGAGGAGACCAGAGAGGACCAGAGAGGCCGCCCCCGAGGAGACCAGAGAGGCCGCACCAGAGAGGCCGCACCAGAGAGGCCGCACCAGAGAGGCTGCACCAGAGAGGCTGCACCAGAGTAGGTCCGGTGGCCGCTCAAGGGTGAAGGAAAGAGAAAGGTGCAGTGGGGTTACAGAGTATAGTCAAGAGACTATATAGGGGAAAGAGTGACCACCATAGGACAAAACTGCAAGTAGAGGGGATGTGAGATGACCAGCGTAGAGGAGGGGTTGGCAAGACCCTCAGCAAAGGGTCGCGATAACATTCTTGGCACAGGGTGGGGCTAGAGGGCCAGTATGGAAGTGGATATTGCCAGTACAGACGCAGCTTGAGATCACAAGAACAGGGAAGATTTGAGAATACAGGTACGGGGTTCCAACTAAAGCATAGAGTAGGATGTGAGATACGAAATGCACCAGAGGAAGCTGAGTGAAACTAACAATATGATCTTGAGACAGCCAGCACAGGGTGGCTCAAAGTCAAAAGCACAGAGAAAGGTACGGGAGAGGAGAGTTGCAAATGCTATAGGGAGGGAAGATGTGAAAATCAACAGGACCAGGGAACTCAAGCTGACAACCCCAGGGGAGAGTGGGAACAAGAGCAAAGCAAGAGAGAACAGACAGAGAGCGAAGGGAGACAGGTGAGATAGGAAGCAATGAGAAAGGGGCCAGACTGGGAACAAAAGGAGAGGAGCCAGATCGAGCAAAGGAAGGAGGAACAGTCCAGGAAGAAAGGAAGTGAGTCTACATTTGGAGCAAAAGAGGAGAGGCCAGACTAGGAGCGAATGAAGACGCCAGTCTAGGAGCAAAGGAAGAGGCCAGTCTAGGAGCAAAGGAAGAGGCCAGTCTAGGAGCAAAGGAAGAGGCCAGTCTAAGAGCAAAGGGACTCGAGCCAGCAGAGTGGAAAGGGAAGCGCACAGGAAAGAGACGGTGTGAGGGAGCAGGGCAGACACCAAATAGATGGGGAATGGTCAACAGCAAAAGAGGAGTCGAGACTGAGGCAAACAGGGAAGTGCGACCAACAGCAAAGAGGGGAGGTGTGACTGACAGCAAAGGGAGAGGGTGCGACCAACAACAAATAGAGAGAGGTGAAGGCAACTGTACGGGGGGCAGATGAGACCAGCAGCACGGGAGATAACTGAGTCAGCATGCACAAGTAATCTCCCTGAGTTACTGAGACTTCACAAGAAAAGCAATGAAGGAAACAGATGGCATCGGGGAGATGATAGCATGTGGGTGAAACCCAAAGCATGGGGGCAAGACATCCACCACTGGGTGTGGAAACTAGCATTTGGGGAGGCCCCCTGCACACAAGGGGCAAAACACCCAACACAGGAGACAAGAGAGACACTCAGCATAGGGAGGACAAGATGTACACCTCAAAGAGGGTGCATGAGACCAACAGCAAATGGAGAAGGCAAAACCAATGGAGTGGGACAAGACTAACAGCACAGGACCTGGGCTGTCAACAGAATAGGGTAGGAGCAAAAGACTGACTAGACAGAGGCTGACATTACCAACACTGGGGTGGAAAGATTGCCAAAACCAGGTGGGCTCAAAAAAGGGAGATGGATGAGGGAGGCTTTTATTTCCCGGAAGGGACCAAGTGATTATGACCGGTGGAAGGTGCCACCCTTAAGAGTGATCAATTGTGCAAGGATCACTTACAGAAAATCACAACACAAAAAACGGAGCACCATTTATATTTCTGCATCACAAATGTCCTGTCATTGATAAATTCAAGATATGCCATGCAAGCTAAAAACTGTTTGTTGATAATTGATATTGTTTTTCATGTGTAATTAAAAACAATTTAGCAGATTGTTAAATTATGCCTAGTTAGCCTCACAAAAGGTCAACATTTCACATTCAGCTATTAAAAGGTATCAAAAGGAATATCATGACGTTTGGGTCTGGTGACAACCTTGATTGACATGTTTCAAGCTCACATGAAGCAAACAAAACTGAGGAAGCAGGGGGCGTGGCTTCGGAGCCGACAGCAATGGCTGCGTTCTGAAAGAGCTCCGTCCTACGGGTCCCCAAAACCCGATAAAATCCGACCACCCAGCCGCCTAAATGCAACCAAAGCGATAACGCTTGTATGAGGAATACCGGGGGCACAAGTTAATAGCAGCAAATTCAGGATTCAGTGCAGTCGGCGGATCGCAGGCCCGTGTGACGCAGCTCCACTCACCGAGTCCTCAGGAACCCTCGGAGGTGATCTGCGGGGCGGAGCAGGACCGGAGACGGAGGGAGCAGATCCGTCCCACGGCGCTGTGGTGCCTGAGGCCACGGCACAGAGAACCGAGTGACTGCCTCAGCGAGGAGGTGTTGTACGCCGGAGAGGCCCCGGTGGAGCACAGGAGGAGCGGCCGAGCTCGGCGGCTGTGGACAGAGCCGAACTCCACACCCTGGCCTTCCTGTTTGCAGCGAATACGCAGGGAGCGGTTTGGCGGCCCGAGACTGTGGGGAAGACGAACCTGCAGAGGTGAGGTGCCACGGCGGCGCGAGACACCGACAAAGACCTGGTGCACTCGGGCGTGGCCTGGCTGCTCCCGCGGATCGGCCGTTCCACAGGGCCGCTACGCTGGCACATAATAGGCCTGGCGACTATAACAGGCCTGAGACAGGGGCACTGCTGGAAAATCCTGGAGGGAGCGCAGAATGACCGTTACGGCCCGCCGAGGAGGCCAGTGAGTACGATATCTCTGGGCAGTGACGAACTCTGGGTGCACGGTGGGTGCTGCGGGCGATATCGGAGTGGAGTAGCAGGTAGCCTGTGAGCAGGGGGGCAAATACCCGCACGATAGCCGTTGGTCTGAAACCTGTGGAGGTTGGGTTAACCATAAGCCCATAGTGATAGGAAGCAGCACTGAGTCACGAGCTACGTAAGTGACCCCCACGACGACTGTGGGCCTCTGGGACCGTTGGAAGACGCATGCAGTGACCTGGGGAAGCGGGGCAGTCACCCGGCGCCAGCTAAGAGCGATCCAAGGGACTCAAGCCAGGAACTGCTGGTGTAC
This sequence comes from Calotriton arnoldi, assembly GCA_963921515.1. NCBI lineage: Eukaryota > Metazoa > Chordata > Amphibia > Caudata > Salamandridae > Calotriton > Calotriton arnoldi. The sequence continues at coordinate 1,815,308 of CAWUFW010001131.1, forward strand.
GTCAGAGACCCGTGCGGTAAGCAGCGAGCGACCACGCGGGGGTTCCCGGCCGCAAAGGGTGTGTCAACGGGACGACTGCAGTCGGGGTCCGACCCATGCCAGTGACAACACTCCCGGGGCAAGAGTGAACGCAGGAGGACCTCTGAGGCTGGAGAGATCATACCCTTCCGACCCGGGTCGAATAAGGCTCAGTGACAAAAGCCTAGACGTGGAGCAAGCCCTGTTGGCCCCCTCCTGCACGATGGCCACGGTATCGGTGTGCCCGCCCGAATGAAGCCCAAAGGACAAGCGGGGACACAGGCGAACGAAATGGACAAGTATGCGGTGCCGCTCCAGACGGCGACATCGCAGGCCGCACAACCAGAAGAACAGGTAGAACACTCATTGAGTGCAATCATGGCGGCCATTGCGGACCTTAAGGGTACGATCGACCCTAAAATTGACGCCGTGACAGTGGATGTTAATCTCCTGAGAGCAGACTTCAGGAAACTGTCCGACAAAGTTGACGCCACCGAGCACCAGGTGGCACACCTGCAAACAAGCACGAAGAGCCTGGAAGAGAGGGTCCAGGCTCTCACGAAACAACAAGAACTCATGGCCGCTAAGCTAGAAGACCAGGAGGGGCGGGCACGAAGAGAGTAGTGGGGGTGCCGGAAGGCATGGAAGGACCGAGCGTCGACCTCTTCTTAGAGGACTTGATCCTGAATCATCTTAAACCGAAACGCCTCTCCGTCCACTTCACCATTGAGCGGGCACACAGGGCTCCCATTCCTAAGCCCAAACCCGGAGCTCTACCGTGGACGATCATTGCCAGGATTCTCAATTTTCGTGATAGAGATGCTATTTTGCAAGCAGCACGGCAACATGGAGACCTGATGCATGAGAATGCGGAGATCAGATTCTTCCCGGACTTCACGTTAAATGTGCAACGACAAAGGCGTGCCTTTGAAATGGTAAAAAAGGAGCTGCGGGCCAAAGAGCTCAAGTACTCTATGATGTACCCCGCCAAATTGAGAGTAGAGGCCGAAGGGAAAGCGTGGTTCTTTGGCACCCCGGAGGAGGTCAAGGAGTGCCTGGAGGGCTGGCGTAATGTGGGCCCAAACTCTCAACGAGGAAAATGGTGAGAGAGACGTAGGATGGCGGGAGACGACTCGGAATGACAAGACCGCCTGAGCAGGGACAGATGGAGGGTCTGAAAATTGGGATCACAGTGACACGTCAGATTGAGAACTGTGGAGAGAAGGTCGTATGATGTGGACTCTGGGTGGGGGTGGGAATTGTAAACGTGCATATGGACTCGCTGATGGGGAAGCCCCCGGTTTCATAGAAAGCCATCAAGGTTGCTATCGGTCTACAACAACATAGTGTTACGGGGAGGGTGGGTGGTGACCCGGGGTAGGGGCCATTGGAGCTCGGCATCGACCAACCCCATTTTTGATTATTTGTGAAGGGCGACAGGCACTCTGCGAGTTGGGGTGGTGGGAGCTGTTTTACCCACCAGCAGGGCAGCAGGGAGGGGGGTGAGAGCAACACAGGGAATGTTATGTATGCTTTTATAGTTTTAGTGTCAGTTTTTTCACAGCACCCAGACAGGGCAATGGGTCGGCACAGCAGGGTGGATATAGATCGGGGCTCTTAGTACGGGAATGGCATCACATGAGTGGGTAACACTGCAGGAAACAGGACAGATACCACCAGGAGGGCAGCGGGTGGGACAGCAAGGGGCTACCAGTCTATGAATTCTATCCTGGAATGTAAATGGCCTGGGGAGCCGTATTAAGCGGAGCATAGTGCTACAATATCAGCACCGACATTCCCCGGGTGCTGCTTCAGGAGATGCATCTCAAAGGTCATAGATACCGAGCACTAGACAGGTATGGATATGAACTGATTGCCCATGCTGGTTATACATCCGGCTCCCGGGGTGTGGGTGTTTTGGTTAAGTCGAGTTTCCCCCTGGTGATCGACCAGATTTGGCACAATCTCCTGTGTAGGTTTGTGGCCCTCGCGGGGAACTGGGAGGGGCAAGCACTCAATCTGGTCTCCTGCTACATTCCACCAGTGGCGCGCTCCGAGGCATTTACAGCGCTGGGAACCTTGCTGGTTGACCTTCCACCGGGCCTGTTGGTGCTGGGTGGGGACATGAACTCCACTATAGACCCAGGGCTAGACAGAGACTCTGCGTCAGCAAGGGAGAGAGGGGTGGAGCCGCTTCGCGCATTCACGGAGGCGATGGGTTTGACAGACCTTTGGCGGTTGCATAATCTGGGTACCCGCCAATATACATTCTACTCAGCTGCCCATGGCAGCTACTCGCGGCTAGATCATATATTGACACATAGAGGAGGGGAGGTGCGGTTTTCCAACGCACGTATAGGTTCACGAGGTATCTCGGACCATTCCCCGGTGGAGGTAATGGTGAGAGGTCCGGTTCGTCAATATACTCTGCCACCCAGACTGAACGCATGGTTCTTTAAGAATAAAGACAATGCTCAAAAGGTCCGGGAACGTGCCCAACTCTATTTTCAGGAAAATTAGGTTTCTTTGGAGGAGGCCTGTACTCTTTGGGAAGCGTTTAAGCCGGTTATGAGGGGGCACGTCCAAGCCTGCATAGGTGGAGAAAACAAAGAAAAGAAACTGCGATGGGATAGATTGGAGACGACAATAATGGAGATGGAAGCCGCCTTTCTGGAGGGTGGGAGACAGGATAAGGACCTTGCCCATCAGCTAGATCTTCGGAAACATGAGTTACAGGAGCTTGCGAATAACGCGGCAAGATCGGCGGCACTGGCAACACAGAAAAGAGTATATGATTTGGGCGATAAAGCTAATAAAATGATCGCCTGGCTAGAAAAACGGGACAGAGAGAGGAGTGGGGTGGCGGAAATATGGGACAAAAGCGGAACGGCGCACTCCGCAGGGGAGGCCTTGGCACAAGTATTTGCCGATTACTATGATGGAATTATATGAGACGCACCCTGTTAGGTCAGCCACAGACTGCTGTGAGCTGCTGGAGGAAATGCGACTGCCAGTGCTGTCAGAGGACGACAGAGAAAATATTGAGCGGGACATAACGACGGAGGAAATAGTAGGTGCCATACAGGACTTACAGGCAGGGAAGGCACCAGGACCTAATGGTCTGCCAGCGGAACTCTTTAAGTGCACGGATACTACTGTGGCCCCATATCTCTTAGCTATGTTTAACGAGGCGAGGGAACGGGGGTACTTGCCGCTTGACCAGAGGACGGCAACTATTGTGGCAATCCCCAAGGCAGGTAAGCCGGCGGACCAGTGTAGTTCGTACCGGCCGATATCCTTGTTAAACTTAGAGGTCAAAATATTGGCTAAGGTCCTGGTGAATAGACTCTTGGCGCCAATCACGACACTGATACACCCAGACCAATCGGGCTTTATGCCCAGCTTTATGCCCCACCGAAGTACCAGGCTCAATCTTCGTCGGCTCTATGGGGTGATGCACCTGGTAAAGACTAACCCGGGGGTGGAGGCAGCGCTACTGTCACTGGACGCCCGCATGGTGTTTGATAGTATAGAGTGGCATTATCTATTCGAAGTCCTAAAACGATTTGGTTTTGGCCCTCAATTCCGTTCATGGATTGAGTTGCTGTATACACAGCCCCTGGCCGGAGTTCGAGTTAATGGTTCGGTGTCCCGCCCCTTTGCTCTCCGGAAAAGTACGAGGCAGGGGTGCCCGCTATCGCCGATACTATTTGTATTGGCGCTCAAACCACTTGCAGCAAGGGTAAGGGGGGACTCGGTGATATCGGGCATTTATGGGGGAGATCAGTGGGAAGAGAGGATATCGTGATATGCCGACGATGTCCTCTTGTATGCAACGAGACCACGATTTACCATCAACCGACTACTACAGATCTTTCAGCTCTTTGAGGGGTACTCTGGATATCAGATCAATTGGGATAAGTCTCTCCTCTACATGTTATCGAAAGGGCCACCGCCGCTACTGGACGCAGACTCCAAATTGCAGATCAAATATAGTTTTAAGTACCTGGGTATACAATTAGCAAAAACAGATTCAGCATTCTTGGCGGGGAATCTACAGCCACAGCTGGAGCGTTTGAGGAGAGACGAAGCTCACTGGAGGACGCTACCGATATCCCTTATGGGGAGAGCAGTCCTCTTCAAAATGATGTCCCTTCCGCGAATACTATACGTCATACAAAACACCCCCTGTCAAATACCGGGCAAGTTCTTTAAGGATGTGGATAGCGAACTGAGGACGCTGCTGTGGGATGGCAAGGGAGCACGGATCGCACTGGCTAAGCTGCAAAGGGGAGTATATGAGGGTGGACTAGCCATTCCAGATCTACAAAAGTATTACTGGGCCTCTCACCTAATGGTCATTAATGCTTGGGTATTCGAGGATAGAAATGACCCGGCGTATAGGGTGGATCACTGGGCAATGGGGACTAGCGGCTATTTAGGGGCACTGTACGGGCGAGGTAGGCAAGGAAGCATGCCCCCACATACTCAGATAGTATTGAGAGTGTGGTCAAGGGCCATTCGATTCCTAGGTTGGGCCAACCACCTGACGGAACAGACCCCTCTATGGAACAGTGAAATGCTCCGGGAAGTAGGTAGACTGCAGGGCTTCTCTAAATGGAAATTAATAAATATTATACGCCTAGGAGATGTGTGGAGGAGGCAGGCAATGCTACCGTTCCCAGGACTGCAGAAAGAATATCAATTAGCACACCCAGAACACTATGGATATCTGCAACTGAAACATGCGCTGGGTAGACACCTCAAAGAGGGGGATCAGATCCCTGAATATAGCCCGTTAGAAGACAGATTAGTGTTAGACCCAATTCCGGAGAAAGCACTGTCATGCACGTACAAGAAGATAATCAACAATTCCCCGGATCTACTCACAAAGACGCGGGAGGCATGGGAGTCAGATGTGGGCTTGTTAGAAGACGATGATTGGGTGGAGGGGGTGCAGAGTCCTAGGGAGGTGGCGATCCGGGCAAGATTTAGACTGGTCCAACTGAGGATCCTGCATAGGTCATACTACACCAGCACACTAATGTTCAAGGTGGGGCGCATACCAACAGAGGAATGTCAGAGGGGATGTGCTCAGAGGGGCACCTTTTTCCACATCCTGTGGGAATGCCCGATTATACAGAGATATTGGAGGAAGGTGACTCGGATTATGTCGGAGGTGATCGAACAGGAGGTCCCCCTTGACGCCAGGTGGCATGTACTATGCATCTCTGGGGAACAGATGTGGCCCAAATACCAAAGAATTTGGCTAATGGTGGCTGCAATGGTGGCCAAGAGAAATATTGCGGGGACCTGGGGGGCTGTTCAACCGCCGAAGGTGTCACAATGGAAGAGAGATTTGGACTGGTGCTGTGCTGCGGAAAAGAATCTATGAGAGTCGGGGCTGCCCCAAAAAGTGGGAGAAAGTTTGGCAAGGGTGGGAAATGTACAGGGGGAACTGGGGGGTGCCTGACAGCTAGAAGGGAGGGGGAGGTAGATGGGGGGGGGTAACACGACGGAATGTATCCACTTATGTTATAGTCTGTTCCCAAATAGCCATATGTCAAAGGTCGTGCTGGATGATGAGACACTTGTATTTTAACCATTGATTGTGCAAATTATATATTGATGCTGACACTTGTTTAATAAAAAGAAGTTTAAAAAAAAAGAACTGAGGAAGCAGAAAAAAAGCAGCAAATTACTTTAAAAGCACTCACCAAAATAGAACTTGATTACCGCTGTATCTTTCATAACGTGCAGTTGCAGACATCACCCTAAAAGAAAACAATAATACAGTTACAAAATCATTACAATCGCTGGAAAGTGCCTGACCGGACGCTTGTTGACCATGACTTCAACTAGTCTTTAATGGGATGCTCAGAGTATTTTTTAAATTAGTATTATAGACCTGCCAAATTCAAAGAAAAATTCAGATTGCGAGGAAGGGACGGGATTTTATGCCGAGAACTGCCGGAGAGGCAATTCTGCCCATTCCAACCACCGATCCTGACCCCACCCTACAAGACTCAAACATTCTGTGGTGTTGAAAAAAGGACACATTTTGTCAATGCAGGCTATTTGTCCTGTACACCAACAATCAAATCATGTAGTATGAAAACACAATTCTTTATTCACTGTCCCTAGGCTACCTCTAAGGAAACAGCAGGCCATTGTAGGGTCTGGTGCACAGTTGAGGCCTCGAGTGCAGAAGACTGTGTGCATAGATCTGAGTGACACAGCAGGATTTGGGAACCCAACAGGGACAAAGAGTTTAATGGAAAGGTTGATAGTGTCAGTAATGCAGCCCACCTACACCCCAATGATTGGTGTCAGACAAGGAGCTACTAGGGGTTTGGAGGTAGGGAACTCAAAGATGGAAAATATGAGGAGGTCGGCAAGAAGGAACAGATGAGGAAAGTCTGTAGAAAGTGAGAATCCTAGAGTAAAAGAAATGCAAGATGAGCCGAAAAGGGGAGTGACCTTACCAATGATTGACTGATGTAAAGGCAGCAGTTAAGCAGTCTTTAGGGTTCGGGGATGCGTTCAGGGGATGGAAAAAGATTCTCTTGGGTCTCCATTTCTGAAGAGTGGAAGGAAATTGGTACACTCGAAGTCTGATGATCTACAATGGATCCAGATCCGTTCGCAAGGCATCTTTCACAGCAGTACACACGAAGCGGGAAACCAAAGGACTCCAGAATTCCCAGTTCGAGGATGTGCTTTGCAATCACATCAGCATAATTCAAGGGATATCTTGCCTTTCCCCTGGCACTCTTCGGACTTCTGAAGAGCTAGTTACTTACCTTCAGTAATGCTCTTTCTTGTGAATACCTTATCTAACCACAGATTGCTCACCTTAGAATAATCCCCAAGTGCCAGGATGGATCCGGAAACTTCATACAGCAGTGCTCTCACCCAGCGCAAGGTGGCATAGTGCGGCTCGGAACTTAACTCCACACCGCCCCGGAATTGACAGAGCGGAGCTGCAAATAAGGACTACCCCTGTGCTCTGATGTCAGTTTCTTATACTTTTCCCTTTCCGCACCCTCAGCCATGGAGTGTGAACACTTGTTGGTACCAGTATCTTACATGCTACCTTGGGACTTTCTTAGATACTAAAATGAGGCCACTCCACAGGACACGTCCTATGGTTGCTCGAAACCTTAACTTCAGAGATCATGACACAATAAGAAAGACCAGCAATCCACCATTTCAATCCACACACATCATGATCTTTCAAATCTATGCCAAGCTGGACCAACAAAGAAGGAAAGCCTTTGATGCCGTTAAACAGAATTCACAGGACATCAACCTACAATATATGCAGATTTTTCCGGCTAAACTGAAAGTGATTCATAACGCATGGGCCCAATTTTTTAAGATCATGGTGAAGGCTTAGGACTGAGCAGCTGAAAAAATGGACCTACGGCACAGCTCTCACTCCTAGCCAAGACACGCCTGACCAGCAGACCTGGCCAACTCTGGGCTTTTCTAGACCTAAACCAAATAGGAGAATGAGATCCCGCAGAGGCCTTGGCCAGCCCTGGGGAATCTCCAACTCATCTGAAACAGACAGGAGTCTCTCTTGACATGATTGGTTGCCAACCCCACAGACCCCTTTCCCTTCTCCTTCCACTTCCAATCAGAGAGGCTTTACAGTGGTTGATTTCAGAGACCCGGATGCAGAGCTTTAGCATGGGCATTTGAGTTGCCTTGTTAGGTTCCCGAGAGGTCAGAAAGTGCTAATTTCCACTGTACTGCTGCGGATGTACTCATACATATGTTCTCTTAGGTTCCACATGCTAACTGCTATAATGTTGCATTAACTTAATCATACATATGAGGTCCATCACCAGTGCCCTGTCATTTTCTTATTTTGCTTTGTTTCATGGGGTTTTGTTGGGCGACAGATGCATCTGGGGTGGAAGTGTGGGTGGAGTTTTGTGGTTGGGGGTTAGGGGAAGTTGTGTTTTGTTTTAATGTGTTGTCTACTGTTTTTGCATATGTGTGACATCTCAAGCCATTCTTACATATAGGTGTTTCTTCCACTGCTACATAGACTTGGAGGCTCCATGAAGCCTCCACTTTGGTTGGCCATAGCTCCCATCTACTACATATCATTACCCCCTCAATCCCCATGACTGAGATCATCAGAGTTCAATGGGATGCTTGACCGTATCTAAAGAACGACTGTAGTCGGATATGCCAAAAAGACCATGGCTGCAGTTCTCATGCTGCAAGAGATCCATTTACAGGTTCAAAGTGGCCCTTCTTTTGCTGATACGGCTGCGGTAGGGCCTTTCATGAGGGGTCAACCAGGGGCTCCCAAGCGGTGTTAATTTTACTTCATAGGGGTTTTCCCTTGTGGTCATGGCGGTTACATCCAATCCTCAGGGGAGATATATCAGAGTGGACGGTCCCTTTGAGGGGACTCAATACAACTTCTTGTGCATCTATATCCCGCCTCAGTCACCCAAACGCGCCATGGAGGGCTCCATAATGGTTCTGCTGGGTTTACCTCATGGTGTCACGGTTATTGGGGAAGACTTTAATGCCGCTCCCCATCCAAACAGGGACTAAACGGCAGGTTCCATATCCAGCACATTAGACACGACTAAGCTGTTGACGTCTTGGATGACTTCACTGGGACTTTGGGACACCTGGAGGATGTGGCATTCGCCATGCACAAAACACTCTCTTGCATCGATCTTTTGTTCCATGTCAAATCCTGCCCCTCCACTGTTTAGACATGGGCCACTAAGAGCATATTAAAGTGGTTTGGTGGTCGTTGTAGCAGAGAAAGAGGACTGGAACACTGATGCCTTTGTTCATCCGCATGCTGCCTCCCAGACACACGTCCATAGTCTTGAAAGCACTGGGATGCCTGCTGCACAGGATGAAAATGTTTCTGTTGATATGCCAGCCCTCTGGAATAGCCTCTAAACTACCTGAACGAATATGCCTCCTCACATCATTCCTTTTCCCCGCAGGCTATTACAATGCAGTCGTTACAACGACCGCGTTGTAACACCGCATACCAATACCCCGCAAGTCATAACAACAACTTGCACTAGGGGAGGCGCTGGATGTTGGAATAGTATAATTTACTATTCCAACTCCAGTCTGTGCAACAGTAGGGAAGGTGTTGGATTTTAAATCCAACACCTTTTGACCCCTCTGCAAATCGTTATTATGACTTGCGGGGTAATGAGTATGCCTTGTTACAAATGATGTTTACCACCTGACCTGATGCAGAAAATGTTTGACAGGAAACAACCGAACCAAATAGTGTGGAGTAGCTCTACTGAACTTAAAGCACTCCAATGCAAAGTCTGCCTTTTTGCAGAAGAGGCAAGACCTAGGAAAGAGCACATCCATGAGGGAGGCCTGTAGATGGCCAGAGAAACTGGTGGAATGCATCCACACATGCCGAAGTGATAACACTAGTACCTACTGCCCTCCCCTGGAAATCCATAGTAACTAGGCTCACATGAATAACATTTTGAAGTGTCCTGTACATCATGAATTGCCTAGACCAAAGAGAGTCTAAGATCTACCAGGACTGCTGGCAAGATCTCGCTGGCCATGTCCCGCAGGGTATGTGTGTGTAATGCCCTGTAAAAAAAACTAGCACTGACAGACCGCAATGCTAGAGTGGCTGAAGAAAACGTGTTTGCAAAAGCCTCAACCCTCTTGGTTTTTTTGTCTAGAGAAGTGGTTGGAAATGAATTTGAATTTACCTTACTGGTAGATGCAGGCATGATAAGGCTCTCTTGTGAGGATGGTTTGGGGGATTAGGGGATACTTGGTGAGAAAATCCAGGTCACCAGGCACTGGTCTGTTATGTCTGGCCAACTGCATAGTCACAGCAGAGTAAGAATATGACTTTGACCAAATGGACATCAAAGTATTAGTGAGGACATTGATAAAAGGGCCAGTCAACTAGAAACAGTTGTTCACAAGAAATTCATTTTAACGAAAAACATTTTTAAACTTGTTGCAAACACATGATTTTTTTTGCAATGACTCTCTCATGAGCCTAAAGGAGAAGCAATACAATCTAGTGGTTTAAATTAATTAAAACACTTGTTTGGTACCCTTGCCTTGCTGGGCTTGGCCTAAAAAATTATTAGGTGGCTGGTTTCCTTGACCAAAACTTGGTCCTTCTCCAGGTATCTAAATCTCTGTTCACCTTGCAAAGAATTTTGGAATCAGTTCTTACTCATTTAGGGAATATATTGGAAAATTCCGATCAGATGCTCGATACTCAAATAGGAATGCTAAAATACCTAGTGGAGAAAAAAGGGAAGAAAGATCAATTAAAATCATCATCAACAGCAGAGGTCTGTGAGAAACGTAATGAGGAAAACCTCCGTAAACCAAAACGTGAAATTACAAAAGAGCCTTCCCCACTGAAGAAAGAAATCGCAACTCAAACCGGTCGGAATTCACCTAAGGAAAAAAAGGTTAAACAAGATCTAAATCAGATCTATTCCCGTAGAAAACTTTTCAGGGAGAATAACAAGCCGGCCATTCATCAACCGCTCATACCATATTACCCAATTTTCACCAAAACAAAAGCTAAATTTCCATCAAATTCGAGCATCCCTGTAACCTTACATCGTAAAGCCATAGATACCATTGGTTTACCTACAGATGTCTCTCCGAGCCCAGAAACTCCAAATAATAAAAGTAAACAAAAAAGTCCAAACAAAAAAAGACAAAAAGAAGGGCGCTAAGAAGGATTGAGAAAAAGAAAGTCCGTAATTCAAGGTTCCAGAACATTCTCCCCACTCCGACTCAATCATCAGAAAAAGAGGAAAGATTATAAATGGCACAGAACCCGAAGAAAAAAGACCAGAAATCACTAGCCAAATTACAAAGGGTAAACTCTAACCAACTTAACCCAATGGCGACAAGTTCCTCAGTAGTAGATCATGGAGCAATGATGCAGGCACCAAAAGATATCCCACAAAGAACCTACACCATCGGGAAGATGCACACACAACCCGAAAAGACTACGTCAAGCCACCTGGAAATCACAGATCTATTCCCTTCAGGCGACGCTCCGCTCAATCGTGATCGAATTATTAATTTGCTACAAAAGATACAGCCGTTACATTCCTTAGCCAGAAACGAAGTAAAACTAGTAACGTTCCCTGAAAAATCTAAAACCACGACAGCGATTGTTGAATTCTGATCTCCAGTAATACCAGGAATAATATTAAAGGAAAGTGAGACTCTCCACAAATACGGCTATGACTTAACGCCAGTGCAAAATCACAAATTCCATAATTCGGAACTATCAGAAGAATTTCACAAAACTCAGAAATTGAATCAAAACTTCAACGCCACGAATAATCCTCCAAATCCCTTTGGGAAACCTTATTTGTTTCCATAAAGAACGGAGAAAGGAGAAGCTGGAGTAAAATACCCCAAAGAGGGAAATAACAACAGGGGTCAACTCATGGGCCTGGATCGCTGAGAATTTGAATAGCAATAAACAGGACAAAGAAAAGAAACGCCCTATTTAACACAGGTCTGACAATCTCTTCATGGAATATTGCCGGAAAAACACAAGAAAAATTAGCTGTAATAACAAAAGACCGTCCAGGGATAGTGGCCATACAAGAAACCTGGTCTACAACAAATTTTGACCATGAAGAATACTACGTTTATGATATTTCCGCAGAGCAGGTCGACCGGGGTCACGCGAAAGGTGGGATAGCAATTCTTCTTATAGAAGACAACAAGTGGGCCCAAGAAATAATCCCAATCGATTCAATGAACTTTCAATGCATAAAAATCAAATTTGAGATCATCCCACAAGAAAACCCAAAAGATCTACTTATCTTCAATGTTTACATCCCCCCCGGCGTAAAAATGGATGCACTTGCAATAGAAATTCTCGAAGAAATCGAAAAGGTAGTAGAGGTACAAGGCTATCCGTCATTTTTTATTACAGGCGACTTCAATGGAAAAATATCAAACGAGTTGCTTGAAAAATGGGCAAACTGGGACAAAGAAGAATCTCTGGCAATATCCACCCCTTTATTTCCCAAAGAATACAAAGCCGACAAAAGAGGGAAAATCCTATTAGCCTCACTCCCGACGTTAAACGGAGTTATATTAAATGGCAATGTAGAAGGAGACATTCCCGCATCACCTACAAGACAAGGGAATTGCAGCTCCTCTATCCTGGATTACATGATCTGTAGCTCGGATCTGTTTGGCACTGTTTTACAACTTAAGATTAACTTCACACATGGAAGCGACCATGCAATCCTGCAAGCAGATACAGAGTGGAAAACACAACTTGCATTATCAGGACACATCATGTATACTCATAGTACAGTTATGGTCAATCAAGCCCAAGGACGGATTCAGTGGAATTCATCGACACTCAACAAAATTATTAACGCAATAGACATGATATATCCATTACAGACAACTCATTCTACAAATCCGATAAAAAAACTTTGAAATAGCTACCAAAACGTTGATACAAGAATTACAAGAAAAACTAAAACAGCGGGACCCAACAAAGAACCAAAACAAAAAACCGAACTTGGTCACTAATGCAAAGCAATTAAATAAACTAATAAGGTTGCAGTTTGTTGAATACTCTGCATCTAAACAATTAGAAATAAACAAATTGAAAAACCAGCGCAGGAGAGAAAAAGGAAAAAACAAGGAAAAAATCCAGGATAAAAACTGGGTTGACATCCAGATAGCAGCAAAACAGAATAACCAACGTGAATACTGGAATATAATTGCCAAAGAAATAGGCACAAAAAAGCATTACAATCTATCCCGGTCCCCCAGGCAGAATGGGAATCATACCTAACCAATCTATACAAATTAAATATTATTTCAGAAAGGAATAACAGCCCAGCAAGAATTTTTGGAGTAAGTACATCAGATTTCGGAGCACCAAGTCCCTTTTCAATTGAGTTACATATAAAAAGGCAAAATCGACGGGAGCAACGGGCCCGGACCAAATCCCGATTAGAGTTCTCCAAAGCAATACTAGAGCATGGAGCAAATTCTTATCTCCCCTCTATAGCCACATTTTTACAACAGGGGAAATCCCTAAATCTTGGAAGGGAGCATTGTAATCCCTATACACAAGAAGGGTTCAAGGCTGCATCCCAGCAACTACAGGCAGATAGCTCTCCTGGACGCAACAGGAAAGATCTTTGCAGCAACAGTATTAGACCATCTTAAAGATTGGGCCTTCTCATCAGGTCTAATTCCCTTATATCAAGCCGGATTCAGACCAAAGCATTCGGTCACCGATAACATCGCTGTATTACAAACCATACTGGACAAATATGTGTCCTCAAAATCTCAGGTTGTGTATGCTGCTTTTGTCGACTTTACCACCGCGTTCGATAGGGTGGATAGAGGAACGCTTTGGAGAAAGCTTAGCAGAATGGGTATCCCGGATCACCTACTCCACGTAATAACATCATTATATTCCGGGACTTGGTGTCAGGTCCAAATGGGGAGGGAGAAGGGTCTCACAAACCCAATTCCGACCCTAAACGGCCTTAGACAAGGATGCCTTCTAGCTCCCTTATTGTTTTCCTTATATCTCAGCGATCTACCTGATTGTTTTAAACAGATCTGCAATTTTCCACCTAAAATTGCTCTCCACAAAATTCACACCTTGATGTATGCAGACGACGTAATCATTTTAGACCTAACACCATTCGGTCTGCAAAGAAGCCTGCAAGCACTCCATAACTATACGGAGGAAAATTATCTAATACCGAATATCGTAAAAACAAAAATAGTTCCATTCTCGGGAAGGAAACGGAGTATCAAATTCAACTGGACTTTAGGTGGAAGTGACAAACGAGTACACCTATCTAGGTCGAATCTTTACAAAGTCCCTACAAAACGTGCTCCATGTACAGAATTTAATCCGGAAAGCCGACGTCCACGCGGGGGCACTATCACGTTTATATGCCTCGACTGGCCAAAGACACTTCTCTTCGCTACTCCAGGTTTATAGTGCCAAGATTCCGCCAGTGCTTTCATATGCTCTAGAACATATCCCTTTAGAACAATGGAAACATCTAGATCTAAAGAAGGGAAGATCTTACGGAAACTCGCAAAGATGTCCCAAGCAGTCCCGGTACAAGCTCTTCGCCTAGAATTTTCACTAGTCAGTTCCTATGCTAGAGGAATTAGCAACGTCATCAGATGGGCATATAACCTCCTTCATGCGGAAGAAGGAACACTGCGTTCCCTACTCAAAACAGAGACATTTGACCAAGGAACTTTAAAATACGTATTCGGTAGGAATGTCTCAACTGCTTTTAAATTATCAAATGTTAATACAGACTTGTTACAATCATGGACCCCTGCCCAGCTGAAGCTTTTCTTAAAAAACTTCACTCCAAGATTAAGCTTTGACCTAGACGTTCAGCACTGCGCCAATTTGTCACTATATAAAAATACGCTGAAACTTTGGTCTATAGGAAAACACAACAGTATTTGTATTTTAACCTAAAGCATGGAGTTAGGAAATCGATTGTATTGCTCCGATTTGAGATACTCCCTCTAAAATCTTTTACTTGAAAGTGGCTATCGAAAGAAAGATCTAGTAGTCTCTGTAATTTATGCAACGGAGGGGAGCAAGACTTGGAACACTTGTTGTTTACTTGCCCATAATTCGTTAGTCGTAGAAGCAAGAAAAGATTTCTACAACCAATTTATATAAAATGTAGAATCACCTCTGTTCAGGACTTGATCTCGCTTTGCAAGGTTCCGCCAAATGAATTTGTATGTTATAATATATTTAAATTTTTAAAATCCTTTTTAACTTTGTATTAGAATGAAAACTTTTATTATTTTACTGTTTAAACCTTTATATCATGTATTAAATATTTGTGGTTCTCAGTTGAGAACTAAATCAAATAAACTTAAACTTGAATAAACTTGGTCCTTCTCCAGCGTCGTCTGAGGATTCTGATCCTGTTGAGGAATCAGAGAATGTTATCAGTTTGTTGTTTTTGTATAGGCCCCAACTGACGTCCTTCCTAGTCGGTTGTGCTTGGGAATAATAGTCCTCGTGTAGATATGGATATGCTTTTTCTTTGCTGTAGGCGTTAATATACTTTTGCACTTTGTCAGCCTTTTTCCTCAATTCCAAGGTGTTCAATTCCTGGATTGTTTTCTTTAGTTTTTCTAACTTCCAATAACCTGTTTTTTTAATACAGTCACTCGTCTCTTATTATATGTTCGTTATGGTCACTTCACTGGGGTACCCCAAGTCACGTTTTTCTAACCTTTCTATAGTTGCTAAGCATTATCAATATATGTTGTGTTATGTGAGCAGTTGTTTTTAAGTTTCTTTTGCATTTTTAAATAAAAACGTCACTCACTTCGGCTGAAGCGAGTACTAATACTTTTCTGGGCTACTTCATTAACATCATTGGGGTCCCAACCGGGTGGCCTAATGCCACCCGGTTGTGCTACAACGCCTGATTACAGCGGAGCAGGTGTGGTGTGAATTTGTAATGTCACTCACGTTTTTACTCTCGGTCCTGAAGAAAGCCCAGTCGAATATTTTAACGGGCTGAAACATATAGACCACATCACCCTAACTACTACAGATTATTATCTCTTGGTAGTTGGCATCACATAGTTTTTAACCATACCCTGAGCCGCCACTATTAAATTTACTTGGCAAGGATTCTCAGAGGTATTTTTAACATTCACATTACACATTCACACCACACCTGCTCCGCTGTAATCAGGCGTTGTAGCACAACCGGGCGGCATTAGGCCACCCGGTTGGGACCCCAATGATGAAGCATGACACCAACCAGGTTGGTGTGTGAGGGGTCTTTTAAATATACCTAATGGGTCCTTGGACTTACCACACTTAGTGATTGATAGATTCATACTACAACAGGGTCCGTCCACATTGTTTTTTGCAACTTTACCCAGGGGATCAGGACGTACCCCTAAATCCTCGCTCTCTCCTTTGTTTTCCGTACTACTTCATTAACAAGCATTAGGTATACCCTACAATGTTGGAATTAATTTAAACCACTAGATTGTATTGCTTCTCCTTTAGGCTCATGAGAGAGTCATTGCAAATAAATCATGCGTTTGCAACAAGTTAAAGGAAAATGCTACTTACCAGTATGCATCTGTTCTTGGCATGTAGAGCTGTAGAGTTGTATACTTTAGCATAGATCGCCATCTGGGGTTGGGCTCGGATGTTTGCACTTTGTTTTTGTTCGAAGAAGTGTTTGTAGTCACGAGATAGACGACTCCTCCTATAGTGCGCATGGGCATTGACTCCATCTTCAGATTGTTTTTCGCCATAAAGGGTGATGATGGAGTTAGTAAGAGAATAGAAAAGGATGTCCATGTAATGTATCTAAATAAGATAATACTGCAACAGATAAAGGTACCTGGGGAGGTGGGTGGGCGAATACAACTCTACAGCTCTACATGCCAAGAACAGATGCATACTGGTAAGTAGCATTTTCCGTTCGAGGCATATGAGCTGTAGATTGTATACTTTAGCATAGACTATACAGCAGTTTTCCTCCTAGCGGTGGCAACCTGTATCTGTTGCAGTGGTTTGAAAAAGTGTTCTTAGTACAGCCTGGCCCACAGTAGCTTGTTGTTTTGCTTGCACATCTACACAATAGTGTTTAGTGAAAGTATGTGGTGTAGATCAAGTTGCTGCTTTGCAAATGTCATCTAGGGGAATGTTCCCTAAGAATGCCATAGAAGCCCCTAGTTTGCATGTGGAATGAGCTCTAGGGGGAATAGTTAATGTGTGTTTAGCTTTAAGATAGCATATTTGGATGCATTTAACAATCCACCCTGCAATTCCTGTTTTTGAGATGGGATTGCCTTTGTGAGATGGGGAGAAAGCTACAAAGAGTTGTTTTGTCTTTCTAAAGGGCTTAGTTCTTTCGATGTAGTAGAGTATCGCTCTTTTAACGTCTAGCGTGTGGAGAGCGCGTTCTGCCACTGAGTCTGGTTGAGGGAAAAAAACCTGGAAGTTCAACCGACTGATTAAGGTGGAAGGCAGATACTACTTTAGGCAGAAATGTTGGGTTAGGCCTAAGAACCACCTTACTATGGTGTATTAGTAAAAATGGTTCTTGTATGGTTAATGCCTGGAGTTCACCAACTCTCCTAGGGGACGTGATAGCTACCAGGAAAGCTACTTTCCAAGTAAGGAACTGTAACTCGCATTTGTGTAGAGGTTCGAATGGGAGACCCGTAAGTCTGGTAAGGACTATATTGAGATTCCATACAGGAGAAGGTGGAACTCTGGGTGGAATTATTCTTTTAAGTCCTTCCATAAATGCTTTGATAGCAGGTACTCTAAACAAAGACAAATGTCTGTTTTGGAGGTAAGCAGCGATAGCAGCCAGATGTAGCCTTATAGATGTGTATGCTAGGTTACATTGTTGTAGATGCAAAAGATAACAGATAATGTTTTGGATGGATGCATCTATCGGATCGATTTTGTTGTTTGTACAGTAAACGACAAATCGTTTCCACTTTGCCGCATAGCATGCTCTAGTGGTAGGACATCTGGCCTCTTTAATGATATTCATGCAGTCTGGAGGGAGATTGAGGTAGCCAAACTCTAGGACTTCAGGAGCCAGATCGCAAGATTGAGTTGATTGGGATCTGGATGCCTTATGTCTCCATGGTTCTGAGTGAGGAACTTGGGGGAGAGGTGCAGCTTTTAACGAGGCACTACTGAGAGTTCCAACAGGGTTGTGAACCATGGTTGGCGTGCCCATGTTGGAGCAACTAGGATCATTGTGAGGGAGTGTTGTTTGAGCTTCCGAACCACTAATGGAATGAGCAGGAGAGGCGGAAAAGCGTATGCAAATTTGCCTGACCAGTTCATCCATAGCGCATTGCCTTTGGACAATGGGTGTGGGTATCTGGAGGCGAAGCTTGGGCATTTTGCGTTTTGGTGTGTGGCGAACAGATCTATATGTGGATGACCCCACATGTGAAAGAATGGAAGGAGAACTTGAGGATGAAGTTTCCATTCGTGGATCTGTTGTGTTTGACGACTGAGCAGATCCGCGATCTGATTGTGTACTCCCAGGAGATTTTCCGCGAGGAGGTATATGTTTTGAGGAATAGCCCATCTCCATATGCTTTGCGCTAGTCGTGAAAGCTGAAGAGAGTGCGTCCCCCCTTGTTTTTGTATGTAGTACATTGCGGTCATGTTGTCTGTACGTACCAAGACAGCTTTGCCTACTAGCAAGAGTTGAAAAGACTTTAGTGCTAGAAAGATTGCCAGTAACTCCAGGTGATTTATATGGAGTTGTTTTTGTTGCTGGGTCCATATGCCTTGAACAGTTTGGTTTTGGAGATGAGCTCCCCAGCCGGTGAGCGAAGAGTCTGTTGTTAGCACTATCTGTGGAACCGGGTCGAGGAATGGCCGCCCTTTGGACAGGTTTTGTGTGTTCCACCACTGCAGAGAGCGATGTGTGCGGCTGTCCACCAACACCAGATCTGACAAGTGACCTTGAGCCTGGTTCCACTGATGTGCCAAACATTCCTGTAATGGCCGCATCTGGAATCTTGCATAAGAGACGATGAGGATGCAAGAGGCCATCATTCCGATTAACTGCATAAAGACTCGAGCTGGCAATGAGTGTTGAGGCTGAAATTGGGATATTAGAGCCTGCATGGTGCGGATCCTGACTGTATTGGGGTAAGCTAGGGCTTTTGAGGTGTCCAGAGTGGCTCCTAGATACTATTGTATTTTGGATGGTTGAAGGTGAGACTTGGTGAGGTTTACTGTGAACCCCAAGTCGTGAAGTAATTGGATGGTTTTGTGTGTGTGTTGTACACAAGTGTTGTGAGACTTGGCTTTTATGAGACAGTCGTCCAAATAAGGAAACACGTGGATGTGCTGCCTTCGTAAGTGAGCTGCCACCACTGCAAGGCATTTGGTGAAGACGCTGGGTGCTGTGGTCACTCCGAATGGGAGGACTTTGAACTGATAGTGTTGACCTTCTACTATGAACCTGAGGTATTTTTGTGAGAGGGATGAATAGGAATATGAAAGGCGTCCTTTAGATCCGGAGAGGAAGTCGCCTTGTTGAAGTAGTGGGAGCACCTGCTGGAGAGTGACCATGTGGAAGTGGTCTGATTGAATGTAGAGGTTTAGGGGTCTGAGGTCCAGTTTTTTGGGATTAGAAAATAGAGCGAGTAAACCCCTGTGCCCTGACGATGTAAGGGGACTGGTTCTATTGCGTTTTTTTGTAAGAGAGAGAGAATCTCTTGTTTTAGAAGGGTCAAATGTTCTGTGGACATTGGACAGTGTTTGGGAGGGATGTGTGGGGGATTGGAGGTGAGTTCCTGGCAGTAACCATACTGGATAATTTGTCTCGCCCACCTGTCTGTGGTGATGGAATTCCAGACAGGTAGGAACTGTGATAGACGTCCCCCGACAGGTGTGGAGTGGTCGGGGGGAAGTGGAGGGAAGTCACTGCTTGGTGGTAGGGGAGGTGCGTGTGTTGTTACCGCATCCTCTTCCCTTATTGTTGTTGCCCCTGTATCCTACCCTAAAATATCCTTTTGAAAAGGAACTTTGATTGGGCCTTTTAAAAGATGAGGAAGGTTGTTCTGATGTATTGGTTTTGGAGCCACCCCTATAAAAGGAGCGATGAAAGGAACCTCTATGGAAAGGTGATTGCAAGGCCCCCATAGATTTTGCAGTCTCTGTATCTTTTTTCATCTTTTCTAAAGATGTGTCGACTGTAGGCCCAAAGAGATGTTCTTAGTCGAAAGGCTGATTAAGAATGCGGGTTTGCACCTCGTTTGAAACCGGATATCCGGAGCCAAGCGTGCCTGCGTAACAAAACGCTGGTATTAACGGCACGAGATGCGGTATAAGCGGCATCAAGAGCACATTTAATGGATGTATTTGTAATTAATTTACCTTCTTGTATTAGGTAATTTGCCTTGTCCTTATATTGGTCAGGGAGATGCTGGATAAGTTTCTCAAGCTCATCATAGTGAGCTCTGTCATATCTTGCCAGCAAAGCTTGGGTGTTGGCAATTCTCCAATAATTTGCAGCTCGTGACGCAATACGTTTTCCGGATGCGTCTAAAAGTTTTGATTCCTTGTCAGGAGGTGGGGCGTCGCCTGTGGTTTGTGAATTGGCCCTTTTACGTGCATTAGACACCACAAGGGAGTCTAAAGGGACCGGACCCTTGATGTATGTTGGGTCGTTAGGAGCTGCCTTATATTTTTTATCTATTCTAGGGTTAAGAACCCTGGCACTGACGGGGTCTTTAAATACTTCTGGTGCATGTTTAAGTAAGCTCTTCAACATTGGTAGGGTGTGTGTGGACTTTTGTGGCTGAGCGAAAGTTTCTAATAGGAAGTCCTCCTCTAGGGGTTCTGAGTGTAATTGTACCCCGTGATATTGTGCAGCCCTGGTGATTAGTTGCGCAAACCCCACATTGTCATCTGGAGGGGATGGGCGAGAGGGATATAGGTCCGGATCATTTTGTAGATCCGGATCAGTATTATAATCCTGCCAGGGATCTGGATCTTGTGGGATGGTATGTGCGTCATCATCCCCTTGTGGATTTGTGTTCCCATCCCTATCCCCGTCCCCACCCCCATAATCACTATCCTCATCTAGTGGTGGAGGTGAAAGTGAGGGTTGTGGGGAATGTACTGGAGAAATTAATAGATTGGGATCAGTAGGAGGAGGAGAGGGTGGGGGAGGTGGAAGAGGCGGAGAGGTATTAGTGCCTATATTTCTTTTTTTAGGAGGAACTGGAGAATCTTGTGAATAGTCCGGTTTCCTTTTTGGTGTGGAAGTAATATATCCAGTCTCTGGGTCAATATGTATTGTTTTCTGCTTTGGATCTGGAAGATCTGGTACAGAAGGGTGTTTAGGTAAGGTGTCTTTTTTCGGAGCGGAAGATTTATGGTCTGCATGTTCCTTTGCCTTATGAGGGGTTTTATCCTGTTTAGGCTTAGGTGTAGGAGTTTTCAGTTCGGGGATGTTTTTCGGCTCCGAAGACTTCGGTTTAAGCTGGTCCGGTTCCGAAGGCTTGGTTTTTGGCTGTTTCGGCGCCGAGGCTTTGGGCGTCGAAGATGTTTTCGGCGCCGGTGGTGGTACATTTATGGGTTTGGACTTCAATGCCGAAGCTGTTTTCTCGGTACCGGAGTGGAGTTGGCTCGAGCCCGAGCCGGAAGGCTTGTCTTTCAATTTCATTGCCGGGCCGGAGGGCGGGGCGTCTGAAATATTTGGCCAGTGTGGACCAAGGCCCGAGGGCGAAGGTGTTACCGGAGCCTCTTGTGTGGGAGTGGGTAGGACAGGGGTCTCGGTACTCACGGACCGCTGAGCTGGAGTGACTGCGTCGTCGGAGTCATCGGCCTCGGAGACTGAGATCTGTTCTTCCTGGGCTCCTTGTTCTGGAAGGGTGTTGGGACCTGGTTCAAAGATGTCCGGAATCGAAGCGCTTCCCCGGGACATTTCGTGGCGTCGGGCCCGACGATCACGGATGGTTTTCTTGGACCTTAAAGATGAACAGGCCTCGCAGGTGTTCTCTTCGTGCTCCGGAGAGAGGCACAGATTACACACCTCGTGTAGGTCCGAGTGTGGGAACTTAGCACCACACTGGGGACATTTTTTAAAGGGAGTCCGTTCCATCGACGTCCAACGTGGTGGGCGCGGGTAGGCCCAACGGCCCGCGTCGAAGTCTAGGACAAGTAGCTTGATTGTAGAAGATGCGCGTGGAAAGGGAAACGCGATCGAGACAATACCGTCGAGAGGTGAGTGATTGCGCGTCGAAGGGGGTTTCGATAACTACGCCAACCCGGAGCGCAGCAATTCACATCCGAACCCGATGGCGGAAAAAAACATTCTGAAGATGGAGTCAATGCCCATGCGCACTATCACCATAAGGAGGAGTCACCTATCTCGTGACTACAAACACTTCTTCGAACAAAAACATAGTGCAAACATCCGAGCCCAACACCAGATGGCGATCTATGCTAAAGTATACAACCTGCAGCTCATATGCCTCAAACAAATGTTTTTCATTAAAATGAGTTCCTTGTCAACAACTGATTCTAGCCGACTAGAAATTACCCAGTTCACATGGACATATGGGTTGCTCTTGTGTTTTTGATATATTGATAAAAGGGCAGCAAAACCTCAGAAATAGCTGGCCCCGGCTGTAAAATTTACGCTAGAACATTTGTTTTTGTCTAACTAAATTGCATCAGCTTCCCTCTGGACCAGCACCACAAATGAGGCTCTCTTCCGTTGCTAGCCCAAGTGGGGAGTGAGCTCTGTCTCAAGCAAGGCGTCAAGCCCAATGGTATTCTATAAATCCATGAATGAGGTGTCCTCATTTTGAGAGGGAAAACAAGCCACCCCAATCAGAAACAAAAACAAGCATTTGCATTATAATAGGTCTCGCATTTACGCGAGTTTGAGCTATTGGCATTGTAAATTACAATGCATTTTATTTATTTTTGGTTTTTAAAACATAAATAAAAGGCTGTCATTTACACTGCCAATAGCTCAAACTCGCATAAATGCAAGCCCTATTGCATTGCAAATGCTTGCTATCATTTGGAGCAATCTGGCCACAGCCTAAGTGACTATGCTCTAGGCAGTCACACAGGTGGCAATTCGAAAAGGTTTTAAATGCACGTACAGCAGACGATGTGCAATTCCAGACTTGCTATTGCACCTGTTCCAAATGTTGAGGGCCGCCACTTGTGTGCACCGTCCTTTCTCTGCACCTCTAACTGTAACACGCAGTTATGTAAACAGTTTCTCCACTACGCATGTTACATGTAGTTCGTTTATCCTATGCCCGAGGCCCGGCCCACTGCTGGCGTCCTGTAGAGAACCTTTGCACTCGTCTGTGCTTCACAATCCGCTTAGATACTTATATTTCCTCTACATCTCTTGCAAAAACGATATTCGGCATGGTTTGGGCACTACAATCTAATTTTAGTACAGGCTGCCTCGGGTGTTTATCATGTACTGCCTGTTTTCAATAAACAGAATCCATAGAACACAATTTCTAGGAAGATATAAGTGTCAACCAAACGCCCTGCTCAGACACAACAAGGCTACTGCTGGAAGGAGAGGGTAGGGGAATGGACTCTAAACCCTTACCTTGTAAATTTTCCTCCTGCGAAATGGACCCTTCGCTTTACAACATGCTGCTGTTCCGTTACGAGATCTCTCCTTCGGCTGCTTATCCTGCTGCTCCTAGCTCAACTTCTAAGTTCTTTTTGTCTGTGTCTGCCAACAAAGCTGCCTCTGTTATTGTCTGCACTGCAATTTCCTGCTAAAATGACACGAATCCAGGCTGTGACTTGATTGGCTCTTCTTGGATTCCGCCTACCCGTGACGTAGAAACAGATGAGCGCAGCAAAGTGGATCTGGGAAGTTCTTTGGAAAAAATGGACTGGATTTCTTGCTATTTTGTGACTAGGAGGATAATGGGGACGTTATAAATCAATATATGTCCAAAAATGAAAGACGATTGAAAAACTAAAGATGAGTGGACTATTTTCTGAGTATTAAACAATGTTTATTCTAGCATATGATCCGATATGTTCCATCACAGTATGGCCGCAACTCTAAAGTCTTCATAGTCGTGAACTACAGACAGATCTGTTCACAGCTTTCAATGTTTCTCTGCAGGGTGGAGTCACGTGGGATACAACAGCAGTTCGTCTGCAGTTCAGAGGCACATCAAAAACATATTTGCAATGCAATATGCGAGACCTATGGCATTGGAAAGAAGCGGCCGCCATTGTCCCTGCTGCTTCAAAAGAGATAGCGTGCATGGCGCGCTGAATGTAAGCCAAGCACGTTGTGCCTGCAGTAAGAGAAAATAAAGAAAATAGTGCTTACAGATTTAAAAACACGTACTGTGTAACAACCAAAGTAAAAGGGCCAGTCGCCATGGGAGGTTACAAATGAAGACAAGGCGGTACTAAGGAGGGACTAACAAGCCTATTTACGAATCTGAAGCCAGCATTTACGAAGAACAATAACACAAGCCAATGACAAATATGGGCGGAGAGTGGGCAGGGCGTCCATCCATACTCCACTACAACAAGTCTCGCAGAGCAGCGCATGAGCGCTGACTCTAGGCTCGACCTAATAAACAGGGATGCCGCTGGTGAGTGCAACATGGCAGATGCACCAGGTTTCAGTCAAGTTGCATGATGACTGGTTGCACTTTAGTGATTTCATAGCATGACATCAGCCGGGCTCAAAGGGTGCAGAAGAAGTGTGTTTGTTCATCGATTTATGTGGTCTCAATGATGGGACCTGTGTAGACAGACGCCCTTTACCCAATCTTCATGAGATGGAATTCACACTTGTGGGAACTACTGTGTTTTCTATGGTGGATCTTGCAAGTGCATATCATCAGATTGAGTTACATTTGACTGCATTCTTAACACCTAAAGGAATCTTTCAGTTTTTAAGAATGCCTTTCGGATTGGCAAGAGCAGCATCACTGTTTCAACGTCTTATGAAAAGGCACTTTAAGGAGTTACTGGCGCAGTGGCTTTTCAAAATGACAATGGAAAATATTAGGAGGAGCATAAGAAGAACAATTCGAATTTGCAAGTGGTGTTGAGGATGTTAGAGAGTAAAGGTTTAACTCTGAGGCTCTTTAAATGTAATTCAGGTGTGAAAATGTTGAGTAACTAGGATATAAAATTTCAAAGGAAGACATAAAACCTAAATAGATGTATCTACAGGCAATATTGGAAGCTTCAGCACCTGTAACCAAAGGTCAATTGTTGTTTTTCTTGGATTAACTGAATTTTAAGCAATGTTTAATCTAAATTATGCTATAAAGTTTCGTTTCAACATTTGCTGGAAAAAAAAATGAAATAAAATTTGATTGGGCTCCAGATCAAAGATGGGCATTTGAGCGATTGAAAAATTAGATGTTACAAGCTCAATTTGAAGTTGTCTGGGTAGACTGGGTAGTGTTGTATGCCTGAAGAACACGGAGAGAATCTGGCCGTAATTATGCAGTCGCTGATACTGTCTAGTATTGTGAAATATTCGCTGCGAGTGTTCTGGAATGCAAGGGTGGAGCAAGGGAGGCGGTTGGTGGCATAGCATGGAAAAGGTCGCTGTGGCAAGCTGCTCCTGTAATATGGAATAAACTACAACTTACCTTATCACGTGTGGTTCCTCCTTTTAACAATTAATAAGGCTGAATTCAGCAAAAGAACAGTTCACTTTAATCAAAAGATCACATAACCAATAAACTACTGCTGCTCATGTTTTTATTTTAGAGATGCTGAGTATACATATCAAAAGACTACACATCCCCTCAATGGAGCGATATCCAAGCAGGAACAGAGAGTGGTTGTAGAGCAGCAAGACAAACAGGATGCTAGCTAAAAGTCGTTAATTGTTTATGACCGGATATCAAACATATTCAACAAACAAGTTTTTATACACATTAACTAAATGTTTTTCCTCAATTCAGAAAAAAAGATTACCAATAACCAGAAGGTGCTATAGCCTGGACTTTTTTTAAGCTGGCCTTAATAGGGTTTAATCTTTGCTACTCTTTTCTGACTGGCCTTCTCGGCAATCTTTTTGAGTAAATAATCACTCGATTTCTTATGTTTAAACACTATGTTCCCAAAAGAAAGAACAGAAAATTGCCATTTTCATTGCCGAGTCTGATGTGTTTGCATTTCTCCGCTTTTTATGCTCAGGTTCTATGTGCTGCGTAAGAGGAACTCCGCAAACAAGAAAGGAAGTGCCCTATATGTCATCACATCTAACACACAATCCTTGCGATTACTCTAACCACTGGCAATCGAATAGGGTAGCATTCGCCCCATCGTTTTTTTGCCCATCAAGCCACCAGGATTAGCCCTAGCCATATTCAAATCGCCGCTGATCCTGCTCCAATAAGAACAGTCCTCTCCGACTGCCATGCTAGCTCCTCAGTGAACCGAACACAAGCAACTCACGACAGATTAGGTCTATCTGTAGCCAAAGCAACGTACTGAGCCTGCCAGGGCGATGACAGATGTAGTCCAGAACCAAAAGCATCCATGTACTATAAATATCATGCGAGATCATGCCCGGTAGGAGGGAGGCATAGCACTGTATTTCATGTTTTCTTTACCTCTCTAAAAGAGGCTTCCGGGTGAAAAAGGAGGGTTCAAGGACTGAAATGCATGATTGTGAAAAAGGAGTAAGTGTCATAGATTTTGAAAGCAGGTGGCTACACTATCTACCGCCGCAATGGTTCATAAAATGATGGCATTAAGTCATAATGATATTCGGTGCTATTGAACGCTTCATAGTTGTACAATGGATCGCTCAAGAAGCATGTCAAAATAGTGCACTAAATACTGTTTCCTGCACAAACATGCTTTACTGCGTCAGCAGAAAACATGCAGAATTATTTTAATTTCCCATGATCAAATCCTAGAATAAGCTATTTTTGTAGATATTCATAACTTTCTAAAATATCTGACTCCCATGATGGGTTCCCAAAGAATTCTGACTAGAGTAGTTATGAAACGATACCAGAGAAAGAATGAGGTTCCTGGTTTTGTCCATGTTTTAAGTAAAGGTTTGTTTGTTCTAGTGGTTCCAATGATCAGAATTTGTGGATACCACACCTTTATACCTTTCCCACTGCTATTGTTTGAGTGACCGTGTGACTTGAAGGTTGTTGAGTAACAGCAGTGTTTCTAAAGATATATGCATGTGAGGCACATTCCTTCAAATTTTATGGAGTTTTTAAGATATTTAACATTAGTTTTTGTTGCTTTCAGCTTGTTTTTGTTAGTAAATGGGGGTTTCCCTAACCATATTTCATTGTTTTGTTGACTTGATTATTTTTTGGAATTATGTTTTTTGAGCAGCGTGTAGCTTTATCAATTTCGGTTTTAAAACAGGGGGATGTACTATATGCTTCATTCATTCTCGTGCAACATGAAGTGTAAAGCATTCAGATCATGCAAGTGTGCAATCTATATGTTTCATGTCTCAGTCTAGCCTAACAAAAACCGATACCTATAAGTATATGCCAACCAATATGTAACTCACTACCTCGATATATTCATGAATGTTTCCTTTCAGGCATTAATATATGCTCATCACAGGCAAACAGACCTGTTGTACATGTTATGTGTTTTGTATTGCCTGACAGAGACCCATGGCTAAAGGATAAGGACAACGGTGATAGGAATGACACATTAGAGGGGTAATTACATAGGTCCTGACAAAAGCCCCAGACCCCTAGTGGCCAAACCACAAGAGCTGAAACATGTCGACAATGAACATCAGGTTGTAGGGACACTGTATCCACTCAGACATAATCTCAACCATACCGAATGCACTCAATATTAAAGGAACACTGGGGTGCTCTTCAGGTATTTGCATCTTATCAGTAGACCCTGTCGGAGATAAGATCTTAAGTGCTCCCTAGAAAATGGTTGAGCCCATCATGGCTTGTGGGGATCAGGATGTGACCAGATGATGAAGCAGGACATCAATGAGGTGAGCGAGGGTCACTAAGAACCTCATTTGTCTCCCCTTCGAGGTCTTGAGTGCAGCAAGATTACTTCTTACACAACATGATGTGATCCATAGAGGAGAACAATTACTGGACACTGCTCTAACAACAAAAAAAAATCTATGTAACATAAAAAATACAAAACAGAAAATCAAAAAATAAATTACGGGGCGTGTCCTGGAACCGGACGGGACTCCATAGAGCACCATTAGCGGCAGCCCGCAGGCCCATTAATCCTTAGTCTTGGAGGCTGACACTGGACCCCAGAAATTCCTGAGGGGTGCCTGAGCACAAGGGAACACCGGCGAGAGTGTCCCCCATGCCCAGGAGAGTCGCCACCCACCGAATCAAGATGGCGGCGAGAGACCGCAGAACAGCCTAAGAGCGCTAAATGAAGAGCTGCCGCCCTGCCGCGAGCTGAGGCAAAGCGGGTGCCCATGCAGCTTGGCTGGCCAACGTTGGTGCGGAGGCACTCACATGGACTGCCTACTGGGCCCAGGAAGAGGAACCTGGGGCCTTTGATGCAGCTCTCCCCACCATGCGGGTGACGGCGGGAGCGGCTGGTGTAAGCGGCGGGCGGCCAACGCCCCAGCGGTATTCGAGGAGATTGAGGCAGAGATGGCCACGAAGGAAGGCAGCGAGAAGGCCGCTGCCAGCGTGTGTAGTTGACAGTAGAGGCCCCCACCCTGAGAATGGAAGGCGGCCTGGGTTTGGAATGGCCCACTAGAGACTGGTGACGACGGAGAGGCAGACACGCAGAGACAGTGGGGAGAGAGGGCCACCGGTGTGCCTTGGAGTCTATTTGCTGGATAGTGCTCTGGATGAAGCAGGCCGGAATCTGGGGGCTCATATAGCAGCTATTTTGGCGGCCACTAAGGATACTAAATCCTCCTTGGAACTTAAAATCGACAAGTCAAGGCATGGGGCTGCTACATGCTCAAGACCGCCTTGACAAGTTGGAGGCAGAGTATGCAACTATGGCGGAGAAACTGGATGATCTGGAGGTCACTCCAGCTGTAACAACATTCGCCTGGTAGGGGTCCCGGAGCGGGGGAAGGGCCCGTCGACTGAGTCGCACATTGAGGATTGGTTGGGCTCAGTGGTGCAAGAGAGGAGACCTTCAAGGCTGTTCACTGTGGAAAGGCTCCCAGCCCCGGGTGCAACCCTCCCTTCCCCATGAGGGCCATCGCTGTGCGGCTCCTGAACTTTCGCGACCGAGACCACATCCTGCAAGTGGCCATTGTTCATGGGCCTTGGCAGCTGGAGGTGGATCGGTCAATATCTATCCGGTCTATTCGACCAAGGTTCAAAGACAGAGTCTCCAATTTTGAGGTTAAGAAACAGATCAGATCCCTGAACCCTAAATATGCACTGTTGTTTCCTGCTAAGCTCTGCATCACAGACTCCAGGGGCTCACGTTTCTTTGGTACGGCGGCAGCAGCTTGAGACTAGTTGGAGGCGAAAGGCTATTGAGTGCAAAGCTACCCAGAGCCAGAAGACAAGAAAAGCTGTACGATGTACAGGCCTCTGCGGGGATGGCGGTGGAGCCCGGGGGATGCCCCCCAATTAATAAAAATTAGCTCAATTTTCCACTTAATCAAATTTCATTGTGAGCAGTCATTTGCAGTCTAAAAATGGATAAGGGCAAAACCAGCTTCTAGGATTCCTTTTATGAATCATGATGGGGTGTGATAGAGAAGTACAGACAGTCTTTTTGCAGCTTCAAAACATTTTCTTTGTTACCACCAGATAAATGCCAAACCCAAGAAAGTAATCACTGAAAACTCTTGACCACACAGCTGCAATCAACGAACAGAATACAGTCTTCTCTGCTCTCCCAAAATAATATTGGTGATTTATGGCTAACCATAATCCAAATATTTGGCACTTGGAGACTGGCTTTTTTTACATAATCTGGAAGCACAATACGCAAAATGAATAATCTCTGCATTATCAACCGCATCACTGCATGTGGACATGCTGTTGAATAGCCATGGGTAAACGTGCTGTAAATAATGTTTGCTGAAACTGTTCTAAAAATTAACCACCACAAATGTCAACCGCTGGCTTTATTTCCTTTGGTTTACTAATATTTTGGTCCACGAGTCTATCAAAACTGTTGTTGCCTCATAGTGAAGAAAATAAAATTGTTCATCTTACCTTTAGGTAAAAATTTGCTCTATTGTTAAATCAGGCTTGAAAACAGATACCAAATTAGTGAATTGCTCTTAAAAGTGGTTTTGATTTGGGAGACAGTTTATTTTATGAATCAGACTAATTAGAAAAGGGCAACTTCTGCAATGTCACTTCACTATATAATTATGCAACATTTACCAACCTCTATAAAAAGGAACACACAGTACGGTTTGTTACGGCATCACACTTTCTTTCCCCAAGTACCTACAAACATCACTCATTTTATGCAACAGAGTATCTATGATTTCCATTAATGCCACTTTTTTATCCATTAGGTAAGCTTATCCTTACAATAAGTATGCTGAATTCACTTAGTACAATATAACTCTTCCCACTTAATCTAAAACAACTATATAAAGGCCATAAAGACAAAGTTCTGCTTACCTCAGTTGCTGATCTCGAAGATTTGATAATATGTCCATCCCATGAAGAGAAGAGTATATCGTCGATAAATCCTGAAGACAGAAAAGGTATTTAATTAATTTCTTTCATCGCTCCCAAGTAAACACAAGCACTGCCAAAGCCAATACATCTGACTTCAATTTTGAGTAGCGACTAAAACATTTAAAAACGACGGCTACAATGAAAACAAAAAAAATGCTTTCTGTATACGACACAGAAATCTGAGACAAGCAATTTAACATGATGATGATTCAAGCAACTTTCACAATGTACAATATTTCCCCGTGTACTGTAATGCAAGCAATCAATAGGAGCTGGAATGAACCAAAGCTCATTCTGTGTACATTAAAAAAAAAAAATTAACAATAGGCACGAAGACATCACTGATGTGATATGGCGGAGTGAAGCCATAAGTACAGCGCATATGTACTTGAAATGTAATCGCATAGTTGAGTTATAATGTACCACAACAAGATCATTTCGCATTACTGATGGAGGGTGGAGGCTCTATGACTGATGGGGTATGCCAATTGTTATCAGCTGTACATAATGCTAATGATGTAACCATGCCGTTGAGCCACTGACTTACAAATGGTGTACGGCTAATTACCTACTGGTTCTGTATGATAATTCCTATGATGGTATATTGTTTTTCATTCATGTACAAAAACCTTAATAAACAGATCAAACAAAAAAAATAGGCATGAAGACATCACTACTGTCAAGACAGACCTAATAAACTATCATCTCCACTGCAGCAAACCAAGACTATTGTTGAGATGAAACTTACATTAGCTTGCTGTACAAAGCCAATGCGATCAATCCGATTAATTTTAGAAAACGTGGTATTTTTATATTCGTACTGGTGGAGCTATTGTCGTAGTTCTCTCTGGTGCCAAAGCATGAAACAATTAAAATAAATGCTATGGTATACGCATAGCTGTAGTGCACAGTGAGTCACTGGCATGGCTTCACAGCCCACTAAAGTCACAGACTTTCCAGAAGAAAGAATAGATTTTTAACAGATTTAACTACTTTCCTTTAAAACGTGACTGCAGAGCTATTTTATTTTAATTTCTGGGGAAAAAATAAAGGGAAGCCCCTGACATTCTAATTACCAATTTTAACACCTGAAATAGCTTGCTTTCTCACACTGTGGGACGCCTTCCTCAATGAAAAGTTAAATGTAGGCAATTTCTCAAACAAATTCAGTTTCTAAAAATAAAAAATGAACTTTTCCGCTGCTTCGCTGGCTGCTGCTTGCAGGAAACATTCATCACGTGAAACAGCTGTTAAACTTTCGCTGTACAAAGACCTTTCTGTTGCGAGAACATTTGTGGTGGTCGGGTAAGCCCAAAAACTTTGGCGCTCGCCCCTGTCCAAAGCAGGTGGGCTGCTAACGTTTAGCTCGCTAACAATAGGTGTCTGCCCTGTTAATGTCCACGGTACATCCAACACAAGCAGTAAATGTTTGCTGGCTTGAAAGGTTAAACATGTGGCGCTCGTTGTATTAAACAGGGACCGCAGTTATTTATACACCGTTCAAAAAAGGAAGCGGTGCGTCTGTGCAGACTCATGAAATGTGTCCTGTAACCGGATCCGCCAGTACATTTTTTCTTCAACTGTCAGATTTAGAAAAACAACGAAAAATACAATTTCATGACAGAAAAGGTCAAAGGCTACTGCGGGATATTCGGGCCTGTAAAGGAGTGTGCTTGGATTTCTATCGAGCTACCAGCCCAACATTGGCAAATCCTGGAGACGCATTGCAGACTGCTTGCTTCACTATTTATTTTAAGTTTCAGCATACATTTGTCTTGGGGCCCATAATATTGCATGATTTAAAGCTCTGCTGCATGAACTGTCAGATAAGTAAACTTAAAGCAATAGCCATATATTGTAGGCTCTTGTCTATAAATTCAGGCAGCCATAAACAGTGTTGGACTGAGTAATGCACTCGCCTCTTAACAACAACAAACAGTATTTACCGCC